>CM041629.1:42223724-42313995 GCA_023333625.1 Bothriochloa decipiens
TTCTCACAAGGGTGAGTTTTACCTAGAAAGGTTTTTAATGAGGCAGCATTGCACAAACAGCTCATTTTGCTAAATGATAATCATTTTCTTATATGCCTTGACTTCTTTACTTGCATATCCCTTTCTGTCTTCTGTAGTTGTGACTTACTGACTTGTGACACTGAACACTTAGTGAAAAAACTGAGGAAAAAAAGCATTGGTATGTCCAACGGGCCATGGGCCGACACGGCCCGAGGTAAATACCCGTGCTGAACGGGCGGCACGGCCCGGAAAAAGGCCCACAGGCCGTGCCTTGGGCCGTAGGGGCGGCCCGGGCACGACGATGGCACGGCCCGCAAGGCACGATGGCCCGTCGTGGCACGACGCCTTGCCGGGCCGGCACGGCCCGTGGCCATCTATATTCTGGACATATTTTAAAAATAGCACTAATCTCGATCCCTCATACGAATCAAATCTTCACCGATTAGCATCATTTGGAGTAATAGATTATCCAAATGAGCCTGACCAATTAAAGCGAGTGTGTCCAGCATTTGACTCAAGAGACAAGATGCAAATGAATCTGTGGCCATGCTGACTAGGTAGTGTACCAAATGAACCAAAACTCACAGAAATAATCGGTCTTGTAATACTTATCATTTTGGATAATAGTAAGGTTTTAAATATATAACATCAATCGATATTTTCTATTATTTTTTATAGGATAATTTTGCTTCAATCTAGCACCTATCTACATATCCTTCATTTTATTGCAGTTTTATTTGGATCTTTGATGGACCAAAGAAAGCCAGGCCATAATTTATATCAGAGCAAATTTGCCCCTTCTTTTTCCTTGTCCCAATTTTAGGACATGTCGTCATCATCTTGCAATGCAGAATTGGTAGTGGAGAAGTCAGATTTTTTTTCCTCCGCCTCTCTCCCCGGAAGTAGGAATCATATTTAGGAGGAGGTGGAAGGAAGGGAATATTACGTCCTCTCACAATAAATTTTCCGTTCATTGCAAAAGAAAGGTACATGTAGCACTGGGCTTCATTGCGCCTAGCAGGCCCAAGTAGCTTGGCGACCACGCAGCAACCCAACTTCATCCCACATCGGCTTTTGACACTAGGCCTGACTTCCTTATAAACATGTACAGTAACCACCATGGTATCACCGCACGGGAAGGGCGGCCAGCAATCTCTCACAAATTGAATAGATAATCCATTTAAATAAACATACGACAAGTGTGCTTTGCTATCTTTTTATTTTTATTACTTTTTGAGTTATTTTCTATAATGACTTTCCAGAATAATATTTGTCCAGTATTGATAGATCGGTGCTTGACGAAAAATGGTAATTTAGGTCGGTGCTTGATAAAAAATGGTAATTTACAAGTGCGCCCAATTCGGGCACCCTTCTGGGCATATTTTAAACATCAGCCAACAAAGCACTAATTTCGATCTCTCAAAAGAATCAAATCTTCACCGTTTAGCATCACTAGTGGTGTACCCGTGCTAACGCAATGGTGATCCGTTAGGTAGACCATATTGATAGAAACTTGCAAAAGGATGATATGCCATGCATCCAAGTGGAACCATCATCTCCATATTCTCCTCGATTTGCAATCACTCCATGTCCAATCCTAAAATATGAGGACCCCATTTCTGGAGCACCTTTTTCATCTACGTATCAGTACCTGGATCAGTAACTGATACGCAAACTAGCAGGATGTTATCAAAGTAAATGCTTCGAACATAAATAAATCACTTACATTGCCTGATAGTTTAGGACTCCACGAAGAACAGCGGAAGTGGGACGCCATGCCTACAGGCATTCTTGCGCAGTCGTAACCTTAGCTTCTCACATACGACAACCTCCCGTTGAAGACGACATTCCTGTAGTACCGTTCTAAAAAAATAAAATAGCAACGGGTGAGCATTTAAGATGCTCAGCAAGTTTCCCCAGAGGGGTAGCTATATCTACATGCAGGCTATTTAGTGAACTGGCTTATTTGCGGTGGAGCATATATATATATATGGCTATTTTAAAAGCAGCTTTACAAAGCAATTGCAATAATAGTCAATATTATATAATTAGAAGAGTAGTTTGGCCCTAGCGACGACCCTGCGTCCGCTAGTTCCCACTTTTAATCTTCATCGTCCCCTCGGGCACCGATGAGTTTCTGAAATCACACCTACATCAAAGGAATTCCCTTTTCTAATCACTGTAAGTGTTGCCGCAGCGTATCCCTTAACCGAGGGACCTGGCTATCATGATAGTTTTATACTCTGCAGAGTTTGTGCAACCTTACCTGCAAGTCGCACACGCATCCCATCGCACGTTCCGAGGGACACGTGCACTACAAGGTTCCAGATACCACTGCCATGACCCTAGAGGTACGCCAGGACTCGGGATCGAACTCCAACCACGAGGGGAGTCATCGTACCAGGGAGCCGCAGTGTCCACCCCAACCGGTGCAGTCTAGCCACCGTGGGCCATACATGGTGCAGTCTAGCCACCAAAGGGATGCTGGCAGAGGGCAACTAGTAACCCAGGCGACCCAACAAGCCCTGGGCTCTCAGCGCTCGCACAACAGAGTCACAGCAGTGGGTGCTTTCCCAGGGCTTCCATCGGCCTTGCGGCTTGCACTGTTTTGTGCTGAACAGTCATTACGGCGAACCGGTCCTTAAGGGCGCAGGGCGAGCACTCCATGACTATGCCTCCACTGAGTGCCATAGCCCTCTCTGGTCTCCACAGAGAACCAGTCCCCCGCCTACTCTATAGGCAATCCGCTGCTCTCCCCGTAGAAATCTCCATTTTGTTCTTTATTCAAAAAAAATCAACACCACGGCTCACAAGCCATATATTCCCACCCACCAACTTATCTCTACATCACCCATTTTCACAAAACATGTATTTAGTAAACAATTTTGAGTACTTTTCATGATGTGTTTCCTAAGCGTATCTATTCAAGGATACTTTTATGTCACGATGTAAGATGGGTGACTTTTCTTAAGCGACAAGGCATAGGGTACAACCTAACCATTTATAGGACTATCTACCAACAACATTTCAAATATTGTATAGAAAATAGCCATGCACTTTAGAAACGGCTCTATGTAGGAAATGCATAACGGCACATAGGAATAGATGAACAAGGAGGGGAAACTTGCCTATTGTCGATGCAGTCGCGACTTGTTCATCATTCTCTTTATGCTAGTTCTTGTGGTCGACACCACTGCACGTCGTCATGTAGTCGATCACTCGTTCGCATAATGCTGAGTAAATAAAGCGTATAACCAATGAGAAGATCCAATAACACCAGAAAGAGGCAAACGCTGGAACGTGAATTGACGTATCATGTGATAAGCTTACAATCTGGCTGGAGGCCCTGACAGTATGGTAGAAGGCGTTCAGGCATAGTTCTGGTTGCCGGGGTAAGGCTAGGTGGGAAGGCAGGGACAGGGATTGTTTTATGGGTCCTGGTGGCTCGGATTACCGGCAATGTCCAGACGACAAGCAACAGCGGCGCTGGAAATAGCAATAAGAACATCTAGAGTATTAAGAACAACCAAAAGATTGTGGACGACAGAACATCGATTATAACTTTTACCAGGTTGTTATAGTGGTGCTACTCACATTAGGATGAATACTTCTAACACTAGAATATTATTTATTTAATTCTACTATTAAATGAAGTGTGCAGTATTATTGGTTGAGGCAGCCTGATCAGATAATTATTATTAATGTTCTTATCATCTGTAAATAAGTTGTGGGGAGTCCACGTGGTCGCTTTGCTTATGCACATGTGTCAATTTAGCCTAGACGGACTAATTATTAATGCGTTACTGAAAATAAGGTGGTTTTATTCTTATTACCTACATTTGTTTAATCAAGCTAGCTATCCATTAGTAATTGAATTATTAGTGAATTAGTTTATGTCAGACAGGGGAGCTCGCCTAGTGTGCCAGGTGAAATCTGTCATTTCATTAACTATCTTGCTAATCTGACATTATTACTTCGTTGACATTTGCTTGTTCTTTTAATAACAAAACAGCACACCGATCAAATAAATGCAAATAGATTCTCAAAAATGATTAAAGAACACCGGCAGACAGAAAATCCAAATCAGGAAGATTTAGAAGTTTAAAACACTTGATCTGGAATTTATTCCATTAATTATCAGCTTGGGAATTTTGTTTGGCTTGTGTGGATTCTGCAGAAGCTTGTAAAAGAAAAATGGCTGGGCTCCACATGTCATACTCAGGGAAGGGGCTGCCTGTTCATCCCTGGGTGCCCACATGGAGCAGAGCAAAACAGGGGAGCCGTGGAAGGCAGTGCAGCTCAAGGTAGGCGTGGCGGTTAGGGAGGCTGATCGAGGTCCTTGGTTTGGGTCCGGCAGCCACATGCTTTTTGGGGCCAGAACGGGGCTGTTCCAAGGATGCCGCTGCATCACAGCACACATGGTGACGCACATGAAGTGTGATTGGTGACCTGAGGCTGGCCGGCGGTGAATTCGCCATGGCGAGGAGGCGGCGCATCGACATGAGGGTGTCCAGCAGGGCTGCGGAGCAGTTCAGGTAGTGGGTGAGCAACATAGCAATGAGACACACCTCGTGACGTGGTCATGTGCGCGCCTTGTCAAGGCGTTGCCGCCGGGGTTGGCACGGGTGCACTTGGGCACAACTGCGAGGCAGGCACTAGCCGTGGAGGTGCCTGGGGTCAACGCTGGGTTGCGTGGGAGAGGGTGCTGCTAAGGTGTGCGCAGCATGCTGCACAGGAGAGGCAGGAAGGTGGCTCGCGACATGCAGGACTCTAGAGCACGTGTGGTGCACGACAATGTGGGCGTGGCACACAGTGCTCGGGCACTCATGACGAATACCATGGCCGGGGCGTGCCCGGCTGGGCCGGTGGGGCTCTGCCAACGGCTCAGGCACGCATGGGCGGCGTGGGGCGGTACAGGCTGGCCGGAGCGGCGTACGGCCTGAACTGGCAGGGGGCACGCATAGGGCGTTTGACGAAACGTCGGACAGGTCTGGCTGGCCGTGGCCAGGGAAAAAGGCAGCTGACCTGTGGGGTCTACTGGTCAGTGATAGGGAGGGAAATTCTTTTCCCTGGAATTTCTAGTGCATCAGGAATTGAATTAAAGTTCTAGAAATTTAATTAGAGCTCAGAAAATTCTGGGGAAAATTTCCCCTAGGGTCCCGTGTGGTCCAGGATGCCATAGAAAAATGATGGGAAGGTTTGGAGATGTAACGAGATAGCCATAAATCTGAGCATAAAATCAAAAGGGGGAAAACGAAGAAATCACTTGTCAAATAAAACCAGACAGTTATTCATTCATGAACAACGCCATAAAAAAATTACCAATCGTGAATCGTTCAACAGGTTGTGCTTTAATACAAGTTTAAGGATATATATTACTCGATTTGGGGCTCAAATGTGTGTTTTGTGGGCTAGGGCAGGTTGGGAATTACTGGATTTCGGCAGATGGGGAAGTCTGTTCGGTTTCACTGGTCATGCTCACTAGGAGGCTTTCTTCTTGCACATTTGCAGCACGGCAGGGCAGGAAAGAACAGCCAGGGGAAGGCAATGTGTCTAGAGTGCAGAATTAGAAGCATGGAGAAAGAGAAAGTTGGACGAAGAAAGGGTTGTCAAAGCAAGTATAGATTTGTACTGCTATGCAATAACTGTCCTATATAAAAATGGCAAAACAGCACATAACCAGTGCTAGGATTGTCAAAGCAATTCCATCAACATGCATATGAGATTGTTGCTTTCAGAAAATTGTTAATCTTCTATATAGCAGTCACACCTGTGAGTGAAGAACTTCTTCACTGAATAGTACCCTCTCTTTAATTGTACCCTATTTGAACCTGAATGAAACATTGTGCTGGACAAAAACACATCCAACCCGCTAACGAAACAATGAAAATAAATAGAAAATTGCAAAATTACGGTGATGGATGGCAATCATAAAATACCATAACGAGCTTCCAGGTTAATTTAAAGGCTTAGAAGATAACTAACTGCTTGTCACATTAGCATATTACTGGTGCCATATTTAAAAGCTGCCCACAAATGATGTGACGACCAAACAAAATAAGCACAGGTACATCGCATCCTTTTGTGGACATGACTACACACAAATAGTACTAGAATAAGTAGCATTAATTAGATAGTGAAACCAACTAACTAGTTTTTTGTGGATACTTACAGTTGTTATCCCTGATCCGTTGAAATCCTCATGTTCATGTCCTTCATTTGCTTTCCAGAATTCAGCGTTCAGCAAGCTTGGACATCAACTGAAACAAAGCAGAAGGAGAGGTTTTCAGCAGATGCTGGAATCCATCGGTCGCGCTGACCTCATCCAGTGTTTTAGGAGACTTGAGAAACTCAAAGCATGCCTCCTTAAGTGCTTGACAGTGGTGCTGCTCAGCCAATGCAAGTGTGATCGCCACCGTGCTCACATCAATTTGCTGGCATAGCCTATCCTCACATATCAGCTTAAGCCTCTGCAAGTCATATCTGTCTGCAGCTTCCAGCAGATGCTGTGCCATCGTGGCTCCACCGTCATCTTGCTCTATCGTCCCTGGCAGCGAATCGGTGTAAATGAAATGCAGCAGGGTCTGGAACACCTGAGGTGCCATATCATCAATCCGTATGCAGTTCTCTGTGGTGGTGCCTTCTTTCATTGGGCCAAAGAGCAGCGCATCGAAGACCGGCGACCGTGCAGCAAGCACACACCGGTGCGCGGCAAACGTCTTGCCACCAACAAGAAATCTCACATCGGCATCCTTTTCTCCTAGGAGGAGGGCACTGAAATGCTGTGGCAACTCAGCGGCACCGCAACGACGAAAGCTGGGGCGGCCTCCGCGCGTGGCAGGCTGGCGACGATTATGTCGCACCTGATCGAGAAACAGTCATCCTTCAGGCGCTTTGACTGCTCCAAGCTCTCTTTCTTGATGAATTCCTTTTGTCCCCACGCTCCGTTGGTGCCGAATCTGTGCACGTCGAGTTTGCCGACGAAGGACGGCTTCTGCTTCTCCACCTGATCGATGAAGCTGAACCCAAACTGTACCGTTAGTTCGTCCCCGAGCTGGAGCTGATCCTTATATCACACTCCACTTTTAAGGATAAAAATAAAATACATAAATAGCTTTATATACGTCTTAGGAACAGTCGCACATATAGGATGATAAATTACAAAGAGTATCATCACCCTGTTTATTACATAACGAACCAATATTTATTATAGAGTATTACGTATAAACAAATAAATAACTATGATATCTTTATTGCGAAAGCTCCACACAGGGACACGTCAACTGGTGAACGCCAAGCCTAGTACTCATCACGATAGCTCTCATTCCAACCTTCATCACCCATCGTAGATTTTCCAAAATTAAAAGTAAAACAAGCGTAAGTACACAACTGTATTCAACAAACATAACATGGGTTAATGAGGCTCAAATAAGCTGACACTGTTTGACTGTATTTAGCTTTTATACATTAATCATATTAAAGCATAGCATCAAGGTAGTGATAATTCTCATATCCTCATGATCAAAATAACATTAACCAGTGTGTAGCAATAACGACATCAAGATGAACACATTAACAACTTGAGAACCATTATCTTTTGTAAATGTGTCAAGGCCGCCCTAACCGAAGGGCACGGACAATATATTGATTTAAACTCTGATCAGAGGTGTACACTTTCATTGTGAGTCATGTTTTGCAACCGAGTAGATTTATAACTTCCAAACCACCACAAAACATATAAAGCCTCCTATAGGTTCTCCTAACCAATCAGAGATACGGAAATACGTTGTGTGTAGAAACCCCCCTTCCAATATGGCACAATCTTTCCCGGCTATACTCATAAGGACAGAGGCAGTCCTATACCCCAACTTTCAGACCACTAACCAGCTAGAAAAGGACCTACAAGTGACTAGAGCTAGAGCAATATAGCCCTCGCAGCTGTACGGATTCTCCATGATAAATCACTTACAGACAAGAGTTCCTGTTTGTTAAAAGTCATCATTTTCATTGGTAGCATAACACACATCAAGTTATAAGATCATGACCATTAAAGCACTAGCATCATAACTACCCAATGCAACCCAAAAGGTTCAAGGAATCAGGATATCAAAGCTAGTTATAAACTCTAGGTCATCAAAGACACATGCAAATAAATTGTTATTTACAGTGAATAGGTAACAAGGATGATCCATGCTATACTTGCCTTGATTCATAAAGTCCTGTTGATCCTTCTGACCCTCAAAGTAGCCTTGCTCAACAAAGACCTCACCGTCTGAACTCGACATTAACAATCAACACCAGACAATCCAATCGAGCATACATACACGAAGCAAACAAAGAGCTATTAGAGGAACAGTACATCAATCTTATCAAAATAGAATAAAATATTTATAAAACTATTCTACTCGCTTCTACGATCACACAGACGTCAAGTTCACCGAAAACGGAGTTATAACGGCGAAGTTATGAATTTTCAAAGATTTTCTATAGACAAATAAATACATTAAATATAGACTAAAAATATAAAGTTTTCAAAATACTTCAACAGTATCACCACTGCATAGATTACAAAATTATGAATCTAACGGAATTTGAACGGACCAAATCGAAGTTAAAAGGTAAAAGATATAAGCCTTTAAAGATAATGACAAAATAGTAAATAGATGAACATGTATTCCGAAACTGAAAAGGAAAAATACGTTTTTCAGAGAAGAAAACGTATTCTGGAAGCTTTTACAAGGAAAATACGCTTTCCAGTGGACAAAGCGTATTATAGATCTGTTAAACAGAAATTACGTTTTCCAGTAGAGAAAACGTATTCTGTCAAAACCGCTAAGGGTTCTTAACAGATTACACAGAAACCCGGGGTGCTTTCTGCAAAATCACCACACGAAGGGGTATCGGCTGTTTCTGGCCGTCCGATTCAAAACCGACAGCGCAGATCGGTCGAGGTAATCGGGCTCGCCGGGGAAGGAGACGGACACGGCGGCGGCCATCGCCGGCGATGAAGAACCTCGCCAAAGTTCATGGAACTAACCCTACGGACCTCGGCTGGACCCGAGACCTGGACCAAAAGAAACCGGCGCTCGAGGCGAACTCGTCCAGTATGAAGATGAAACCCGAGAGGATTAAAGGTGACCGAAGACCGTCGACGGTGGCGACAAGCTCACCGGTATACTTAGACCTGTTGCTCCATACCACTACACGACCTAAATTCGGTGCCAATCGAAAGAGGAGCTCGAGACAACCTCAACGGTGTAGAAGATGACGGCCGATATGGTCCGAGGTGAGCCAGTTGTGAGCGGCGGCGGATGGCTAGGGTTTCGGCATTGGTGCTGTTTGCTCGAGCGAAGGCGGCCAGCTTTAGGGTTTCGGGTGGAGTCGCGGACGCGCGATTTAAGGCCTAAATAGCCTGGCAAGGACTGGGGCCGGCGTGCGGAGGGCGGCCGGGTAGGAGTCGGGTCCGATGCCGACTCGCGGTTGCGTTGAAGAAGAGGAACAGGACTTTCCCCTGCGGGTCCCGCTCGACAGTGAGACAGAGAGGGAGCACGGCGGCGCTGGCTTGATGGGCTTCGGCCTGTCGGCCCACCATGAAGGGACGACGCGCGTGCGACTTCGGTGGCTCGCTGGGCCGAGAAGAGGAATGGGCCAGCGTGGCAGGAAAAGGAGCAGGCCGAGCTTAGGCCGCTTGGCTGGCATGGCCAACGGAAGGCGGGGAGGAGGCAGGCCGCTGGACTTGGTTGGGCCGAAAGAAGGAATGAGGGGAGAGAGGGAATGAAAATGATCCTTCATTTATTTGAATCATTT
Organism: Bothriochloa decipiens; assembly: GCA_023333625.1. NCBI lineage: Eukaryota > Viridiplantae > Streptophyta > Magnoliopsida > Poales > Poaceae > Bothriochloa > Bothriochloa decipiens. Next base: position 42,233,553 of record CM041629.1, read on the forward strand.
TCAAAAGCAAATTCAAAATGTTTTTGAAATCCAATTCAATTTCAAACACCACACAAGACAAATATGCACCAGCATGAATGTTCAAGCATGTTTCTACCATGTTTCAACTTTATTTTCATAAAAACTTTTATTTTGCCTAATTGTTTATTCACCAAAAATTCATTTTGCCATTTTTTTGAAAATTTGAAAATCTAGGGTGTTACACTTGAGGTTGAGGTAGAGGGAGATGTGGTCGGCGGTCTCCGGGCGGTCGCCGTTGGGGTAGTACCGGATAAACCAAGTGCGCCCCGCGACGCGGAAAGAGAGGGAATCAAAACGCTTGCCATTGGGGAAGGCGACTTTGATGCTAGAGTAGCCCCTGATCTTGAGCACGTGGTAGCCGCTCGCGGAGCCGCCGACGATAGCGGAGGCAGAGACCGAGGGGACCCTATCGTCGCTAGCGATGCGCGGCAGCTCGGGATGACAGGAGCCATTAGTTAGGTGCCGACGAGGTAGTCGTGCGGTGGGGTGCGGTGGGGAGTAGAGTGGAGCGGCGGGGCAGGTAGTCACCGGCGGAAGAAGGGAAGGGGGAGGCGGCGGCGGCGGCGGAGCCGAGGGGTTGGGGCACTCGGGACTGGGATGTTTAATCGTTTTGCCACACTTTTTGTGCTAGGTCTTGTTTAGTCCCCCATTTGGGTATGGGCGAATTCCTGTTCTAGCATTATTGTAACGTACTGTACATTTTATTTGTATTTAGTAAAATTTGTCTAAATATTGACTAATTAGTCTCAAATCGTTCATCTCATAAAGTACAACCAAACTGTGCAATTAGTTTTTGATTTCATCTATATTTAGTATTCCATGCATGTGTCGGCTTTTGATGTAATGGACAATCTTCTTTTTGCATAGTGAATCTGGACCTAAAATCTGAGAACTAAACGAGGCTCTAGTTTTGCGTGTGCTCCTACATCATTGCCATCACAAACAGTAAACCGTGTATGTTTTGCTATTTTCACTAACATATCACTCTTTGGGACTCAAGAATTTTTTTTACTTTGGGGCTTTAGTAGGGGTGGGGTGAGGGAGGAGAAATTTTGTTATTTGGCACGTCTTATTTGTTTTATTTAACATTTATAAATTTATTATTTTTATTATTAATAAAGTCAATATGTTTTGTTGTTGCGAGAGTTAGCCGATCTGTCGCCACCATCCAGCATCCACCGCCATGCCGTGGCGCGGTAGGGGTCGCGAAGCTCCGACGAGAACCTATCACACCCAAGGCAGCCTTCTTCTTCCCCTCCTACCGTCACCACCATGGCCATGGGCATCACTGCCCTTAGTCTGGCCACCTCCACCGTTACCGGAACCTTAACGCCGTCCTCCCACCATGGCCATGGTCCCCAAGCCCCTTCTAAGGCCGCCGAACTCAGAGAAGGGAAGTAGAGGCCAAATTTGGAGAAGAGAAAATTCGAGTGATGAATTACACCTAATCACTCAAGTAAAGCTATAACTTTATCATTATTCTATTATTGTGGGATGAAGCTAGCTACCCTGCCACACCCAATGAACAATTGGACAGTTGCCATGGCCCACTAATTAATGGAGTTTTTGGTTTGAGGACAAACTACCTCATCCTACATGAGATGGTGCATCATAAGTTTAATATTCAATACTTAGATTTGATGAGAATAACTTCATTCTCATGCTACTAGTATTTATTAGATTTTGACGAATGAGGTGATGATGCATCAACCAATTCCATTTCATTAAGAAAACATGAGGAATGAATAAATGGACTAAATCATTTCACAAACCAAACACCCTATTGCGCAATGGTCATTAGCTTCCATTCCACCGTTCGCTCTCATCCTCCTGCTTACCTTGTTACTCGTCTGCCTACAAGTGAGGAACGCTCTCATAAGTCATAACCGCATCCAGCGGTCTTCGATCGAAATCGTTGAAGAACTCAAAGCACGCCTCCTTAAGTGTTAACTCCGACAGTGGTATTTCCCAGCCAATGCCAATGTGCTCACATCGATATGATGTGCCAGCATATATTAGCCTGTCCTCACGAATCAGTTTTGGACGCTAAATGTCACTCCTGTTAGTAGCTAGCTTGAGCTTCGTTCCATGTTAGCAACATGTGCTAGCCAAATGTTGGAGATGGCACGGATGTGTCACGAATGGGCCGTGGGCCGACCTGTGAAGATTGATCTGCACTAGCTCTATAGGCCAGTAAGACGGCTTGGGCCGCGTGGGTGTAATTTTGGGCCATAGGCTAATTTTCTCTTTTCCAATTTATGTATCAGACAAGTATAACTAACTGTGAGGGAGGTTGGAAGGAACATCTAAGCATAATCAAAATACAATTTGCCTTCTCCCTTTCGAGCTCACACGAGCCTTCTTCTCTGGAACTGGCACCGCCGAGCTCCACCGCCGCACGCGTACGCCGGCTGCTACCCTCTCCGTTGCCGCGTTCGTGACAATTGGTATCAGACTCTGGTCGAATCCAAGCTCCGTGTCCATCCTTCTCAGTTCGAACCGATCCGATCGACCTGCTCCGCTCCGCACACCAAATCCACCTCCATAGCCCCCGTCGTGCCCGATCTTCATCCCAGCCGATCCACGCCGGATCCACTCCACCACCAATCGTAGCACCACTGGCGCGAGGTCCTACACTCACGACTCGCATGGCGACCGCCAAAGCCAAGCTCGATGTCCTGACGAAGCAGATGACCACCTTGTTGAAGCTTGTGGAGGGTTTCGATAAGTGGCGCCCCGACGTCGAGGACTTCCACACCGCCTTCATCAAGGATATGAAAAATCTCACATCGCGCATCGAGGCGTTGGAAGCAACTACTTCGCATGCTCCGCCTCCGGCCCTGTCGCGTGAGGAAGAGGGGCAGGCCGTTGTTGGCCATGGCGCTACACTTCACACATAGGGGTCAGATGCCAGGACTATGGTCCTCCATCCACCCTTGGCCAATGGTCAGTTCAATGCTATCCAATCTCATGTTGTTGTTGCTCCTGATGAGATGCATCCTTATTATTCACATCACCATCAGAAGGAATTATGTTTGCCCAAAGTAGAGTTTCCCAAATTCGATGGTTCGAACCCACGAATTTGGAAGGAAGATGCTGAAAAATACTTTGATATGTTCAATGTTTCGATGCATCGTTGGGCCCCTTTTGCAACTCTGCATTTCAAAGGCATCGCTAAATTGTGGCTGCAAACTTATGAAGCCCAGCATCGTGTTGATACCTGGGTAGAACTATGCATAGCTGTTGAAACTAAATTTGGCAGGGATTTGTATCATAATTCCATGATAGATATGTTGAACATCAAACAAACATCTACCGTGCAGGAGTATTATGATAGGTTTACTTTAGCCATGCATAAAGTGTTGGTGCAGAATAGTCGCTTAGATGATGTTTTCTTTGTCACCCAGTTTCTAGGGTTGAAATCTGACATTAGAGCTACCTTAGTGTTGCATAAACTAAGGACAGTTGATCTGGCTTTGTCTCTGGCTCTAATGCAGGAAAATGAATTGGAAACTCTACCAAGAGTCTTCTCAAAAAGGCCTTACAAAGACTTCAACAAGAACAAGCAATTTCAGCAATCTCCATCTGGAGTTTTGGGTGCTACTCCTAACAACAAGACCTCAATTGATGATAAACTGTCAAACTCGCGTGCTCAACGCAGAGCTGCTGGCTTATGTATGAAATATGGAGAGAAGTGGGTGTGACAGAACCGACCAATTTATTAAAGCACAAGCACATAATTCACCATTAGTGCGGCAAACTACATGATTGAGACCTAATAAACCCGGTAGTCATACCGAAATCTCGAAGGATTTCAAACTTTTTCGGCACGACCAAGATCGTAATAGTTTAGCGTTCCCATTCACAAGTACATAGTTCGCACATAGTTTAAATCATCGGAGTACGAATAAAGTTATTACAACCCAAGTTCAAATTTCAAAATAAGCGGAAACGATTAAGTTTAAATCCACACACGCACTTAGTTTAAATACAGTGCCAGTCCCTTGGTCAACATTCAGCAAAAGCATCAAGTAGAGAGGAGTGACCATGCCCAAGGTCTAATCATCTCCCAAAGCGGGATAGAAGCAGTTCTGACAATAGCCATAAAATATCTCACCATCTGCAAAAACATGGGAAATAAAACCCTGAGTACGAGAATGTACTCAGCTAGACTTACCCGTCATAAACTAAAATAAAGTGACTCCAAGGAGTATGCAAGGCTGTAAGTAGGATAGCTGACTTATTTAATTGTGGAAAAGCTTGCATTAAGGAACAATTAATAAGAACCTTCTAGCAATGTATTTTAATCTGATTAACCTTATCCTGCTACATTAGCTCCTGTACTAAACAAGCATGGTAATAATTATTCAACAAGAAAGTAACCAATTTCGGTTGAGTATCTTTCAATCTCAACAGCTCAACCATCTCATCTCTTGTTCAAGTTCTTACTACGATGTCGCTGCTCAAGTCAAGTGTTTACTGTCCAGGAACGATGGCGATTATAATCGATTACTAATCAGCTGGCGGGTATTCCTCACACAAACCACACTCACCCGCTAAGGTGAGCTACAGATCACCGACATTCAATTCAGGAAAAGCACGGGATCAACAGGTACCATCGTATCCAGGAACCGCCCGGCTGCCTTATTCAGGGCAACCCTGACCTCGGACTTACTCTCCACGTAACCTGTGGTCCCCTATCTTCACCAATACGATGCGTACAGCAGGTCGACTCCCGGCCTAAATCAAAATTAGGCTTCACGGTCGGAACGACTTATCCTTCCAGCTAAATGTGAGGCATAATTTCAATATGACTTGAGGACGTACAACGGACGGGGTCCTAGTTCGACACAGACGGGATAACCACACCAAACCTCCAGTTCAGTCTCAACACCAATCCCGCCCGGTCTCGATTTATTATCTCCACATGGTTATCCAAGATAACAATGTATTCAACCATTCCAAGTCACCACCTATAACTCGCGGATGACAGGAAATCACCCAACTTCTACCGATCTAGTTAAGCAGGGCTAAGCATATATTCGTACCTGAACCTAACAGGGTTAAAGTATAAACAGTGGCAAGGAATATAAGTAATGCAGCAACGGTATAAAACAACGCCTATAACTTAATGCAGCAACAAGTAAAGGACTCAAGTTAGATATTTTGCAAACCACAGGGAGAATGCTCCGGGGCTTGCCTTTCAGTAAAGAGCTTGGCTGGTGGTCGGGACACTCCGGAAGATCAGCTTCGGGATCCTCTTCTGCTGCTGCTTCCCGAACCAAAGCTTCCTACTGGCCTTCCTCTCCTTGTGCTCCGGGAACTACCGTTTCGAGCTCTGACGATCCTGTATGATGCATAGTGCGTATGAATACCGTGCATACATATAAATACAATTCTGATGGTGATGGTGAATGAATGCTCAGCTAAGATGAATGATATGATATCGAAACATATGAGATAAGCACATGTCATCTGCATTCTCTTCTACCGACAATTTTTCAAACAAGCTTCGCATTACAATTTACTCGCACACTATAGGAAATTATAAACAATCATTGTTTCGCACACTACACTCTACTGAACCACAACCAGTAGCAGATCACACATGTTACAAATAGCATAAAAAGCATTTTTACACACATAAAATGATAACTCTAAAGCATTATTTATAATTAAAAGAAATCAGGGTATAACTACAACATGACATTAGACTACTCAGAAAATTCTGTAAAAATTACAGGAGCTTAATCATATGAAATAAAGACTACCATAAAAATTTCAAGTCAAAACAGTAAGTACTTTATCCTACACAAAAATGACAAGGCAGCACAATTTTAGGGGCATAAAATACTTTGTACATAAAAGTATATCAAACAACAGATCTCAGAACATCATTAGCTCTAGATTGACATAAAAACATTCTTCAAAAAGTTTCATACACAAATTCCTTATATATTATTTATTATGAATTATTTATCATCACATAGAAATAGGCACCATAATTAGACAGATCAAACTTTCCACATGACATAACCTCATAACATTTTTCACAGATAGAGCATGACATAAGAAGACTAACAAACTTGGTCTCATATTTTTCTGAGCAACAGAGAATTACTTATGCATTTTCTAAGATAAAAGCAATTAATAGAGATAAATAAAGCTATACAGAAAAGTATCACAAATTCCACATTTCATATTTTTTATGCATAGATCATCTCATAAGAAAAATACTGCAAGTTGAACCAACTCATTTGGATGAAAAATGAGCAAGTTATGATTTTTCAAAGGTTTTAACAGAAATCTGGAAACAGTTTTAAAAAAGAAAAAAGGAAAAACACTTTGCACCGGAGACCCTGAGGTTTTCAGAAATCAACCAAGCCCTAATAAGAAATACTATGTGTCTGGCAACTTTACACTCAAGTCCGAGAAAAAGAATAGAATCGTGCCCGAGGTCCACGCGGCGGGGGGATGGTCATCGGCGTCGGGATTCCTCGCCGACGGCGAGGTCTCCGGCCGAGCCACGGTTACCAACAGACTCAGCTCGTCAAAACGGGCACATTTGTGTAAAAGATGTAAACTAGGAGCGAGGTTTCGACCGGCGGCGAGGGTTGGCGGTGCGCCGGCCATCTCGGGCCACGGCGGGGCAAACGGACCAGTCTAACAGCGCTAGCAGACCAAGACGGGTTAAATGGACTAGACCAAGTGACGAATGGACGGCCGGAGCAACGACGGCCAGGTACGCCGGCGAGCGGCGGCGCGAATCCGCGACGGCGGATGGCCAAATTCGCCGGACTCGAACCCTAATCGGCCTCATGAACTACACCAATCGACCCTACTCGAGCAGACGGACACGATGCGCTAGCTAATTGAGGGAGAGAGAGATTGCTGGGCACGGCGGACCGCGCGGCGGTCGGGCGGCCATGACCGGCGAAGGGGAAGATGGTCGATTCGACCTCTACCTTGGGTCTCGGTGGCAGGAAAGGTGCGCAGGGAGTGGCTCACGTCGAGGCGGAGCTTCGGGTGAGTCCTGGGCAAAAAGTATTCAGGCTACGGGGTGCGATGGCGGTGCAAGCTCTCGGCGGCGGCAATGGGGGGCGACGTCCGCTTGCTCGGGCTCTGGTGGAAGAGGAGGGGCAAGAGCGCGTCTGGTGGCGGAGAAGAGAGGGAGGGAGAGACTGACGCGGTCGGGGCGACTCGAAATGGCCGCTCGGGCTCGGACCGAGGCAGCGCGGCGTCGGAGCTCGTCGAGCGCGTGGCAAGCATGTGGGCAGAGCAAGGACGCGTGGGCGAGCTGTGGGACCGGGCGAGCGTGGCGCGCGGGATCGGTGTGCGGCGCTCGGGTGCGGGGGCGGAACAGCGGGCAACGGCAGCGGCCCGGCGTACGGACGCCACGCGGCCGGCGTCGGCTCGGACAGCGTCGCGAGGAAGAAGAAGAGAGGAGGAAGAAGAGACTGTTCGGTGGGTCCCACTGCGCCAAGATTCGTGCAGACTTGATGAACCTCATATTTTCCAAAATAATTCGAATTTCGAAAAACTCATAAAAGATGAAATGTTCCTTTTGATGAGTAGAACATTTCACTTTTAAACATTAAAACCTAATTCTGCCTAGAATTTGAATTTCAAAAATAAGGATTTAAAATTAAAAGAAAATCATTTTTACAAACTGTTTTTGATATTTTTGACCCACTTCCAAGCCTTTTCATGAAATGACCCCAAAATAAGTTTTGCTCCAAATAATTTTCTCTACAAACTTCATTTAACACTCAACCTCAAATAAGCAACCTATCACATAGCTCTAGTTCAAATCAAGATAAGCACATATTTCAAATTATCATTTCATGTACAATAAATGACTATGCAAATGAGATGGTCATGCTCATGATGTGCAAAATGATGCATGCTTAACACCAGGGTGTTACAGTGGGACAGGAATCACAAGTGCCCATATAAGATTTCATTACAAGCTTTAGAAGAGTATCTTCAGATTTTGCCTGTTACCAAGCCCGAATGTGCACAGTGTGATACTGAAGAGCACTGTTCTGATACTTCTAGTGACATTGAAGTCTATGCTCTATCTCATTGTGCTGCAGTGGGTATTCAAGGCAAGGAGACAATCAGGCTGGCTGGTACGACTGCAGATAAAGATATTCTCATATTGGTGGATTCTGACAGTTCCAGTACATTCATTAGTAAATCTACTGTTGCTTCTCTGAAATGTAAACTTACCACTGTGGATAGCATTGAGGTGATAGTGGCTAATGGCAACAAGTTAAGAGTGATCAATAGGTGATAGAGCTGACTTGGTGGACACAGGGTCATACATTCTCTACCACTGCCAGAGTATTAGACTTACCTCACTATGATCTGGTATTGGGCATGGACTGGTTAGAAGCTCATAGTCCTATGTGGATCCATTGGAAGAGTAAGCTGATTAGGTTCTCTTATGCTGGTGCTAGAATTTCCTTGAAAGGAGTTAAAGATCAATTGTCAAGTTGTCCTAAAGTTAAAGCAAGAAAAGTCAATCGCTTCCTCAGAAAAGGAGGTATAGCTCAAATGGTTCATCTTTGTCAAACAGAGCCTCAGGTTCCAGTTAAATCGATACCCCCAGTAATTCAGACCTTACTAACTCAAAATACCCATCTGTTCAAGAAACCTGATCAGTTATCACCAGAGAGGCAGTTTGATCATCAGATTCCTTTAATCCCTAGTGTCAAGCCTGTCAACATCAAACCTTACAGGTATTCACCTGCTCAGAAAGATGAAATTGAGAGGTGGATAAAAGAAATGTTGACAAATGGCATAATTAAACCTAGCCACAGTCCCTTTGCATCACCAGTGATCTTGGTCAAGAAGAAAGATGGTAGTTGGAGGTTTTGTGTGGACTACAGACAGCTAAATAACATTACCATCAAGAACAAATACCCCTTGCCAATTGTGGATGAACTTCTGGATGAGTTACATGGGGCTACATGGTTCACCAAACTGGATATGAGATCTGGTTACCATCAGATCAGACTCAATCCAGCTGATGAGGCTAAGACTGCATTTAGAACTCATAGTGCGCACTAGGAGTTCAGGTTCATGCCATTTGGCCTCACCAATGCTCCTGCCACTTTCCAATCTGTGATGAATACTATCTTCGAGCACTTCTTAAGGAAATGTGTGTTGGTCTTTGTTGATGATATCCTGATTTACAGCCCCACACTAGAGGAACATATCCAACATCTTCAACAGGTTTTTGACATCTTAGCCCATCATCAACTCCTGCTGAAGCAGTCTAAGTGCTCTTTTGGTCAGCCAAAACTGTAATACCTGGGCCATATCATCAGTAAAGATGGAGTTGCTACAGATCCCAAGAAGGTGGAGGTTGTTGCTAATTGGTCAACACCCACAAATGCTAAACAACTCAGAGGATTTCTAGGCTTGTCTGGGTATTAACGGAAATTTATCAAGAATTATGGATTGACCAGCAGACCTTAGACCTCTTACTGATCTCTTGAAAAAGGATGTGCTCTTTCACTGGACTCCAGCTTTGCAGTGCAGTTTTGACAGCCTCAAACAAGCTCTGATCTCAGCACCTGTTCTGAGTTTACCAGATTTTTCCAAAACCTTCACAATTGAAACTGATGCTAGTGGGGTTGGAATTGGTGGTTGTCCTCTCTCAAGAGGGTCACCCTGTGGCGCATATTAGTAAGCCCTTGGGACCTAAAGCACAAGTTACTTCTACTTATGAAAAAGAGTGTTTGGCCCTCATTCTGGCTGTCACTAAATGGAAATCTTATCTTCAACACAAGGAATTTATCTTAGCCACTGATCACAAGAGTCTCATACATCTAGGAGAACAGAAATTGCATGAAGGGCTGCAGCAGAAGGCCTTCCTCAAATTCTTGGGGCTTCAGTATAAGTTAGTATACAAGAAAGGCCTGGAGAACAAGGCTGCTGATGCACTGTCCAGCCATCTCTATGTCACTCTCCCAAGTGATTGGAGATTGTTCTGGAAGGTTATCAGCAAGATGAACAGACAAAGTAGTTGCTGACAGAACTCAGTCTCACTGGATAAAATGACAAGGAGTTTACACTCTCTGATGGTGCGATCAAATACAAAAACAGAGTGTGGTTAGGCAATCATGTTGAAGCCCATAAAGCTGTTTTGCTAGCTCTACACTCTAGTGGTCTGGGAGGTCACAATGGAGTTATGGCAACTTATCACAAGGTGAAAGCCTTGTTTGCTTGGCCAAATATGAAGCAATTCATCAAGGATTATGTTTCTGCTTGTGAGGTATGTGCTCAAGCCAAGCCTAAACATGGTAGGTTACCTAGTCTGTTACAGCCTTTGCTTGTTACTCCTCATGCTTGGCACACAGTCAGTCTAGATTTTGTAGAAAGCTTACCAAAGTCCAAATCCTTTGATACTATCCTGGTTGTAGTGGACAAGCTCACAAAGTATGCTCATTTTATATGCTTGATCATACACCCTGAAACAACAGAACATTATTAACCAACTCTGAACATTACTAACCAACTCTGAACATAAATGCATCCGATTGACCATCATCTCTCTTGCATACGCCACTCCATGTATTTTCTTCACAAGAGAGATCTTTCTGAACCGTTTCAATTCAAACTCCAAGTATTGATGATGTATTCGTTTCAAAAAAGTATTGATGATATATTAGAATAAAACCACAAACAAAATTCATATGCCGCAGATGTTGTAAACATGGAAAGTACACGACATATTTAATTATGCTGAACAGATAAATGCCCATACTTTAGTACATAAATACTACCCCTTATTCGATCTAACTAGGGGGTAACCCCGCGCGAGCAGTGAGTCACAATACGTAGCATATTTAAATGATTTAGCTGTAGTGAAAAAGGCAACATATCAGCAACTTATTATTTGAACATAATGGGGTATTGAGGTGCAATGGAAACGTAGACACATCAGCCATTTATATTTAAAAATATAATGACTGACAGTTGTTTTAGGAGGTGACTCAACGAAGTAATGTGCTTGAAGGCCAAAAAAAATATGCAAACATAAAGAGGACTGATATGGGTACACATAAGTAACGTAGGTGTAACCATGTGTAAGCAAATTGTGAATAATGGAATAATCTGTACACGTAGGTCTATAAAAGTAAGAAGTATTAGTGCTGTAATTTAAAATAATGGCATGGCATACTGTGTACAGCGATAATAGAATTAGGCAATTAGGAAATTTTGCTGCTAGCTGCCAATGGTTGGAAACGGTATTCTTGCATTTGTGTTGAACCCAAAGAGCAGAAATATACTCTCATTTCCACCTGAAGCAATTGACCCGTGTACACATCGCAAGGTAGGGTTAAAACCTGTCTGTAAAAGCAAAAGAGATCAGCAAACAGAACATTTCGTTGAGAAGAACATTTTTTTTGGGTTAATGGGAGAAGGATTATTACCTGGCGATAGAAGAGTGGTGTAGTACTATGGATCATGCAGCAAACAGAGCTATGTACAGACGACATGAAACCTGGAACCACTTGGTCCTACAGATTGGCCATAAATGGGTGAGCAACAATAACATGAATGAATTTAGCTTTCTTAATAACAACAGATGAGAACATCCAAAACATCATGAGTAGAGTTCCATACAGTATATGTGAAGGAGACACATCAGAAAATGGATACGAAAAGGTATATACGACCAAAAAGCTGGCGTTCAGTAACATGGAAGGGGAAGCATAAGGTCCATTCATATTTTCTGGGTATAAAAATCAGGACTCCGATGATTAATGATACGGAACCGTAAAAGTTTAGGAGAAGATTCAGGTGCCAACATAAGTATCACTGGTAGAAGTATTGTCCAAATTGATTTGTTGAGCCTATTGTATCAACAGTGAGACTTCCCAAAAGGCAGCCACCATCAGGCAAGCAAATAATGGAGAGGTAACAAAAATTTGCAATTACAGTATCACTGCTATAAGCAGTGACCAAACTGGTTTCATGGATTCGTTAGACCAACAATGCTTCACCAATGATAGCACTCATCAGGGAAGGAATTATTTGGGAGGTATGGAAGAACTAATCAACCGGTTAATGGTCATCACTTTTGGTCTAATTGTAGTTAAAAGTTAAGGGATGCAAACTAACATGCGCATGTGACTACTGGAGCATGGCAATCCGGTGGAAGGAAACAAATGAAATGTTGAAAGGCAGGACAGCCAGATGGAAATCCCAAACTGATCAATTAGTTCATGTGAATACTGTATGGTTAGGTATCAAATTTCAAAGGAAAATAATTGTGACCATGTCTTGCAAACATGAATGCAGATTCCAAAGTAGCGTGCTAACCGAGTACATGAATCATCACATATATTGGTTAACTGAACACGTGAAGGAATAGACATGAACCAATTCTAAATCAGAACCTGTGTTCAGACTTCCTGTAGCACAAAGCAACATGTACCAATTCGATCTCACAACCTGTTTTGGTACTGCCCATAGCACATAGAATTAATCTTCGCATGTAGATGAACTGCAATAACGAAAGAGAGGAGAGCTGAGGTATAGAGGCAAGATAGGCATAACACACAGCGGCTGTGTGGATCGTTACATAGATTAGCGTCGGCTGTGCGGCCTCCGTTCAGGTGGCCGACCAGGTGAAGGAAGCACCACGGCGCGGGGAGGGGGAGGCCTGTGCCGGGGCTGGTCGCCGCCACAGCGGCACACTTGCGGGCTGCGACGCCAGGGTTGGCCACGTCGTTGCTCGTGAGGCGGGCATCAATGGCGGTGCAGATCCGGAACAACTAAACGATGGGGCGGGGTGGCGTGGTGACGCGAGGATCGGCAGAGCGTGTGCAGCACTGGCAGGGGCGGATAGGAGGGTGGGGACTGGGGAGGCAGGCGGACAGGGAGCGGCGGCGTGGGAGGCATACGGAAGCTAAGGAGAGGCGGCGGGATGGAACCGAGAAGAAGGGTCGAGACTGGAGGGAGGTGGGGTCCCCTTTTTTTTTTTTACGGCAGGGTGCCTACGCGGCAGGTATCTGATGGCTTGAGTTTCGATCGGACGGCTAGCGCGCGATCACTGTGGATCTACAGAGAGTAGGAACCGGAGGACGTTAGTGTACCCAAATTTAAAGTAGTTTATAGATTATCTCTCTTTTTAGTCTAGCGTTTAAAAAACCATAGCATATAATTAATTAATTAATTAACACCATGCCAACATATATTCTTTAACACAGCACACTGTTGCAGGACACATCACGCAATTGCCATATATAATGCAAGAACAATGTCACACAGGGTGTTTAAAGAGGAAAATATGGTGAAAAGTTGAATAAAAAAATCTGACCCCCACGGATCTTCATTATTAATGCCTCGTGAATTTCATGACCAAGCTAGCTCATGCCATAAATTACATACTCAAACAAAGTACAAATAGAATTTTTGTAAAACACTATCCTTCAATAACTTTTTACTGATATGCATTATATAAGCACATAAACAAGTGATGGGATTGTCGAAACAAATCCATCAGGAGTAATATATCGTTATATTGTAGCTTTGAAATGCAACCTAGAAGAAATTTTACCTCTTAACAGAAGGGATTGAAGCCCTCAACACTGCCATGTTACAATGTGCTCTACCTGAATCTGCAAAAACGTTGCACTGAACAAAATACATCCATGTTGCAAACAGTAAAAATAGAAGCTTGCAAAGTTCCAGTGGGCAGTGGTAGTGACTACAATGAACTTCCAAGTCAATTTAGAGGCTCAGAAGGGAAATACTAAACTAACAGCATGCTGAACACAATTAATTTGCACGGTGTTATAATATTACTTGTATCATCATGGTTATAAAAGCCATCCACAAATGATTCCATGATGAAACAAGAAGGCACAGGTACGCTGACATATGGCTACGCATAGAACTGCTAGAACTAGTAACAAACCCAGTAATTACTCTTTTTAGGAACTCCTGATCTACTGAAATCCCATGACCAAGTCTTCCATTTGCTCTTCGAGGTATCAATGGGAAGCGAGCTTAGACATCAACTCGAACAAAGCAGAAGGGCAGCTTTTCACCAGATGCTGGAACCCATTGGTTGTCATCACCGCGTCCAGCGATTTCGAAGACTTGAGGAACTCATAGCAGGCCTCCTTAAGCCCTCGGCAGCCATGCTGCTCAGCCAACGCCAGCGTGGTCGCTACCGTGATCACGTCAATGTGCCGGCATAGCCTGTCCTCGCATATCAGCTTAAGCCTCTGCATGCCGTACCTGCCTGCGGCTTCAAGCAAATGCTGCGATATTGTGGCGTTGGCGCCATCATCCTCGGCATTACCTTGTCCTTCTGTCTCCAGTGGCAGCGAGTCCGTGTAAATGAAATGCAGCAAGCTTCGGAACACCTGAGGCACCATACCATCAATCGGTATGCAGTTCTGATTCTGAGCTAATGTTGTGGTGCCTTCTTTCATGGGGCCTAAGAGCATCGCATCAAAGACCGGCGACCGAGCAGCGAGCACGCACCGGTGCGCGACAAACGTCTCGCCCCCAACAAGAAACCTCACATCTGCACCTTTTCCACCCAGGAGGAGTTCGCGGAAGTGCTCCGACCAGTCGGGCGGCGGCACCGTGACGAAGGAACAGGCGGGGAGCCTAGCAGCCTCCGCGCGGGGCTCACTCAAGACGATGATGTCGCACCTGACCGTGAAGCAGTCGTCCCTGAGGCGCTCCGACTGCTCCAGCTCCGTCCTCTCGACGAATTTCTCACGGCCCCAGCTGTCGTGACTGACGAACCTGTCCGCCTTGAGACCGCGGACGTAAGACGGCGTTTGCTTCTCCACTTCGTCCATGAAGCTGAACACCAGCTGCACCATCAAGGGCTTGGCGACGGTTTCCTTGAGGACGAGATAGAGGGAGATGTAGTCTGCAGACTCCGGGTACTCGCCGTTGGGGAAGTACCTCGTAGCCCAGGTGTGTCCTGCGACGTGGAAGGGGCGGGACTCGACATACTTGCCGTTGGGGGTGGTAAACTTGGTGCGCGAGTAGCCCTCGATCCTCAGTACGTGGAATCCGCTAGTGGCGCCGACGACGATGGCGGAGGCGAACCTGTCGTCGCCGGCGATGGGCGCGGAGAGCGAGACAGTAGGAGCCATATTCGAGTCGCGGACGATGGGAGCGGTGCGCTCGAGGTGGGATGGCGCGGCGGGGCAAGGACGAGGTTTGTTGTGGTGTACCGGAGTTGGCGGCGGCGGCGGCGGCGAGGGAAGGTAGGGTTTCGAAGCTTTTCGGCTGAAAAGTTAAATCCGGAGTTCACCCATGCGGCCACCGGCCATGCCTATCCTATTTTTCACATTTCATTCAGTTTCCGTATATATTTCAAATACAAATCACAAAACAAAACAGGTCAAGCTGGGATTGAAATAATTCTCATATTTAACCCGTTTTTATCAATTGTAAAATTGGTGATTTTTTTCCCACACGTTGCTATGTAAATATGATTTTAGTTGAGTTAGGAGCAATAGGTTGTAAAAGAAATCAAAGCTGCAGTTGTGTATGAACTAATAAAAGTATATATGTGTGTACGAACTAATAAAAGTATATATGTGTTGCAAGTATTATAAGTACAACAATATCATAGGTGATTTCAGTCATGTTCGTTGCCTATGTGCCGTAAACACAATATAATCACACAGGTGGATTTCATGCATGCGTTTTAATTAATTATTAATTTTAAAACACCATCAGCTATTCTTTGAATCTCCTTCCCCTAACTCTCTCAACTGGTATAATTAAGCCAACTAAAGAACCTATGTTTAGCCAAACTAAAGAACAACTTCAACAGCTTGGCTAAATTTAATAGCCAAATTCCATTATTTAGCCATCATGTAAAATAGAAAACTTCTAAAAAAAACAATAGGTCCACAACAGCCTTGCTATTTTACAAAGTTAGATAGCAAATGGCTATTGTTGGTTATATATGGCCAGCGAGATTCCAGGAATAGCATGTTTGCTATTTTATAAAACCATATAGCATATCTCTTGGAGTTCAGTTTTTTCTTCTAAAACTTTATAAATAGCCAACCTGACAAAGATAGCACATCTATTGGAGTTGCTCTAATTAAGCCAAACTGAAGAACCAAACTAAAAGAACCGGAACCAAATATTTTGGTCAAGCTGGCAATAGAATTTAGCTCGGTCATTTTGGTTCTAGATCTTTGTTAACCAAATTGACCAAAGAATCGAGATATATGGCCTGTTCCAAATAGGTAATGTAGCCAACCTAGTAAGTCAGTAACCTAGATCTGCAATTCGCAGCCTCCCACACTCCGGCCGCAATTTGGCACACATGCCTCGTGGTCGGCAGCAGTGTCGACATGGCGCGCCACGCAAGGTAACACCGGCGACACAACCTCTTTCACCTTCTGTCTCCAGGTTCCACTGCTCCATCTCTAGACACGCACTTGTCCGCCGCTAGCCGCTAGCCGCCGTCGCTCGTTGCCCACCCTGGCTACCAAGCACCTAGGCCAACTTCTTTACAGTCCTGCTCCATCTTCCAGCCACTAACAAAGGATGCTTACCAATTTGGGGAGCAGTTGAAGGGCGACCGCCGGTCAAGGCACTAGATCTCCATCGTCCTCCATGGATCCACCACCGAAGGTCCTCAAGAGTTGTAGTCAGGTTGACCGTTGAGGTGGGGGGTGGGGGGGGATGTCACCGCAGCCACCATAAAAATTAGATTATATTGTTTGGAATTGAAACTAAACCAAAGAACCGGAAATCAAATGGGTCAGTACCAATTTTTTAAATCGATCAATTTTAATTTCTCAAGAATTGAATTTCTTAGGTAACCGAGGAACCAAACCGAAACTGATACGAAGAACCAAAATTCTAGGCTGAGTGGTGGTGTATCAGTATTGGTGACGAAGATGGTGAGGGCAGTAGGGTTTGGAAGCTTTTCGACTATTGGCCAGGGTTGAAAATTGGTTAACATCACATCCCCATCCTATTTTTTCACATTTCAGACAAAACATAATAAAACAAAGACATATGTGGATGGTATTGGGATTAAAAATGGCAGTGGGACAGTTTTGGGTTGAATTCTCATGGTTTTGGGGTCCATGGGGTGTGGGGGCGATTTTGTACCCATGGTTTTTAGGTTCGGGGTCTCAAAACTAACCGGTTTTGGTTTTAGGTTTTTGTTCGACCCACAAATGCCCCATGGTATCCTAAAATTAACCATTTTGAATCAAAACACGTCTTGTAACAATAAATTAATTTTCTATGAACTAGTTTGTTCTAAGTCGAGAGTCATCGAATCATATGTTGTTGCTGCCTCTTGTTTATATATATATGTGAACATGTAATAAATTATTTTTCTATAAACTAATAAGTTTGTTCAACTGTCAGTCGAACCAGACACGCTTACCTATCTCGCTGTAATGTACGTGCTGGGCCTTTCATTCGAGGGTTTCGTCAGCTGTAGGAGATAGGTCTCGGCCCAACAACCCCACAAAGCCTAAAGGCAGCGCCGTTGTCACCCACGCGAGCCGGACGCAACGGACTTGTATCAACTGCCGCAGCGAAACCCCACCCGCCGCCTCGGGTCCGACGCCGTCCTACCCTACCCTACATCCCCCTCACCCACCCCGCTCCTCCCTCTCCCCTTCCCCTCCCCTCCGCCCTTTGGCCTCTCTCGCTCGCGGAACCCCAAAGCCGTCCGCCCACCTCGCCGCGGACTTTCTCGCCGGCAGTTGTGCAGGGATCCGGCTTTGGATCGACGCGCCGCAGCCTCCGCCTCCTGGCCGCAGAGGGTGTTTCCCTTTCCCCCGGGCATTCGCGCTCCGGAAGTGGCGAGATTCGGCGAGGAAGGTCAGATCCGGCGGCCTGCTTCGAGCAACAGGTGAGTTGGGCTTGAGGGGGTGTGTGGTCGATGGCTGGCCCTTTCGGTTGTGCTCGGGAGATTCCTGATCGGAGGTTTCCGTTCGTCCGTGCGTACATGCAGTGTGTTCGCGGGTGGATCTGCATTCGAACGTCGCGGGGTTCGCGTGACGGAGACGACGTCGTCCGCTGTGGCTCCGGTTTGCTCCTCGGCTCTAGATCTGGAAGGTATGCACCCCCCCTAACTTCATTATTCTTTCCTTCCGATGGAAGTACTTTTTTCGTTATATGCTTACTCTGCTGTATGCTTACTTTACTCTCATATGTTGCTGCTGTATGCTTTACTCTGAACTCGCTGCAGTGTGGTTTTAATGATTTCTCTCAAAGGTGTAATGTTTTCTTTATAGACTTCTGTCTGGGCTAGTTCATGCTAATGATTCTTGTGTGCATAAATGCACCTTTGATCTCCTTGTCTACTCTGTTTGTGTTTTGTTACAACTGAATCACAGTAGGGTTGTGTAATTCTAGTTCTAGGAAGATGCCAAGGGGGCGACAGTTGCCATCTATTTCTCTTTGGGTTTATTCTGTTCTTTGTTTTGTTTAGATATGGTTGTCTTATGCTGAAAGTGTGATTAAAAGTGCAGCTTCTCATCTCCTTGCTTGCCTTGTCTGTCTTTCATCAGGACCGTGGGTCATCTGCCGCTGCAAGCAGCCTGAGCCGTATTGGAAAGCAACCATCTTCCCCAGACATCGTCACCACAACGTAACCGGACATGCAGGCTCTTGTGATTATCCCCGAGCAGCGCAACCACCATCACCGCCACCCTGGTGCCCGTAGCAAGTCATCGGGTCCACACTTCTCATCACCGCCTGCCTCTCGTGGCTTCCGTGGAATGAACTGCCTGTCATTCCACTCTGGTGGCTGCGTCGGTGTTCTCCCTTCCCCACCGCCTCCGCCTGCCCGCACCCACTCATCCCCAGAGCTCAAGACACCCAAGCAGCAGCCACGCCACGGTGGCAAGCGAAGCCGGCCCATTTCCATAAGCCCCTCCACATCTCCTCCCACCCATTCTGAGCTATGGGCGGGCCCAGCATTCTCCAACTCACCACCACCCAGCTCGCTGCCCATCCCCAAATTCTCCCTCCGCCAGAAGCGCAGCATCTCTCTCGAGCTGCCACCAGTTGAGCGCTCTGATGATGTGGAGGTCAGACAGCATGCTAAATCAGCACCTTCATCCCCGGTTGAGGGATCAGGGTATGACTTCTTTAATGATGATGCAATTGCTAGTGCTATAGCAACGGAGAATCTGAGGAGGATTCTCCAGTTGGATATCGCTGATCATTGAATAATGGGAGGATGGAAGGGTGGTCCTGGTGTACATAGGTTACCTTTAACTGACAGCTTTCTACTTGCATTGGTAGTGTATAGGGTAATGGTGATAGATACTTGGTGGTTGTAAGATATGGTCAGGATCATGGTGGAGGTGTAGCTTGTAGGTGACGCATTTTCAGAAGCTTAGACAGTTGAAGGTGATGCTGCCATGTTAGGTGTTATGACGGTGGGCTTTGGGTTGAGAATGGGGTGCATGGCAGTTGATAGGTTTAAACCTCCTAAAACAGCATCATTTGCATCCATAGTACCTGTTCTGAACTGATGGTGGCACTCTGCCATAGCAGCAACCTCATTTTCTGCTGCCGTTGGTTTATATATGATAGAATAACATGTCCTAATCCCAAACCATATGTCAAATATTTGTACCTGCATCTTGCATATCCTTGCATGCTTATTTCCTTCTGTCCTCTAGCCAACTGGCTCTAGTTGTCTCATCACCAGCTCTTCTGGTTTTTTATAAGAAAGAAGCTGAGTGGAAGATGGAAGAGATTCTGTTCTCTTCCTATTGTTCCAATACTAACTTCCCCATCCAGCCCCTTTTGTTGCATATCTGGCATATACCATGTATCTGCTGCATCTCCATGCATTTTTGTTCACCTAGTGCCCCTGCATCCCATCAGTAGTGCCCTTAGTCAGTTAGCATGCTCATTCATTCCCACTTCAAGTCCGTGAACCCAGTCTGAAGGTTCTGATTTTCTCATGCCTCGAAAGGTCTTGTGAGAGTCAGATTCTGGATCCCTGCATCAATAAAATCCCTGATGAGGTACGTATTTGCTTACATTCTGCAGCTGTTTCGGTGAATGCTGGTTGCACCATTGGATACTGACGTTTGATTTGTCTTTGATGCAGGTTTGGTTGTGTTGCACAGTGTTGTCCTACCTGTTCTGTAGCTACATGATGCCCAAGCTCCTGCTGGTGTTATATGCTTTTGTCGCCCTGTAGTTTTGGCACTAGCAGTGAAGCAGCAGTATCTGAACTTCTTGATGTAGCCTTTAAGTTGTCTGAAAAATGCTAAGTTTGGTTTCTTGTCCAGTGTTCTGGTGTTATCTTATCAGCAGTTGGTATTATGTTGTGTCAGTTTACTGTGATAATGGTTTTATGCTGTTAACTAGTTCATTATGTTAGAACTGGAAAGTATGTTGCTTTACAGCCAATATTTTGTTTTAGCATCCGCTGAGCTTATCATGGTTAATATTCCTTTTTGTTACAAGAGTATCATGGTTGATTTTCAGAACTGGAAACTCACCATCTTGTCAGTCTCGTTGAGGTTTTTGTGTGCGTTTCAGAAATACTCATGAGGCGGTGTTTTCTGTTGTCGATGGAAGCCCATCGTATCGTCACATACTAAAGGCGAGTGATGTATTCCTTGACCATGCTATTTTACTAACCGTCAGACTGTTAAATGTATGTTGCCAATGTGTAACTACCGATTGTAGTAGTCACTGTTGCGTTGACGCTTTTGGTTGAGGTTGTCACATTCCCTTGTGGCTGGGCTTAGCTCGGTGTGTGCTAAACCCATTGATCGCGGCTGTCAAAACTCAGCTCTTGTGTCACTATTGGCACTTGGCAGCATGATTACATGAGATTGGACGACGTGCGGGAATGGGTTCACAACTTACGAAGTCACAACACAGACGTCGTGTAATGCATGGCTTCTTTTTTTTGGTAAAACAGGTGAGATCCTTTGCATTGCAAGCTTCCCAAAGGAGAGTTTGAAGGATTTTTACAGCCATACGGCCACGCAAGAAGAACGCAGGCCAGGCGCAAACAGGTATGCAATCAGTGAGTTACTAGTGTGGTACCGAGTACACTGACCACTGTTCCATTTGGTTCTGGAATAATTCTGGTACCATGTATGCCAGTACCAGGATGAGCCTCTCATCATTGCATCGCATTGCATCCAACAAAGCGTTCACAGATGCCTTGACGATCTATGTCAACCATGCATTCTGCAGTTATGAGACGATGCAGTGCACCGCAGGGGACCTATGAATGAATAAAAAAATATGTGCGCATACGTGGAAATGAGTCAGCCTCTTGGCTCCCATATGAACATGGTCGAGGGGAGGAGAATCTTGCACAAATTAAAGCAAGCTGATCGATAGATTATCCAGTTGCTCGACAGGAAGGCAGTGATTAAGCACGCCTCCTTCTCATGGGTCATATGCCTTAACTGGCCGGTACGGTGCCAGGTTATTCCATACCTGATCGTGTCCTAGTCAGCATCTCTCTTCCTCGCCACAATTTCTTTTGCTGATTTGGAGCGAGCATCTTCGTTTTCATGATTGCCGTTGGGCCTTTGCATGCCCAGCGGAAACACAATTATGATCAGCACTACCGTGACTTACTGTAGATGCTAGACAGGACAGGACGCAGTACTCCATGCTAGTGAGAGTAAGAATCTACAACAGTTGATCCAAATCTGAAGTGCATGGCATCTTTCTGTTGCTTTATTAAGGACGTTTTTTTTGGCTGTCAAGAAATTGATCTCCTCCGGAGGTAGATCCATTTGTCCGTGCGAGAGAGCAGCGCACGACTGCCGCTTGACGCTTTGGCCTGCAAGTGGATTGGGAACTCTGTTCGTTTGTGTTCATCTCATCCTTGGTTCATTCATTCCTTGTGCACATGCATATAGAAATTCAGGCATGAAGAATAGTGATAGGGATCATGTCACTGGTTCTTTTTTGGGGGTTCTTCTGAAATGGGACATCGATTCTTCACTCTGATATGATGATCAACTGGGAAGAAGACGCAACTAATGCTTGAATCGCAGTATATAATGCAGGGGGGAAAAATAAATTCAATTCATGATATGAAGGGATTAATGATACATTCCGTTCAAGTTGTGCAAGCTCTCCTTGTACAAAAAAAACTTGAACGGACGCTAGCTCAAGATGGAAAGAATCCGCCTTCTTCTAGGCCTAAGAAGTAAGGCTTCATTTGCGTGGTACACCAACACCTCTACGGTCCGTCCTGTCGGTAGAAGTAGCGATGAACCAAGAATGTGTGAATGCCACTGACCTGCGTACAGTGACAATGCAAGATTAAACTATCCTAGGATTGTCGAGGATCACCGGCGCTGCGCGTGAATGCAGGTAGCAGAAGCTAAGCTTTGCCTTGCCATTGCTGCAAATATGGATCGTACGTCCACGGGCTTTAATCAGCTTCCACCTCCTCTGTGTATCCAATCATAAGTTCATGACTCATGAGGCGGCGGAGGAGGCTGCGGCTGCGGAGATGTCGCTGGACCTCCTGCGCAGCATCTGGCGCATGCCGTCGGCGACGCGGAACGCGGGTCCCTTCTTGCCGAACTTGGCGCAGAAGGACATGTGGTCCCTGAGCGCGCCCTCCAGGTCGCCCCGCTTCTTGGCGGCCACCTCGTCGCGCACCGCCTCGGAGCAGAGCCCGCAGAGCCAGCGGCCCCCGAAGCCCGCCTTGACGGCGGCGATGTACTCCGCCGTGCAGTCCTCGCGCAGGCCGCAGCACTCGCACTTGGCCGACTCCACCTCCATCAGGAATTCAGGATGACAAGATCTCGCAACGCAGATGCCGCCTGTAGAACGGGACGGGGAGGTGGTGTTCTCTATCTGTCTCTCTCTCTCTCACTGGCAGGCACAACGCAACGGCAACGGCAACGGCAACCTCAAGAAGGCTTAGCTCGGTTTATATACAGGAGGAAGGAACAGAGGATCGGAGCGCATTGCCACTTTGCCAGCCAGTGTCGTCGTCGTCGATTATTACGCCTTGGAATTAGGCTCATGGGATGGAATGGAGCGTTAGTTGACTCTCTCTGTCTAATCAGAGGTCTAGTCTCTCTAACCATGTCGCACCTCACCTAACCTAGCTTTTTTTGTCTCCAACTGCACCCACTCATATCATGGTATGGTAGATTGAATACAATACAATGCAGCGACCGCGTCTCATATAAACTGTGTGCTTGTGAACCAATTTCCATCTTGTCCAATTTCCAATTCTTCGGTAAATTTCCTTGACTTAAAGTTTCAGAAGGGAAAGGTTTATCATGTTGCAGCTGCAGTCAGTCTAATTTGACTGGGCCACTATCTGTCTAATTTGAATTCGAAATTTGCAGAGCTCAGCAGCTAGCTTTTAGGACATATACTAATAATCAAAGTGGGTTGAGCACTAAGCCGGCCGCGGTCATCATATTGCTTGCGTCTTTTACTGTTGTTGCCTCATAAAGCTTCAGCAAGAATCTTATATTATACAGAAGTGTGTGTTATCGTCATGGACCAGCAGCTGGGATATGATGTTCTTTCCCCCCTGCACTTTTCTCCTCCTTTCGGCTGTCTCAACTTCTTTTGTTTTCTTTTTCGTAACCTCCCTCTGAATGCAACACCAGCTAGGTACATCAATTCCTGTCACTGTCGACCACAAATTAAACTTATATTTCCATTTCATCCTGGGCTTTGCTCTGGCAGTATCTCAACTGAAGACCCCCGTGCAACACTGGACATGGTCACACTCTCCACTACTGTCTCTTCTCAATTATCCACACCCATCTGATCGATTTGGATCCTCCTAAATGTCGTCTAGCTAGCTTAGCTAGCTGATCACCAACAAGCAAGATGAGAGTTGAATATCATATATATAATATAATCTCTATATACAATAATACTAATCCTTCCCCGAACTAACCGCTGTGCGACTTTGACGGTTTTATTTAGGCAGGCATGAACCCCGGATTATGGCCTGATGCTCCCAACTGCTCCAGCTTCTACCACTCTGATAATCTTGTAAACCGTTCATCGGAATCGATCGGAGAGGGACGACCTTGTTTGCTAGTGCCCCAAAGCATTAGCAGTTTAGCATTGATAATCCCCAGATTAACACTGGGCGGCCCTACCATCCGTGCCAAGTGCCTGCAGCGCGCGCGGCACATAAATTTTATTATGTGGCCGCCTCTAAAGTTGTTGCTGCCGGCTTGGATTTCTCATTTCTAGCAGTTGCATTTGATGCGCAGGCATTCTTCCACGTCAGCGGAGGGCAGTTTTATAAATAAATAAATTTGTATGTAGCCAGCCCAGCTGCTGTACCTGCACTACCCTACAGCTGGGGCTGCTCAGCAGGTTAACTGGAGTGATTGGATGGATTAGGGCACTGATTGGGTTGTCCAATCCAATCCAGTGATGATAATTTCTACTCACACTAAACTTATATAGTATAATAATACTTGCCTTTGCATTTGGCCGTTGTGTTATGATTGCATTGCACAATGAGGAACAAGTAATTAAGTACAGTGCAACCGAAAGAACTCCACCTAGCTATACCGTTTCTTATTTCCGTGTGCTTCTTTAATTTGCCAGATTTATTAAGATGGCAGTTGATAGGATGATCAAGAACAAGCTATGCGCAAACACTGTTTTAAGCATAAATCTAGAACAAAACAAGGAATTAAGATATATTACTCTAAGCTTAATAAAGTTTAGACTCACCTGATCCAACTAATAACAGAAGCACAAATAGAGGATCAAATTAAGGGCACTTTGAGGCTCTTCTCCTCCTGAAAGCCCCTGCTGAAAATCTAACAAACCTGCGTGTTTTAATTATTCTCTGCTCATTATGAATTTGTGCCGAGACCATGAGCAACTACCACAATTATTCCCCAGTACTCAGTGTTCCCATTGTCGTTGACCCCACCACAGTAAGAAATTAAGAAGTTTTTTTTAGGGAAGAAATTAAGAAGTAAGCTAAGGGCAGGTTAGTTTCTAGCTTCCACAGGTTCTTGCTGTTTCCTCCCCTCCACATGAACGCCACATGCACTTGTCCTCCATACCAAGTATTTTAATGTCATAGTCTTCTACTCTCTCGACATGCATGTAGTTTTTGCTGACAAAATCTGTGCTACTACAGATAGTTTTTTTAGTATCAACACGTGACTGACATCTTGTAAGTGACATTTGGCATAACATCAATTAAAGTTGACACTGTTGACAAATTAACACTTTTGGATTTAATTTGATGTTTAAATAAAACATGAAGGCAAATTGACAAACTAGCATGATCATGCGACAGGACCATATTATTCTAGTATGTATATAATCGAACTACATGCAAATAGGAGTACTAACACCAGCATAAAAAATTACTTCATCTGTTCTAAATTATAAGTCATTTTAAGTTTTTTCATATTTTTTTATATATTTAGACATATTATTATATATTTAGATGTATAGCAAAGGATGTACCAAAAAGTCAAAGCGATTTATATATAATTTAGAATAGATAGAGTAAAAAACTATTTATGGAAGACATGATTTGCGCTTAGCGGATCTATAGAATATCTTCGAAGCCTTGGGCGATCCTCATTGTGCAAAACTATTTATCAAGTAAATTGTAATATTTTTCGTTGATATGTAGACATTTTTTATTTGTAATTTGTCGCGGAGCCTGGCTGGCTGCCCGGGCGCTACTTGGCTCCGCTGTTTGTGCTTATCGATTTTTAAAATAAAAAACCTAGGGGGTGAGGGTGGGTGGGCGGCGGTAGAACTTAATTATTACCTACGCGAATGGGTATTCTAGAGTTACGAATCTACTGGAGCTGAATTGCACGCCAACAATACAGATCATGTTTAGGGCATCTCTAACAGTTAACATGTCAGCTAGCTCATAAAATCTAATAATTTGCCTAGTTGGATGAGAGTGAACATGTGAAATAGAAGTATCTATCTCTTGTTTTCACGTCTAGCTCGCTCTTGAATCGAGGCCATGTGTGGTCCCTCCTCGTTCTCTCTCTCATGTTCTCTCCCTTCTAACCCTGCATGCTGCATGTGGTGGTGAAGAAACGAGGTGGAACCTATGGCTATTTATGGTTAAAAGTTAGATTGTTGGGGGCACTTAGCTCTTGTGCTAGCTTATAATGACATAGCAAAATATAAGCTAATATGTTAGCTCAACCACTGCAGGTGCTCTTTGGGGTCATCGTTAACGATATTCCCAGTGGTGGAGCCACAGGGTATGCCCGGCATACCCTGTCCCTCTGGCAAGTAATGGATATAGTATACGTAATAACCAATATAATATACGTATACAATATTTATATTCAGATTAAAAAGGAAACAATAAACTGTTACCACCGATCACACCATCTATCATGGAAGTGGGAAGTCACAAGGCCCAGGACACGGCCCACGCAGCAAGACTGTCCTCAGACCTCAGTACATATACGTGCGTTTCTTTCTGACTTTTTGTATTCTACGGAGTAATATCTAATCCCTATACGCCGATCGGAGCTGAGTTAAATACGCCGCCGCCCTGACGCCGATGCCCGACGCCCGTTAATCGATGCAGGTGACCCCTCTGGCCTCTGCCCTACTTCCCGGCCTCTGGTCCATCCCTCGTCTACAATTTGCAGTTTGCACGGTCGCGCCGTCATGGAGAGTCTAGTTTATAAAAATTCATTTATACTTCAATTGCTAGTTGATTTGATTCTTATAATTTTTATGCAGTAAAATGAAGAGAAAAGTGTAAGGGGATATTGCATCTCTTTATAAGAAGCATGAAGCAAAGAAGGCAGCGGCTGCCACTCTTAATCGCTCTTCTGATCCGGTTTTACCTGTGGTGGAAGAGGAGAGTCATGAGAGATTAGTTGAAGAAATTGAAAATCCTGTGCTACCACCACCACCGTCACCACCACCAATACAACCATCTCCAGTGCCATCAGGTCCAGTCTATGACATCGATCGTCTTCCACATGATCCAGGTGAAAGATGTCCTATTCATAAGTACCCTGTTAAATATCAAGATGCAATTCGAAGAGCATATATTATTAGAGGTCCATTCAAACCTTATGCACATGATTTTCCGATAACAAAGATTTCTGGAAAAGATCGTCATTTTAATTATTTTTGGATGCACAATCATGAGTGGATGGAGTATAGTATTAAGAAGGATGCTGTATTTTGTTTTACATGCTACTTGTTCAAGAAGGGTGCTGGGTCAGACACATTTACTGTTGATGGCTGGAATAATTGGAATATAGGATATAATGCAATTCAGAAACATGTGAGTTTCAAGGCACATAATGCAGCTCAAGAGAGATACATTGGCTTCATAAATCCGAAGGTAGCAATTGATTATAATATTCAGAAGTGGAGTGACGAGGAACATCGGCTTTATAAAAAAAGGTTAACTTATTCACTTAGGTGTATCAAGTTTCTTTTGCATCAAGGGTTGGCGTTTCGTGGACATGATGAAAGTGAAGAATCTAGCAACAGAGGGAACTTCATTGAACTTTTGAAATTTCTTGCTGAAAACAGTGAAGAAGTGAACAAGTATGTTTTGGATAATGCTCCAGGTAACTGTACCTTAACTAGCCCAGACATACAAAAGCAAATTATTCACTGTTGTGCCCTAGAAACTAGAAAGAAAATAATTGAAGAACTTGGTGATGAGCCCTTTGCAATTTTAGCTGATGAGTCTAGTGATATATCACATAAAGAACAACTAGCTCTTTGCTTGTGTTATGTTGATAAATTGAGAAGGCCATGTGAGCATTTTATTGGAGTTGTTCATGTAGATGATACTACCTCTTTATCACTCAAGAATGCAATTGAAGCTTTACTTGTTAGGCATGGCTTGAGTTTGACCCAAATCTGTGGTCAAGGATATGATGGGGCTAGTAACATGAAAGGAGATATCAAAGGATTGAAAACATTGATTATGCAAGAATCACCTTCTGCTTATTATATCCATTGTTTTGCTCATCAACTCCAATTGGTTCTAGTTGCTGTTGCTAAGGGAAATACTGATTGCAGCTCTTTTTTTGATCAAGTATCTATCTTGTTGAATATTATTAGAGTTTCTTGTAAGCGGCATGACATGCTTAGAAATGCTAGGCTTAAGAATGTAAAAAAAGCACTTGACTATGGTGAAATTGAATCTGGAACTGGATTACATCAAGAGATAGGTTTGCCTAGGCCTGGAGATACTCGATGGGGATCTCATTACAAAACTATCTGTAGCATCATTACTATGTATGAATCAGTTCATGATGTACTGGTTGATCTTGGGGATGATCCGACATATAAGGATGATTGGACAAAAATACATTTTGTGACCAGAGCATTTGAGACCTTTGAGTTTGTTTTCTTTGCATACTTAATGTATATTATTCTTGGATATACAAATGAGTTATCTGAGTGTTTGCAAAGAAGGGATCAAGATATTCTTAATGCAATATCACTTGTTAATGTGGCAAAGAAAAGAATGCAAGAATTGAGGTCTGATGGTTGGGATAATTTTCTTAAAAAGGTCACCTCATTTTGTAATAAACATGGTATTGATGTTCCTGCTATGGATGGTGTTTATGTTCCTTATGGAAAATCAACAAGGAAAGCTCGTGCTCGAAAGAAATCCAATGATGACCATTTCAGAAGAGAAGTATATATTGGTGTTATTGATCAAATAAGTCAAGAACTTGATAATCGGTTTGATGAGATTAATATGGAGTTGTTGTCTTGTATGGCTGCCTTCAATCCTTCTAATTCATTTGAGTCTTTTGATGCACAGAAGCTACATAGACTAGCTGAGTTCTACCCAAAGGACTTCTCAAAAAATAATTTGCTCACTCTTGAATTGCAACTAGATAATTATATTGATGGCATCAGGCAGGATGATAGATTCAAAGATCTAGAAAATATTGTTGATCGCTCAGTTAAGCTTGTTGAAACAAAGAGGCATAAAGTGTATGATTTGGTTTATCAGCTTCTCAAATTGGTATTGCTTCTACCGGTGGCAACAGCAAGTGTTGAAAGGGTATTTTCTGCACTGGTTTTAGTGAAAACAAAAACCCAAAATAAGATGGGAGATAGCGTTTTGGATGATTGTCTAGTCACTTTTATTGAGCGGGATATTTTCTTTGAAATTGATGAAGATGATATAATTAAGACATTTGTGAAGCTTCAAAAGGGTCGAATACGTCAGTAAAAATAATATTTTAAGTCTCACTCTATTATGTATATATTTCAATTATCGGTATGACTTTTGAAACTATTTATATTGTAGTAGTAAATATGGTTTCAGTTAATCTATAAATATAAGCCTTGTTATCAAAATAATTTTTTTACTAATCTTGTACAAAATTTTTTTGAGAGGCATACCCTGACCTAAAATGCTAGATTCGCCACTGGATATTCCAAACGTAAGAAGAGGAAGTTGAGAACGAACCCCTCCACGAGGGAACAGTCCCTGAGCAAACCATTCCTTCCAAGTAGCGAATCACTCTAGAAAAGCTAAACCAATAAATTTCGCAAGAAGACACCGGTTCTAGTTAAGGATGGTAGCGGATCGGGTTCGGGGTGGATATATGCGGGTTTCAGGTTCTGCAGGTTCGGGTTTGGAGATGATTTCTCACCCACGTTTTTTAGGTTCGGGGCCTAAAACCTATCGGGTTCAGTTTTGGGTTTGGTTTTCCAGCCGTGGATATCCAATGGATATCCAAAATAAATCATATGTAATTAAAAATCATGTTTTATAATATGCTAATAATAACTTGTTTACTTAGGTTATTAAATTTATTCAAAGTTAACTTATGAAAATATTTATTATTCGTTACCTCTTGTTTATATCTGTGAATATGTGTATATATGCATAAGTTTTTGGGTATCCATTCGTGTCCCAGTTATCCGTTCGGTTTTGGCACGAAGACACCGGTTTTGGACTTCTGGACTTCTGGTTCTGGAGTTCCATGTTCTTAAGCCCTAGGCCTCAAGCAACTTTGTTGGTACAGACATAAGCGGATGAACTAAGAGCATAAGTAGAGGATACTTTCTCGACTGCACTATGTATTTGTTTTCTTCCTGAAAGGAAACAAGCCAAATGTTTTTTTTTTGCTCAAAGCAACCAAAAAGAAAAAAAAAACAAGGCAAATGTTAAGATATGTATTTATTAGGCCGAAATAATTTCTAGACTGGGCCTGGATGCATTGCCCGATATAGGGCCTGGTGTGTTCTGATGTTAGAAGCCAGCAGCTAGCATGGGCCTTTGGTGATTGGCCTGCACCTAAAATCGTTACCAGACCGACAGAATGTCACCAACGGTAGCAAAGACTGACCCAAAGTATAGTATATTTTGGTATGTATTGTTTCTTAGATAAGAGTCACCATATGACATTGTCTTAAGGACAATGAATCCAAAACAAATCATTAATTCATTATACAAAATAACTTTATCCCATGTTGTTGTAAGATATCCGATTGTTGCATGTTGTACCCATCTCCACGCTGATACATTTAGTGAAAAACTATACGGAATATAGTACAACAAATTTTTATTTTGATTACATGAATTAACACATACTAACTTCACGATAAAATAATTTATGAGATAATATTTATTTGATTGTGTGTAAAAGAAAATGTTGCTTCACCGCGTGAAGCCCTGTTAGATAGTTAAGAGCTATTGCTAGAGTTAGAGTAGAAGTCTGAAGGCTTGAAAAATAAGGTAGGCCCTCAAATTGGATTATTGGATTATCAGAAAGGTGAGACACCTACATAAAGCGCACTTGTAATACCTCACCTTTCTGATAATCCAGTTGTACCATGACTCACCGATCACCATGATATGTCGATAACTGGCACGTACCATAAGGAGTGACTCCGTTCAAACGAGTGATTGAGCAATAATAGACTGCCACTTACTCTCATTTCTGAATTCTTAATCGAGGATTCATCTATTAGCTAGCGAATAGGCGACTTAATCCTACAAGTTGTGATCATAAGTGCTTAATATATCAAGAGTTAAGGACGTTTCTCAACCTCCAAGTTTGTACATTAGTCTAATTTAGTTTCCAATCCTGAACTTGGGTAATAGCTGGTTCCAAATTTCAAAACCAGACCAAAAATATTGATCCTAATTTGGAAGGTGGTTTTCTATTTTCTAAAAGTAATGAAATTCTGGTTTGATCACTAAATGCATGTTTGGTTCATTTTAAATCAGAAAAATACTTAAATAGTACCAAATGTAATTCTGAAGAAATTTATTTTTTGAAAAATGTTTTTATTAAATAAATAATAAACATGACTTTGAACAAATAAATTAATAGGAAAAGAAATATAATAAATTAGTGCCAGTAACTACCTTAATCATAAACATGTAATAAACTTTTGTAGGAAAAATGGGTACCAGTTTCATATCTGTCTGAATTAAAATAAAATTCTTTACTAATATTTCGTTAATAATCCAGATTTTTTCATAAAATAGAAAACCATCAACAGAACCAAATTTATCCCGTTTTGACACAGTTGGAGAGCGTGTCTGTTACTCACTTCCGTAGTTTGAAGTTAAAAATCGAACTAGCGTGCAAGTTGGAGGTTGAACGCTGTACTTTACTCTTATATCAAAGGCCTTTGAGTTTTAGTTTCACTCTAGGCCAGAAAAACTCAGGACGGGGGCTGAACGCTTCCCGGCTTGTGGTAAATCATGTGTGAGTAAATATTTTTCTAGGATTAACAACTTGTAGTCAGATATTTGCAATTTCCATGTCATTCACCGCTAAGGATTATGGTTCGTGCTGAAAGCAATTGTTTTCGGTTTTTGATATTTTCCTGATGCATTTTAGGGTTCCATAAACATCTTATTCCATCTGGCAGTAGCATACATAATGTATATAGGTCCGTAGTAAAGCAAGCAGCTAGATGAAGAAGGTCCTGCTTTATCTCGACATAGATGAGACAATGATAGCACATTCATTTGCTTTCATAAAACAAAGGCGAGTTGCTTTATTGTGCACTGTGCAACATCTATGTACTACCGCGAACAGTAAACGTAGAGCATATGCTGAATCATATCCAGTGTCTACCGTAAAGAATTTACTGTCTGATCACTTAGATAAAAATAGCAAATGTCTATCATTGCTGACCATATGAGTGGGTTACAAAATGCTCGCAGCTTCTAATTGATGCAAATATTACGTGATACTAGGTAAATGCCTGTGCATTGCAACGGGAATATGTAATACCACGATAACATATATAAGCATGTTTTACAATGTTGATTCCAATCATATATTTACATAAATCTTCAAGAAAGATAATTAGTTCAAATATAACTCTAAACTGTATTCTAAAACTGAAACATCAATGTCAAATTGTTCATAATGTAAGAACTTAAACTATCACTTCATGTTTATGATACGCGAAAGACAGTCTTGCACTTCTTTAGGAATTAACATTTTTCTTGAATTACCGTTGTACGTCAATAGCCTGATCACGAAGTCATTTTGTATTCTTCGACCATCCTGCTCATAGTAAAATATACGACCAGAAAGTAAAATCATTAGTATTATTATAGTAGAGATAAATAAATCATTGACCGAAAATAGTATTTTCTCTTACCATATTGATCCGTGTGACTTTCCCATTACTCCAAGCCTCCATTAGTTGTAGAACACGGAAACAAGACAAACTTCTGAAATATAGAAATAAATTGTTAGCAATTCATTATATTATAAAAACATAATATAGTTAGTATATCATTATACGGGATGGTTCGAAGGAACTTACGTATCTATGTCAATGGAATGCCAAAAAGGCTTTTCTTTTGCCAACCAGAGCCTTGAGCGACCATGCCAATCCTATAGTTATTCTCCATTCTCAAAATTATTTTTACATAACTCTTAAATGGTATATCATCTTTCATCTGTTCTGGAGGCGGTGTGGTATCAAGTATAGTCATACTTAAATCTTCTTGGTCGAGCACATAAAGCATATATGTTAGCGACGGCTGCCAAACAATCCATGGTAGAAAGACCTACATAATAGTAGGTTTTATGATATTGCAGTACAATAGGATTCAAGAGGTATGTATAAAATAAAAATAATCAACACAAAAGAAGTCTTATAAATCTACAGCAAGAGGGATCATATTGCATACGAGGCCAACGTGCACATGTTTCGCCAACCTTTTTTTTTTCCTTTCCTGTGGCTTAGAAGTGTTGAAAGTTTCAGAGGCCAATAACTCCTAAAGTAAAATAAAAGGTAAGCAGGACATAAATAAATAACATACATTATTTTACTACATATTATAATAGTAAAATTAGGCACTCACATGGAATCGCAAGTCCATAAAATGGTTTGTCACAATTTTTTTATTTAAATTTTGTAGCCTGTCTGCTTCATTGTTTGTATGTACCCGGACACCTAAGTTGAAGCACTCTTGGGACATTTTCGTTCCCATTTGTATGAGTCCCTGAAGATCCCTAACCCTTAAGTTTATCTGATACGGGGTGAAGCTTCTTACCCCATATGTCCTATGAAATATAATAGATAATCAGCAAGGATATGTGAAGGATTTGATATATAGCACAAAGTAGCTTACTCCAATGTCTTTTTTTCTGTAATGGACATAATATAGTCACATATGACATCTGTTAAGTCCTCCTTTGTTTTTGGCATGTCCACCGTGGGTAGGCCTAGCAACAAACAGAGATCTTCAGCTAATTGGTCGGAAGAGCACGGCGACTGCTGTCGTTTCCTCTTGCTAGATGTAGTATTTGGTGTGTTCTTTGTTTCTTCTACGATTTCAACATCAGAAGGGTGCCCGGATGGTTCAGATTTACATGGCAGCATTGGACACCCCTTTAGTACATTTATATAGCTCTGACGACAACAAAATAGCTGCCAGTTTCAGCCTAAAGTTTGTCATATGAACCTGCACAATATTGTCATTGTTAATGAGTGTGTTGCAATTAATATACTATTAGACATAACCAATGTATTAGGAGTATAGGATTGGATTAGTGAGAGCTGTACCTGAGTTACGTCGTCTGACAGGACATCCCCAGACCAGTACTCCATAAAGTTTAGCATGAAAAGGCCACACGAACATCTACATAAAAAAGTAGATCATGACTCATGGAGATTGAATCAACAAATGTGGATTAATGGGGGCATGCTAGGAGGAGATTAAAGGAGACATGCCAAGCATGTACCCATCTGTTTGTGTCTTCCAACAGCTTTTTATTTCCTCTCGGGGCCAGGAAGCAACCTGGAGGTCTGTCCACCTGATTTCCTTATCATCAAGCTTTATATCAGACGATACAAAGTTAACGTATTCTTGCAGCCCATTGAGCTATTTATGCAGTACGTCCACATTCACAGGTTAGTATGATGGTGAAAAATATTTTTAGTTCAATAAATATAGATAATATTGACATCACACTCACCATTAGATTAAGCTGTTCACGACCAAATAACTTATCATTTTTTGAGTCGAGCACCTGCGTACTTGACGTTTTTTCGCATTAACAACAGCAAGGTACCAGTGTGTGTAGTGGATATTCATTAGAATAAATACCTATATATACATAAAATGAAAATAATGCAATATAAGAAATTAGACGTAGAAGCTTATGATAAAACATATATAATATAGAGTGCACTTACCATGTCATGTTTCAGGTAGTCACGCACTCGTTTTGGCCAAACGCTTCTTTCTTGGTTCTCTTTACTAAGATGCAAATCCAAATCTATAGACATTTAGGTGGAGTTTAGCAAATCACTGATTATATATATCTACTCATCAAGTGAACATGATGGAGCACATGTGGACCAAGGAAAAAACCAACGAAAGGTTCTTGTAATACTGCAGAGAAGTAGCATTTTTTTTCAACAGAGATGATATACATAGACCTGACTTTCAGTTATTAGCCTATGTATTGGTGTTGCAACCTGCAGCTTGTCGACTTAAAGGAGTTCAGCAATGGTGGTGTGTTCAGAAGTAGTAGATGCATTCAGAATTGCACATAAGGGAAAAGGGCCAAGAGAGGCTCCCAAAAAAAATCAGCATATCAGTGCACAAATAAACAAACACTGATCTAAATAAGGTGCCTAATCCATCACCATCAGCTTCTCCCTTATGAGATACTGTAACAACCCTAGAAATCCGGTCACCGAAAATACGGGCTTTCAAAATTTTTCTAAAGTTTACCAGTGTATGGTGGATGTCATATAGGAAACCCGCCAATAGATGCACAAATAGCACCCTACGTTAGCCCGAGCATTGCATTTAATTACCAGAGAATGTTTCGCCTCTTATTCGATTTTATGTGATGTTAATAAAATCGAATAACCTTTTAATGCATGTATATATATATGCCTGCTAACTTCGGAAATGGATCCATCTTGACCTAGAGACCCTAGTGGACCCACCATGGTATATACATCATGGTCACTAACCTCACTAACCTAGGGTTGTGGCTAAATGAGTTGTTTTACAAGAAATAGGAATAGAAAAGGTTTTGAAAATAAAAAGAAAAAGGAAAAAGAGAAAACGGCCCAACCAGCCGGCCTGCTGCGTTGCTGCCAGCCCGCTCGCGGCCCCGACCGGCCTGCCTCGAGCGTCGGCCCAGTCGCGCTCGCGCGTCGCGCCACGCGCTGCCGCGCCCCGTCGATCGCTTGCGCGCACGCGCTCGCCCGTCCGCCGACCGCCGGCCCAACAAGGCGGCCCATCGAGGGCCTGCCACCGGTTGCGCCCGCGCCTCTCCCCTTTCTCTCGCTGACGCGTTGGACCGAGCTGTCAGCTCCTTCCTTTTTCCACTTCTGGTCGACCGCGCGTCGCGTCCGTCGCACCATTTTTGTGCACCGCGCGCCTCCGCCGTCCGCCCGAGTACGGCCGCGTTCCGCGCCGTCCGTCTAACCGCCTGGTTGCATCATGCCTCAGCCGAACCCTAACCCTAATCGTGGCCGCGCACAGCCGCCCGATGGGCATCTTCTGCCTCCGCCATCCATGGCCGGTCGCCGTGCCTATTTAAAGAGGAGCACCCTGGCCTCTAGGGTTTCCCTATCGCCCCGCCGCCTTTGTGGAGACCTGCCGCCAGATCAGCCGAGCGAGAGAGAGAGAGGAGGAGGGAGGAGCAGGAAGGAGGCGCTGCCGCGCGGAGCTAGAGCGCTGCTGCCGCCGCCGCCGTCCGCGCGCTGAGGAGGACCTGGGAGCGCCGCATAACCGCCTCGACGCCCCGGCTTCGCCTCCCCTGCACCGAGCCACCAACAAGCCCTCGTCACCTGCCTTGACCGTCGCTGCGCGGGTAAGCATCCCTGCCCTCGCCCTGCTCGGCCATGGCCGCCACCAGTACACCGTCGACATTCTCGCTCCCCTTACCCCTGTTTCTTTCCTTACCACGGCCAATAGCTTCGCCGTAGTCTAGAGTGTGTTCTAGGCAACCCCTTGGAGCCGGCACGGGCCACAGTTGGAGCCACGCACTTTTGCAGCTCCGGCCTCCCCGGACTCTGGCCGCCGGAGCGTCCGCCGTGGCCGCCGAGCCACGCACGTCCCGCCATGCCTCGACTAGCCCCGGTAGCTAGCTCATGGAGATCCCAGCTTCTCCAATCGAAAGGCAAGAAGGAAGATGGAGACCAACGCCCAGCTTCACCGGCAAATTTGGCCTCGTCGTCGCCAGACGCCGCTGCCATGCCTCACTGACCGCCACCGGCTTGAGGGTCGATTTCCCCAAGTTGGAGCACCTAGCCGGCCAGCCACGTAGCTCAGCTAATGAGCCGACATTCGTCGAGGGTCCACCCGACGAGTCGAGGTTTCACCCGACGAGTCGAAGGTCCGATCGACGAAGTCGAGGGTTCGTCCGACATTCGTCGAGGGTTCACCCGACGAGTCGAAGGTCCGACCGACGAAGTCGAGGGTTCGTTCGACATTCGTCGAGGGTTCACCCGACGAGTCGAGGGTCCGACCGACGAAGTCGAGGGTCCGTCTGACATTCGTCGAGGGTCCACCCGATAAGTCGAGGGTCTGCCCGACGAAGTCGAGGGTCCGCCCGACGGAGTCAAGGACCTGGCTCCAATCGAGGGCCTGCTCGAGTCGAGGATCCGGCTCGAGGCCAGAGGGTCGAGTCTCACCGGATAAGGTCGAATCCCAGGAAATGCGGGAAACGTGCTGTTTTACGAGTCTCGAGGGGTGCACTGTTCTCGAGGGCTGCCCCTTCGTGCGAACAAAGTTCCGTCTTCGAGGCCAGTCCGTTCGCCCGAGCGAGCTCCGTTCTCGAGGGGTCGCCCGGATCGCACCCTCGAGTGCATAGCGGCCAACCCAACCTGACCCAGATCCAGCCCTGTCCAGGCCCTTCGAGGCCCAGTCGAGACCCGTCAACGTTGACCGTTGACCTGGCCCCACCTGCCAGTGACCAGATCCGTGGGCCCCACCTGTCAGCCACTGACTGGGTCCCCCGTCAGTGCTGATGTCAGCATGATGTCAGCATGACGTCAGTACAACCCCGGCTGTACTATTCCTGCACGCCACGTGGCCCAACCAGGAGCTGCCACATGTCAGCACCAGGTTAATCTGCCCTTTTTCTTTTTTAGAAAATAGAATAAACTTCGAAAATTCATAACTTCTTCATACGAACTCCGAAAAATATGAACCAAGTGTCCAAATTTTCATAAAAATGAGCTCTACGTCATAGGCTTGTGTATGAGTGCATTTGGAGTTATTGAATTTTATTGCTTCTTTATGTTGACTCTATAGGAGCCGCTAACGCGGCTATTATGTCTCGTTTCAGAGGAGGATCAGCTTGAGAAGGACGACTATGAGTACGAGGAGGAGCTCGATGATGACTTCATAGGTGCCACACCCCACCCAACCTCGTAGATCCTATTACGCATGGCATAATCTCTAGTTGCTAGTGCTTTAATTATGGAAATCACCTGATGATAGGTTGCATGATAGCGCTGCCTGATGAGCCTTTACCTTATCGCAACCATACTCCTGCACACCTGCTGATAGGCTAGACGCTTGCTTACTTTACTTATGATACTTTACTTCTACTACGCTTATATCTGTGTGATAATGATGCGTGGTGGAGAGCATGGTTATATGGTTAAGGCACGTGGTGCCACTTTACTCGGGGAGAGTGCTGCGTGCGTCTTGGGTGTGTGGTGAGGGTTGAGTCGATCGGATAGGATTCTACGACGAGCCATGTGGGCGAGTCTTGCCGGGGAATGTGTTCTGGGCATTCCCGTGTGAGGTGCTTGTGGCGGGCACATTGTGAGGCATAAGGAGATCCCGGGGGTGAGAACCTTCATGGAGCGAAGCCCCGGGTAGAAGGTGCTGTTGTAGCACGGACTGTTGTAGTCCCAAAAGAGAAGATAATCCTGTCTGATCCCCCCTAGGACCTGATATCTCTTGAGGACCGGAACCTTGGGACTTACGTGCTCACCACTCGCTCTTGAATGGGCGGGAGACGGATGTCTGACTAGCTAGGATGATGCCACTACTACTAGGTTGTTAGCAAAAAATGTCGGGAGGTACGGGCGTGGAGACCCACACCCTCCTTAGACAGCATAGTGACCACGAGGGCCCGGTACTATGTCTCACAGTCTCAGTGTGCCGGTGGTACCTATCCGGGATGTCCCAGTACTGAGTGGTAGGGTGGCATCGCACCGGTTAGAAAGCAGCCGGAATCAGCTTAGGCGGGGCACCGCCGATGATAGTGATCTTGTGGTTACGGGAGTACACGCTCTGCAGAGTTTATGAATCTATATATAGTCCATGAGCCACTGGTATGGCTTTTTCCTAAGACCCACGCTTCTTGAGAGTAGTGAGAGGAGTCCTTCTATTTCTCCCCCTGGTGTTACCCTTCCGGCTGTGGGCCGCTGAGACAGGCTCCAAGAGGGAGTTGGACCTGTCGACTGAGTGCGAGAGGGTGAGATGTGTGTGATGGAGTTGGAATGGGTTTGGATGTGTGGATGAGATGGATTAAAACTTGATGAATTATATTCTATAATATTGGTCACTGTTTGCATAGGAAACTACAGCCACATATTAGGTCGATTTGATTATATCCTTTGCATCCCACCAAATACTACATAGCGAAAGCAAAGCATAGGGTGGGAGATGTGGCCAGTATAAACCGTACTGAAAATTATTTGGCAGGTGAGCCCGACTACGACTATGACGACGAAGAGGAGTAGATGTCTCGTTCCTACGCTCAGGCTTCTTTTGGAGATGTGTTGTACTTTCGCCTTCCGCAGCCGTTCCAGAGGCTGCTGCTACTCTGATGATTCCGCCAGTGTGGTGATGAATTATTTATATAATTTCCCCTAATTGTAATCTTTTGTACGATGTATGGATCCTGTATCGACTACTGCGGGATAATGAGATAGTTTGATGCTTCGAACTATTATATTATCCGCCATTCTGTGTATTTTCCCTTCGTGGAAAATTGAGAATGTTTCAGATACAGATTGAGCTAAGACTTAAGGTGTTTCACCGTCAACATCTACTCTCCTTAGATCACTATCTTATTGGAATCTGCTATATATGAGACGAAGAAAGCACTCAATTTGTATCTTAGCGCGTGAGCATGTTGTCATCTTGATTCCTCTACTGCAGAGTCCAAAACACCAAATTCTATCACACTCAATCAGATGTTAGGTAGAATCCATGAGTTGTCCACTGCTAATTGATCCTCCTTACAAGATAGTAGTCTGAAGTTTTAAGCATTGTAATTACAAGGATGTACATGCAGAAACCATGAGATACCAAAACCCTGCACATCTTTTTTGTTCTTGTACAAAAACAGAACAGAATTGATAGAATTATTGATTCATTACTAAACCTCGAGGGTGGATTATATAGGAGTACATTAGCAATGAAGTAGCAATTATGTCCTATTACTCGGAGAGGAGGCACACAATGCAATACTCATAGACAAACTTCATGGGACTGTGTTGTTGTATATATGTATAGCTCCAAATTTATTGAGTCCGCAATACTTAATTTGTGTTTTGACTTCGCTCGAGTATATTTTTTTTTCCTCAAGAGATCTTAATATCTACCACTTGCAACCACTTTGGGACAGCAGGAATCAGATAGTCCCAAAGGATCAATCCTATTTGAGAGCAGTGACAACATTGTATCAGTGGGGGGTTTATCAAATTGCCTCCAAAGGTTGGTCAGTGAGCTCAAATCACGTCCCCTTTCTTGGGTTGTGATTGTGCCTTCCAATCCAAGGCTCGTCCTAGCTAGGTTCCTACTAATCCAAAGCTGCATCCTGATCCACACACGCTTTCTATGCACACGCACCAATAATTATTAGAACAGACTTTGATCGCTGTGCAGTCTTAGTTAACCAACTGATGGGCCCTGCGTTTCATGCTGAGGATGTATCAAAGTTAACCACTGGTACTCGTTCCATAACCACTTGTACGTGTCGTCACCATTATACTAGGGCTAATGGCAGTTACTGGAAGAAGCTACCTGCTTTTTCTCAGATGATAACAAGAGCCGAGCATGCATGGCCTTGCTGCGCGAAACCTGGCGCGCCGATAACTTTGTTTATTAGCTTGTTGTCAAGTGTAATTGTCCATCGAGGTGATAGGTTTGCATCCAGGCATTGAAACAGCGGGAGAGGACATGATTGCACATTCTGTTCTAGCTTCATCATTATATTTCTAAGATGCAGATGCATTGTCAAGCTCCATCTCTGTGAGCACACATGTGGTGACCTTCAAGTGCAAGCCTTTGCTTTTGACAGTGAAAGTCCGCGACTATTTTGCACCATTTGAACGCGTACAGAACCAGGTATAATAACCTTATTTTGTGGAAGAAAAGCTGCTATTTGTTCCCTGAACTAAC
The DNA here is from genome assembly GCA_023333625.1 of Bothriochloa decipiens. NCBI lineage: Eukaryota > Viridiplantae > Streptophyta > Magnoliopsida > Poales > Poaceae > Bothriochloa > Bothriochloa decipiens. The sequence continues at coordinate 42,274,432 of CM041629.1, forward strand.
TTGTCAAAGGAAAAGTCATTGAGATTTGATTGCTGGAGAGACGACAAAAGAAATAGGAGAGTATGCTATCAGCCATTTGTACTAAACCAGAGAGTACTCCTGTCCATCATCAAGCAGACAGGCACACATAGTAATCGTAAGATGCAGACCACAAGACAGTGACCTCTAAAAGGAGGGTTAGAAAACATAGCATATCAAGTGCAAAAGATCAGTTAAAGGCTGGCCAATCACAAGGAAAATGACCTCCACTGAGAGTTAAAGCATAAGAAAGGGTCTGCATGGTTAGCTACCAACATTTGCCATGACAAAGATTTAACAAGCAAAAATTGCTAAAACTTGGACAGAAATATTTAGCATATATAGACTTAACATGCCAAATATAAGATGTTGATAACTTTTTGTAGTACACCAACTGGCAGCCAAAATTTTGGTGAACCCAAGTTTTGGCAACCGAATTTTGGTTATCAACCAATCAGGCACCCAAAAGTTGAAAATCTGACCAGAAGGAGGGTGACTTCCAAGGGGAATTGAGAATCGACACCAAAAGATGAAAGGCCTGTGCATGGAGTGATCATATCCCTTTCAAGACATCATTGCTCGTGAGATCAAAGGAGAGTTAAGGCCGTGTCGTATGGGTCATCCACTGACTGTTTGGGCATGTGGTTTGGGCGGGGGCCACGGTGTAAGTAGGAACAGCCAAAGTTGGTGGTACCAGCAGTTCATGCTAATCATCTTCTCTTATCTTCTCTTAGCTTGACTGACCATGAATTGATTGGCTTGGAAACCATGATTGAATATATACCATTATCTAATTAACTAGTTGCAGACATGTAAATGTAAGAAACACCCCTCCATTTCAAATGGCAAGATGTTTCCATTTTTTTATTTGGATACATAGCTTATGCTTTGCAGTTAGACATATATGTGATGCCTAGAGATAAAATAGAAACAATACATATATATATATAAAATCTAAAACGTCTTATAATTTGGAACTGAGACACTACAAGGGTATAGTGCACTGGTCCATAGGCATTTTCACAAAATGTTCATCTAGAGGTGGCTGAGAATTCCTTGCATATATAACAATAAAAATAGTGTATTGGCATTCCTTTTATGGGTAGAAATATTAATCTAAAATTTTTATAAAGCTAATGTCCACTACCTATTTCTCTAGGATATGGTGAAGCCATGTCATCCTAGAGGCCCACAACCATGTCATCATCCACTTACAAATCCATTATTATTAACTCAGGCATGCTAATAAATATCCTCTCTATTCTTCCATCCATTTTTTAGTGATTTATGTTTGATCCTTTCTCATTCCACTACTACATGCATACAACGTATAATTCTATCATAATACTTTATTTTTCATCAAATTTATACATATTCGTCATTCACAAGATATTATTTTAAAAATTCTCACAGCAATATGTGGGGTATTTACCTAGTTTTATTTGTTTCTATGGACATGCCCAGTGAGAAGCAAAACAGGACGTTTTAGATTTCAGAATGCCATAATGGCAAAGCTCTCAGCTACTTGTTAAGAAGGACAACAACTCTCGGGTCTTTTTTTTTAAAACAATATCAGGGAATAGTGTAATATCATGCAGTAACCCCGCATTGATTATAAGACCCACTTTCAGATGGATGGTAGTAACCCTAGCTAGCACTATGCAGTGTATGTAGTATATCACTTCGATTCAAGTACATATTGATAGGTGATGGTCAAAGTAGCCATCCAAAATTTTAGAGGAGCACCCAACAGGACCAGCATTTCAGTTCAGCCACTCCTTTAGTCCTTTCATTTCAGTTCAGTTGTGTTAATAACTCTGATCAGTGCACACACTGTGCAAACCAACAAGAACACAAGAATTCAGATACATGTTATCGGTTACCTGGGAAAGGGGTACCATAAGCCCTCGTTTAACTGGGCGGATCCCCGAAGTCAGCAACGCAAGCCCTCCAACGACATCCCTCATTACCGCTCAGAAATCCACAAACTAAAGCATGCTGGACCGGCCCACGAACAGGCGTCGATAGCCCAAAGCCACAACCTGCTCGATGGACCACCGTACGGACCGAAACTGTACTCTCGAGGGTGCGACTCGGGCGACCCCTCGAGGATGAAACTCCGCCCGAGCGAACGGACTGTCCTCGAGGACGGAACTTCGCCCGTGCGAATGGGCAGCCCTTGAACGTAGTAAAACCCTCGGCTACCTACTCCCAGTACGGATCCAGGCATATTCAATGCATTTTACCTGCTCCCGCCTAACGTGTGGCCACAGTTATCGAAACAACTGCGGGTATGGCAGTCAAATCCTGCTTTTGCCGCCCATACCCTGGAATCCCGCGGATCGTACCTCACTGCCGCGCCATACCGAGCACTGTGCCTGGTCCGGCATCCCCTCGAGAAACATATTCCCCGCATATCCCAAGATTCGACCTTATCCGATGAGCCTCGACCCCCTCGACTCGAGCCCCTCGTCATGACCCAAGGCCTCGACCGTCGCCCCTCGACACCGTCACGCCGACCCTCGAGCGGGACTTCAACAACTTCGGTCAACACTTCAACAACTACCGACGCGACGGCTGCAGGACTTCCCATACCGACGTACGCCTCTACAGCGGCACCGACATGATCGGCATCAATGTCATACGTCACCGACCACGTTAGCACTAAAAACATGTACTCCTGTGCCCCTCCTTCGCCTATAAAAGGGGGATCTAGGACTTTAGCCAGGAGAGCCAAGATCAGAGAGATCCGAGAGCCTCATACGCTAAGGCTTAGATCACAAAACAACACCGTGAGACAGTGTAGAGAGCTAAGCACCCAAAACGCTCGAGCTCAATCCCATACTTGTCACACCCGCTTGTATTCACCCCTGTACTAGCGCTTCGGTGCAAGATAACACGAACTATCCTCCCCCCTACTGGACGTAGGGCCTTCTTTGCCCAAACCAGGATAAATTGCTGTGTCCTTCTTGCATCACCCACCGGATTAGGGGAGCACGCAATTACGAATTTACTCATTGGTGTTGGCCCCCGGGGTCGAAACATCGACAGTTGGCGCGCTAGGTAGGGGTCCTGCGTGTTACCAACGATTTCCCGCCATTCTTTTCGGATGGGTGACTCTGTTTCACCATTTTCTCGCGCTACGGTGATCTGGTTCGGGAGCCTGGAGTTCATGTCCCTCGGACAGGGCTATGACATGACCCTGCTCTCGATCAGTGACCCAAGCGGAGGTCGTAGTGTGCCCCCACGCTCAGGAAGGGGCACTCGCCGGTCTCATCGCCATCAACCAAAGTCAAGATTGGTGCCCGCTGCATTCCCCTCGCTCCTAACTGGTGATGAGGAGCCCCTTGTTGGGGGATTATCTGACCTGAGTTCAGGAGCAGAGGATGGACCGGCAGGGATCCACGACAACCTCAACTTCACCTTCACAATGCACTCATTGAGGGAGCCTGGCACAGCTCCCCTGATGCGCGCAACCCTCACTACATCGAGCCTACTTCCGCACGAGCTGTTCGAGCGTCGTCGACGGTTCCCATTCGGCCTCAACAATGCCACAAAGGCGTTCTCGACCTCGACCCGCGCCAACATGAGCACGATAGGGGACCGCCCAAGCACCCTCCTTCGAGAAATGATGGAAGTGGGGACGGTCATGCCTGCCTCCGTGGACTTGGGCTTCGCGAGAGCACCCGGCCCCCGGAGGTACACCGTCGACAGACTCCGACAGCAGCTGCAGGAGGAGGCGCAGGGACAATTCCCCGTCTTCTACTGTGGCGACCCCGACTCCGGCTTTGACCATTGGGACCCTACCCGCGAGTGTCTCAACATCGACAGTGACGTTGCCTCCAGTGAGGACACTGTCGATCCAATGACCGATGCAGCTGCCGCTGCGACGAGAGGGGCTCCCCCCAGAGCAGAGGTTCAACAACCAGTTGCACCCCGAGAGGCGTGTCCCCATCTTGACGAGCAGGATGCACAACTGGCACAAATTCGGGAATTGCAGGCTAAACTCATTGATGACCAGGAACGACTGCGCCAGCTCGAACGAACCCTCGAGTAGGAGCGACCACCACCCGGCGGAAGAGCCCGAGCCAGGGCCCGAGAGGTCAACCGGCAGATCAACGAGGGCGGGGCACCCGAACATCCTGTCAACCGTTACCCTCGAGGGCGGGGCACCCGAACATCCTGTCAACCCGAATATGCTCGCGCCATTCAACTCACAAGCTCGATGGGTACAATGCGAGATCGAGGGTCTCCTCTGAGTTGCTGCTGTTCAGCAAGCCGAGAGCTCAGCCTCAAGGCGTCGAGGGGAAGCTTCTGAACCATAGGACGAGCCCTCCCGGCCCGAAAGGGAGGGCTCGGTCGATCAAGAGGCGGCCGCCCGAGCGAAGAAGACACCAGCCCAAGATCGTATCATTGACAACCGCGCCCCGCGTGACGCGCGCCTCGATATCATCGAGAACTGCAAGTGCAAACATGGGGACGCCGAGGATCGAGGGTACAACGCCCATCGTGGGGACGTTACAACAGCGATGAAGAGCGACAGGCCCCGGAGCCACCGGGCCCCTGAGTTTTCAGCAGGACGATCCGCAACGCCCGGCTGCCCGACAAGTTTTGACCCCCCACGAGCGTCTTCAAGTACAACGGTGAAACCAAACCCGAGCTCTAGCTAGCCAATTTTCGACTGGCTTGTTGGGCAGGCGGGGCACGTGATGATCATGTGATCATACGTCACCTTCCCCTGTTCCTATCCGACACCACACGTAGGTGGCTCGAGGAGCTTCCCCCTGACCAGATTCACGACTGGGTCAACCTGGTCCAGATCTTCGAGGGGAACTTCAAGGGCACCTACGTGCGTCCTAGAAACTCCTGGGAACTGTGCAACTACAAGCAGAAACCAGGGGAGTCTCTGCGTGACTTCGCTCGGTGTTTCTCCAAGCTCTGAACCAAACTCCCCCACATCTCTGATCTTGACATAATTCTAGCGTTTGTTGCGGGTATGACCTGCAAGGACTTAGTTCACGAGTTAGGGCGCAACCGCCCCAACACTGTTGATGAGCTCATGGATGTGGTTGCCAACTACACGGCTAGTGAGGAGGCGGTCGGAGCCTTCTTCGACGACGAAAAAGACAAGAGAAAGGCACCGCAGTCGATGCCAGGGGCTCGAACAAAGGTTCGAAGAAGAACAAAAGAAGAAGAAGAAGAAGAATCAGCAAGGCAAGCGTGAGGTTGCAGACGACGATCTCGTTGCAGTAGCCGAACGCAAAAAACCTCGAGGTCCCCCCAAAGGGGCCATCTTCAACAAGATGCTCGAGGAGCCCTGCCCTTATCACAAGGATAGGGCGAAACACAAACTCAAAGACTGCTGCATGCTTCGAAAGCACTTTGAGCAACTGGGCGTCAAGAAGGGTGACGACAAGAGAGACCAGGGCGGCAATGAGGGAGACAACGGGGAAGACGGAAAATTCCCCGAAGTCTACGACTGCTACATGATCTACGGAGGCCCCTCGACCCAGCTCGCGCCTCAACAGCGCAAGAGGGAGCGTCGAGAAGTCTTCTCCGTTCGAGTCGTGACACCCCACTACCTCGACTGGTCCGATGCACCCATCACGTTCGATCGCGACGACCATCCGGATCATGTCCCCAACCCCGGGGCCTATCCGCTCGTCGTCGACCCAATCATCGTCAACACCCGCCTCTCGAAGGTCCTCATGGACGGCGACAGTAGCCTGAACATCATCTACCTCGAAACCCTTGAACTCGTGGGGGTCAAGAGGTGCCGACTCCAACCCAGTGCCAGGGGCTTCTATGGCGTCGTACCAGGGAAGAAGGCTCTTCCCATCGGCCGCATTGACCTTCCCGTGTACTTTGGCACCCCCGCTAACTTCAGGAAAGAAACCCTCACCTTTGAGGTGGTCGGGTTTCACGGAACCTATCACGCCATCATCGGCCAACTAGGCTATGCGCAATTCATGGCGATCCCAAACTACACCTACCTTAAGCTCAAGATGTCGGGACCTAGAGGCGTCATCACCATCGGCTCCTCCTACGAGCACGCGTACAACTGCGACATCGAATGCATCGAGTACGGAGAGGCCGTCGAGCAAAACGTGATGATAGCCTTGACCCTCGAGCGCCTCGCTGATGAGGTGCCCGAACCTAAGCGTCACGCCGGCAGCTTCAAGCCAGTGCAAGACACCAAGAAAATCCCCCTCGACCGGAGCTGCTCCGACGAGAAGGTGCTGACGATCGGTGCCAACCTCGAGAGCAAATAGGAAGCAGTGCTCATCGACTTTCTCCGCGTGAATGCTGATATGTTTACGTGGAGCCCTTCGGACATGTCGGGCATACCGAGTAAAGTCGCCGAGCACGCCTTGGAGATCCGAGCCGGGTCTAGACCGGTGAAGCAACGCCTGTGCCGCTTCGACGCGGAGAAGCACAGGATCATCGGCGAGGAGGTACACAGGCTTTTGGCGGCTGGATTCATCAAGGAGGTTCATCACCCCGAATGGTTAGCTAATCCCATGTTAGTTAAGAAAAAGAATGGAAAAATGCGAATGTGTGTTGACTATACTAGTTTAAACAAAGCATGTCCCAAAATTCCATTTCCTTTACCACGCATTGATCAGATTGTTGACTCTACTGCGGGATGTGAAACCCTCTCTTTCCTTGATGCTTATTCTGGCTACCACCAAATCAAGATAAAAGAGTCCGACCAGCTCGCGACTTCCTTCATCACACCTTTCGGCATGTATTGCTACGTGACCATGCCGTTCGGCCTTCAGAACGCTAGGGCGACATATCAGCGATGCATGCTCCATGTCTTCGGTGAACACATAGGCAACACGGTCGAGGCCTACATCGATGACATCATGGTCAAATCCAAAAAAGTCAACAACCTCATCCATGACCTCGAAATCGCATTCGGATGCCTTCGAGCCAAGAACATAAAACTCAACCTGAGAAATGTGTCTTTGGAGTGCCTCGGGGCATGCTCCTCGGATACATCGTCTCTCAGTGCGGGATCGAGGACAACCCCGAGAAGGTCGCAGCCATCGTGCGAATGGGTCCGATTTGAGATCTCAAGGGCGTACAGAAGGTCACAGGCTGCCTCGCGGCTCTCAGCCGTTTCATCTCACGATTGGGGGAAAAAGCCTTGCCCTTGTACCGCCTCTTGAAAAAATCCGAACGCTTTGTATGGACCGCGAAGGCCTCAGAGGCCCTCGATAAACTCAAGAGCATGCTGACCTCTGCCCCAATCCTCGTCCCACCATGATCAGTGACGTTGACTGAACCGTCCGAGCCACTCCTCCTCTACGTTGCCGCGACCACTCAGGTGGTAAGCGTGGCCATAGTGGTCGAGAGGCAAGAGGAAGGGCACGCCTTGCCCGTCCATTGGCCGGTCTACTTCGTCAGTGAAGTGCTTTTAAAAACCAAGATCCGCTACCTGCAGGTGCAAAAGCTGCTCTACGCCATCATCCTTACGCGTCGCAAGCTCCAGCATTACTTCCTCAGCCACCTGGTTACCGTGGTGTCTTCGTTCCCCTTGGGTGAGATCATCCAAAACTGGGAGGCTGCTGGAAGAATTGCTAAGTGGTCGGTCAAGCTCATGGGCAAGATCATCACTTACGCACCACAGAAGGCCATCAAATATCAGGTGCTGGCAGATTTCATCGCTGAGTGGACCGACACCCAGTCGCCGCCAGTTCAAATTCAAGCCAAGCTGTGGACGATGTACTTCGATGGGTCGCTCATGAAGATAGGAGCAAGCGTAGGCTTGCTCTTCATTTCACCCCTCAGAGTCCACATGCGCTAGGTCATCTGCATCCACTTTGTCGCTTCTAATAACGTTGCGAAGTACAAGGCTCTTGTCAACGGGTTGCGTATTGCCCTCGAACTTGGGGTCCGACGCCTTGACATTCGAGGTGACTCACAACTCATCATCGACCAAGTGATGAAGGCCTCGAGCTGGCACGACGCCAAGATGGAAGCCTACTACAATGAAGTGCGCAAACTGGAAGATAAATTCCACGGCCTCGAGCTCAATCATATTGCTTGACACTACAATGAAGCTGCGAATGAGCTCGCAAAGATCACATCAACTCGAAGTACTATCCCTCCGGATGTATTCTCGAGGGACCTCTTCGAGCCCTCTGTCGACTTAGGCTCGGGGGCTGGCACCACACCCTCAAAACTCGACACCGCGGCCTCGACCAAGGCCCCCTCGACCGGGGCCGAGGTCAAGGAGATCAAGGGGACACCTCCGGATTGGTGAGTCCCTTTCCTTGAATGCCTCATTCGAGGGGAACTCTCGGAAGACCGGACCGAGGCTCGTCGGATCGCGCGACGGGCCAAATCCTACGTCATCTATGGTGATGGCAGGGAACTCTACAGGCGAAGCCCATCAGGCATCCTCCAGCGCTGCATCACTATCAAAAAAGGTAGGAGGCTCCTCAAGGACATACACTCGGGGGCTTGCGGCCACCACACAGCGCCGAGGACCCTCGTTGGCAACACCTTTCGACAGAGTTTCTACTGGCCAACCGCCGTTTCCGATGCCATTAACATTGTCCGCTCGTGCAAGGGGTGTCAATTCTACGCCAAGCAGACACACCTCCCAGCTCACGCCTTACAGATGATCCCCGTCACCTGGCCGTTCACGGTCTGGGGGCTCGACATCGTGGGGCCTCTCAAGAGGACCACCAAGGGGTACACGCACCTACTCATTGCTGTCGATAAGTTTACCAAGTGGATCGAGGCCCGGCCTATTGGTAACATCCGCTCCGAGCGGGAGGTCGAGTTCTTCACCGACATCATCCATCGATTCGAGATCCCGAACATCATCATCACTGAAAACAACACACAGTTCACTGGCAAGAAGTTCTTGGATTTCTGCAATCGCCATCACATCCGTGTGACTTGGTCCGTGGTTGCTCATCCTCGAACTAACGACCAGGTCGAGCACGCCAATGGCATGATTTTGCAGGGCCTCAAGCCGAGAATCTTCAACTGCCTTAACAAGCATGGAAAGAAATGGGCCGCAGAGCTGCCTTCGGTCCTATGGAGCTTAAGGAAAACACCAAGTCGAGGCACGGGGTTCACACCATTCTTCTTGGTCTATGGGTCTGAGGCCGTCCTCCCTACTGATCTCGAGTATGGTTCCCCTCGACTAAAGGCCTACAACGAGCAAACCAACGAAGAAGCCCTCGCAAACGCCATCGATCAGCTCAAGGAGGCTCGAGACATGGCGCTGATTCACTCCGCGAGGTATCAGCAAAAACTTCGACGCTACCATGACAAACACGTGTGCTCGAGGGACTTCCAAGTTGGAGACCTCGTCCTACGTCGACGACAGACCAACAAGGGGTGTCACAAGCTGACTCCACCATGGGAAGGTCCATACACCATAGCTGAGGTGCTGAACCTGGAACGTACAAGCTAGCAAACAACAAGGGCAAAACCTTCACCAACGCATGGAACATCAAACAGCTACGTCGTTTCTACCCCTAGGGCACCGATGCCCTTGTACATTCTCGCATGTTTCGTACATTTTTGCATGACAAATATAAGAAGTACTTTCAAACTTATTATTATACATGCAAGAGGTAACCTCGACCCTATCTCGCTAGAGTTGAGCCTCCCTCGGGGGCTAACGGGGGGAACCCTCTAAGTTCCTAAAAATACGAATGATTTTTTCAAAAAATCGAGTGTCTCCTTTTGCTTCGTAACTAAGTAGAAAACGCCTCAAACTCCCTCGAGGTCGATGAGGGCTGTCGAGCCGGGAGCTCTCCTACGCCCCAGGGCTAAGGTACCTCCACTCACTCCCCCCTTCGAGGGATACGAGCATGCGTTGAACACTTAGTCAAAAAGCAAAGGTCAGATGATCGATGCTCGAGTGTCTCTTCTTTCCTTCGCTTCGACGCGCTTTGCGACTAAGAAGAAAATGCCTCGAATTCCCTAAGGGTCGAGGGCTGTCGAGCCGGGAGCTCTCCTACGCCTCTGGGCTATGGTACCTCCACTCGCTCCCCCCCTCAAGGGATACGAGCACGCGTCGAACACTTAGTCAAAAAAGCAAAATGTAGGTGAAAGAAAAACAGAGAAGACTCGAACTTGAAATATCCAAATGCATTACGATAGATGCATAGATGTTTTAAAGGCCCCTGAGGCCATACTGAATATAAGTTACAAAAACTAACTTATTTACATGGGCACCTTCGCCCAGTTTTGCCTTACAGGCTCGCTCCGCCATCTCCGTCACCGCCTTCCTCGATGGTGTACCCTTCAACTTTGGGGGAGGACTTCATCCTCGAACAGCTTTGCCAGCGCTTCCCTCGGCCTCTTGGCATCACGGATCAGCCCCCGGCATCGCTCCTCATTCTCGGCATCGGTCTTCGAGATGTCGGGGACGAAGCCTTGGGCAACGATGTCCATGTCGAAGATGAAGCCGGAGGAAACCACCGCTAGCGCGCGCTCCACGCCTGTATGGAGCGCCTCCCGCACGCGATCTCAAAGGGTGGCATCGAGATGGTAGAGCCGGTCGACGAGCGTGGCCCCCGGGACATCTTCTTCAGCCACCTCGACGGGCTCGACCTCCCAGGAGGTACAGAGCCTGTTGATGGCAACCCGGAACCTGCCGAGAAGCGCCCCCTCTGCCACGAGGCCCTCCTATAGCGCCTTGGCGGCAACCTGAGTGGAGAGTAGCTCGGACTCAAGGCCTGAAAGACAAAACAAGAGTTAAACAAGTCCCACAGAAAGAAAAAGGTCAAAGCCCACCAAGGAACTTACTGGCACAGCGGGTCCGGAGGGCGCTGTGGTCCTCCAGCATGGCGTCGCACTCCTCCCGAGCCTCGTCTCGCTCCCGCTGAGCCCGAGTCAAATCAATCTTCTCGCACCGGAGGGTCTCAAGGGCGCCACTAGCCAAGATGATGGCTTGCTCCTTCTCTCGAAGGGTAGCCTTCATTGCCTCGAGCTTGGCATCCAGGCTGTCGGCTCGACCCTTCTGCTCCTTGACTAAGGTGGAGAGGGTGTCGTGCGCCATGGAGACCTGAGCTAGACTGGCCTCGAGCGAACGGAAATGCTCCACGGAGCCTCGGGCCTCCTCCGCGAGCAACTTGATGTGCTCTTGAGCGTGAGAGCCATCACTTTTGGCCTCCTCCGCTTTGCCCCTGGCCGCGTAGACCTCCTCCTTGACCCGTCGGAGCTCCTTCTTGACTCGGGCGGCTTTGCCTCGAGCTGCCTCAGCGTCCTCCTTCACCTGGTGGCCTCCCCCTTGGCCCTGGTGGCCTCCTCCCTGGCCCGCTTCACCTCCTCCTCGACCTCGACCACCCTACTCTGTGCAGAACGACCGGCCTCGAGTTGGCGAAGCACTTCCTCCCGGCTGTTATGCGTTTCATGGAGGAAGTATGACTTGGAGTGGGAACGCCTCCGTAAGTCCTGGAAACAGGAAATCGAGGGTTAAGGCGATCTATACAGGAAAAGCCAAAAACCATACGTGATCCAAACAAGGACTTACCACGAGACTCTGGTCGAGATCCCCAACGAGCTCGACACCCAGCTTGAGGAAATGCTGTAGCCAGGCCCGGGACTGCTCCACGCCCTCCCAGTGCTCGACCTCCGCTAGGTCATCCATCTCAATCCTAGGAGCACTGGAGTCGCCGAGCTCTTGGAGCAAGACACGCTCCTTGCCCCAATGAGAGAAGAGCGTCTTGACCTTGGTCCGCGCCAAGGACTCAATCTCCTCCACCACGTCGTGTGGGGCGCCGTGGTGCTCCGCTAACTCGGCTGAGGTGGGGAGCTCTGACGCGGCACCGGTGCCTCCCAGCCCGGGGCCGGACGTCGACCTCCTCCTCAACGGGCCAGGAGCCCCCAACGCGATGGCAGCCGCCGTCTCCTCCGACCACTTCGCCTGCGGACCAGAAACCGCTGGCTCCTCCAACGGCACGGCTGACGGCTACGGTGGCTGGCTCGATGCTGGCTCAGGCACCTCTGCTCCAACGGCACGGATGACGGCTACGGAAGCCTCGGGTTGGCCCAGGTCAGGAGCTCCCGACGTCGGGACTCCGCTCCCTGGTGCCAGGCCGAGCTCGGGAACCACGGACGTCGACATCGAGGAGGCACTCCTTCCCTCCTGTGTCTTCCCTAGCTTGGAGTCGCCACCCATCGCGGTCCTCGAGTCGCTCGACCCTACAGCAAGTGCAGAACCTGTCAGCCTACCATGAGCCATAGCCCCGAGGGCTGAGGATAGCCACTTCGCCTCCCATGGTGCCAAGGGCCTTGACGTCGCACCTGTGACCGGGGCCCTCGTCTTTGTGGCCACGTCCACCTTGAGCCGCTTAGCCGGCGCAAGGGTCGCCTCCTCGATACGATGTTTTGGCCTGGACGGGAAGCATGATAGTAGAGAACTTAATGAACCGCAGAATGGGGAAGCAGAGAGAAGAGACTTAAATGGACAACACTTATCCAAAGGGGATAGAGGCCTTTCGGGTCCCCCTCGAGTTGCCAGCAGATCTCGAGGCCCCACCCGAAGCCGAGCTCTTCCAAGGGCTAAGGCTGCTGGGGGTGTCGGTGGGGTCGCCATGCCTCCCTGCTTCGACGGGGTCTCCTGGGCTCGGCTCTGCTCCGCCCGCGCCGATGACCAAGACCTGGTTTCCCAGGTCGAAGTGGGCGGGGTTCCACCGCAAGTACGACAGGAGGAGGGCAAACCCCCGAGTCAAGGGGTCGGCTGACCTTTTCAATCGCCGGTGCTCCGAGGCTGACGTCATCATCTGAGGGGCGCGCTGCTCCGGCACATCCTCCTGTACCGGAAGATGGTCAGTACAGGAGGAACCATACAGAAGGGGCTCGAGACGCCCCGCCACCCCTTTGACATCATCATCGTCATCATCATCTTCGTCTCCCTCATCCTCTGAGGTAGACTCCTCCTCCAGGAGCCTGTCGCACCTCTGCTTCGCACGGCGCTTCTTGCGCTTTTCATGCTCCCGGAGCTTCTTGTCCTTTTTCTTCTTCTCTTCATCCTTGCGCTTCTTTTCCTGCTGGGTGACGAAGCGTCTCACCTGACGGTCGGGAGCATCCTCCCTCAACGGGGGCCTCGATCTTCGGTAGTCGATTCCCCTGCATGAAAACACTCAGCTGTAAGGACAAGGGTAAGGAAAAAAGGGACAAAATGTAAATGCGAAAGGAATGGGTCGAGGCACTCACCAGGTCGAGGTACCCCTCCTCCGGCCGCATAGGGAGGCCGTTAACGTCCTCTACCCTGAACGAACCCGCCACCACCCCCTTCACCCACACTACAATCTCCGTGGTGGACATCCCCTCGATGGACATCCGGCACTCGAGCACCTCGGGTGCAACCACGGGAAGCATCTCGTCCAACCGTAGCGGGCGCTCCATCAAGGGGAGCACCCGTCAATGGTGGAAGGCCAAGACCACCACACCCGTCGTTAGGCCCACCTCTCGAAGGGTCTTCATAGTGGCGACGAGGGGTCAAAGTCGAGGTTGGAGATCCCCCATCACACTGTGTGGCCAGTTGAATGGCCGCTAGGTGATGAGCCGCTCGGTGTACAACGGGAAGTAGCCTCCGTCATTGTGGAGGTAGAACCATTGCTCGTCCCACCGAGAGTGGTTGGACATCAACCCGGTGGGGATGTACTCGCGCGGCACCTCTGACTTGCCTGTCTTCAACACAAAGTTGAGGCAGCCCGCTCTGACAATCCGCCTCATGCCTGACCCCACCGGAGAGGTGAACCACTCCCCCTTGTAGAGATGGAGCCATAGCTCCCAATGGGGTGCCATCCCCAAGTAGCCCTCGCAGACGACCGTGAAGATGGTAGCGTTGGAGATGGTGTTGGGGGAGAAGTGTTGGAGCTCGATGCCGTAAAAGTTCATCAGCCCCCGCATGAACTCGCTCGGGGCACTCCGAGCCCATGCTTGTGGTACTTGAGGAAGCTCACCACGTAGCCCTCCGGCGGGTTTAGTTCAGGGTGGCTCTTCGGCGGCGCGATCCACTCCGACCGAGTCAGATCGCTGATGGGGCAGAGGAGTCCTTCTCTCACCAACTTGTTCAGCCTCTGTCGTGTCACGGTCAACGGGTGCCAAGGTTTGGCAGGCTGGAAGATGGGGGCCATAGCAGCAGTAGCGGCACGAATCTATTCGATGGGTGTGGTAGCGATGGCGACATGCGGATCTCCTCGGCGGACGGGCGACCAGGAATGTTCCCAATCGCGATTTCTTGCTCTAAGTTCCTACCCTCGTGCGCAGGAAAGCAGGGACTCGGGAGCACTAGCAGTGATGAAGGCAATGTGGCAAAGGTAGGGGTGAACAGCGCCTGTCCCCTCTGGTCTTATACCCAGGAAGAGCAACGGGTGGAAGCCGGCAGAAGAAAAATGTAACTCCCCGCAGTTAATGCGTTTACCTAACCGTTCCCCCTCGATTCTTGGCCGGATACATGTGTCACGCCTCAGGCAATTAGCCGTTGCCTGGGCCCGCCACAATCTCCACCACCGCACCGTTTAACCTTCCTCCTCAAAAGATGCGTCCGATCGTAAGAAAAACAAACGTTACTTATCGACAGATTCCTCCAGGAGAAGGTAAAAAGGCTCCGGCCCCACAACAAGTCTCGAGGGAGCGAAGGCTGGCCCTCGACCAGGGCTCGACAGCTGCCCTCGAGCACCCAAGTCAGGAGTGACCAAGGGGGAGCCAACACGAGGCCCCGCTAGGACTTTTATGGAATCCCCCCGAAGGGAGGCATCGAGCCACCGAGACCTATTGAATGGAATCGGTATCCATAGGTCCATTGCGTTTTGCTTTAATGAGACCACCTCCGGGCCTCCTGCTAACCTCTATCAAACAAGGAACGGGCTTTCACTTGGATTGTCCCATTACCAGCTCACTGAGAACTTCAAGGCTCGCCCTATCGAGGGTAGTTCGATGCTTCTCGCCTCATGTCCGATCGAAAGGACTCATGAGATGAACGCCGAGGCCGACAACGCCCTAGCCGCACGAGGCTCGGAGGCTCGACCGTGCCTGGCACCCCTCGATGAAAGAGGGTCGAAAATCCCCCGGGGGCTCGATGTTCCTACGTACACCTCAGCAAAGCGCCACGACTCCAGTTCAGGTCTGCACCCGACTGGACGGGCACCCCTGACCGAAGGCAAATAAAGCCCTCAAAGGAGTCCTCTGACTCCTCCGAGGCCTCGGGGGCTACCTCTGCGGAGAACGCTTGCACGCCCCCCATGGAAAAATCTGAGCCACACTTCGCTCCTGGTTCCTGACCCCCTGCCCAAGTGCCAGCACTCGCGTAGAGGCTCGAGGGCTACTGTCGGTTACATGGGAAAGGGGTACCCTAAGCCCTCGTTTAACTAGGCGGATCCTCGAAGTCAGCAACACAAGCCCTCCAACGACATCCCTCATTATCACTTAGAAATCCACAAACTAAAGCATGCTGGACCGGCCCACGAACGGGCGTCGACAGCCCAAAGCCACAACCTGCTCGATGGACCACCGTACGGACCGAAACTGTACTCTCGAGGGTGCGACTCGGGCGACCCCTCGAGGACGAAACTCCGCCCGGGTGAACGGACTGTCCTCAAGGATGGAACTTCGCCCGTGTGAATGGGCAGCCCTTGAGCATAGTAAAACCCTTGGCTACCTACTCCTAGTACGGATCCAGGCGTATTCAATGCATTTTACCTGCTCCCGCCTAACGTATGGCCACAGTTATCGAAACAACTGCGGGTATGGCAGTCAAATCCTGCTTTTACCGCCCATACCCTAGAATCCCGCGGATCGTACCTCACTGCCACGCCATATCGAGCACTGTGCCCCGTCCGGCATCCCCTCGAGAAACATATTCCCCGCATATCCCAAGATTCGACCTTATCCGATGAGCCTCGACCCCCTCGACTCGAGCCCCTCGTCATGACCCAAGGCCTCAACCGTCGCCCCTAGACACCGTCACGCTGACCCTCGAGTGGGACTTCAACAACTTTGGTCAACACTTCAACAACTATCGACGCGACGGCCGCAGGGCTTCCCATACCGATGTACGCCTCTACAGCGGCACCGACATGATCGGCATCAACGTCATACGTCACCGACCACGTTAGCACTAAAAACATGTACTCCTGTGCCCCTCCTTCACCTATAAAAGGGGGAGCCAGGACTTTAGCCAGGAGAGCCAAGATCAGAGAGATCCGAGAGCCTCATACATTAAGGCTTAGATCACATAACAACACCGTGAGACAGTGTAGAGAGCTAAGCACCCAAAACGCTCGAGCTCAATCCCATACTTCTCACACCCGCTTGTATTCACCCCTGTACTAGTGCTTCGGTGCAAGATAACATGAACTATCCTCCCCCTGCTAGACGTAGGGCCTTCTTTGCCCAAACCAGGATAAATCGCTATGTCCTTCTTGCATCACCCACCGGATTAAGGGAGCATGCAATTACGAATTTACTCGTTGGTGTTGGCCTCCGGGGTCAAAACACTGACACATGTCGACCTGATGGCCCCCTCCCATCAGCACTCCAAGTCTCCAAGTGCAGAGAAGTGAACGAAGCCAATAATTGAGTCGAGAGACTAGTGATGAGGGAATAGTTGGGACTTTAATGATTTGGTGCCCCTCCAAACGTCCTTTTCTTTGGATGGCCATGCTCTTTTACGTGTTGACTCTCCATTGGGAAGTTAACTAGCTATACTACTGCCGTATTCATGTGCGTCCATTCACAAGCAACAAGCAAAGGCGTGATCAGTTTTTTAAAGTCTTTTTAATGCTTACAAAAATTCCAAGTGGTCCTGGCAAGCAAGAGTAATGTGCTTAATTTGGAGCATACTACCAGGTGAGACAGTGAGAATGATTTAATTTGTAGCTAGAGTCGTCATGACCAGACCTCGGCTCATGCTACCACTGAACCAGATGAGCGAATCAAAGCCCAGGGCGGCACAAGGGCACCGACGACCAAGCAGGTTGGTTCGATTTCGGTGACAGCACGACCGGAAGCAGGTAGGTTCGATTTAGGGGGACTACGAAGAGCAAAGTGGTACTAAGCACGATAACAATAACAAGATTTTAAGAGTGCACCTGGACAGAGGATGAACCACTCCAGCAACGGGTGGCTACGGCGACGCGTTGGGCCCCCTACAGTCGTCGCTGCCCGGGCCCCGATGCTCCACGCCTCCACGTCATGCCCTCCCTCCCTCTCCCCCGCCTCCTCGCCCCGCCCCCTCACTCCTCTCACGGGGGGGTTCTACTCGTGCCGGCCTCCTCCGCTGTCGTTGCTGCGCTCGGCGGGGATGGGCCGCCGCTCCAACCGGAGGTTGTTGGCGGTCCTTATGGATCATTTTTAACCGCCAACTTATGCCTAAAAGGAGAGAAACAATCATGCTTTAACACATAGACATATGCTATTAACAGAGTTCCACTTGTACCCCTAGTGTTTATGTTTTAACAGGATTTGTGGTGAAACAAGTGGAAATGCACAACACCAATTGGAAAGCGTAAAGGTGGAATGCAAATTCAAGAAATACGCAACCAACGTTAGCAAAGGAGCCCACCTTTGGTGCATACCTGGGCCCAATCGTAACCACAGTGGAGGTCCAGGCCCAGAGGTGAACCGACTACGCGAAGGCGGTGGCCAGTTGGCCCCACCAGGGGGCGGCCGACCCTGAGGGCGGTCGTTCCCCTGGTGGCCCCTCCCGGGCCCAGTTTTCTCAGGTGGTTCATAGGATGGTTCTCCCACGACGGTCCCACCTACAATCGATACAGATGGAAAGTGGAAACCGCCCTTTGGAGGTCGGTTTGGGTCCTTTCATGTGGGGATAGCCCTTTTTGCATAGAGCCCCTCCTCTCAAGCTATAAAAGGAGGCCTCCTCTCTTCATCATTTATTCATTCACAAACACAAAGAGGTCATAATGTAGAGAGGAAGAGCAAGCTCCATTCTATTAGCTTCTAGCTAAATTAGTATAGGGAGTGAGAGAGGGAAGGAGCTGCAGAAAGAGCGAATTCGAAGCAGTTCTACCTCCGGGTGGATGAAGTGCCGGGCTTGTCGGATCTCGCTCCAACTTATACCTCTACGATCGTCTTGCTACTTGAAGTAAGAAGTTTGTGTTTAACTTTGGTTTGATTCATTAATCATGTCTCTTTCATAAAGCTACTTGTTTGTGGGATCATCGTTCATCCTTTGGACGGGTGCTCTAGTTAGAGGACTCCTGATAGAGACGGAAGTTCCTGACCATCGTTAGAGTAGTAGTCGCCTTCATAGACGTGGTGTCTAGATTGGAGTCTACCTTCGTTTGCTGTGCGCGCCCACGGGCAGAGGGGTAGGTGGTAGGTGGTGACAGCCCTATCCACTCATACCTGCATTCCCCCATGTTCGGACGTGGAGTAGAGCTGATGCTGATATCGCTGGGTAGATCAAGTGCGTCATGGGCCTGAAACAAGCAAGTAGTGGGAAAGTTACCATCGCTTATATGCGTTTGACCTTAGAAGAACCTCTCTATCCAAGGTAGCCCTGCCATCTCTTTTAGGTAAACTAGCTAAGAGACTAAGTACAAAGACCGTTCCTTTGGAAAATTATGATACCCTGAATACTTCTTGGTGAAGGCTGCAACGGTACTTCCGTGCGCTTGCGGACTTTTCTGCTAACGCTAAGAAGTGCTAACAAGCTTTCTGGCGCCGTTGTCGGGGAATGGTTGTCGCATTTGTCTCCGAACCTAGTCTACCCGTGTGTCCTTGTGTTTTATCCAAAAAGAAAGAAAATATTTTCTTCTATGTTCATGACCCTTCTTCATGAAGCCTATCTTTAAAAAAAATGGGCATTATTATTTTAAAACTGCATATTCAAACTTTTGCACATACGGAAAAAGATTTTTATCCACTCTCTATCATCTTCTCTTATTTTAGAAAAGCATTTAAAATTTTTTATTATTCTTGTTCTCTGTCTCTACAATAATGCCCTTTTAAAATTCAAAAGCAAAATATTTCTTCTAAGGACGAGTTCTTGTAGCCACCATCGAAGCCAACCATAGCTTCTGACTTCAAGCTTCTTCCTAGCTTTGGCGGTCAAGCTTATGACCATAAAGAAAGCACTGCCGGGAGATACCCTGAATTATTCAATAAAATTAAGAACATTTGTTCAAGTTGGTATACACCTTCGGGTAATCTTGGTCGCTAACCATTTTAGGAAGAGATTGAGAAGAACAAAGGACATACGAAGCTTGAGAGCATAGGAGCGACATCAACAACACACCTTGATGATCTTTGGTGGTGGAATAAACTCAAGAAGAGACCCTGACCTTGCACACTTGACTTTCAACAAAGTCCAAGCGTGGGGAGGACGGTGTGAGTCTCACCACAAGATCACCTTGGTTCAAAAGAAAAAAAGATGTTGGCTCTACCTTGCTAAAAAAAGAAAAAAAGAAAAGAGATTGTAAAAAAATAGTTATGAAATATATATATAAGAAGAGAAAAAGGAGCACGCTGGCTTCACATATTCGGAAGATGTGCTAGCTGACTTCGCCTAGCATTGCTCCCACAAGCAAGAAGGGCTCACCTCCATCCCTTTGCAACAACTATCAAAGCCCATGGTCCATACACACTAAGTCATGTGTGTGTGGCCAAGCTTTGAAGTTTCCTTGGGTAGATTCATCATGCGAATAACACAACAAGCATCAAGAGCAATCATCTACATCTGTTGTTGGTAAGTACTTCCAGGTATGCAATGGTAATATTCACCAATTCGTTTACTTACTTCTGTCCCCATAGCTTGACCCTGCATTTTCATGCTTCCTTTGTTTATGTTATATACTCTAGCTTGAGTGCTGTCACATATGCATATGTGGCACATTCATGGGTCTTTTTAATTTAAGCATGGTGCTTAGATTAAAAAGACCTTTATTCAAATTTTGGCATGGCGTCAAAATTTGATTAATAAGCTATGAGTTGTTATCATAACCAATAGAGGTAATCTGGTATGGAGACAAGCCAAGGTCTATTTTTCATTGCATCTTAAGTTTGACCTTGCTTGAGTTATATGAATTGGATGAACAAATAAAAAAATAATAATTTTATAATAAAATAAAATAAATAGGTAATAAGTAAATAAAAACAATCATAATAAGTTTTAGGCTCTCTAGGGTTCAACCTAGTAGAGCCCTTGCTTGTTTTATGTTCTCTTTGTTTTTGTTTCTTTGTTAAAATTAAAAACAGGTACAAGAAAAAATGCGGGGGAGATCTCTCAAGCACAATTAACACGCCCTTCAAGATCTCCCCTGGATGTTGCACAAATATCAAGCAGGCCATCATATGGAGGGACAAGATACATGACTTCCATGAACTCCTTCTTCAACATCGATGGTTTGTGCAACACCTCTCTCACCCACCTTGACCAACCATGACTCCATGCATGTCTTGGATCACACTTCATTTAAAGATTCTAAAAAACAAAGAGGAGTCATGGTCGCAACATTCCTTTTAGTTAGAATCTTACATGAGTTGTTCCTCCTACATTTGTCGTGTATGCAAGTCACTAACATGTAGAAGTTACCAATAAATGACTTACTACATGACGACATGCTACTAAAAGTAAGGGACTCCAACCCTTGCCTTGATAATCACCTGAGTTGAGGATCGAGCCACCGCAGCAACAACTCTGATGCTTCATCCATACATACTATTGGTACACACATTCAGGTATGTCAAGGTAATGTTGACCAACTCATTCACTCATTTTTTTGTCTCCATGAAGATATAATATCATGCTCTTCCTCTGTTCACGCCATATGCTCTGAGTTTGGGTGTATTCACATACGCACGCTTGTGGTATATCCATAGGTTTTTAATTTAAGCATGGTGCTTAGGTTAAACTAGCCTTCTTTAATCAAAATTTTGACACGGTGTTGCATTTTGATTAATGAGCTTTGAGTTGTTGTCATGAATAGTGGAAGAAATTCATGTTGAGATGAAGCAAGGCATGCCTTTCTTTGCTTTTTTATCCTAGCCTTGTTTGAGTTTGAATGAGACAACTTATGGTTCCCGTGTTCAAAAATCTGTCTCTGTTGAATGATTCTTGGTCATCTTGTCATATTTCCTTTCTCTATGCTAGTAGGTTTTGGCTTGGAAGTGTTGGTCCTACATCTTTTTAACTAAGCACGGTGTTTAGTTTGAACCTTGGATGTGAGATCATGCTTCTATAAGCTTTTTAATGTAAGCATGGTGCTTAGATTCTTGAGCCTACCTTGATAAATTAGACGTGGTGTCTAGTTTGATCTTGGAACTAAAGCTGCTAGCCTAGATTTTGGTTGATCTTATGGACTAACCCCTTGCAGGAATTTATCAACTTCATAAGGGTAAGTCTTTGAGATGACAACAAAGATAAACTTTTTCCTTGGTGAACCTTGAAAAGAAATGATAAATAAAATCTTAAAAAAAGGTAATATACCTTTCAACCCCAAGCTTTGTTGTCTTGTTATCTCCATACCACCATAAAAACAAGCTTGGGGGAGCTTCCTAGCTAGCATGCTCAAGAGAGGCCACGAACGCCTCATCAAGCTGAAGCACCACTAAGTAGCAGTACCCCCAGGTGAACCATATTGGTAAGTCAAGAGCAAGCTTGGGGAGGGCTCCCACAAAGGTAACTTGTATCTCACATTTCTTTTTAAATTCTCCTACTTATAAATGTTGAGATATGATTAATAAATATATTTTTCCTCTCTCATATGTGTTAAGATGTGTTAAGTTTCTACCCTTGTTGAAATGATGAACAGTTGCTCTGTCTTATGTTTCACCTGTACCCATTTTATAATCGAGCTTTCTCTAAGATTTGGGTTTATCACCTAAAAATGTCTCATCCTAAAAACTTGGACTAGTGGGTTGCACATGCTTGATCTTGTCTAAGTTATTGCCTGATATGATACGGTGATATGGGATGCGCCACGACTTTTTTCTGAGTGAAACTTGACATCCGGAGTTTTATTTTCAAAAACTTTTAAAAACAAAAGTTCCTCAATGATTATAAAATACCTACCAAGACCATATGATATGATTCAATTCTACAAAACCCTTAGTCATATGCTGCTTGTGGAACATTGAGTTAGGTCAAATTGTTGTGACCTAAGTGAGATTATGGTCATGCACCCATGATTGAGATTCACATGCACCCACCAAATAAGCCAACTCTCACCCCCGAGAGTTGCGCACAACATGCACCCATCCATCCACCAAAAATATACCAACTCTTACCCTGAGAGTTGTGCACTCTTGCACCAAATACAAATGTCGATTCTCACCTGAGAGCCGCGCATTTGTTATCCACTAAATAAAAATGCCGACTCTTACCCTGAGAGCCGCGCATTCATTTTCCACCATATAATTACTCCTCGCATTGCATCATGACATCTCTCCATCCAAAAGTTTTTCATATACCAATAGGAGATATGGGCTATGTTAAAAAAACTATGCCAAGGGGCATGCAATAAACAAACGGGAAAGAAAAAGTTCCAAGTACCCGTTCAAAAAAAATATATGGATATATGATCTTATAGCCCATATCCCTCCAAAAATTTTCATTCCATCCAATAAAGGAGAGAGTCATGGTGCATGGAGTACCAAAAATATTTAGAATTAGGATTTCACCATCCTCATACTCCACACACTTGCACATCTTAATCAAAGTGTATGACTTGTATCTCCTTGAGGTTCGGTTTTTAACTTAGCAATATATGTGATGCAAGCATGCCCACCTTTATACCTGCCCAAAACTCCACTCATAAGCCTTAGAGGTAGGATATGAAAGGCAACATTACAATGCCTTTGGTGAGGTATTCATACACATTGAGTGATCGAGTGAATCATTTGAGGAACTTAAATTTTCTTTTACAAAATTTTCAAAACCTCCAGAAAGATGGTTGATCTTGGGATGAATGATAAGCAATGCTGGTTGAACTGTTTTATCTTGCAATCACCCAAGACTTGAGATAGCTAAAAGGCCCCATTTGTTTCAAGATAATAGCAGGGTGGATAGCATGCTGATTTATTCAAATTGCAGTAGAAAACTTTGTTATAAACTTGGTATATTTGAAATATGATCGGCATTGTAGCAACTCCTGATCAACAACCATACTTAGCTATTTGCTCAGGACGAGCAAAGGTTAATCTTGGGGGTCTTGTTGGTGGTCCTTATGGATCATTTTTAACCGCCAACTTATGCCTAAAAGGAGAGAAACAATAATGCTTTAACACATAGACACATGCTATTAACAGAGTTCCACTTGTACCCCTAGTGTTTATGTTTTTACAGGATTTATGGTGAAACAAGTGAAAGTGCACAACACCAATTGGAAAGCATAAAGGTAGAATACGAATTCAGGAAATATGCAACCAAAGTTAGCAAAGGAGCCCACTTGTGGTGCATACCTGGGCCCAATCATAACCACAGTGGAGGTCCAGGCCCAGAGGTGAACCGACCACGTGAAGACGGTGGTAGTTTTCTCAGGCAGTTCATAGGACGGTTCTCCATGACGGTCCCACCTACGATCGATACAGATGGAAAGTGGAAACCACCCTCTAGAGGTCGGTTTGGGTCCTTCCATGTGGGAATACCCTTTTTGCATAGAGCCCCCTCCTCTCAAGATAAAAAAGGAGGCCTCCTCTCTTCATCATTCATTCATTCACAAACACAAAGAGGTCAAAATGTAGAGAGTAAGAGCAAGCTCCATTCCATTAGCTTCTAGCTAAATTAGTATAGGGAGTGAGAGAGGGAAAGAGCTAGAGAAAGAGCGAAGTCGAAGCAGTTCTACCTCCAGGTGAACGAAGTGCCGGGCTTGTTGGCTCTCACTCCAACTTGTACCTCTACGATCGTCTTGCTACTTGAAGTAAGAAGTTCATGTTCAACTTTGGTTTGATTCATTAAGCATGTCTCTTTCATAAAAGCTACTTGTTTGTGGGATCGTCGTTCGTCCTTTGGACGGGTGCTCTAGTTAGAGGACTACTGATAGAGACAAAAGTTCCTGGCCATCGTTAGAGTAGTAGTTGCCTTCATAGACATGGTGTCTAGGTTGGAGTCTACCTTCATTTGCTGCGTGCGCCCACGGGCAGAGGGGTAGGTGGCAGGTGGTGACAGCCCTGTCCACTCGTACCTGCATTCCCCCACGTTCGGACGTGGAGTAGAGCTGATGCTGATATCGCTTGACAGACCAAGTGCGTCAGTGGGCCTGAAGCAAGCAAGTATGGGAAAGTTACCATCGCTTATATGCGTTTGACCTTAGAAGAACCTCTCTATCCAAGGTAGCCCTGCCATCTCTTTTAGGTAAACTAGCTAAGAGACTAAGTACAAAGACCGTTCCTTTGGGAAATTACGATACCCTGAATACTTTCGGGTGAAGGCTGTAATGGTACTTCTATGCTCTTGCGGACTTTTCTGCTGATGCTAAGAAGTGCCAACAGAGGTCGCCGGATCCGGCGCAGGTGATCTCGGATCCCTGGCCAATGGCCCCTCCCCCCGCTCTCCCGCCTCGTGCGTGCAATATGGGAGTCTTTGAGGGCATCGCCCACACCGGCCCCCTCGGCGTTGCCACGCCCAATGCCTTGGGGGACCCACATCTTGTGCAGGAGGACGCCAGATCCGGCGACGGCGCCCCTGGATCAGTGGCTGTGGGCGTCCATTCGGCAACCGGTGCTGCACGAACGCCAGGGGCTCTACCCCAGCCTTCGAGGGGTCCGGCTAAGGTGGCCGGGTTTGCAGCACCCCTCCTGTTGCAGCCTGCCTTGCCGGTGGTGTCTAGCCCCTGCGCAGTCGAGGTACCGGCTGCCTCTCTGACCTTGGCACCCTTCTCGCTGGGTAGGCCGGGTCCCGTTGCCTTCGTTGTGTGGCCACCCGCACCAAGCCCATCGCCACCTCCCTCCCCGACCGCCTCCCCATCCACTGGAGGCCCCCAGCAACTGCCACTGCTAACATCGATGAGTTCCTCGTCACCATCGAGGATGCCTCTGACGATGAGGCCACGGAAGATGCAGCGCCGCCAGCCTCCAACGCCTCTTTCTTCCTCCCTGACTGCCAGTCAGCAGGCAAGAGTAAATCCCAGCGTTGGGAGGAAGACTATGATGAGTACAGCTCTGATGAGCCCGACTCCCTCGCCAAGCCCCCCATCGTGCCTAGGCGCCGCTCACCAGGCGATAGAGGCGACGGGCTCGCCTGTGCTTGTAGCGCCGCAGGAGGAGGCAGCTCGTCCCCATGTTCGGTCACCATCCCCAAGAAGAGGCGGTGCCACCATCGATGTGCCTTGAGCATTGCCGCTGCCGGTCCTCCAGTACGACCCCCTCCCCCAGCCGCCAGGGTTCCTATGCACATGTGTCTCGACCTACAGCCGGCGGTCGACCGTATGCCCGTGCATCGACGCCTCAGCCGGCGGAAGAATTCTTTGACTCTGACACACGCATGTCCCTCAGCTACGCCTCCCTGATGCCATCCTCCCCGCACAGCCGCGCCTGTCAATGCGGATGGCTTCATGCTCGTGCAAAGTGGTCGATGAGGGTGTCCCCACGCCTCGTCTCTCCCTCGTCGCCAGCGACTGTTCCACCATCACTAGTCGGTCTTTGCTTCAACTGTTTGGCAGATGACCACATCGCCGCCAGGTGCACCTTCCCATTCCACTGCCTCTTCCGCCTCAGAATGATGCATGGGGCGAGGAACTGCAAGCATGGTCGTCATCCGCCTCGACACCTCCCCTCGGACAGGGTACGAGGGGCCCCAAGCCACGGGCATCTTGGATCGCCACCGCACCAACCTCCAAGCAACGACAGCGTACACCAGGGCGTTGCGCGCGTGCCAGAACCACCGGCGTCCATCCTCGTCGGTCAGATCCCCTACCCAGCCCATAGTCCATCGTCGACAGTGGGCGGTGGGGGGCCATGCGACATTGTCGGTGGTGGCGGTGGTGGCCAGGTGGCCGCTCGCGCTCTAGACGCGCCACACAATGGCCCGAATGGAGCTACACAGAGGACTGTGGGGGGCGTTAATGGCATCCATTGTCGACCCCTGGCTATGCCAGCAACGCCGCCGCCACGACCAACACAGACCCACTAGCACTTGAGCCGTCTGAGTGTGCGGGACCTCCTAGCTAGATCGACCCAATGCTTGATGAGCTCGATGCCTCGCTCGTTGCACACCCAGCTACTATGACAATTGCCTCTCTGCAGTCCCGGGCGACTCTGTCGAACCCTCCGTCACCGCCATGTTCCATCCGGCTAAGCTTCGTAGCTGACGAACCAGAGGAGGTTGGAGTGGACACCATGACAGTGGCCTCCCCGCTTCGCTGGGTAGACGCAGCGGCGGCAGGGATGGATGCCGTTTATGCCACGGTGGTGGCCCCTGATGATGTTGGGGCCTCTGTTGACACCGAGGCA
The DNA here is from genome assembly GCA_023333625.1 of Bothriochloa decipiens. Lineage (NCBI taxonomy): Eukaryota > Viridiplantae > Streptophyta > Magnoliopsida > Poales > Poaceae > Bothriochloa > Bothriochloa decipiens. Next base: position 42,300,844 of record CM041629.1, read on the forward strand.
CGCCCGCTGACTTGCCCTGATGCTCAGCCTACGAAGCCTGCGGCTGCAGTGCTTTCGAACGGCGATGTGCAGGGGTCCAGCGACGACACCCAAGCCGTAGCAGATGCCTTCTTCGACTCTCTATGTCTACCATTACAGGAACCTCTCATCCCCACCACGCCACACGCGCATATGACGAGAGCGCGAGATGATGATTGGATGTCGCGGCGAAGTGTCCAACTTGTGGCAAAATCGGCGTATTGTGACCCAAACCCGGAGAAGCAGTCAAAGCGGATTATGCTAAGTAAGTGGACTGGGCAGCCCTCTGCCAACGTGCCGAACTCCGCCATCAAGGAAAAGTTTGCCCGAGCCTTCGCCGAAGCAAGCATGTCCGCCAGGAAGCAGGCCTTGCAGGTTATGTTTCCTCGACGCAGTTAGGTACGCTTCGTGTCGACGCCGGAATACATGTCGACGCCGGAATAGGCTGTTCGCGATCTTCGGCCTCACTGTCGCTAAATCAGTTTAGTAGTTAGTACGACCTCCGAAGCTCCGCTGTTTCAGCCGGTGCCTTTTGTTTGTGTTCTGTCCGCCTAATCCTCTTGGCACCTCACCTCTAGGATTGTCGGAATGTAAAAACATTTCCCACTTCACTTAATAAGGCACGTGCAAAGCACGTTTAAGAAAAAAAAGCTAGAGTCGTCATATATCACAAATGTTTGCCTGGCTAGAGAAAACACGGACAAGATATTGTTGGTCATTTTGTTTCTCGACATTTCCATTAATTACTCTCTTAATTCTAAACTATACTCTCTGTCTCATATTAAAAGTCATTTTAAAATTTGGCACCCATACGAAGAATGATCCAGAATGACCCTACTATTCTCTTTCCTTCACACCTCTACTCTCTATATGCAAAACGATGTCCCACCTCTAGTTCCTCGGTCCCTCCTTCTCCGGTGGCGGCGGCTCCTCTCTACTCTACCTCTACGCCACTATCTCTCCATGCTAGTCGCTCTGTCTCTGAGACTAGGTTATATGCTCCGCTTCCCCTTGACGTTAGGCCGCCTCCAGTTGCACCGGATCAACCTTGGCGTAGGCCCTATAGAGATAGTCGAAGAGTCCACTGGTGCCCAGCAAAGGAAAGCGAGGAGGAGGAGCTCCACCTTGAAGCAGCGCCACATGCATAGGAGAAGTGTGTGACTTTCCTTCCGGGTGGTGATGACAGGTGTCGGCGGGTGTGGCGACAACATGTGCTGATGAGGACGACAAGCACCAATGGGGAGGGGATGACGGGGTAAGAGGAAGGAGCGAGTGGTGAGGACGAGAAAGACAAGGTGGGAGAGGCGGTAAAGTAGTGGGACCCATGCTATATAGCACGCGACAAGATTCAAACGGTAGAACGATCTTTTTTTTCCGGGCTGAGAGAGTAGATCATTTTGGTTTGTATGGGGAATCCAGGGTCTATGATGTCACTTTATGTTACAATTTTGCTAGATACAAAGCATAAAAATAACTAATATATATATAATCCAATTGTTGATGAAATAACATTTTTTTGTTACTTTAGTAGATTTTACTCTATATTTATTCCTTAGTTTAGTTTTGTTTCAATTTTGTTGTATTTTGTAATGTAAATAGAACAAAATTTATTGAGTAAAATGAAATTTCAATAAAATAAAAATAAGTCCTCGTGTCCCGTTATCGAGGGCCTCGTTTATAAAAGATACGTCATCTGGGAGCGTTGCCAGGACTCACTATTTTATTCTGTATCTAGACATAATATAATCTATCATAAAAATATTTTAAAAATAAAGTAACTTATACTTTGAAATAGATTAAATTATCATTACATACACAAAAATATCAACTTCAAGCGCCAGAAAATGAATCTCTCGAACCCAGGAAAGCGCGCACACAACACAAGAGTACTCAACGTACCAATGCTCTAGTGAAAAAAATTTCCACTGCATCAGGATACCAGCAAAGAAAAAGAAGATCCGAGCTATAGCACGTACCATATGCCTGCTCCAACGATATGCTCCGTCTCCATTTTATGCAGCATTGTCCCGTTTATACGCAGAGATATAGTACAGGATTTCAGCCTAGCCTACACAAGAGTACTCGATCATGATGAGGACTTCAGGACCATACATGCACTCTCAGCTCTCTCATCAGTCTATCGCTAGCCCGCATGCATGCGTGGCCAATCAGAACATAGAAAAATAGAGGAATTTCACAATTGCTTAGAGGACGTTCTTTTGATCCCTCTAGGATTTTTTTTTGACAACAATCCCTCTAGGATAATGGACCACCGAATTCCCATGGAATTGATTAGAATTGTTTTAATCATTAATTAGGGAAGCAATTCCCATCATTAGCAGCCACTAATGACAGTTCCTGTAGAGGCAAAGAGAGCATCCGTGCGGCTCACTCCTTGACACGAAAACAGGCATTTTAGCACTTTGTACACACCGTTTACAACATTTTTTTTTACCAATTTGCCTACTTTCTAACACGTTATCATAGCATTCGCTCTCCACTAGACAGGGACACGTAAGTGAAGTGCATGGATCTTCACTTCCAGGTTCATCCTATTGATGGTACACCTCTTTTAATATCCTTGTTGGTACCTCTTATGCTCGAATAGTGGATTCCACAAGCACACAGAATATAGTTATAGCACTTCACCAAAAAGTTTCTAAGATACATCATTATTTATTTAACCTAAGGAAAAGCGATAGCTAGGAATGATAATAAGTAAGAGATCTTTGTATTTGCCATAATTTAGTATCCATAGTGTAATAAATCGAAATATGATAGAAAGGGGTTGATATAAAAGCCAATATAAAAACAATCAACTCAAAACAAAATATGATAGGCAGGAGGACATCGAGAGAGTAAAGGTTCGTATGTCTCTAGCTCTACCTCTATCATACAAATGCAACAAACAGACTGAGTCCACACAATGAGTATACGAGGTGGTAGGCGAGATAGAAAGAGATAAAAAAACGCTACCTTGTTCTGAGGGCTTTATTACTTTAAGAACTTGGCTACAACATGAGTGGAGTAAAAACATAGATAATTAGATAGTGGTGTCATCACCTACTAGCTACCAAAAAAAGATAAGGATGCCTATAGTTTGCTTTATATGGTATCTGAAAATTAAGAAATAGACAACTTTCTATTTTACTGAGTCAGATATCACATTTGTTGGAGTTTACTTTAATTTTTGCTCTATGAATTTAAAATAGCCTTCAAAACAAGAATAGTAAAATTGTTTGGAGTTGATGTTAGGGAGTTGTCAATGAGTAGAGATCCTTATTTCACGGGTTATTGGTAGAGTTGCTAGGTGAGGATGAGTGTCTATGCCGAAGTGATGTGTACTTGCCTTGCATGAGTCATGACTCATAACTCATGAGTGTACACAGTTCTCAGCAAATGATTATCCTTGGGCACCAGCATGCGGCAACTAGCGAGTTAACGGGAGTCGCCAGGTGGGCCATAACCTTTACGTCAGGGCCCATTAGTGTTACTCATCGTCTATTCGTCTCTCTTTAACTTGTTGCATTGCAACTTCATCTGCATCTGCTCAAGTTCAATGCGTCTTCTCCTTCTCTCGCTCGCACTCACACTTCGTCCTCTGCATGTGAAAAGGTGCAGTTGCATGGATGTATTTAACAGGCAGGCATCATCTCAGCCTTGCCCATTGCTTGATTTCTTCGTTTCGTTTGATAGCTCCCGCTGAGCTCAATTCCTCTGCTGCATTCTCTTCTTAAATAAATTATAGCTGGTATCTCTCATATATAATCTAGTTTTACATCATGCTCCACGGCATTCTATTTTTGCAGCTAGCACAAGTACTCACGCGCGCAGTGATCACGGTGTAACTATCGTGAATCGTCGCCGAAATTAAGCGGCAACTGACGAAGATGTTGGGGAGGATGGCTGGGCCAGGTGGCGGCGGAGTCTCGGAGCAGCGGCAGCGCGAGACGGCGTTCGATTTCAGCCGACACACGGCAGGCACCACCACCGCCGTTCCGTCGTTGCTGCCTCCTCCCATGACAGTGCCTCCGAAGCTGTTGTTGCCTGCAGGGTGTGGCGTCGTCACCAGAGAGGAGGCGTTGTTCTCGCCACCGCCGGAGCTGGTGGGCGCCGGCGTCGTGATGGTGAGCCCCACCTCCACGCTGCAGGCACCGACCGGCAGCCCAGCCACGTCTGCGGCGAACACGACGGCCGTTCCGTTCTCCTGTAGCGGGACGATGACCTCATCATCGTCATCAGGCGTGGACGATCGTCGTCGGTGCAAGAACAGGAGCCAGCGCGCCTGGGAGGCGAGGCCCGTCGGGGTCGGCCTCGCCGGCGCCCTGACAAACGGCGACGCTGACGCCCTCCCACCGGCGGCGACGACGGTGGTACTGAAGACAGGCCAGAGGATCCGGCGGCCGTGCCAGAGCTCCTCGTCGTCGTTCGCGCTGGGCTCCTCCCCCGAAAGCCGGAGCCGGTGCCGGTGCGTGTTGTCGCCGAGGGAGGTGATGGTGATGGAAGCGTCCTCGGAGGACTACACCCGCGTCATCGCGCGCGGGGCCAACCCGAGGACGACGCACATATTCGACGACCGCGTCGTCGTCGTGGAGGACGAGTCGTTCCTGCGGTGGTGCCATGGCTGCAGCAAGGACCTGGGACAGGGCAACGACATCTTCATGTACAGGTGAGTGCTTTAATTCAGGGATTATCGATGATCTCTTGTGCTTCCAATTCCATCCCTGTTGAAGCGGGTGGATTCTTTGCAGTGGGGAGATGGCCTTCTGCAGCCACGAGTGCCGCTACCGCGAGATGCTGCTAGACGAAAAAAAAGAATCCAGCTGACGAACCAATGACCAACCATAAACCAAGGTGGCATTTTAATGTCATCATCGTCAGCAGAAGACTATTATGCCGGCCGGCAGCCGGAGAAGACCCCGATCGATCCTGCAGCATGCTGCACTATTCTCTGCTTCCTTCGTTTTATGCTCCTTGCTAGTAGTTGCGCTAAGTTTTAATTATCTCTTCAGGTGCCAAAAAAAAGCGTATGTGCTGCTGTCACCGTAGACTCCCTGTGCCATTGGCCGCCGCTTCCGTTGGATAACGTGGTGTATCGTAGGTTAGGTACAAACGAAGCCTCCACATATTGATTCACTCTCAAGACTGCAGATAAGGCCATTCTCAATGGGTTCCATGCATATTTAATAGAAGTGTCACATCAGTAAATCTCAACTTTTTACATGAAACAACTATAGAAAAGGAATTCATTTCATGGTCACGAAACGAGTCGGGCGACATTTTCACACATGTATGTGAAACCAGATGAAACCTGCATTAAGGCGCTCGGGCATATCATCGACGAGGAAGCACAACGCCGGGCAAGGCTCTGTCACCGCGAGCATGCCACAATGGGCACAAGTGGGGCTCCTCCGCCGCCACGGACAGGCCATCGGGCGCGGGAGGGGCTCCTCCACCACCACGAGCAGGACACCTCATCGCCCGGGAGGGGCTCCTCCGTCGCCGTGAGCAGGCGCCGCCTCCACCAACGGGAGGGCTCCTACCGTGCCTTGTAACCAAAACAACTCTTGTCCATCTTCATGACGATGTTCATGAATAGGTCACTTTGAAGATTGTGGCGTGTTGTGAACTTGTACAAACCGATAGTGAGATGAGCCTTCTCTTTCTTGAGCTTGTTGTTCTCTTCTATACGCTTCTAATGAGTTTCCACCTTCTCAAAAAATTTTCCTCTTTTGAGCCTCTTGTTCTCTTCTCTAAGCATCTCAATGTCAAGAGCCATATCATAATCATTGTCTTATGACTCTACAATTGTGTTGGTGGTTGACATCTTCTCAAGATCTTTCTTAAGCTTCTTGTTCTCACTCTTGATTTTGACATAGTCATCATAGTGATTGGCCACAACCACTTGCTTGCCTTTTCTATAGAACCTTGCTCAATGCTATCATGAATCAAATCATCATATGATGTATAGCTATGTCAATCTTGACAACATTGTTAGTAGCATCATGTGTTTCATTGGATAAAACCTCATGTGGAAAGCACAAGATTCTCATGTGGTTCATATTGTTCAAGACCACCATGGCTTTTGCATTGCCCTTCTTCTCTTGACTAGCCTTGAATGCCAAATATTTATATTGGTGGAGGAATATTGAGCCATCTTGTGGGACAATAGGCATGTACATATCATGTGCATTGATCTTCCCCAATATTTGACTTGGAGTAGCGGTGGAAATTAAGATCACTCTGATAAAGCATGGTGACAATATGCCCATACTTGTCAATGGGAAGGACACACAAGATCCTTCTCACAACATCAGATGGTGACATTAGTGTCAACCAAGCCCATTGAGTTTCTCTAAGTTTTTTCATCACAAGATAATAGTGTTCCTTATGCTCACTCTTGGTTTCCTCATGGAGCACACAAAGTTTCATCCATAGTTCATGGACGTCCTTGTGGTTCTACACAAGTTTGAAAACATCCTTGCAAATGCCTCTAAAGATGTGGTTTTTGGCTTTGCATTCCATCTCTTTTGTTGATCCTCATTTGGAGTAAGACTTTCAGGATTCTTAGGTTTTGGGAATCCTTCAGTCGTGGCTCGAAGGGCTAGAATGTTTTGTGCTTCTAGATACAACACCATACGAACTTTCCACTATGAAAAGTCATCTCGTTTAAACATGGGCAGTGGCTCATCCCCATTAGACATCTTGCTCTAGGAGGTTAAGCCTAATTAGTGAGCACTTAGCTCTGGTACCAATTGAAATGATCAAGATGCCCAAGAGGGGGTGACTTGGGCTTCTCCAAAAATTCTTTCAATAAATTAAATCATACACTAGCCCATTTCACCCCTTGTGCCTAAATGTGTCCTAATTGTTCTACCGCACAAAAGTTTTGCACTCTAACTTCACATCCCGCTCTAGCATGTCAATTCTAAGAATGTAAAGACGTGACTAGAAGTGCTTGAAAGTAAATGCTCAAAGTGAAGAGAGTGAGCAGCTACAGCATCGGCACCGGCAGCTGCAGGTCATGCAGCTGCGCCCGGAGCCGGAGGCAAGGCCATGTTTGGCCCTCGTTCGTGTGCCGGGGAGGCCGCAGGTCACCCCCGCTGGTTGTGGCGATGGAACTCACCCATGCGGTGATGGCGGCGCGGTGGACCTCGCCCGTGCTACCTCGTCGGAGCTTGCCCGTGCTGCCAACTCCCCTTGTTCCTCACAGATGCATCGTCGGCAGCGGTGCCTGCCCCTCGGACCTCCCTCCACATGTCATGCTGCCTAACTGCCATCCGCGGTGGCGCTCATAGCTGTGTCCCGCTCGTCGTGCAGCCTCGTTGTCACATGCGGCCATGCCTCCTCCGATCGAGCTCGCTGGCATCCAGGACATGGTCCTCCTGCTCAGCACAACGGCGCCACCCACGCCCCTACTCAGCCACCTCCCCCTTGCCTGCTCGCCTATTGCTGCTCTTCCTCTGCTGCCTCGTCGCCACCGTTGCCCAGGCCTTCGGCCACTGCTGCCATCGTGGGCAACTTGACTCTCCCGCTCAAGATGGATGTGACAACAGTAAAGTCTAAACATTTCGTGTATTGATTTCATTTGTTTCAATTGTTTGTTTCTGTTGTTGTACAATGGAATTTGTCCAATTGTATGAGATTTCTGTTTACTCCTCACTATAGTATTTGTGAAGTTTCAATGATTGATTTATGCATGTTGTAATGGTTGATTTTTAGATGTTGCGATGGGAATTGGTGTTGCTGTGGGGTATCCTTCTTCCTTGCAAACTAACTTTATGAAGGCAGAGCTTCCATGTTGCAGCTGAATAAATTTGATGTTGCAGTAGCCTTTTTTTGATGTTTCAACAAGTCATATTGCTTTGTTGCATTATTTTTTTTTGTTGTTGTATGAGTTATTATTTGGTATTTCAATAGCTAAATTTCATATGTTGCATGTGTTTCATCTAGATGTGTTTGACATATGTTGTAAGAGTTTATTTAAAATATTTTATTTATTTCAGGCATATGTTGCAAATTTTTTTAGATTTTGTACTTGTTATACTCATGTGTTGCAAACGTATCTTTATAAATATTTTCACTTATTTTCAATATATGTTTGCCGAAATACTTGCATATTGCAACATGTCATACCCTAATTCGAAGGACCAAATAGAGTATATAAAAGCCTTATATACACCCCAGAAAGTTGCACACATAAGTTAATAAATCTATAAAAGTACCATTACAATGTTTATTACATAACGAACGGATATTTAACACATAGTCTTCACATAAATATAATAGACTATAGATAACTCTCAGCGAAAGCTCCAAGCACAGGGACGTGAACTGGGAGACACCAAGCCTAATACTCCTCACGATAGTTCTTATTCCAGCCTTGATCTATTACCCATCTGGGATTTTTTAAAAGTTGAAATGATAAAGCAAGTGTAAGTACTTTCGTACTTAACAAATATAACAAGGGGTTTATGAGGCTCAAATAAGCTGACACTGTTTAGACTGCAAATAGCTTTTTAGTGTATGTCAAGTTTTAGCATTTATTAGCATCAAGGTAGAATTATGCCCATAACCTCATGATCAGAATAACATGAATAATAAGTAACACATGAACTTAACAAATAATATTTATCAAGTTTCATTAGTGATCAACTATTCCATAGATGTCTCCAAGGCCGCCCTTTCCGTGGGCATAGACAATATATCGGTTTAACTCTGCGCAGAGGTGTACACTTTCACTGTGAGTTATGTTTTTCAAATATATGTGTTAATTACTCCCATATACCAAAAAACCATATAGAGTCATTCAAAGGTTCGCCTAACTAGTTAGTAACGCAGGGTCATCAGATATAGGAAATCCTGCCTTCCCTATGGTAATATTCATTGTACACATTGAAGAGGCCATCCTATACCCAACTTACAGTAATCTAACCAGCTAAAAAAGGTCCTTTGAACAAGCCAGAGCCATGTAACCCCCACAATTGTACGTTAAGTCCTGGATGATCACTTACAGATAGACATTAATAAGTTACTTAGATCATCTCTTAAACTTAGTGCACATTCATTATTCAGGTCACAAGATCATGATAAAGGTTTGATCACTAGCAAAATACTACCCAATATGCATATCCCAATGTGACAAGGTAATAGGTAATCAAAAGCTAGGATAGATCTACTTAGGTTGCCAAATAGACACATGCATATGTAATTTAGTGTTTATCATGAATAGGTCACAAGGATGGTCTCAAACTATACTTGCCTTGATCAACGAACTCCTGAGGATCTTGGTCGTCGAAGAACTCTTGATCTTCCACGAACGGCTCACTCTCTAGACTTGATCCACAAACAGCAACAGACAAGCAACGGACAATCATGCACAAAGCAAACAATAGACCTAATTAGAACAGTACACCAGACAAGATAAAAGTACTTGAAAAGCTTGTAAAATCAATCTACACGTCACTACAATCATACAGACGTAAAGATCATCATCAGAGTTAAAACAAATAAGTTATAAATTTTACAAGTTTTCCTTTATTAAAATAATAGATTAAATCTAAATTTGAATTTCAAAAGTTGAAAACAGTGATGACAGTAGCACTAACATGTAGATTTCGAAATTACTAATCTAACGCAACTTGAACGGTCCAATTTGGATTTAAAACAAAGAAATTATGTCCTTTTGAAAATCAAAGACAAAACTATAAATAAAAGAAAGCGTAAATAGAAACTTAAAAACTCAAAATACGCTTTCCCAAAGAGAAAGCATAGATTTGATCTATTAAAAATAAAAATACGTTTTCCTAAATTGAAAGCGTATTTAATAGAAGGTGTCAAGGATTCTTTATGAAACCCTAGGAAAAGCCAGGGGGTTTTCCTGTAAGAACTTATTGATGGATCTGATCCATCGGATCAAGATCCGACGGTCCAGAGTCGATGGAGGGGAATCGGCTGGTGGGGGAGGACAGGCCGATGGTGGCGGCTCCATGGCCGGCGGCGAGTGCTCGTCGGCGTTCGCGGGTAGGGCGCTAGAGACCCCAGGGAGGCTCGGGACAGGCGGCGAATGACGGAGGAGCTTCCAGCGAACTCACCTAGGGCGAACTCGACGACGGGATAGCTATGGTGGCGGCGGTGCTAGGGTTTGCGAGGCTCGGCGAAAAGCGAGGCGAACGGGCGAGGTAAGGGCTCGGGTGTGCGCGGCATAGCTATTTATGGCGGCGCATGCGTGGCGCGCACGCCAAGAGGCGTAACTGGGCTAGACTCAAGCGGTGGCGGTGGCGGCGACGTCGTGTCCTAGCCGGACACGGCGGGGAAGACGGCCCGACAGGTGGGGCCCACCTATCGGTGGCTGGGGACGCGGCAAGCGCGCGGGTGCGCAGGCTCGCGGGCGCGGCTGAGCTGGGCCGTGCTGCTCGGCCCAAGAGCGAGGAGAAAGGTGGCCTGTGCGAGCAAAGAAGGAAAGGGAGGAGGCAGTGGGCTGGGCCGAAGGGAGGAGTGAAGGGAAAATGGCCTTCGGGCATGAGGTCAAGGAAGAAAGACTTTTCTTGTTTTCTTGTTTTCTTTTTCTTTTCCAAACCTTTTTCAAAATGAATTTCAAAATAGATTTTAGATTCAAACACAAAGCCAACTCACACAAATAAAATATGCAGCAGCATGAATGCATCACAAATGCGTCTTGCCTAAATAGATTTTATTTTTTGTAAAGATTATTATTTTCATACATTTTAATTCTCACATAAAATGCATAGATTAAATCATTTATCTATTTTTAAAAATGCAGATTTTTTAGGGTATTACACAACATTAGCATAGGTACTAAGCGGCGCAGGCAGATACGGTCGCTCCCAGCTCCCAAGTCCCAATAGGTGTGTTCGGTGCGGTGCGATCCGATCCGTTGGCAACGACCACTAGTCCAACATACGACCGAGTCTAAAGCCGGTCACCGCCACCATCCGCACTGCACTTCGCTCTCCTCCGCTTCGTCGCTCGCACTGTCGCAGACGGTGTATGCAAACAAAACTGCCTTGCATCTGCACATACAGTACAGTAGTAGTCTGCACACTTCCATCAGCTTTATCAGCTAGCAGCTGCAGTAGGCACTTGCGGCGCAGGGTCTCCACTTGCATGCACTAGGCGGCATCAGCAGACAAAGTACGTGCGAGAGCTACAAGTGCCAGCAGAGCTGATCCACGACCACGGCCGCGCCGTACAACAAGTTGCTCCTGATCGATCTGACTCAACCGCTCACATGCATTTAGCTTGCATGTTACCATGAATAATTAGTAGACTTCAATGTCTGATAAACGTCTCCAAATAAGAATTTTCTAACCATTTTTAAGTATTGATCAGATCGACCTACCAACAGTGACACGATGTACGACCCTGCTTCTCTTCTTAAAAAAAAAGTGTGTTTTCCATATTTATAATGAACAGCTAGCTGCACTTGGTAGAAATAAAATTTTCGGCCTTGGCCTTATCTTCGAGGCTTTATGACTTCAATTGCATTTGCTAGAAATTCTTCAAACCGTCTCTCTGGAAACAAGAGATTGAATAGTACAGAATGGATAGTGTGTTTCTATAGAGACATAAGAATTCCAATGGAATCATTGTAGGATTCAGAGTTGGAACCAGAAACATTTCTCATCATCCTACAAACACCAGGAACCAAATCTTGCCAAATGGGCCTCCACGACCACGATTGTCTCTCTCTGCGTACGTGAGGAGCACGATCAAGGGTTACAATTTCCTCACTGCTCTAATAAATTGGAAGTCAACATCCCTGCATCTGCAACAGGCACAACAGCTGACTTCAATGAAGCTTCGCGTTTTCTTCAGTTGCCTGACGAACGATAGCGCTAACAGTCGATCAGTCATATGCACTACGGGAAACAGTGGCTTTGCCGACTGCCCCGATCTTTATCGACTGCCAAAGCGCGGGCAGTCGGCAAAGAATCCCTTTGCCGACTGCCAAACTGCCCAGCAGTCGGCGAAGAAAAGCAGTCGGTAAAGAGGGCCTTTGCCGACTGCTAGACTCAGACAGTCGGCAAAGGCTGCCCCCTTACCGACTACCTCAGGCTAGCAGTCGGTAAAGAGGCCTTTGACGACTGCCAACTCAGGTAGTCGGCAAAGAATTGATTTTTTTTGGAATCTTCGTTCAAAACTTTTTCTGTGGTCCTTCTAAATTGTATTGAATCATATTTTTGAATTTAAAATTTTTTTATAACTTTTTGCTATATTTTTTAAATTTATTTTGTTTACTTGCATTTTTCTCGAAAAAGTAAATTTGAACTGCAGGTGCATGAAATAATGAAATCTAGCCATTTAAAAAATTATATTCATGTTAGAGAGTGTATTTTGAGTCCGTATCCAGGAACTCACCCAAAACGTTTAACTCCTTGTTCACGAAACATGACCATCTAATTACGAAAGAAGTGTTTTTAATTATATAAAATACAAACGAATTCCGAAAATCATGAAACTTGGCGAGGTGTCATCCCATCGTATGTGGAGGCTGTAGTAAAAAATTTATAATGTTTCGAGTAAGTTATAACGTCGGATGGCTAAAACCCAGACATCTCCATATGTGATCACTTGTGGTCACACGTGGAGATGTCTGGGTTTTAGACATCCGACATCACAACTTGCTCAAAACATTATCAATTTTTTACCACAGCCTCCACATACAATAGGATGACACTTCGCCAAGTTTCATGATTTTTGGAATTCGTTTGCATTTTATATAATTAGAAAACACTTCTACCGCACTTGGATGGTCGTGTTTCGTGGACAAGGCTTTCAAACTTTTGGATGAGTTTCTGATCACGGCTTCAAAATACATTTTCAAACACGAATATCATTTTTTGAATGATGATGTTTCATTATTTCATGCACCTGCAGTTCAAATTTGGATTATGCGAAAAAATTCAAGTAAATAAAATAAATGAACAAAATATAGCAAAATATTATAAAAGGCCCTAAATTCAAAAATATGCCTGAATACAATATACTTGGGCTACGGAAAAAGTTTAAACTCAAAATTCAAAAAAAAATACAAACTTTGCTGACTATCGGACCTGGCGCCCGGCAAAGAGGGTCTTTGCCGACTGCCATGTCACTGGCAGTCGGCAAAGA
>CM041629.1:42314005-42382167 GCA_023333625.1 Bothriochloa decipiens
CAAAGAGGGTCTTTGCCGACTGCCATGTCACTGGCAGTCGGCAAAGAAGCCGCCTTTGCCGACTGCCCTTCCTAGCAGTCGACAAAGGTTAAAGAAAAAAATTTGGCCCACCGGGGCCTTATCCCCTCCTGTCCTAACCCTAACCCCATCCACGCGGTTGCTTCTCTCCCCGACCCGGCCCCACTCCGCCCCCGACCCCGGCCCCGTCTTCCTAACCCTAACCCCCACCCACACTCTCTCCCCCACACCGACCGTCTCTCTCGCTGACCCCGCCGTCGTTGGATCCGATAGCCGGCTGCCCTTCCCCGTCTCCGGAGGTGCCAGGGGCGATGGGGGGCCACGGCGCGGCCTCTCAAACGCTAGGGTTTCAGGCGCCGTCGCCGCTCTTCCTCTCCTCCGCGGCGGCCCCTCTGGCGCCTCTCCTGCCCTGCGCCCGCCCCCGGCCCTCTGTGGTCGTCTTCCTCCCTCGTCTTCCTAACCCTAACCCCCACCCCTCGCTCCGCCTACAGCCGCCGCCCAGCTGCTCTCCGCCGTGCCGGTCTCGCGCGCAGCGCCAACAGACCCGAGCCGACGGTCCCGCGCACCACGCCGGCGGACTCGCATCGGCCCGAGCAGCGCCGCCGCCACGGGTGCCACCGCGGGAGGTCCGGATCAGCGTTGCGGGGCCCCGCCGTCGCTGGATCCGGCGGTCGGCTGCCCTTCCCCACCTACGGAGGCGCCAGGGGCCATAGGGGGCCACGGCGCGGCCTCTCGAATGCTAGGGTTCCAGGCGCCACTACGGGAAACGCCAGGCCAGCCGCGGCAACCCCGTCAGCCCTCATCTGCTCCACCCGCGGCGCCCTCGTTTGGCGGAGCAAGGGCGGGGCCCCTGCTCCATCTCCATCTCTGGCGGCTCCCTAGATTGCGGTGCGGCGGAGGTGTCCGACTCCCTGCCCCTCTCTACTCCCTCCCCTCTCCGCCGCGGAGCTCGAGGGGGCCATGGACGAGCTGGCGGCAAGGCTCCCTCGTCGTGCCCTCCTCGTCGTCGAGCTCCTCTACCTCGTTCTCCAATTCAGTGAACCTCTACTTACCCTGTTACCCCTATATATTGTGATGCTTTTTTTATTACATGCTGCCTGTGATGCCAAATTGGGACAAATGCCACTGCCTATGATGCTAAATGCTAATGCCGCTATCTGAACTTTTTATTGGGATAAATTTGTGGCTGAGTTGAGATAATTTTGAGATGAATTTGACTAATTGGGCACATGCCACAACAACTCTACTATCTGTTGCTATATTTGTTATTGGCCATATGTTGCTGCTATGTTAACCTCAGTGCCTATGTTCACCTACTACTTATCTCCAATTTTCTATTTCAGCAAATGGCTTGTCTAGTGCTTGCTTTTCTATGGCATTTGCAATGATGAATTTTTTACTGAACTTCTAAAAAAGTGCTGAGGTAGTGGCATATGCAATGATGTGGTACTTTTTATGCTGAGACAGAAGCGATGATGATGAAATGTCCTCATACTTGTAAGCTGCTAAACTAGGATGACTTGTATACAATATACAAGCAACCAGTTAGACGCGATGTGATGATAATGGGGCAAATCTAAGCCGAATATGTCTATGATTCTACAAATTGTGCTATGGTTTATTCCCTGCTATGTCTAAACATATGGCCCTTCTACAGTGTGCTAGAGCACTGAACAATAGAGATGCTCTGCCGTGGGTCTTGATAAGTTCTTAATCTTGGTATTTTTAACTGAACACATGCCACATTGCATTGCCACTTTGAGACAGGAAATGCTTTGGGTCATTAAAGTACTGAAGCAACGGTACCTTTTGAAGAGTGTAAATGTACTGAAGCAACCACGAGCTCTCATTATCTTGCTTGTTGGTTGCTGGCATGTGTGTTGCTGCTAGTAAGTTCTCTTTTTTTTGTGCTCAGTTCTTTTGCTTCAGTTAGTTAGACATCGAGGCCTTAGCCCTGCTGTTCAATTGTATCCAGAGAAGGCTTCATAGTTAGTAGGCATTAATTTTTGGTGTACAGACAAGTGATGGCATTAGGTGCATTCTCAGCTAATTGAGAGAATTCATCCTGATTGCAGTAGCTTCTCTACCTGCTTAGCATCTTTTCAGAATTTTCTTTTGGCTATTTTACAGCTAATTGAGTTCAAAGGCCATGCATGTGTCATGCTGGGTAATATGAAAACTTTAAACCTATTCTTGTTCTTGGACATTGGACAAATGTGATGATTTTGTGCAATGAGGCATTTGCAATGATGTTTTATTCTTTATGCTCTAAACCTGAGGGATGAGGCATGTACAATGATGTTTCAATTTTTATGCTACTGAAAACCTGAGGCATGAGTGGGAAACAAGAATTTTTATGCTACATAGTACAAGGCTGATGAGTTTTTGCCTGCTGATGATCTTGTGTTTCCTGGACATGTTATTCAGGTGCTTGCTAATCAAGCAGCAGCTCCTGCTGGTGGTCAGCAAGATGACCTGAACCTGTATTTTTTACCTACTGGTGCATATCTTTTTGCTTATGTTTACATTGATGTGAACTTGATGATCTGAGCTGCAACCGTGATAATACGACCATTTAGTTGTCTAATGCCAATGATGAAGTTTTTTTAAAACTGAGCACATGCCTTCATGCCAATGATGTGTGCCTTCATATCTAAGCATCTTTTCAGAATTTTCTTTTGGCCATTTGTTGTACAGCTAATTGAGTTCAAAGGCCATACATGTGTCATGCTGGATAATATGAAAACTTTCGAAATATGGCTTATAATATGAAAATTACAAGCCTGTAATTATCGCTTGTAACGAAACTTTCGAATTTTCTTTTTTTTTAAAAAAAATGTCGACTGCCAAATCAGCAGTCGGCAAAGAAGCCGTCAGATGGCGTTGGCTGCTTCTTTGCCTACTCCATCTTTGGCAGTCGGCAAAGTCTTTGCCGACTCCATCTTTGGCAGTCGGCAAAGTCTTTGCCGACTGCCTTCAACGTGGCAGTCAGCAAAGAATCCTTTGCCGACGGGTTCTTTGCCGACTGGCAGGGTGGAAAGCAGTCGGCAAACACTTTGCCGACTGGATTCCAGCAGCAGTCGGCAAAGAACCAGTTTCCCGTAGTGATGCATGAGACTATGAAAATAAAGAAGCTTTTCTGTTTGGCTCTTTGGGAAGCAGTGTTTTATATTGCCCCGTACCCCAGAAACTGTTGGACACAGCCAGCATGTGTTCAGGCCCATTAAACTTTCTATCATACTTTATGCCAATTTGATTTTCTCCATGTATACCTGCATATATCTTATACTATTTCCAGAGTGATTATGTCTTGTGAGCCTACTACAAACATGAAATACGTAAATTGTATGTAAAGAAGACAATAAGCATTTGACGGTATTCATTTCAATCAAAAATCCAAAAGACGAGCAAAATTTATTTGGATTTGTTGGGATCCTCTAGATTTCATGGGTTCCTTTTTTTTCATCAACCAAAAATCGAAAAGATACTATCACAATTTGTTTAGATTTGTTGGGGTCCTTCCAAAAGAGAAGGAACCCTCAAAAATTGGCGTATGCTGCTTAGTGCAGCGGAAACACGGTAATCTTTAGTAAAAGGCGAAAGATTAATTCGCTCTGTGTCCACTATGCAGCTGCGTGATCTTTCGAAGCCGCCACGGGCTCCCACAAATAGCAGGACTCGCTGTTGGCATTAGCTTAAGCAAGCGATATGGGATTAAAAAACAAAGCGCCTCTGCTGTCAATATCTACTGCAACGTATCACCGACGGCCCATTATATAGCCAACGCTGTGGTTCTCAAACGATGCCAGTGTGATCTAAATTTAAGGTAGACCGAAATATATCTCAGGCCCGATCGAAATGGACGAATTTCGTTGAAACTCGGTTTGAATCCCAGAACCCTGCCCTGCACCGGCGTTTGGCACAACCTTTCAAGTCTCGGGTTTGGCCTCTTGGTCTCGGTGTTGATGGACGAGTTACACAAGTAGAGCAAGCAAGTTATCCATGCAAGGGAAAATTGGTTTCATAGCACCGAAAGATCACATCTTTTGGAAAATACCATCGAAAGTTCATGGTGTCATAAAATACCATTGAAAGTGTGTATCCGTTCTGCAATCTAGCACTCCGTGACTTTAGTTGCTAACGTCGTTTCTTGGCATCCGTCCGAGACTCAACTCAGAAACGAGAAGGAGCAAAAGGGAGGACGCGAGAACAACCTGTACGCCGCCGCCACGGGCACCAGAGAGCTGCCGCCGCCACGCTGCTGCTGGAGCTCCACACACCGGATCCGAGTGCGGTCAGCACGAAGCACAAGCGCGCATCAAAGCCAACGCCGCGCCGGAGGCTGGAGCTGATCGCCACCAGCACCAAGGCATTTGTCACCACCACTCTGCTCTCTCTCTCTTTCTCTGCCATCTCCCTCTCTCTGCGTCCGCTCGCCGCTCAGGAAGGTGTAGAAAGCCCGTGAACGAGAGAAGTGAAACGATCCTGATTTCCCGCGAAGGGAAAATCCACAGATTCGACATATAATACGATAGAGTCAGAAGACATGCATCACATTATCATTTATCAGTTGATGCCACAGCCATACATCGTAAGATTACAAGTTACAAGTACTACAACTCTTGACATCACATCTATTATATAGTTAATCTAGCGGAAACGAAACTAGAAGGTCATCCGAGTAGACGTGGCACGTCGGTGGGTGAAGGCTCCTCCTTCTCGGACTTCATCAGAGACGGCGTAGAGTGTCAGCGGGCGTAGACTTCATCTCCTGAACCACGAGACCATCTAATCCTCCTATTTCCGAGGTCGACGTCGAAGGTAGCATCCAAACCTGAACCAAAATCTTTCAGTACGATTTGTACTGGCCACTGGCTCCCACCCTATGCTTTTGCGTTGCTTTGTGGAAAGTGGATGCAAAAGGGGTAATCGAGAGGCCTATATATGGCTGTAGGTTTCCTATGCAAGTTCATCAATATTTTATAATAATAATAGTAGTTCATAAAGTTTTAATCCATCTCATCCACACACGTTCACCCATCCCATCACCACACACATCTCACCACACTCTCACTCTCTAGGCGGCAAGGTCGACTCCCTCTCGATCCTTGCCTCAGCGGCCCACGGCCGGAGGGTAACAACACCCAAGGGGGAGAAAAGAGAACTCATCTCACTAATTAGGTGAAGCAGGTCATAGAAACAGGGTCCATAGCAAAAAAGACGGCATATGTATCGATCGATCAACCATACACTCTGCAGAGGTTTTACAATCCCACAAGATAGCCATCGTCGACGGTGCCCTGCCTAGGCAGATTCCGGCCGCCTGCTAGCCTAGTACGATGCCACCCTACCACTCAGCCCTGGGCCACCCCGGGTAGAAACTGGCACGCTGAGACTGTGAGACATAGTACCGGGCCCACCAGAGGTCACTATGGTGTCTTAGGAGGGTGTGGGTCCCAATGCCTGTACCTTCCTACACAATCGCTAACAACCTAGTAGTAGTGGCACCGTCCTACCTAGTGGTTCAGTCGTTTCCCTCCCATTCGGGAATGAGTGGGACATAAGGGATTCCTATGAGGCTTGACCAAGCAGGACATCTCCTCCAGGGGTTAACCAACACCCCGTGCCTCGACGGCACCTCCTTCCCGGGGCTTCGTCCCACAAAGGCACTCCACCCCGGGACTCCTCAAGTCACATATACCCGCCACAGGTACCTCTCGTGGGAACGCCCAGGTCGCACCCCCGGCAAGACTCGCCCAAAGACTCATCGTGTATTCCTGCTCGATCGACTCAACACTCACCACACACCCAAGACACATGCAGCACTCTCCCCAGTTGTTATCACATTTTACCATATTATCGGCACCAAGTGCCATAGCCACTAACAAACAACCCTCCACCATGCATCACATCACAGATATAATGCGTAGTAGAAATAAGCGGTAAGTAGCATGCAGTAAGCAAGCATCTAGCCTAATAGCGGGTGAGCAAGGGTAAAGGTTGCAACAAGGTAATGGCTATCAAGAAAATCTAATATGCAACCTATCATAGTTTATTTGCATAAAAGTAAAGCACTAGCATCTACGTTATAGCATGTCTAATAGGATTCTACGAGGTTGGGTGGGACGTGGCACCTGTTCATTGATCATTCCCATGATCCGCAATATACTTGTAGTTGTCCTCTTCCAGGTCCCCGCAGTGCGGGAGCCTACGGCACTGGGTACGCCGTTGTCCTCTTCTAGGTCTTGTCATCAATCATGTTCTCCTCCTCCACTGGGTCCTAGCCCGATCGCGATCCTCGAAATCACTAACTCACGGAAAGACACCGAAGGCAAGAGAACAATCAATACTCCAAAAAGACAGCAATACACGAGAAGAGCGAACGACACCGAAAGAACACTATAGACAACGACTGGGCCCTCTCGGCGGATGTTCGATCCCTGGATGGAAGAAAAAGAGTGGTTGCTTGCTAAGCACAAGTTTAGGTCATAGCCTAGCACGTACTTCCCGGGTCGAGCGTGTCAACCTGTACGGCTTCAAGATAAGTGGCATAGATCCTGACTCATCCTAAGCAAACACCATGGCACACGATCTTCCGATTCGGATGTCATAGGGATTGACGAGAATCGGGAGGATGGGCAGAGGACAGGGAAAGGCAAGCGAACTACTTCTCCCAATACCCACGCCATGGAAAGGATGGGGCATCGACAAGGAGCGTCGCACAAAAGGGCACGAGTGCTTAATCCACTTGTAGGGTACCAGACCTAGGTGCACTAAATGCAGAGAATCAAGGGAAAGCTATGGTCTTAATAGGTCAATCATACAAGGGCTTAGGCACGAAAGAATCAAAAGATGGGTACACGAAAGAATCAAAAGAGGGGTACATGATTCACCTTCATTCGATCCACTCGTCATAGTAACGACAGTAATTGAAGAATAGCACCAACGAGCAATAAACACCAAATGAGCAACAAACCCAATCCACATCTTACTAGATCGACGAGCATTGAGATCATAGAAACGAAATGGGATCCGCACTCTTTCGACCAACTCGTCATGGAGCAGACGAAAGTTGGGGAGAAAGAAAAATGGTCCCACGGTCCAAACCTACTTGTAGGGCACCACGACCGTGCAACATAACAGCACAAGGCTGTTCCTATAGCTCATAGCGATGCGGTTGTCACCGCTAGATCCGGAGGAACGCTATGGTCCAGGTGGTGCAAACAGACAAGGTGGCTAGGATAAACACGATCGAATAAGGAGGCAGAGCCTGATAGTCATGGCGAGGCGACTCGCGACCATGAGCTTAACCTCAGCGAATTGGCTCCGTCGGTCCACGAAAGGTCACCCCTAATCGTATCCCACTGGATTAGGTCATAGAGGCTCGAAGGATGCGGGTAAGATCCGCGTCGATATAAATATCGACATCAAGTCCGTAACGACCATGTCCTAGGGACGAGGGCAGGGGCCAACTATCGTAGCATTCCGGAGTCAACTTAGAGAATCAACAGCAAAAGAACCAATATTACACCGACAAGAACCAACAACACGATCACAAGACTAAACCAACACGACAACGACTAAGGAGTAGCACATTTCCATAGCGACAAGAGAGGTAGATGGAACCTGCGTGTAAACACGGCACAGGCATAGATAAGTAGATAGATTGATCATGTATAAGAACAAGTATATGAAGTAGTGGAATGGGCTTTTGTCGGCGTTAGGGACGACGACGTCTAAGATTCAACCTCGCGTCGAAGACGAGGATGGCCAGGAGCTATTGCAGCTTCCTCGAGGGCTGCAGCTGGCTTTGCCTTACTGTGGGGGCTTGGGGAGGTTGGCAGGGCGAAAGGCATGGCCTTGGTTGTTTTTCCTTGAGTGACGGCAACAAGGCAACGAGCTTGTGCCGATGGAGGTCGGGCCTTGTGCTCTAGCGTGTGGTCGCGACCATGAGCAGCTTGTGACGACAACGTGGTTCCGGGGGCTCGCAAGGCAACGTGCAGAGGCATGGCCGCACGTCTCCATGTGTAGGTGTGCGTGCGCATGTCTGTGGCGCTCTAGCCGCGGACATGTGGGTAGTGACAAACATGAGCACGGGCGTGGGCGACGGCGTGTTCTAGTGCTCGCGAGTAGGACCATCAAGGCGGCTTCTTGCGATGCTGAACACGACTATGGGGAACAGCAGTCCGAAGACCAACCCAGCAAGGCTACGACATGGTAGCAGCTTAGGAGATACGGTGCGTGTGCTTCGGTTATTAAGATACCACAGCATGTGCGTGCCATGGTGACGCAGGTCCAGGTCTAGTGGCGGAGTGGCCTTCTCGTGCACCGGTGAGGTGGAACGAGGCTCCAGGGACACATGGAACGCGTAGGTGACGACTAAACACACCGTGAGGCCGTGTAGCGGTGGCGCGCGTCTGTGCAGTGACCATGGTTGCGGGAGCGACATCGATATCGAGGGTCATGGTGGCTTGTAGAAGAACGTCGGTGTTAACCCATCGGCGGCCGTGCTCGTATCATGGTTGCAGATGCGGCGTTCGTGCACATGGCCGCAATTGTGGCATGTGCTTGTTGTTTGCTGAAAGGCCCAAAGGGCACGGCGTGCTCTCTGTGCAAGGCGATGCCTTGACCACGAGGGCGGCGAGGCCAACATGGCGATGTTGCGCGTGTATGGCCATGTGTGGCTGTGGCGAGCGCAAGCTCGGCCATGAACGGGCGTGTGCTCCGGTGCTCATGGTGGTCCACCAAGGTAGCCCCTTGAGCACCAAACGTGTGACCATGGAGGATAACTGCGTGTCCGTGGTGTGCATGCAGCGTCGAATGACCACGAAGCTCCACTGTCCAAGGGCCACGATGTCTACGGTGCCCTGTGGCCAACAAGTCCGTGTGTGTGTGTCGCAAGCGGTGGCATCGGCAAAGACTGGCTCACCGCCGTGCTATAAATGGCGAATGAATAATCCAACTCGATGGTTGGGCAGACAGTGCAGGGCTGTGCGTTGCGGCGTTCGCGAACGCCGGGTCACGATCGTGCACAAGGTGATGCCTTGGCCGCAAGAGCAAGGCAAACACGGCTAGACGTGTCCATGTGGTGGCAGGGTAGGGCCAGGTCAAGACTGCGGCGAAAGAGGGCAAAAGAACAGGGTAGCCGACGTCGATGGCCGGGACAGGTAGGCCAACGTGCAAAGATGGGGGCTTGAATCCAGGGCCACTATCTCCTCTACGGGCTCCGTTTGGCCGAAAAAGGGCCTCGCCGTGGATGGCCTAGCCTACAGCGAGTACGTGGAGGTGGTCGTGGCCACTCCGGCGTTCTTGAACGCCGGTGGTTTGGTTTGGCAAGTCGGTCCAAGGCGTGAGTGCCACGGGGAAAATACGGCAAGTGCAAAGTGTTCGTGCACGTGTCTATGGGCTTCGGCATGATCTGGTTTGACGAGGTCCCTGCAGAAAATTCACGGCTCGATGGCCGGACACATGGAGGGGTCATCGGCCCTAGGCCGGCAGCAGGTCGAGGATGGAGGGTCGGGTCGTCGGTCATCTCACCGAGGGCGTGCAGACGGCAGGTCGCTTGACGCGGGTCGGGCTCGATGCAGGCAGCACAGCTACGGCATCGTAGCGGCTTGGCACGGTTCGGTTCGGTTCGTGGCTTGCCGTAGACGAAGTGGAGGTTGGTCGCGACGTCCGGGTTGGCTTTGCAGCTCCTGTACGACGACAGCTCTGCAAGGGCATGGTCTTGGGCTCATGGTGGTTAGCGATCAGGTTAACCAGTGGAAGCAAAAGAGCAAGCTGTGGCTTCGGAGGGCTTACCCTTACTAGATGTTCGACGAGGTGGTGCTGGTCGGGTGGTCCGGTGCCTGCAGTCGCCGGCGGTGTGGCCGGCTCGGTGTGCGTCGCGACGTGGAGCTCAACGGGCGACGTCGGGACTCCAGTGGACGGGTTGTATGGTGTTGCAGCGAAGCGACGCCGCGGCATGGCCGCGAGCGGTGTGCTCCCGGCTTCGGCTCAGCGAGGTCGAAAAGGAGACAGTGCGGGCTCGAGGACGGGGCGCCTCAATGCCTTGGCGACGGGACACGTGGCACGACGTCGAGCGCGGTGAGGCTGAGTCGGGTCGCCATGGACGCGGGCTCTACGTCAATGCCGTCGTCGAGGTCGGCAGAGGCGGCGGCTCGGGGCGACGCGCCTTGGCGACGAGACCGTCGCCGCTCACGGACTCCACGCGAGGGATGTCGGGGCGGTGGTGTGGAGGCGGAGCTTCGTGGCGAGGTAGCGCGACGGGGACGCAGTCGTGCGGCGTGGCCGCGGTGACCGGCTCCGGCGAGGCCTGCTTGGCGGCGGATGAGGCGCAGGGCACGTGCGGCTTGCCCGGCGGCGGAGGCGGCGTCGGCGCGGCGCTCGTGGCCCTGGTGCGGGCCTTCTTCAGCGAGCAGGGCAGAGCTGGGAGGAGGGGAGGAGTCGGCGCAGGCGGCTTGGAAGAGAAGAGAAGGGGCAGCGGCTGCTGGAGAACGGAGGAGCGGCGGCGGCAGCTTGGGCATCCGAGTGGGGCGGCTGATGCGGTTTTATACCGGGAGGATTAGGAAGCCGAGGGATGCGGGGTACTGTTGAACGGCGGAGATCCTCGGCTTCCGCGCTTGGGACACGCGGCGCGCATCGCGTGGCACGGACGCCGAGAGGGCGCGGGCGCGCGCGCAGAAGGAGCGGCGGCGGCGGCGGCCGCTGTCTGGGGGAGGGCGAGTCCGCCCTAGGGTTCCAGGGCGTCGGGTGCTGGGCCAGCTGGGCCGCGTGCGCGTGCGTGGGCCAAGGTACGCGGACTGGGCCGTGACGAGTGGAGCTGGGCCGCGGCTTAGGAGGGAGGCGAGCTGTGCCTTTGGGCAGGTGCGGCTTGGAGCTGGGCCAGGGGGTCGGTTGGGCCAGGGAGGAAAGAGGTGAGGCCAAGGCTGGGCTGTGGGAAGAGAAAGGAAAAGAGATTTGCTCCTTTGTTATTTAGAGAATTTGGATGAGATTGATATGGAATTTCAAGAGGAAAAGCAAGATGGGATTTGACGGGAATTTTCCAATTGCTATCAAAATAATTTGTAAAGAACTCCGGAGGAACTCCAAGCGATGAGAGGATCAGGAAGGAGGTCGCTTTGAATTTTGTGCACTCTGACACGAAACCCTAACCCAATGAGAAACTCCAGCAAACTCCTACAAGTCAATACTACATGTATGCAACAATTTATTTATAAATTGTTCTTGGATTGACCTAAAAACCACATGCTTCACATAATTCAGAAATTTTTTTAAAAAGTTCGTATTTTTGGCTTCTCCAAAAACTCGGGTTGTTACAAGAAGCCTTCTGGGCACTAGCACCTCTCCCATCCCATGTGCTCCGATATAAATATGTGGCACCTAGGGTTGAGAGGGCATGCGTTTTTGAGAAGTTCCGGGCGCCGCTACAATACTTCTTGTGTATTGTCTGGGTTGGGGGGGAACCCTCCAGGAACCTCCAGCACAGTACTGGAACCCAAAAAAGTGTATTGTCTGGGTTTCGAAAAGGACCGAAGCCTCCGGCCCTAGGGCATAACCTCCGGTACACGGGAGTTGAAAACTATTTCTTCTGCGCGATTTTTTGAGTTGCTCCCATTCACCCCGCCTCTGGTCGCCACCTTCGGTCCTTCATTTTGGTTACTGTCCTAATGATGTCCTCAACTTTCTGTGAGATATATTTATCTGTGATGACATCCACTTAGCTAGATTTTCCTGAAAAGTGCCCCTTCCGCCATGATTTATCTTTTAATGCAGTACCAATTCACACAGTTGTAGCAATTATTACTGCTGTCCTCCATTTTAGTCAAGGTCACAGGACTCTTCCTGCTGGTTTTTTGGAGGTGGGAGAGTCTGCTGGAGGAACCTCTAGAGAAACATTGGAAGAAGCATGCACACATGTAGAGATGGTCTCACCTTTTTCTCTAATTGGCCAAGTGAGTGAAAGTTGATTCTTCTTGTGTATTACACTGAGATGGAGTAGAGTTTAAACCTGATGCCTTGGCTAGGTTTTGTATGTTGGCCTGATGGCAAGAAGCTTAAGCTAGTGACATAATATATATGTATTCATTTGATATGGACGAATGAGAATATGATTAATCAATGTGCACATTTGTGTATGTCATTCAATAATTACTGTGTTGGTTATAAAGTTTTACTCCAGTTTGAAATACATGTGGCTTATTTTTTACCTATTTAATTGAGCTTGATAGATTATCTATTGCTAAAAAGTTCTGATTGCAATGAACAGTCCATTACTGAAGGATCTAACAAGCCGTCCATTGCTAAACATGGGTCGATAAAGATGAGGTCCATCGCTATATTCAATGACAGTTTCAACCTCGATGGCTGGGGTCCGTCACTATAGCCTTTAACGACGGACTGTCCATGGATTGTCCATAACTGTTTAAAGGTTGTGATTGACATTAACACAACAGGAAAGAAATTAATATACAATGAAATTGAATATCATAAAAGGATCTTGAAATCGTTTTCCAAACACATTTGTTGCCACGTTCTCAAAATTGTAGTATGGGCCCAATATCCTGGCAGAGATCTGTTCAATACCCTAAACCCTTCAATATAGCGCCATATGGGCCTCTACCACATTACATTGTTTCTTATTCCTGCTGACGTGACCATGCCAAAGAAGTCAAATCTCATACTTCACCATTATGTTAATTGCTCGCGGCCGAAAACACACAGGGTACAACTGTGCATTTTTAACTCCGATCCGAATATAATATATAGATGTTACCCGCCAAAATATGAATAAATGTCTCGGTGACGCATGATGATACGCAGGTGAATTGCTTAATTACGCTCAGGTTGTCATATACAAATCTTGGTACGACCGATCAATCTTGGTAAGACCAATCTTGTCATATACCAATCTTTTGCTATATGCTGATTCCTTCCGCGGCGGAAAACACAGGGTACTGCTGTGCTTCAGTAACTCCGAATAGAATAGGTGTCAGCCGCAAAAAAAAAGAAAAAAAATAGATGCCTGCACTAGCCGACGCATGATACGTAGGGGAATTCCTTACTTACGCTTGCTCTGTCATTCCAATAAATCTTGCTATCACCGATCAATCCGACTGTCAGCTAGTGACTGCCTTTTGCTATATAAGGTCTTACAGCAAACATCCCATTCCCTCCATCGACAATGGCGCCTTCACAGAAGAGACTCACTGCGGCTGTGACTGCATCCACAGCCGCCATCCTACTCCTCCTCCTGATGGCCGCCGGTATGTTTGTACACATGCATAAGAGCTATATGTATATGTACTTATAACGAGTCGTCGTACACTCATGCAGACATGGCGTCCATTGCTGAGGCGGACTGCGGCTACCTGAGCAATAACTATCGAGGGCCCTGTGAGTACGAAAAATGTAAGGCGGTATGCACAAATGAAAGCAACGACTACATTGACGCCCTGTGTGATATTTTCAGTCGTTGCGTCTGCCTTACGGATGGCTGCTATGACAATCCGCCCGTTCCGCCGCAACTATAACAATCCTATCAGTCCGGCTGTGATGATACCATCGTCGTCGTCGTCATCATCATCGTCATAATAATCCCTTCGTACTTGCTTAATTATAACAATCACGGTAGTGGTGCTTGTATGGGGATCACCTTGGATTGTGTGAGAATAAAAATGCCGGACTCTTGGATCAAACTGAATCTGTTTATTTTTCTGGAGCACATGTTTATATGAACTTGCGCTGCTGAATCAAGTAGTGATCCAAGAACCCCGCACGTTGTTGCTGGGCATCAAGCACATCAAGCTGCAAACATTCATAACTTATAATTGAAACACAACAGGAAATAAAATAATATACTGTGGTCTTGATAATGATGCTCTATTGCAATTCAGTACACATGAGCCACATGTTTTTCCATCTTCTATATCAAGAGGAGAGATGGATCTCCATCTTCTACAGCAGTAAAATTGAGGTAAATGAATTGTAGGGGTAAGAAATAGAATGGATTTATGCTCAGTGGATAGTTCTTGTCCAGGATAGGCTATTATGTGCCACCATACCTTAATTATGAAAATGTGGCAGTTGCTCCAAAAGATGGTTAGACAATTATTCCAAGATTCCTTTATAATATTTAGCCATGTATGTGGACTTCTTTTTGTCAACCTAGTGACTGATATGAAGGTTGATTGGTGTAAATTTCCTGTGAATTGTTTGTCTTTAGGATGGTTGATTAGTTTAAATTATCAATATTGATGCAATTTTTTATCTAATGTGAAGACCTATGTCCATTTGTCACGTAATACGATACAGATAGACCGGTAATAAATGTATAATGCGGGATAAACCACCCAAGGAGTTGTATTATTTTCTCAAAGTGGACAAAGCTAACAAGTCAAAGAAGGGATTCATATGTTGTCTATGCTTTTTGAGAGGTATCGGAGAGTCCCCACTCCTAATTAGTTCTTGTTCGAGCACCCGAGCAAGGGTGTAATGCTCCCTCAATCTGCGCAAGGATTGAGTACTCTATACAGGCTGATTCTTTGACACTCCATCACGATGAATCGCCCACAACCACTCACAATATGAGTTGGGTCAACCATAAGCTCCATGGGATGATCACCAAGCTCCCAATCATCACTGAACCGTACAGGTGATGGCAATCACCAAGAGTAATAAGCACAAGCTCTTACTTGACCATGGCAAGAGTAATGAGGAAGGTTCATGCACACTTGTTACTCCCTATGCACTAATGAGGTGTCCTTAATCTTGGATTCTCAAATCTCAATCACTCTACTAGTTTCTTGCACTCAAAGTGTTTCTTCAGCGGTACAAATGGGCAAGAGGGCCTCCATGGAAAAGTTGGGCAAGTATAAATACACCCCCACACAATAGCATATCCATTGGAGGTTCTATTGAACAAATCCGGAGAAGAAACTAAGCAGGTTATGTTGAACAAATGGAATCTGCGCACTGGGAACATGATGCTAGGAACGTTGGACATGTTGTGCTCTTCCATGAGATCTTGGCCGAACCGCTGTCTTCATCCAAATGCAACGCCATGTGAGAGCTCTTCTGAAAGGTGGGGGCACATGTAGGGAAGACGGGGGCAGCCATTCTTAATGTCTTTGCCACCGTAGTGCCCTTGCAAAAGGCTAAAGTCACTAACTTGCTATGTAACTTAGTAGTTGTAGGGTTCCTTTAGGGTAGCTCGCCCTTTAGGCTTGTTGATTGTATCCAACTCTGCTTTTAATGAATACGTGCTACACACGTTCTCGAAAAAGATTAGGCTAGGCAAATAGGGTTGTCTTTTGTATTAGTACACTTTTTCTATTGTCTTTGTGTTTATAAATTTTTTAATAAGCTATTTACCCCCTCTGGCCATCCATGAATTCTTTCGCATCCTCAACTTGAACAATATGAACTACACCGTGAACTGCAAGCTTTGTGAAAATAGGTTTATTCAAAGTCAAACCAATACCTGACTACCTTTAGCCCACATGCAGGTGGAGCGATATGATGCAGTCAGTGATGTCTTCATGAGCTTATTAGAGATCACCCAAGTCTAATGTGTTGTGATGTTTAAGCTTTGTATAGGTGTGTTCTTCCGAAAATGTTTTATAGGACAAAATCATCACTTATTAAAATCAATAGAAAACAGGGACTCAAGGAGGACATAGATATCTAGCGATCCAAATAATTTCATTTTGCAATTAACAAGTTAACATGGAAGTCTATTCATACAAAGAACGCATGAATAGAAAAAAAATAATAGTATATAAAAAACACCAAAAATGCAAGGTGTATGCACAAAAAAAAACATGATACCTTTTCCTCTTTGGAAGTCGAACAAATAACATATATTATTAAAAAAATAATTGATTAGAGACAGTTACACTAATGAAGAATGTATGCAAGCTTATTAAACTGCAGTTTAAGAAAATCCACCAGAAGTTAGCCTTTGAAGGTTTTATTGTCTCAGAGTAAATATCTGTAACCTACACAGAAGAGATTTCACACATGTCATACAAAACATCGTTGTGAAATTGTATGAATGTAGTAAATAAGTGTAGATGCAAAACTTTCTGGCCAATAATCTTGCACTCTTGTTGTGAAGGAGTTACCTTGAAATTTAATTTAGTCATACTTGCCCCACACGTGGTATTTGCACAACTTTCTCTTGGCACAATTGTTCAAGATGTCTGCAGAGTCGATACCTAGAAAATAGTACCAGTCAGAGAAGCTGAACTCCACAACGAGCAATTAAGCAAGTAAACGCTTCAAAAGCTTGAAATGAGTTTCACCTGCTAGATATGCTCCATGGACATAGGCATTGTAGTGCTCGCTTGTGTGCTCACCAGTGAAGTAAACCCTCCCGACAGGAGCCTTCAATCAAAGATCGAAATATGCAGGGTTTTGTTTCAGATTTTAGTCAGTCTCTTAGAGCCTTGTAGAAAGTAAAAACCTATAACCAAGTCCTTTTAAATTAAGTTAGAATTGAAAGTTCTCATATTCTGTTGTATTGTAATCCTACCCGGAGAAGATCATATTCATAGCGATTGACGCCAATAGGCCAATTGGAGAATGTGCCCTTGAAGAACCTGTTGGACCACCACCTTGGAACAAGAATATCGGTTGCATCAGGCACATCTTTGTCAGGGAACATCATTCGCAATACCTCCACAGCTTCTGCCTTGGTTGCATTGTCAGACTGCTGCTCGATCCTTCTTGACTCATCGTCAGTGACAGTGACGAGCAGTACATTTGATCCTGGGTATTGCTTTTCAAATTGCTGAAATTTTGCAAAGAGTGTTTTGTTGGAATTGATCTCCCATCAATTAGGTCCAACGACCTAATTGGGCCTTGACTCGCGTCCTGATCGGGGACGCCCAGCCCAGTGGCATGGCTGGTGGGCCCCCGTCGCACAACACTATAAATAGGAGGTGGGAGACAGGGCACAAATTACGAGGTTCACTGTAGCCGCCACTACCTCACTCCTAACCCTAGACCGATCTAGAGGTTCGTGCTGCCAGCGACGGGAAGCACCACTGACGTCGGCACCGACGCCGCCACCTCGCCATTGGGACTTCACTGCGCCACCTCTTCCCCAAACGTCGCTGCCCGTGCGCAGATCTTCACCGAGGAACCCGCGATGGCCGGCATCACAGACTAAGGTGTGCTAACCCTAATCCTCTATCCGTCTTTCCCTATCCCTCTCATCCGCGCACCTTGATGGTGCACCAAGATGTTATACTCAATTTATTGCAAATATCAAAGAACACACCCTCTGATCTACACCTAGAACGATCTAGAATTCTATCATTGGTATCGGAGCCAGGTTGCTAGCGTGTAGATCCAGATCTTGCTAGCGTGTAGATCCAGATCGATTTAAAAGAAATGAAGAGTTGATTCGATCTCGGATCAAATAAACACAAATCAAAAGAACAAATTTTAATCGGCAAGAACCCTAACCCTAATGAAATGGACCACTGCTTGCGGGGGCAGAGAATAGAAGGGGACCGACCCGATTCATCTCACCACCGGTTTGTGGGAATCACACCGCGCCGTCGCTCATCGGTGGACGGGATGAACTACAGAGCCACCGACCAGAACGGACCGGGATAGAACCGATGAAACCCTAACCCTAATCAACAAAACAGAATAGATCAGGGTTGGGGGAGAAGAAATGAAAAAGAAAAGACCGATTCCAACGAATCAGGGAAGAACCAAACCGAATCCCTAACCCTAACGAACGAATCGGAGACAGTGCCAAGGGTACCGAATCCCTAACCCTAATGAACGAATCGGAGACAGTGTCAAGGGTTTTTCCTACCTGGGGCCCCGGCCCTCCCACACCGCCGCATGCCATCTCCATGGCCGGCGTGCAGGAACTAGAACCATGGCGCGGACTGCCGGCTAGGGCACTCCACGCCACCGTGGGGGCTTGCCTCAGGCATCGGTTTGAGGGCACCGCCCGCAAGGCCACTCGATGGCGGCGCGCTCAGCCATGGGCGAGCGCGCACACCGGCGAAGGGGCCCGCGGCGGTGCCACTTTCTCCTCTGGTCGCCATGGGCACTCCGACGGTGGCTGCTACTGATTGCTGCTGCTACGTGCGAGGTTAGAGAGAGGAAAGAAAGGAACAGGGCAAGCCGCTGGCTAGAACGCCGGTGAGGCCACCAACCCACCGGCGCCGATGACTCCCACCGCCGCTACTGTCAGTGCTGCGGTAGCTGAGAAAGGAGTGAGGGAGAAATAAGCTAGGGTTTTAGGAAAAGTTGCCAGCTCTGGTTTTTTGTTCTCCCGAAATGAATGGAGATCCGTCGGATTGAATTGACCGTTGACGAACGGCTCAGAGTTGCCGGACAAGATCAAGCCCAGGCGGGTTAGAGGATTCCTGGCCCAGGCCCAGGTTGTGGCCTGGGCACAGGGAGCTCACGTGCGAGTGGCCTTGAGCAGGTTTCGCTACTAGGCCGGCCAGGCCGGACAATGGGCCAATGCCGAAAAAAAGGAAGCAAACAGTTGCGCCGCTACTGGGCTGCGGGTTTTTGTTTGCTGCGCTGGGCTGAGCGTGTGAGTAGGCCGCGGGTCACAGATAGGCCTTCGGGCTTAAATGAATAGAAAGCGAAAGCATTTTCTTTTGGTGAATTCTGTCAAGTTTTGGAGAATTATCTCTACTCAAAATTGAACTAACGTGATAATTTTTTTTGAAGAATAGATGGATAGATGAGTTAAAGAAGAAAAAGTGCTTTTGAATAAGAAGAAGTAAAATTTGAAAGTTAAACTACAAAGAGAAGGTTTATTGCCTTCTCATTAAATCCGAACCAACGGGAGGATTTAATTTGGAGAGCATAAGGAGTTATTGAATAAATGATGAAACATTCATTCTCCAGTTAAAATTGGAACCAACGAGAAAATTTTAATTGGAGGAATAGTCAATTTATGAATAAGAGAAATTATAATATTATTATTTTCTGACCAACGTTGATGATAACAGTATTATAAGTTTGTCTATGAGTTTAACATTTGAATCTCTATGTTGAATCACAGTGATGAATTTTTCAGAGAATAGATAAAGAACTATGAAATGTTTTGAATGAAAGATCGAGAAATGAGTTTTCATGTTTTCGCTGCAATGAAGTTGATTATCCTCTAATTAAATTCGAACCAACGGAAGAATTTAATTTTGAGGAGAAGTTATATGTTTTCAAAGATGATTGAGTTATATGAAGGAATTAATGTACAAGAATGGTGTTTTATTCTATTTCTGCCCAACGGTGATTTAGAATTGTTGTAAAAGAATAAAGTTTTATTCTATTTCTACCCAATGGTGATTTAGAATGTAAAGGAAAGATTTAAAAGTTTAATGTGCATGTCGTTAACCAGACCAATGTAGGGTTATTTCATGCTCATATTGATGATTATTGTTGAATATTTTTCAGACAAAAGATTTCGATGCTTTCATTCTTGACGAAGACAGAAAGGATTGAAATGGGGACTTGTGAACCCCAAATATGAAAAGTGCAACTTTGCATGAATGCTATTTGACAGGAATAAAAGAATGTCATTGCTTAAGAGATAATGCTCTTTTTAAGGAATTTCTTTAAAAAAAAGGAAAAAAAGATTTCAGGGATATTGATATAAGAAAAGAAGATAGAACAATAAGAGTTTAGTTTAATAAATATATTTCATGTACTCCTTTTATGAAGAATAATTTAATTTTCAATTCTAAGCATTGTGATAAACAATGTAATATATATGTCACGTATCTTTCAGTTTTAATCATCATGATGTAAAATATAATGAGTCATATGCATATTTAATTTGAACAACGTCGGATTAAGCATATGTGTTAAAGACTAATTGAATTTGTTTCTGAATTGGATATTTGTATATGCTCTGAGAGCCAATTCTGGCATTGATGTCTTTTTATTAGGAATTATCCTGCACGGTGGGAGGTTTTGACTGAATTATCCTGTATGGCGGGAGAAAAAAGTTGTATATGAACCAAATGATAAGATTGACATGCAAGTGTGACTTGCAGAAGTACTAAATGACTCTGTTGAGATTCATGAACTGAAATGAGGAAAGTGTACTCTCAAAAAAATTTAAGAAATAATTTTATTTGCATGGCATTGTCATATGGATGAAGTAATAAAAGTTTTCTCATTTACAAGAGTTTTGAATAGTTTCGAAATTATGGCAGAAACATTCTTGCCACATTTCGAGGGGGAGATTTGTGAGATCAATTAAGAAATAGAAAATTAAGAAAGATACTCCCCTATACTTTTGATTAATGTGATATGAACAAGAGTGATTTATGAAAGATGAATGTGGTATGAACAAAAGTGATCTATAAAAGATGAATGTGATCGTTGAGAGAGTACAACAGTCATAATAAGAATACCCCTAAAATAAAGGAATAGCTAAATTCCTAGACCTTTTATGGTTCCAATAGGAAGACAGCGAAGTGAGAGATTATGAAATATTAAACTCAAATAAGAAATTTATAAGATACGCCATCTTTATAGAAGATGGAGTAATCTAGGGGAACATGGTATATAGAAACCTAAAGAATTAAATAAAAGTGAGATTGCATGTCCACTCAATGTTTTAAGAGCAATAAATTGTGCAATACTTGTTGATGTTGTATGGCATATACAACACCTATTGTTTGCTCTTCAAGAAGATAAATAAGTAAATAAGGATCTTGTGTTACGAGAGCCTATAGAATAATTGCCTCTTGGCAATGAAGAGCAACAATAGCCCCATATGAAAGAAGTGCCACGAGGCCCTAGTAGGTCTCAAAGAATGAGAAAAATAATTATTTTGGTGACTATGAAGTCAATGTTGATAAAGAACTTCGAATGAAAGGTGATCCCATCTCGTTTGTAGAAGCCATGAGGGACGTTCACTCGTTCAAATGGCATGAAACAAAGGTAGATGAAATAAAATCGATAAATACCAATGATGTTTGGGATTTAGAATAAATTCCTAATGGAGCCAAACAGTAGGCTGTAATGGGTCTACAAGATGTAACATGGCTCTGGAGGGAACGAAGAAAGATATATAACGTAATTTACTATGAAAGATTCACACAAAGAGAATGAATCGATTACAATGAATATTAGTGGCACATTATGATTTAAAGTCACATCAGATAGATATAAAGATGACATTCCTTCATGAGGATTTATGTGAATTATTTACATAGCATAACCTAAGGGCTTTTGTCATGGATGAAAAGAACATAAGGGATGTTGCTTAAAGAAATCATTTAGGGATTAGAGCAAGTCTCTAGAAAATAGAATGTGAAGTTTATGAATTAAGAGAAAGTATGGGTTTTAAAGAGAATTTAGAGGACAATTGCATTTATACAAAGTTTATGAATGAGAAATTCATTTCCTGATCATATATCTGATTAGTGATGTTAATCTAGTGATAAAGGAAAGAAGTTTTGTCCTCAAGTGTCAATAAGAATAATCTCGGTGAAGAAACATTTGAGTTGAAACTCACCGAGATAGAAGAAGAGGGGTATTAGAACTTTCGCAAAGGCATACTTAGAAAATATTATGAACAAATAAAGTATGCATATGAGAAAAACCTATGCATGTTCTTATAGTCAAGGGTAATAGATTTGATAACTTTAAATATCTTGAAAATCGAAATGAGATTGATCAAATGGACGTCCTATAAGCTTCAGCTGTTGGAAGCTTAATGAATGTTAATGAGTAAGAAGTTACCCTGATATAGTTGATATATTCGGGATGTTTTGGCAGAAATTCAATCTAGATATAGATCACTGGATTAGAATAAAGAATGTCTTGAAAAAGGTTGATAGCCTCATGTAGAATAATGAAGATCAAGTACTCTCAAATAGTTGTGGGTACAAAGATGAAAGTTCAGCGAGATGTATAATAAAATCCACATTCACTAACACTCGTTGTTGGAGTTTTGTTGTGAAAAAGCTTCAAAGAAACAATTATGATATTATGAATGATGCAAAGTTATGTTATAACATGACATGAGGCTTAGAGGACAGACGAAATGGTTAAGAGAACCTATACCCGGAATTGATAATGGTTGACAATAGCAACAAATATTTAGATATTTTACTCCTATGACAACGGGTCAAGTGTGCTGCCAAACACGCTGACATGAATATATTCGTTGTAAAGGAGAAAGTCCGGAATCATTTTAAAGATATTGAACATATAAGTAATAAGAAAGAACTTGCGGATCCGCTTACCAAAGGCTTTCTGCCCAGTGTGTTCAGAGGACACATAGTCGACATGGGTTTATGGTATAGCCTATGATTTCTGGACAATAAAGGGCCCAGAAGAGAGTTTCATTTCAGAATGGAGAAAGTGTGTTGTGGCTGATAGTCTAATGGCACTAATTGCTGTGATGATGAGACGCGCTCAATACACCAATCTGTAATGGAATGAGACAAAAATAAGAATAATTAGAATTAAAGATTAAAATAAGAAATCAAAGAATGATGAGAATTATGAGAGATCAAGGGGGAGAATATTGAAATTGATCTCCCATTAATTAGGTCCAACGACCTAATTGGGCCTTGACTCGCGTCCTGATCGGGGACGCCCAGCCTAGTGACATGGCTGGTGGGCCCCGTCGCACAACACTATAAATAGGAGGTGGGAGCCAGGGCATAGATTACGAGACTCATTGTAGCCGCCACTGCCTCACTCCTAACCCTAGACCGATCTAGAGGGTCGTGCTGCCAGCGACGGGAAGCACCACCGGCGTCGGCACCGGCGCCGCCACCTCGCCATTGGGACTTCACTGCGCCACCTCTTCCCCAAACGTCGCTGCCCGTGCGCAGATCTTCATCGAGGAACCCGTGATGGCCGGCATCACAGACTAAGGTGTGCTAACCTAATCCTCTCTCCGTCTTTCCCTATCCCTCTCATCCGCGCACCTTGATGGTGTACCAAGATGTTATACTCGATTTATTGCAAATATCAAAGAACATACCCTCTGATCTACACCTAGAACGATCTAGAATTCTATCATGTTTTTCATCCGTTACTATTTATTATTATACAATTAAAAACTTAGTACATATGTTTGGGCCAACATTGTAGCTAGATTTACCTGCCAGACTGGGTAATACCCCCTTCTCCCGCTGGCAGAGGAAGAACTCCGTGCCTGGTCCTTCCGGCCAGAATTTCTTGGGGAACTTGAGGAAGATCTTGGTGTACAACGCCATGTCGAACTGGTAGATAGAGACGATCTTCCAGGTCTGGCGATGATCGAAGTAGAGACATTATTTTATTTTTCAGCAATTAAACATTCAACTAAAGAATAATAGCAGCGACTGAATAGAGGAACTGACAGGTAATTGTGGCCTGAATCTTATGAGATCAGTCTGCAGGACGCCAAGGCTCACAGAAAGCATAACATAGTCAGCCCTGTAAACCTTGTGGTCTTCTGTTCTCACCATAACACCGCTGGGGAAGTAGGTAATCTCCCTCACAACCTGAATATGAAAAAAATGTTTTAGTTGTACTCGTAATTTTTCAATTCAGATAATAATCGAATCAGTTGTTAACCTGATTGAGTTTGAGCCTGGGGTCGACAATAGCACCAGACTTGTTGTCGGTCTTGAGGTATTGCCCCGCGAGGTAATACATGACAGACTCGTAGCCTCTCTGGTCGGCGATGAAGTGCACTTGATCACCGAAGTTGTTAAACGTCGGCAATGGCTGCGTGTTTTGGAGGCTTGTAACACGTGGTGGTTCAGCGAACTCGTAGTCGTTCTTGAAGTAGTCTATGACCATGTCAACCGGCGTGGATGGACCAGATGGCATACTGCGATACATGGAAGGTGCACAGCGGGAAAGCAATTAATAACAAAAACATATACTTATATGCTGTATGTAATAAGAAGATTTAGTGACGATTATACTATATTCCTTTTTGCCTAGAGAGCTAGCTAGAGTTCAAGTCCAGAAAACACACACTTCATATTCAACTTCGGAGTAAATATGAAGCTGCAAGTTAACATCCCTGGCTTTGTTCTCGAATCTCGATGTTTCAATTTGTTCACATGGGATGAAAAAGTTTTAATAAGGCATTCTCTTTTGCTAGAGGATTTACTTGTGACAGCGGCCCTTCAACTAGGCATGGGGCCTGTCGGATCCAACAAGATCGGGATCTAGAGCTCGAAAGAAAATAAAGTCAACTGCTTATTAATTAATGTTCTTGATGGTATCTTCAATAATGGGGATGCCTGTAATAATCTATATATATTTGGATGTTTACTTTTTTGGTAATGATACAGGTGATTAATTTAGTTAGATTGGCGGAGGATGGCTATTTAGATACAAGTTTAGGATTATTTTAGACCATTTTCATAACGTTAGAGCTAGGTAATTTCTTTTGGAAAACATAGATCCAACTGCCATAGTCTTTTTAATGCTGATCATGATACACTAATTGATGATCAAAGTTAATTAATGCTTTTGATATATTTGTGAGAATTTTAAGGACCTTTCTGTTTTTACGAATGCGTCTTACTCCCTTTGTACTGGTAATTTA
This sequence comes from Bothriochloa decipiens, assembly GCA_023333625.1. Lineage (NCBI taxonomy): Eukaryota > Viridiplantae > Streptophyta > Magnoliopsida > Poales > Poaceae > Bothriochloa > Bothriochloa decipiens. The sequence continues at coordinate 42,338,586 of CM041629.1, forward strand.
AGTCGTTTTGGACAGCGACACATAACTCAAAACATAACTTTGACTTTTTATTCTTTAAAAAATATTAGGTAGTGTGGACGACGAACGGGAATTCTTCGTCTCCACTTGGTGCTGCCACCCCACCACCATTTCCGAAAGAGAGCTCATCTTCATCCCAGAGCCAAACGCGATCATCCCTGGGAACGCTCTGGCCCTGCGCTCTGGCGAAGTCATTCTCAACGGCCTGCCAGGTTTGACATACAAGGTACGGCTTCGCATTGTTGAATACCAAGACTGGAGCACCCCTCCTCCGTCCCCCGATGAGGGGGGCTACTTTGGCCGGCGTGAAGATGACGACGACTCAGACGACAGCGACCACAACCGCGGCCACTCTGGGCGGTCCGTGCTTGATCTCTCGGTCCGGACTCCCTGGTGCCACCGGTTAACCTCCGACGGCAGCAACCCGCAGCTGGGTGGAAGTCGCGGGATGACGTTCATGCCCCGTCGCACCTTCACCATCGGCGCCATGGCTTGCCCGGTCACCACGGAGGGCCGGCGGATCTTCGGCCATCGCCATCTGACGCGGGGCGGGGATGCGACACCACCACTGCTCGATCGCCGGGGGTGGGATGCGACGCCACCTCTGCTAGATCGCACGGGTTCCCCCTCCCGACTCCGGTGGCTTCACAGGAGAGCTGCTGGGGGCTGACCTGTCCGCTTTGGAGACCTGCGCACCTTCTGTAGGCATGGTCGAGGCCTCCATGCCTCCCGCGCCCACAGATGAGGGGCTACTCCTTACCATGGAACGGCCACGCGCAGTGGACCCAGCGTGCCCTGGCTCTCTGGGGGGCGATCCTGGGACCCGACCTCTCCGTCTGGGAATCGAGCACTCCCCCGCACGCCACGCCGACTCTTGAGGACTGCCTCCTCCCGCTCCTGTCACGACCGGCGGACTACCGGGCCGCCACCGGCGGCTGCACCACACTCATGGACGACTGCATCACGCTGGAGTCGTGCATGATCAGGGAGCCCGGTCACTCCCCGCGCATGGGGCACGACCGAGATGGGGTGGACCTGTTGCCGTCCGCCTCAACGGCGCATGACTCATCGCCGGTTGTTCCTGCACCCGTCGCCGCGCCTCCAGCCGATGTCTAGCCGGAGACGCTACGCACTGTGGGACCTGCGGCTGCTCCAGTTGCCGAGTCAGACGTCGTGCGAACGCTACCCGCAACCCCAGGCGCCACTGCTACCACCGACGCACCTCCAGTCGAAGGACTGGCCCAGCCAGGCTCCGCTACTACCACCGACGCGCCTCCAGTCGGAGGACTGGCCCAACGGCCGCCTCCGTCGCCTCCTTCATCGACTCCATGCGTCTGCCTCTCCAGGAGCCGCTCGTCCACACCCCGCCACGTCTCCGTGTGGCTAGGGCCATGGACGACGATTGGGTCCCCCGGCGCAGTGACCGATTCGCGGTCAAGTCCGCGTTCCACGACCCGCAGCCCGAGAAGCAAGCCAGACGAGTCCTCCTTAACAAGTGGGAGGGCTGTCCCGACGACGCGCCCATCGATGCGCCGGATGACACCATTGCGGCGAACTTTCACCAGGCCTTCGCGGACACTGTTCCCTCGGTTCGGCGCGAATCTATGCGCCAGCTGTTCCCTCTGCGCAGCTCCCGCTGGACTGCCTCGGCGCCAGCACTGGATTGAGCTGCGCTGCTGCCGTCGCAAAATTGTGCCCCCATGAGTACGAACCACATCATTGTATGGAACGCCCGCGGCCTCAATGGCCTCGCGCGTCGCAATGTAGTCAGAGACATCGTCGAACAGCAGTGTGCATCCATCCTCTGTTTACAGGAGACCAAGATGGCCATCCTGTCTGTACACGTGAACATTGAGCTTACTAGTGCTTCATTCGACTACGCCTACCTCGCTGCTGATGGTGTGGCCGGCGGGGTTCTCACCTCCTGGCGCCGCGACCTTTGGTCGGTTTCTTCTATTTGCACGCGTCGATTCTCCATCACCATGAAGATGTCACCTACGGATGGACATTGTGAGCCGTGGTGGCTGACCAACGTGTACGGCCCCACCGCACGTGCTCACAAGTCTTCCTTCCTTCAAGAGTTGCGCGACGTCCGGGATAGCTGCCCTGGCCCATGGATGGTCTGCGGAGACTTTAACGTCATCTACAAGGCCAGTGACAAGAACAATGGCCGCCTGCACCGGACACTCATGCACAACTTCCGGGCGGTCATCGATGACCTTCTGCTTGAAGACGTGCATCTTTCGGGACGCCTCTTCACTTGGTCCAATGGCCGTGATCTACCAACGCTGGAGCGTTTGGACAGAGTGTTCGTCACTGTTGAGTGGCTGGAGCTATACCAGAACCAGCATCTACGCTGCCTCTCGTCCGACTCCTCCGACCACGCGCCCCTGCTGCTCGTTCTCAACTCCGAGCCATGGGCGCGGCCTCGGTTCAGATTCGATGCATACTGGACGAGGATGGACGACTTCGTGGATGTTGTGCGTGCAGCTTGGGGGGGGAGCCCAACTGGGATGTCAATGCCTGCAGAAGCATGGACCAGAAGCTCCGCTCTCTTGCTAGGACGTTGAGAAGCTGGAGAGCAACGTGCATTGGTAGCATCAGACTGCAGCTGGCCGCAACAAGACTCATTATCTATGAGTTCGACGTCGCGCAAGAATCCAGAGCACTATACATGGGGGAGCTGCGGTCACGCCGAGAGCTAAAGGAGCATGTGCTTGGCCTCGCCTCACTTGCCCGGACGATGGCCAGGCAGCGCGCGCGCACCAGGCAGCTGCGAGAGGGTGATGCTTGCACCAAATACTTCCACCTACAAGCCTGCCACTGTCGCCGAAAGAACTACCTCCTCGCCATCAACCACAGTGGCCAGACATTCACTGAAGAAGAGGCCAAGTCCGACATCGTCTTCTCCTACTACAACGACATTCTGGGCAAGCCCTTTCAGCGCCACCACCGTATTGACCTACAGCGACTTCCACTGCCACGGCTCGATCTATCCGAACTGGTCACTCCCTTCTCACCCGAGGAGGTAGCGGCGATCGTTCGTGAGACGCCAGCCGACCGTGCGCCCGGACCTGACGGCTTTTGCGGAGCCTTCTATCGGGCGGCTTGGGAGATTGTTGGTCAGGATGTCCTACGGATTTTCCATGCCCTCTGGGACCTTGACTTTCGCAGCTTCCACCACCTAAACGAGGCTGTCATGGTTCTAATTCACAAGACGCAGACTCCAGAGGGTCTCAGGGACTACCGGCCGATCAGCTTGATACATTCCATCGGCAAGATGTTTGCGAAGGGGTTAGCAATGCGCCTAGCTCCTAGAATGCCTGAGCTCATCAAGATCAACCAGACAGCATTCATTCGCGGTCGCCGCATCCACGAGAACTTCCGCTCGGTATAGTTGGCTTGCCGATGGTTGTACGACCGCCGTCATCTTATGATGCTGCTGAAGGTCGACCTCGCCAAAGCCTTCGGCACGGTTGCATGGCCATTCCTCCTGGAGGTCCTCGAACACTACAGCTTCCCTCTACGCTGGCGCGACTGGATCTCCAATATCCTGTCCAGCGCCAGCACCAAGGTCATGACGAACGGCAGGCCGGGACGACGCATCTGCCACGCGCGTGGGTTGCGCCAGGGGGACCTGCTGTCGCCATTCCTCTTCATCATCGTCATGGAGGTCCTGAACGCGCTGATTGCCGAAGCTGACAGGTGCGGACAGTTAACGCCTATTCCAGGCAATACCATAATGTACCGCTCCTCCATCTATGCGGACGACCTCATCATCTTCCTGGCACCGACGGCACTCGACTTCAGCTGCATGCGCCATATCCTAGAGCTTTTTGCGGGGGCGTCCGGGTTGGCCACCAACCTGGACAAATGCACGATCACTCCTATCCATTGCACCGATGACGACATCAACACGGTGCGACAGGCCTTCCCCTGCAGGCTCCAGGAGTTCCCGACGACTTACCTCGGCGTCCCACTGTCAGTCACCCGACTGGCGCGCGCGAACGAGCAGGTACTTGTGGACAGGGTGGCGGCTAGGATAACCACATGGAAGGCCGGCCTTCTCACGGACGACGGTAGGGCCACGCTGACGCAGACCATGCTGTCGGCTATCCCGGTACACGTCTCCATCTGGTGCGCCCTCTCCCCCTGGGCCAATGGTGAGATCGACAAGCGCCGCCGTGCCTTCCTTTGGACAGGCACCGATGCTGTGACTAGTGGGCAATGCCGTGTGGCATGGCCGATCGTCTGCTCGCCCAGGGACTTGTGTGGTCTGGGGCTGCCGGACCTCTCCTTCCTTGGCTTTGCTCTGCGGCTGCGCTGGGAGTGGCTGCGCCGCACCCAGCCAGACGCCCCGTGGGCGCGGCTGCCCTCGAAGACTCTTTGCATCATCGACAGCATGCTTTAGGCCTCCATCTTCGTCCAGCTTGGCAATGGCGCCACCGCCAAGTTCTGGACAGACGCCTGGCTTCCTGAGGGCGCCTTCTCCTCCCTCATGCCTAACCTGTTCCGCATGATACGGCGAGGCGCCCGCTGACGCTCGGTGCGCGACTCACTTGAGGGCCATCTGTGGGCAACAGACATCTCGGGAACGCCCACGATGGTAGTCATCACCGAGCTCTTGCGGCTGCGTTCTAGGGTGGACAACATTGACCTCCAACCGAATGTCTATGACCGCTATTTGTGGAAGTGGACCGCGGGAGGCGACTACTCCAGCTCTTCGGCCTACCGCGCTTTCTTCCTCGGCAGAACAACGATGCCAGGAGCTAAGCAGCTATGGCGCGACTTCACCCCTCCAAAGGTCAAGTTCTTCTTTTGGCTTGCCCTGCATGGACAACTCTGGACGGCGGAACGTCGGATGCACCACGGCCTACAGCAGCATGCCGACTGCGCGCTCTGCGACCAGCTCGACGAGACTACATATCACTTGCTGGCAGCCTGTGTATACACACGCGAGGTATGGCACCGTCTTCTTAGTCGCATCGGCTACCAGCACCTATGCCCAGACGATTCCTCGACCTTGATTCTCTGGTGGCTTGCTACCCGGAGGCGCGTGCCAGAGGCCTCCAAGCGAGGCTTCGACTCCTTAGTGCTTCTGGTATCCTGGTCGGTGTGGAAAGAGCGCAACAGGAGAACCTTTGACTCCATCTCCAAGTCCCCGACTCAGCTCCTTCAGCTCATCTGGGAAGAGCGTGACACTTGGATCGCCGCGGGCTTCCGTAGCCTCACGCCACTGTTTGCGGCCGCTTCCTTGTTGCGCCGATTGAATTCCTGCTTCCTGTCGCACATTTGTTTCTTACTTTAGTACAACTCTCTAAGCACCACCGTTCAAGCCGGTGCCCGTTGTAAATGTGTTTCGGACGCTTGCCCCTTGGTAGCTCGCCATCCGGGCTTGCGTGCCACGTGTTGTATCGTACTCTTACTTCCCTTAATGAAGAACGTGCAAATGCACGCTTTAAAAAAAAAGATATATGTATATTTTTATAAAAGTACTTTTTAAACTCAATAACTTAGAAGTTTTTTGTGTTTTATATTCCCAATATTTGACCTAAAACTTGTCCAAAATGATTTGAATTACCAATATGGCGTGCCATGGTTTAGGAGCTGGCTCTGGCTCGCCCACACGCATGTGCGCTGCGGTGGTTGCTAGTCGCCTGCGCGTGCTTGTGCGTCGCGGCGGCTCATGCATGTGCCTGTGCTTGGTTGTGGCAACTTGGCCGCGCCCATGTGCGGCAACGGCAGTGGTTCTCCTCTGCGGCAACAGCACTTGTGCCATGGCGCCCCTGTGTGGCGGCAGTGGCAGCGGCTCTCCAATGTGCATGTGCTGGCCGCAGTGGCGATGAGGAAGAAGATAATTATTGTCAAAATAATCCTTTGTGAAGTATTTAAATATTTGTGTAATTAATGTGTGTGGATGATTTTGTTTATAACCCCAATCATCTTTTAATTTAAGCAATTCAGTCTTATCTCTTCTCGTGGCCACAAATTCATATCGGTTTAGATGAATATGAGACCTAAATAAGTTTAACGACCGTGATGACATACCTACGTAAGTTCGAGGGCCGACCATGAACTTTACTCTAAATAAAGGGCTCTAAAACAACTTGAGATAGTAATATTGTAAAGCTCAACATGGACCACAACCTAACCCTAGGGAGATCATCTGTATGCATAGTGCCCGCACGGATGCATGTCTGAGGCCGGCGACGTGACAATTGACAGCATGCAGTACTTACTGGTCGTTAAGGCGCTGCATGGCCAGGACGGACATTTCGTCACGGCCGCTGGCATGAAGAGTGCTGGAGAGCTTGCCGCCGCTCTCCTTCACCTCGTCGGCCCTGTCCATCCTCTTCTGAACAAAGCCTTGTGCGTGGAGACCGCCGCTGCAGGCCATCAATATAATTCATTCTGTATGTTGAGGAACTTGCTTGATACAGAAACAAGCATGCAGTGTGCGTTTGTATATATGCACGCAACGTACTCCTCCTTGTATGTGTTTTTGGGAAGGTGCTCATAGTCGGAGACGAAGCTCCTGAGGCGGAGTGTTTCGTTAACCATGGTCCAGATTGGGGTTCGTCTGGTGGCCACCGCCGATGCCCTCCACCCAGTTGGCCCCCATCTCCACGTTCAACCCGGCGAACTTGGTCTTGTGAATGCGGCCGCCGATGCGGTCCGTCGCCTCCAGGATCACCAAATCCGTGATCCCAGCGTCCCACAGCCGCTTCCCCGCCGAGATCCCTGCAAAGTCGACAACCAGTCTTTTTTACAAGCACGTATATATTCATGTATATTGATCCAAATGATCCGTGCATGTCTCTTTACTGCGTAAAGCCTGTATTTATATATGTACCAGACATGCCGGCGTCGACAATGATAACCTTTGGTGTCAAAGGGTGCTTGGCTTAGCGGTTGAGACACTTGAGCGGCACTCCACAGGTCCTGAGTTCGAATCCTCGTAGGAGCGAATTTCAGGCTGTGGTTAAAAAAATCTCCTCGTCGGCCCTGTGTGCCAAAGCACTGGTTTAGAACCGGCCCAGGTCGGCCTGAGGACCGTGTATGGCCCAAGTAAGAGTCTCACAGGTTACGGGTCCCAGTGTCAGGGTAGGGCCAGGATTCGGAGGTTTTCTCGGCCTGTGTGAGAAGGCCTTCTTCTTAATTACAATGTCCGAGGGACGGCTTGTCCCTCGCAGGTCGAGTTTTTATGATAACCTTTGGTCCGGCGGCGCTGGTGAGGTGGGCATGCTGTACAGCAGCAACAAGCACTAGAGCTATGGCTATAGAAGGCCTCATCTGCCTCCTCTCTCTTCCTCACTCTGAAATTCGCCTTGCTGTGTTGTTGAGCACTTCCTGCTGCATTGGTCGCTGAATGCACGGGTCTATTTATCAGTGACGCTTAGCTCGTACTAGGCACGTGATTTGATGCTCATGCAGAACTCATATTTCATATTCGGTGCTAATGACCCGATCGAGGTGCTGTATATGGGGATTCGTGGGATGGAAACAAGTTGGACACCACCGTTAATTTTGTTCCCATTTAACCCCGTCTCCAGGAAAGTCAATGTGTTTCATGATATTCTCCGTGTGCATCACGCGGCCAGCTGGCTCGTGCATACCTCCTCCCTTAAGACCGGCCGGGCGTGGCACCGACAAGATTTATAAATGTATGTTTAAACACTAGTACAGATTTCAACTTCTACGATGATCTGTTTATAATGTAAAATGCAAATTCATCATAATTTCACTTCTATGATGAAAAACCCATGGTTAGTGGCGTCACATATGAACTTCTATGATGAATTTTAAAAAATTCAAATCCTACACTAGCCCATTTCACCCCTTGTGCCAAAATATGTCCCTATTATTCTACGGCACAAAAGTTTTGCACCCTGATGTGGCTAGAAATGCTTTGAAAGTAAATGCTCAAGGTGGAGAGAGGAAAAACATGGCGATGTTTTTCCAAGGCATGAGAGAGTCGTCACTCTCCACTAGTCCTCGATGCAGCTGGTGTAGCTCCCTCTCAATCCGCGTAAGGATTGAGTGTTCTCTACGGGCTGATTCTTTGATACTCTGTTATCATGGTGAATTGCATACAACCTCTCACAAGATGAGTTGGGTCATACACAAGCTCTACCGGATGATCACCATCGAGCCATCTAGGTGATGGCGATCACCAAGAGTAATAAGTACAAACTCTCAGTTGACCATGACAAGCCTAATGAAAAAGGTGGATGCACACTTTTGTTGCTCCCTATGCACTAATGAGGTCCTTAATCTTGTATTCTCAAATCTCAATCACCCTACTAGGCTTTTGCTCACCCTTGCAATCAAAGTGTTTCTCCAGCTGAATAAATGGGCAAGAGGGTCTTCGTGGACGAGTTAGGCAAGTATAAATATTCCCCACACAATAGCATAGCCATTGGAGGCAAGGGTCACTTGTATGCTCACCGTCTAACCCAAAATCATAGGGCGTCGGACCATTGGTCCACATCCGACTCTCATAGTAGCACCAGTAGCTGTACTGTGACCAAAGAAATTGTCAGATTCAAGACATGGTCCAATGACTCGCCTCAAATTCAGTCTGAGGAGCAAAAACCTCTCTGGACATGTTTTGTACACCATTGGTGTGGCAGAACCTTCTAGCCCACATACACTTATCATTGTCTAAACACACTTCTGATAGCAATGCATGTGTTCCATAAGACTTAAAAGGTATGTCAGGTGAATCCCGAATCATCCATGATTCTCCGAGCAGGATCAATCATTATAAAGAGACATTGCAGTATTACAAAAGTTTTATACAAATAATATACATCAGAGTAAAATAGTGGAAGGATTACAATAACATAAGTTTACAAACCATTTAATTCAAAACTTACAAACCATAAGTTAGATTATTACAAACCATAGCAGTAGTGGAGTAGCTATAGATAACTTATTTCCAACACCCTGACGGTATGCTCTACCCAAGAGCCAAACATCCTACTTGTTATCACTCTCTGCAGTGACTGTCATGCAGTAGGATGCAAAGCAAACCTGCTTATGGGGCTCACCTGCAACAAGGGTTCAACAAACCCTGAGTACAAAAGTACTCAACAAGACTGACCCGACGAAAAATAGGGATGAAGACTCAGGAAATACAGGCTAGAGGGACAAGGTAAGGCTTGTAAGAGATAAGAATTTTTGTAGAAAAGCTCGGCAGAAAGTAAAGTTGTCTTTCTCTAGCTCAAGATTACCAACTAACTCCATTCATAAACTTTAACCATCATTCAAGTTGTTACTACGATGATGAACAGAAATCAAGTCTTCTTCTCCGAGAAGCAACGGCGATTCAAATCCATTTTTATACTCAGCTGGGACCTAGATCATTGATATACAGGAGACTCTAACTCCTAAGCATACCAGATCACACGATATACTGGGATAACAACCGCATCCATATATCAACCACATGATATACAGGAGACTCAAACTCCTAAGCATATCAATATACATGGGACTCTCAGCCCCACAAGTGTACCACACCATGTGTGGGTGGCTATCTAAGTCTCGATACACGCAGATCACCATCGACACGGGACCTAGGGCATCAACAGACGAAAACACTACAGAGGGACTCCTTTCCCAATGCAAGTTACCCGTCCGGACTCGATTTATTAACTATCATCAAGATTCCATAAAAAAGCCAACCTCATCTTTTCATTTTTTTCTTTTTAAAAACCTACTAATTAAGCAGGGCTAAGCATTACTACGTATTTTCCAAAAACAGGTAACAAGGAATACGGAAATAAGACAGGTAATACAATTGGTAGGTTTTCACTCAACTCCTATCCCCTAATGTAGCATTTCATAACTGAAGCGATAAAACTTTTATAAAATCAAGGAAGGGTTTAAATGCATCCGGGGCTTGCCTTGGTGTTCGGGGTAGACGATCTCGGACTCTGGATCAACACCTGATTCCTGATTCAACTCTTCCTTGGGGTCTGGTTCGACAACGTTTAACTCTTCGTTAACGGAAGCTACACGATAATATAATATGTTTCAATATGATGGAATAGTAAACATGATCTTGATGAATGCATAACCAAATTAAGAACTTGGGTACAACTTTTCTTCACGATAAAGTTGTAAGCCAACAAAACTTATTAAGTTCATTATGGTTAACTACTTCATTAAAGAAGTTCATTAATTACATGAAATAACGTTGATTAAGACCTAATGACATGATTAAGATAAGCATAAATAAATAATTAAAGTGCCAAAGGTCATTAAGGTTAATGACCTAAGGTCATCAATCAATCCCAAAGTCAAACAGATCCTATAACGATTAAGCATGGTTAAAGGGATTAATTACTTAATTAAAAAGCATAAAAAGGCATAAAACTAAAGTTGTGTAACTAAGCTCAAAATTTTATTTTGAAAAAATTTTGGTCTAATTAGGTGGCAAAACAAATTTCAGAAATAAAAAATTATTTTATTTATTAAAAATCATTGAAGATGCATTTTTTAATTAAAAAAGCTAATTTTAACTTATGCAAAAAGTACTCAAATTTGACATTTCATATTTTTCTAGGTAGAGAACATCATAAAGAGCATACATAAAAATTTTCAGAATTTTTGGAGCTATACATGATTTACTATGAATTATTGAAGAAAAAGCATTTTTAAACATTTTTTGAAAAAGAAAAAGGAAAAAGGGGAATAGTTTTCCCAAACTGACCCGAGACCCGCCGGCGTTGACCGGCGACTTCTCGCCGGCGGCGAGGCCTCCGCCGTCGGGGCTTGGCCCTACAGGCTCGGCTCGGCTCGACACGGCGAGCAAGCTAGGCCAGCTAATGAAGCGGCGGGGACACGGCGGCGCACTGGCTGGCGGCCATGGTGGCACGGCGGCGCGGCGGCAATGCTCACCGGAGCTTCTCCAGTGACGACGAAGCTACCCACGCACGCTACGCACTCAGACGGACGCGATAAGCTAGAAGATGAAGCCGTTCATGGCTCCTAGCCAAAGCGGCCATGCGCGCGGCGGCGGGCAGAGCAGAGCACTGGCGGCGAGCACGTACGCCAGCGGATACGACGCGGTAGAGATGAACATGAGGGCATGGACAGATGTAGGAGCTCACCGCGACTTTGGTACTTGAGTTAATGAGACCGGGGACGAAGTGGAGCACCAGCTTGACGGCGACGATGGCAGCGGCGGCTAACTCCGGTGGCTGGCAATAGTGTTCCGGCGGCTCCTGTGCACCAGCGGGTCAACCAAGGTGCGCATAAGATGGAGGAGATCAAGATGAGCAAGATTGTGGAGAAGATTGAAGAAAAATAACCGGCAGTGACGACGGTCGACGGTGAACTAATCAACGGCTGCGTGGTCATCGCGCGCGAGGAAGACGACGGCGCGCGAGCGACTCCGGAGGCGAGGGGCTACTTGAACTAGCTGGGGGAATGTGCAAAGGCGAGGCAGAGTTGGTGGTATGCTCAAAGCAATCAGAGGTGGCTCGACGACGGCAGCAGCGAGCGGCAAAGCTGGCGGCGACGGAGAAAAGGCAGGGGAAAAGAAGAGAAACTACGGCGGTCGACGTGCTATTTATACTTCGACAGCGACGAGCAGGCGACCGACACGTCCACGACGAATTTTCCAGTGTGTGGCATGAGCTTGCAATCACAGCAAGCCGGCATGGCCGGGGAGGACACGGCGACGCGCGAGGAACAGAGAGGGAGAAGGACGATGATGACGTCACCCTCCACTGTAGCAGCCCGAGATCTTTCAGAATTTTTCAAATTACTCCAAAATTTACGTAATAACATGAAAATCTCTAAAAATAAATTTTGCATAACTTTTCAAGAGCTACACTTTTCATTTAATAAGAATATTCAAATTCTACATAGATTTTGAAAATGAAATCAAATTCAAAAGGGAAACAAAACCCTAGAAATAAATATTTGAAATTACTTTTGATTTTTCAATAAAACTTGAATATATTGAAAACTATGAAATGCTCAACTTTTCAAACCAAACATTTTTCATATACAAAGTTTTTCCAAATTATTCATAATTGTTGAAATATGGATTTGAAATAAAAAAGGGACAATTGCAAGAAAACTGTATTTTCAAATTCATTTGAAATTCTTTTTGGAAACTTGAAAAACTTTGAATACGAACTTTGTATCTCTTGTCAAGATCTACAAAATATGTTTCTAGAGTATCTCCAAATTCATCATAGATTTTGAATTATCAAAAATGGGATAAAACCAACTTTTGAAATATAGGATTTTTTAAACCGAATTCAAATTCGATTTGGTTTCTAAATTAATTGGTTGGTCATTAGTGATCACAAACATCATCCAAGGACATTTTTAGGTCCATGACCCAATAGTTCCCTTGGTTGACCAAGTTGACTTTTGAAAATCATTTTAATAAACTCCTAATTTGAATTCAAATTTGAAAACTAAATCTAAATCCAAACTTGGAGTTTAATTTTAAATGTTGGACTTGACTTTATACACCATGCTTGACACTAGTGTAAACACAGTTTACACCTCAAGGTACACAGGGCATAAATCAAGTATTTGAGGTGACATTCAAAATTAGGGTTTTATGATTTCATGTAACACAACATTTTAGAAACATAAATAACCTATGAAATATAAACTTGTTTTAATTGATACACATCAAAAGTGACCTAATCACGAATGCTTTGTAATGCATATGATGACATGGCAGGTTTTAGTTAATATAACACCAGGGATATTACAATTGGACTCAGGTTAGAAAAGTCTGACGCCACACTGTTTTTTGGGTCCAACACCTCCCTACATAGAGTCTACGATCGGCTTCACCGGCAGACCCGAGTCAAGATAGTCCAACACTAATCTTGGATCTGATGCTCTCCTATGCTTGAACCCTCCTCTAGTATTGCACACAAGCCATATGACCCTTGTAAGTACCATGCAAGTTCTCGGTCCGATGGTCATCTGATCCCTATGAATGGGAGTTGTCTCTGAGCTACCTAGTGCTAAGTTTGACAAGTGTTCACTACACCTAAACTATTAGACTTAACTAGGTCAAGCTAGCCATCCATGTCCCCCTTTATAGCACGTCCAAAGGAAAAAAATAAGGTCCTAATTAAATTACTCTAAGTGTCTCTCAACACCAATCAACACTTAGAACTAGTTGTCCTTAAGCTTGGCGTCCATCCTTTGAAAACTGAACGATTTCCATGGGCATGAAAACCAAGATTTCCCAAACAATCGCCAATATGGTGACATAGCATAAATATATAGCCTCTACAAAACACACATTAGTCAAAAATAATCTTATGTTCCCATTAATCACCGAACCCACTAGGTCTGGATATTACCCAAAATATGCAAACTAATTTGAGTTATTAGAATCGTTATCCTAATTTGAGATTAAACACCTCAAGTTTTGGTATTTCAGGTTTGAATTTAGGTAATTAATTCTGGTATGAGTACTAGATAGAGGGCATTTTGCATAGGCCTACCGTCGGCGCACCGCTCCCCTACCATATTCTTCCAACAAAATAAGCGATGAAGTCCAACCATGGCGGCACATGCCTCCCAAATCTCTTGCCCACGCCATCCCACCCCTCTAGAGGAACCTCTCCACCCCACTCAAAGCATGTGTAGAGTGCCTCACCCGAGCCACCTCCCCGACGGGCTACCCCTTGACATGAGCAACTACATTTCTTATTTGCCTCATGGATTTCATTTTGTGACATTAGCCTTTTAGGAGGAGAATCAATTCCATTTTTAAGTATTTAGGTTCTGAAAATTGATATCACTAGTCAATTTTTTTAGCTTTTCGTCGAGGTTGGAGGGCTGCTGCAGCCTCGGTCGTGGGCCAAAAGATGAGCAGGTCTTCAGACCCAGCCCAATACCCCACTCCAGCCTTTTAGGAGGAGAATCAATTCCATTTTTAAGTATTTAGGTTCTAAAAATTGATATCACTAGTCAATTTTTAGGCAACGTATCTGGTGTAAACTAGGTGGGCTGTGCAACCTTGCAACCTTTAAATCTGGACCATTAGCTGCTGATCTAATGGATTAGATTAGGGGATGGGAGTTTATTCACTTAACCGCCCGCTGGCTGGTTTCTTTTTTTCCAAAACCCCCCTACGCTTCCCTTCCATGGAAGGGAGAGTCACCACCGCCGCACACGTTCGCCCATCGTCTCGTCGGGGGCCAATGTCACCGGTCGACACTCAGTCGTCGCCCATCCTACCGTCGAGGGCCGCTGCCGCCCATCGACACTCCGCCATCACCATCCTCCCGTCGGATGGCGGACCGCCGCCTCGACTCCCCCTGGCGCGACCATGGACAGCGCCAGCGCGCGTTGCGAGCGCACATCGGCATCCTCCACCTCTTAAGCCGTCGCCGTGGAGAGCCCATGGTCTGCGGAGGTGTGGAGGGGTGATGGCGGCAGCCGGGCTCTCCGACGCGGAGGGTCGACGGACGGCGGAGTGACGACGGCGGCGTCCGTGGTCTGCGGAGGCGTGGAGGTGCGACGGCGGTGGACGGGGTCTCAGATGCGGATGGTCGACACCTCGACGGGCGGCAGACGATCGATGGGCGGCGGCGCTCGTGTCGAAGAAGAATCACGCAGGGGAGACGGGAGAATGGGGAGGCCAGGGGGTTTTAGGAAAAAGGAAACCAGCCGGCGGGCGGGTAATCGAATAAATCCTATTTCCTTATCTAATCCATCAGATCAGCAGTTAATGGCTCAAATTTAAAGTTTGCAAGGTTGCACAGCCCACCTAGTTTACACCAGATATGTTGCCATTTTTTTAGCTTTTCGTCGAGGTTGGAGGGCTGCTGCAGCCTCGGTCGTGGGCCAAAAGATGAGCAGTTCTTCAGACCCAGCCCAATACCCCACTCCACAGCCCAACTCGCAGCCGCTTCCCAGACGTAGACCACGGCACCAGCGGCGGCGCCCCTTCCCGACTCCGCGCCAGTCCCCGCAATCCGGCTATCCCGGTCGCCCCGTCCGCGCCCGCGCTCCCCGTCGCTGCCTGCCCCTTCTCCTTCCCCTCCCCAAGCCGGCACGCGGCCACCTACAGTCCTGCCGCAACCCTCTGCCCCGCCTCCTGCCGGCTGGCGGCTGCCCTCTTCCGTGGCCCGGCCACGGCCAGCAGGTGCCCAGGCCGCCAGGCTGGCCGGCTGCCCTCTCCTCCGACGAGCCTTGGAGATCTGGCCGTCCATCAAGTGGCACAAGGGCAACTCCGTACAGTTCTTGCTTGAGTATCTCGGTGAGTCCATATCTTTTCTCTTCATCAAATCTTGCCTTTGGATTTGGGTTTTGTTGGAGCCATGGAATTTCTTGCTGCTGATGAGGTGCTAAATAATTTGCATGCCTTGGTTTCCTCAAGGTTTGCTGACAGTAGAGTGTAGACAATGTCTTCCCTATATGTATTGGAGACGATGAGGACGCGTTCAAGGTAATTCTCCAATCCCCAGTAACAAAGAAGTGACCATTTGTATATTGATGATATGGTTTCTGACATATAACGTTGACAAACATTCCATATCTTGAGAATACGTTATTATTGACCAATAGGTAGCAATACTGTCTGCTGCTACTAGTTACAATGTACGGACTACCTAGTTCAATTCAGTACATTTGTTCTCTGAAAATGTGAAAGAAAACCAGCAGAAATCCTACATCAAAGTTCATGGTTGCTGCTGCGGTTGTAGTCAAAATGTTGTAAGGCACAGGCCATGTACGCATGGCACCAAGTGCTTGCTGTTGCTTTCGAGAAAAGCTCGAATTGGATCCCTTCTTTTCTAGCCTTCTATTATTTAGCCCCTCCATTCCTTAGTCCGCTTCTGGATCCAGCACCTGATAAGATCAATCGGGAACAGCACCCATTCTGATTTTATGTTCTGCCCATCAGCTAAATTGGCAATTCTTAACCTGCTTTGATTGTTAACTGAACAAAAGAAAAAGAAATAGATTGCTAACTATCAATACTGTACATTGCTTTTGTCCTTTTTTTTATTGCAAATCATAGTTTCCCTGGGACACCACAGCTGACTGTCTCAACTGTCACAGCACAAGCAGTAGTATTAGAAAGCTATTTGAAAAATCATGTTCAAACATTTCAAAGGTATAAGAGAAGATTGTGAAGATTCATTGTTTTTAAAATTATCTCAAGAGTCAGATAAGACTTGGTTGTTATACCCTCAATTGTCATTGGTAGATCTTCAAGTGAAAGTAGTGGGAATGGGGATGAGGCTATATTTAAGATTGCATGTAGTCAACAGGCTGTGCTCAATAATACGAGCTTTGTTTGCTATGCCTATGAGACAGTAGTTTTCATGAGAGGCCATTTGTAAGGACAAAGGTACTATCGTGGGGATGAGACATACAATTTGATGTTTCCATTGAAAAAGAAATCGTAATTCAAAGTTTCAAACTATCTGGGAGTCTGAGTATGGCAAACAATGATACAAAAGGACAAACCAAACTAAATATACACTCAGATAAGCTGGGGTTATTATAGACAATTGCACAACAAAAGAACAATTGAACCCTCTTACAAGCTACACTCCAGCGTATTACAAACTAGCTTTTAACTATCTGCAATGCAGAATCTAATTTTTACAATATGCACCTACGACAAACAAGGCCTAAAAGTGCAGCGTGAAGATGAACTATCCTATCCGTCCTTGTTTCAATTGGGCTTTTCTTCTCCACGGGCATGATCAGTGTACCCGAGTTTATCTTCACACAAAGGGCCTGTTTGGCTTATGGCCACAGCACACCATGACCCTTCACAGTGTATTCCTACGCTGATTATTGCCAAACGGTGGGGTTTGTTTTTTTCACCACACTTGTGGTACGGTCTGACTTGCGGCACAGCTACATGCAGCAGGAGCCAAACTGGCCCAAAAAGATACATTCCCACTGCAGAGTGCCAATTATGATGTGAATATAAACATGGAAAGTTTTTTCATATATGGCTACCCTTGTAAAGCCACTTTGGTTGCAATGTACCCCCTTTAACTAAATTGGCTGTGGCATCTGCCCAGTTTCAGCTGTTTGTCTCGCTACATAGCGTTCTGATTTCCTGCTGCGACCACCTTGTTTCTCTTACTGTCCTAGCAGTTGAGATGGGGTATTATTGAAGTCCATAGATTCTAACGGTGTAATTTTCTGCAACCAAAAATAGCATTGGCTCATTGTTTTGAGTTCTTTCTGTTTGATCCTATATCTGTTGCAGGAATGTGCTTTGTGTTGGAAGAATTTGTTCAAGATATTATTCAAGCCATGTTGTACCTTCATTACTTGTGGGTCCACGGCGTTTGTTTGCTTGTGAAAGCCCACACTATGTCGACTCCAAGTGTCATGGGACTAACCAAAGTAGGGATAATAGTACCAAAATCTTGAAACTGGAGCTAAATATTGGTAGTTGTGGCGCTTGCTTTTCCACTGTGTCAGGAACCATTCTAGTCCAAGCTCATGATCCATCTCAGTTAGCATTGGAGATAGAGAATGCAATTGATCAGCAGAGATTTGATGATGCATGGATGGCTTATGAAAAGCATGTTCACATGGATGGACTTCCAAGAAAGTCTGTTTTGAGCAAGCTCATCACTGGCTTGGCAGAGAGCTGTGATCCTCACTGGCTTAAGCACTCCTACAATGTGGTTAGTCATGCATTTGAAGAGAAGCAAGAATTGTTGGATAAGGAACCCCTAATTTACCTATCCTTCATTCTTGCACGCTGTGATCTGCCTAATCTTGCTATAAATGTTGTGAGGAAGTTGGTAAAGATGGAAGCATACCCACCTGTTGCAGCATGGTCAGCAATTTTAGCTCATATGTGTCAAACTAACACTGGTGCATTTCTCGGTGCAGACCTCGTTATGGAGCTTGGTTATCTTTTCCAGAATAATAGAGTTGATCCACGGAAGAAGAGTAACCGTCCTTTGCTATCAATGAAACCCAATTCATTTGTATTCAACATAGTTCTGACTGCATCCCTCGTGTTTGGCACTACCAGAAAAGCAGAGCAGCTTCTTGAACTAATGCCTAGGATAGGGGTGAAGCCTGAAGTCAACTTGTTGATTGTTATGGCCCGCATTTATGAAAGGAATGGACGCAGAGATGAGATTCAGAAGTTAAAGAGGCATGTTGATGAAGCTTGTGGTCTTAGCGAATCGGAGTTCAGGCAGTTTTATGATTGCTTGCTCTCCTGTCATTTGAAATTTGGGGATTTGGATCATGCAGTTGATATGGTGTTGGATATGCTTAGGAAAGGTAAGAATGCAAAGCGGTCATTGGAAGCAGCTAAAGCAGTTCTTGAAGCTGTTGAAAATAGAAAATTTTATTTTCCTTATGAGAAAACTGATGCTGATAACTCATGCTCTTCTAATAGCCAAATGCTAAGTTATGCTTCATTCTTCAAAGACAACAGCTTTGCGAGACTTGAATTGGACGCAAGAGAATTAGTCAGGCTATTAACAGATAAGCTGCAGGAACAGGTTGGACTGGTGAAATCTGAGCATGGCATTCTCCATCCAACTGAAACAATGTATGCCAAGCTTGTTAAAGCTTTTCTGGAAGCAGATAAGATCAGTGCATTGGCGTCGTTTCTTGTGAAAGCAAGCAAAGAAGATTCTCCTGTATCTGTTGAGAGCTCCTTTGTTGTCCAAGTGATAAATGCATGCATTTCTCTTGGGTTATTAGAGCAAGCACATGATCTCCTGGATGAAATGAGATTTTCTGGAATTAGGGTTGGTTCATCCATTTATTCATCACTCCTAAAAGCTTATTGCAAAGAGGGACAACATGAAGATGACATAACTGCACTTTTGAAGGATGCTCAACAAACTGGCATTCAGCTTGATGAAAGCTGTTATGAGGATTTGATACAATCTAGGGTGAATCACAGTAACACCACAGGTGCTCTCCATCTTTTTAAAGAATTAAAAAATTTGAATGTTCTGAAAGCTGGTCACAAGGAATTTCAGAGATTAGTGCAAGGCTCTGATGACAATGAAGCTGCTTTGATGACCAAGCTAGTGGAGGAAGTCAGGAGTGGTCATATAGTTGATCATGCTGTTCATGAATGGAATAATGTTATCCATTTCTTCTGCAAGAAGAGGTTGATGCATGATGCTCACAGAGCACTAAACAAGATGCGAGCTTCTGGCCATGTGCCAAATGCACAAACTTTTCATTCTTTGATAACTGCTTATTCTGCCATTGGTGGCAAATATGTGGAAGTGACAGATTTGTGGGGTGAAATGAAACTTCTGGCTAGTTCAAGTTCTATGAAATTTGATCAGGAGCTCTTAGACTCTCTGTTGTATTGCTTTGTGAGAGGTGGTTTCTTCCTTCGAGCAATGGAAGTTATAGAGATGATGGAGAAAAGAGAGATGTTTATAGACAAATACAAATACAAGTCCTTGTGGCTTAAATACCACAGAACATTGTACAAAGGTAAGGCTCCCAAGGTACAAACAGAAGCACAACTAAAAAGGAGAGAAGCAGCAATACATTTCAAGAAATGGATTGGGTTGACATGAGGGCAAGAGATTCAACTCAAGTTATATGAGAATTCTTTGATTATCTGCCATATGGATGAATCTTTACAACTTCCAAAAAATCATAATTGTGGAGTTTGTTAGAAGGTAACGTGTTGTTTCTATTTTGCAATTTTTTGTAGTTCCTGTTTGAAAATTAGTAATCCAAAACCAAACTAGACAATGTATACTTGCTATATTGGTTACAACAAATGCAGAAATGCTTCAACCAACACATTCAATATAATGGTGTTGCATGGCATTAAGGAAGGGGTCTTTGTGCATATTCAAGGAATACAATAGACAACTCATAATTATTGAGAGTTGGAGATTGTAATTTGTGGCTATTCTGTTAAGAAATAATGGTATTATATTCACATTTTTAATGATTATATCTGGATTACCTGCCATATGAATAAATGTGGAATTGAAAACCGAGAGCATCAATTTATTTGGTGAGATTGAAGATATAATAATAATAATGTTCACAATCATAATCCAGCCATTGACAATGGTTTGCAATAATTCTCATGTATGCTATCTGGCTCATTTGTTTTAAATTTTCCAAGCGTGTTAGCAGCTAATTAGTCTAATCTGGTATAAACTATGTACACAGATACGCCTAGCAGGTGCCGTTTATCCTTTTTTAATATCACGAATATTGAGTTTTTTAGGTTTTTTTTTGAATATTGAGTATGTTTTTTTAGCAACTCGAATATTGAGTACGTGAGCCGATACATATCTACCCATTCGATACGGCCCAGCCCAAAAAAACATGTGCGCTCCCTTATCTCCCTCTGTCCCTGACACCCGCACTCCCGCACCTTGTGCCGCCTCCAATGAACATGGGCAGTGACACCTTGTCCTGCTAACCAGCCGCTGGTGACGAGCCTCCACCCCTGCTCGCCGGCCGCCGCCGGCCGGCAACGTCTCTACCCAGAATCCCAGCAACCTCCAGTGAGTTCATCCCCTTCCCCCTTCTCGATCTACTGTATTTTTGCAGTTCATGACAATGTTGTTTAATTTCTTTTGTCCCCACTTCTTCCTCTGCCCTTGTTGCTTGATTTTCTTTGTATGCAGTGGATGGCGTGTCCAAGTATGAGTAGATGGCGTGTCCAAGTATGAGTAGATGGCATCTCCAAGATGAGAGGGAAACAAATGAGGAAATAGGGGCTGATCATTGTCACATTGTTCAGTGCCATTTTGCTCCACTGGCACAGAACAGCCACAAATGTGTAAATATAGAGAAGTCTGTGTTCCCTACAGACAATGCTGAGGTTCAGCAAGAGACTATGGCAAATTTAGTCGATGGAAGTGAAACAAGAAATCTCTAAAGGGATCCATCTGTACCAACTTCTGTTCTTCACCAACCGCTTGAAGATACTGAAGGAAGGTATTGCTGAAGGAAAGTAGTAGATTGATTGAGTAGTACAAAGAGTGTACACATATATAGGCAAGGATGGCCTGGGGTTTATAGATCAATACCCAATAGGGGGATCCTTGACTAATACCAAATCACCTACTATAACAGCCCTTGGCGCCTAGGCCCATGTGGCACAGTCCAATAAACCTCATGCTAACAGATACTATAGATGTTGTTGGTTTAGGCGCTAGGTATGGAGGGGAACATGTCAGTTGAATGTGTGGTTGCTTCAGCTAGCTGTGATACACCTTCGCTAGGAAACATTACTGAGCCCTTTTCCTAGCAGGATAGAGAGGAACATCCACAGTTGAACCACAATCTTGTAGACAACATTGTCCAAATCTACTCCACTCTGCCGTCCCTGCCGATGGAGGGGACAGATGATAGTCGCTCCAGCAATCAGTCATCCAAGGTTTCCAGACAGTAACTCCAGGTTTTGACAGAATAAGTGATGTCTTACCAACAGATGCACCTGAACTGCTTTCAACAAAAAAAAAAAAAACAGATGCACATGAACCTGGGCACTTGCCTGAGTGCATAACCACGCAGGTTACAACCATGATTTCACAGCCTCACAGCAGGAAAGCTCATCTAAGTAAAACACACATGAACCTGGGCACTTTACTTAGATGAACTTTCGTGCCCAGGTTGGCATGAGCGCTTGGTCCTTCATGACTGGAAATCTTAGATGACTGATTGTTGGGGCCACCATCATCTGCGCCCTCTCCATCAACAGAGTGAGGTAGATTTGGAGAATTCTATCTACAAGATTGTGGTTCAACTGTGGCACGTTCCTCTCTATCATGCTGGGAAAAGGCCTCATTAATGTTTCCCTGCAAAGGTGTATCACAGCCAGCTGAAGCAAGCACAAATCCAACCGACATGTTCCCCATGATAGGACTCGTTTCTGGGGACCTGGCACCTAAATCAACAGCATCTATAGTATCTTCTTGCGGAGGGACGCAAGATCTACTATTGGGGTTACATGGTTGGTGAAGTACAGAAGTTGGTGCAGATGGATCCTTAGCTAAGTCAAAGAGGCGAGGACTTCCATCACCCATCCGTCACCTCCCTCTGCTTGCTTGCTTGCTTGCGACTCTGTGGAGCATGGTTGCCGCCACCACTGCCTCAACACTGTCACTGTCATAGCCCTGTGGTAAGTGGTAGTAACACCTATCTCCTGTTGCCACCACCTGACTTCTCGGTATGCACTGTATCCCCCTTTGGTGTTCATCTTCTCATTCCTTGTCTGATCTTCTTGATCTGTGGATCTTGCGAAGTTAATGCATGATTCGGTCTTCCTTCCATGTTAAGTTCAGAAGTGTGCACCGCCGCCGCCGCAGCAGCAGCAGCAAGGACTACTCTGACTTTGACCTCATCCTGGTAACCCCTTTGTCCTATGGTTTGTAGTCTCCTCATCTTGTTTCTGTCAGTTGTGTTCATCTTGTGGAACTACTGCCCTGAAGAGTTTCATGATTTTATTCCTCAAATCTCTCTATGCAATAGAGCCCTTCCTTCTTCTGTACCTCAAGAGAATCACTGTCGTTCTTACAGAGTTACAGTACCAATTTGCTAGGCTGGAGCATGTAAATATGGTTTAAAGTTCGTAAAAGAAATTAAAATCTTTTCATGATGGATTAAGCCATGCACCCATTTTGTATCCTGAGCGCCCAATGGTTTTTGTAGACTTGCAATATATGAATAATATTGTGCCAGATGTTAATTTTATTTTATTTTGAATGTGCTGGTTCTAGTTCAAGTTATGCCAGTATGCCACCATTAGATAGGAATGTGCGGGCTGAAGTGGGCTTTGTAGACTGCTGCTAGATCTGCTGGGTGCATGCGGTTTGCAAGCGTTTGTGTGGCAGGCTGCAGGCATCCACACACCACATAGCCTGCAAAAAGGATTGTCTGCTGTAGTAGTCTGCCCGCCTTGCATCCCTAAGGTTATATATCCCTAAATTGACCATTTATTTTGTGGCTATCCTGAGCAGTTGTGTTGGTTAGCGAGACTTGTTATTCCGAATTTTGCCTACTATACTACAGTACCACTGCATTTTTTGCCTTCAAGTAGTGAACTATGTTATTTAGCATCACTGATGCTACCCAACTGTATTGTCATTATGTCATAACAGGTAGTGCTATTATTGACAACAAACTTAGTACAGTTACGTTTACCTACCAACTCCACTTTGCGACATTGTTATGGCAAATTGTGTAATATGTATCACTATTCTTTGCAAATGGACAACATGAAAATTTCTGTATAGTATCAACATCAGTAAAATATGCTAAGACTTCTATCCTGTTTTTTCAGGCACATAAATCAAGTCTGCTTTCCTTTAACTAAGAATCCCAAAGTTGTAATGGGCTATTGGTGGAACTTCCTTCTCTATGTGGTGCAAGGGTGCTTGTTGATAGGTTGTTGATGACAAAGGTATTTCTTTATTAACGGCAGTATCATGACTAACCAATTCAACCTTCTAGGTGACATGTTTTTGCATTAGTCTGTGACTATAGATGTTTTGCTGATGGTTTCTTGTTCAGTATATAACTATTGTAGACAATATATAGGAATTTCATTATGTATTAAATCCGTATATAAACGGAACTTTCTTGAGAACAATGTTACTTCAACTGCTAGATCAATCACAGCAAGTTGCCCTAGCCCAGGGAAATCTCAATGAGCATAATACACACCACAAATACACAGCCGTGGCGATTCAAGTATCTATGGCTTACCTAACTGCTATTGTGTGCAATCAACCGATCAAGGCACAATGTACTACAGTGCCACTTGAGTTATGTAGTGTGAATGTGTAATATATCATTTATTTAGACAATAAACCACTGTGCATTAGATTCTTTATCTGAAAATTATTGCGCTATTTTCTTCTTTCTTTTTTTTAGGAAAAAAAAAGAGAATTAGGTCCGAGCAAACAAAGATAACAATAGCAATTCTGCAGAGTGTAAAGCAGTGGTATAAAAGGAACACTTGTAAATGAAGTTACTTACACTGCTAGACCATTCAGAGATATAGACTAGCTCAAAAATCTCAATGAGCAGAATGGGCACATTGAATTGAAATCATACACAACCATGCTGATTAAAACACCTTTAAATGACCTGACTACAATATTATTTGCAATCTGCCATTGGAGCCTCTGTGTGATAATGCTACTTTAGTCTGCGTGACACCACTAATATGTGTTAATTTTGATGTTTTGATGTGTTTGATTTGAGGAATGGGGTTGGTTTATCTTCTTGTCACCTTTTTTTTTTTTTGTTTAGTTTTTGGAATAGAATGGGTTGATTCTCCATCTCATCTCTCACAGGGTAATAATAATGAGTACGAACATGAGGATTCCACCAAAACTTGTGGGATGAACCTCATCTGGGTTGGGATTGTTCCTCAAACCACACCCTTGTTTCCAATGGAACCACCTTGGTTTCATGATTCAACATAGATTGCGAAAAAAATAATCCTGTGTGTAGGTTGTTTTGTCATAACGACGAGATGATTGTGAAAAAAGTAATGACACGTTCAGTTACATGCTGAACTTTATGCACAGATTTAATTGTATCAACTGGATGAGTACAACTTAGGCTTCATTTGAACATAAAAGTCCTACCAATATCTAAAAGGTTATCCAGCATCTTTCAAATCTAACCATTGACGATTCTAGACACATTGTTTTTATGTTATGTATTTACTACACTGCATCAGTTTTACCATCTTTTGTTATACTTCAGTTGGTAGGCTCATGAGTTGATCTGAATGTAGGGGGGAAAACGTGCAAAAGGTTGTCGGTGCAGATTCTGGAGCGGACGTGCACGTTCAGTAAAAAAAGGTTCTTCGATGTTTGTGTGGTACTGTAATGGATGGCATGGACTGATGCTTCCTGTCCCAGAAAGACCAAAATGCATGCTTCCATTTCCTTGCAGCTGGTAGAATATTGGGTTGTGTGTCATTCTGTCTTGGACAAATGGAACTTTGCAAAAATCTCTACATCGTTCATGGATCTCACTCGTTGGCTCGTTGCGGCAGCAATTGCCGAACGCTCTCATCTTCCCCGTGAGAACGTCCTATACGGGTTTCATACCCACCCCGGCGCACCACCCTCATTATTGCTTAGTTTTAGGGTGCCTAGTCGGGATGAAGTAGCTTTTAATTAGGCCAAGATTATTGCTTTAAATTTTGGATATTTGGATCTGTCGCTTCCTCCAATTCCTTGCGGAGGCCCTCTCAAGGGCTAAACCTCGTCTTCGGGTAACTCCACGGATTGCCCATGGGCCTTTTCTACTCGCAAACATGTCCCTATTGGCCTTCTCCAGGACCGCTCCTTTATTGTCACTATTGATCTTTAGGTCCAAAAATCAAGGGCCTCGTGCCCTTAAGTACAGTACTAATGGTCACTCCACAAGTCAGAGGGTCTTGCAAGACAACAAGCCTCAATGAGCGTTAAAGCGACCTCTAACTAGCCTAAGCACCACACAATAACACTTTGCTAATTGCCTAATATTCCCTGAAGCACTTTTGTTAACTAGAGCATTAATTGATCAACCTGAACTCAAGGATAGCTTCAATACACTCAGGCCAGTTGGAAGGATATAAATTGCCCTAATGCATCAAAATAGTCATTACAACAACATAGTACACCCTAGAAAAGCTCTAGTGATCCCATCGGAGAGTACTGATGATGCCATGTAGCTCGACTAGTCATTGTAGCTTACCGTTGGAGATCAAAGCTTCACCATGGAGCTTCAGTGCACCACTAGAGAGCTCTAGTAAGTGTTAACTCGACCGCTGAGTTTCCAACAACCTCTCTAGAGTCAAATTACGGTGCTTACCTCGGGTGATCCACTAGAAGGTAAGGTGAGGATCTTCACTTCATCCTCAGACTAGACTTGGTTGGAAAGCTCCAGTGCCCTACCAGAAGGCTCTGACGCTAGCTCCTGTCTAATGGTCTCTTATATTTATTTCCCATGTCTTTTCATTTAGGAGTCCGCAATTTGATGTCTTGACCTAGATCACTTGATCTTGACTGTGATTATCTTGCTCCTTTGAACGTTATATCTATGTGGCCTTGTGCACGCTAAAAGGAAGGGGTGAAGGTGGTGATATCACTCTCGATCGAGTCGCGACGGCGCATTGCGTGCCCCTCGACGACATTGGTGCTGGATCGGATGACCACGCTTTTCTCCTCGTGCTCGTGAGGGGAGTGATTGTGTCTTTGCACGTACGTACTGCTATTGCTAGCTTTGTCACGGCGATGGTAGCTAGCACCATGCATATATGCATCAAAGGCCCGCCAAGCAAGCAAGCGTGCGTGACGCAATGTGTGGAAAAGAGCTAGAAGATCGATATGACTGGTGAGCATGACGAGCCATGGACGCATGCATTTGATTATTATTAGTAACTGGCCTGCAGGACGCAATGAATGTGACGATCGAGGTGATGCAAAGTGTTGCTGCATGCCACTGCGCAAACCCATACATGAGAAATGATGGAGATAGCTTTGCTTAGGGCATTTCTCGATCATTTTGGCCCCATGCAAAAATGCCTGCAGTACGTGGCCGGTGATGTTTTCGGCAGGTTTCATATGGGACTTGGCTAGCTTTTTAGGGTTCTAGACTTCTAGGCCACTATCTAGTACCTAGTAGCATAGCTAGGAGAAGCAGAGTGCGCCCATCTATAGCTTTACGACAGCCATGGATGATCCGATCCATCCATATCCGATCGTATCAAGTGTCTCTTTGCTTTGCTTTGCTTTGCTTTGTTTTGCTTTAGTTGAGTCACTTCCATGCCCAAACTAAAGGGTGCACGCTGACACGCTCTTGTCATGGACGATCATCAGCCATTTCGTTTCGATCTTCCAATTGGCCCCCATTGCATGTGATCTCCGATCCGGCCGGCGGTGATGGCCGGCCCCGGGCTGACGTACAACGTACATGCATGCCACGCACCGACCTCATCAAGCTTTCGATCGTGTGAAGAATATACTCGACTCGCGGCGTGTTCACTGAAATGCGTGTCACTAGGCTTTTCTAACTTTGACTGTACCCACTGCGTGCCAAACAAATCTCTTTTGCTCGCTCGCTCTGTCGTCACGTGAATGCATGGAAACAGTGCTGAGATCATATTGTGATGACTTTAATTTGAGTTGTGTATATATATATATATATATATATATATATGTATATATACTCCGTACCTCTCGGTGTCGTCATTTCTTCTTTTAATTTCTACGGGTATTTTTCAGAATCGCCAATGTGAATGGCTAGTACAATAGAGACACCATTTACATATATAAACGGTTGGCTTAAGGTTGCAGCTAGTATAAATCCATTTACGTACACAGGGAAGTTTTATTTAAGCCAACCATTTCAGGCTAGAGCAACTAGAGCCTTGGCCCTTGGCTCTTCTATACCTTCTTTGAGCTCAACTCCACTCAAATGGATGGCTATAAGGGGTATATATAATTAACCCCAATCAAGTGATAAGTCTCTATAGCTTTCTATAGAGCACCGAAAGGGTCTGGTTTCCAGTACTGGAGTTTTCCGATGGTGCCACGTAGACTAGCCGTTACACAACTTTTTTGTGAGCACTGGAATTCTCCAGTGGTCATAGGAGATTAGCACTAGAGCAATAATGGTCTTAACCCTTCTTTCTACTGGTCACCTCAGTGCAATCACCAGAGTTTTCTGGTGGTGGAGTTTTCAGCTGCTTATTTTTTAGCACGACACATTTTTCATATTTTGTGCGTGACTTTTTACTCTAAACTCTGATTTTTATGACCTTGAACTTTTTGGAAAAGGCTAATGAAGAGCTCTACAACTTTGAACTAATAATATCATATCAATTTGAGTATATCCAAAATCAATTCGTTCATCTCTTTCTTCGTGGTTTCAATTTCTTCACATCTTTTCATCCAAGCTTCCTCTACTCGATGTTTTCGACTTCTTGGTTGTCTTCGATCTAGGGTCTCCAAGACAATTCTTAATCCTTTGCTTGAGATGTTGGTCACACTTCACTAGTACAGTGGAGCTTTGTATAGGCGGTTCCAGAGAGGTCTGTACCGACGGGTGTCAGTCCCACCTGTACTGCTTGACACAGTAACAAAAAACGATTGTACAAGCGGTCCCCTCAGGTCCGCTTGTGTTAATGGCTTATACAGACGGTTGACCTAAACGACCCGCCTCTAAAGATATCTTTTCCATAGGCGAGTCGCACGTCGCAGTAGCACACCGTGTCTACCTTCAACACTGTCGGATTACTTAAAGAAACCGCTTGTGATTATGTTCTTTACTAAGGCGGTTGATATATTAGGCCGCTTTTGTAATATCGTACAGCTAGAAGCGGTTGACTTCCATGCGCCCACCGATTTTGCTCTACTGGCGCCTTGACATTTCGAACCGCCTGTACAAAAAATAGGTACCGCCAGTAGAAACATCCAGTGTACTATATGTACATTCACGAGTCTATGTGTCATGCCGAGAGTGCCCCCTTCACTAGCTTTCCAAGTAAAGGAGGATCGAGGAGGCCAGGAGGGTGCTAACAAGTACCATCCATGTATATATACGTTGATCATCTGGGCCTTCTCTTCCGGTAGGCAGCTTTATTTGGCATAGAGCTACCATACGTACGGGGGTAGCAAACACTGTAATAGGAGCATATATATTCCTCGTGGAAAGACGTTCAGTTTGTAAGGCTGACATCAGTGTGGATGCATGGTTAAAGACTCTTTTTTTTTTCCTTCTCTCGAATAAAGATATGTGCATATGGTTAAAGTGGTGAGTAGACTCGCCCGTTGGAACACTTTAGCTCAAGCGTCCTCTGAGATGTGTGAATACATGGATGGTATTTGTCTTCCCTTGCTCCATCATACAGTAATGGCTAAGCATTTAACCTGTCACGTATATGAAAATTCCAAGTCAATAATGAACATTCAGCAGCAATGAAATCTGCAAGCAAGTTCCACACTTGCATATTGATGAATGTAGTATAGTAAAGTTGCTGGATGTATGAATTTCATTGCACCAGGATCACAAATTGGACCTACACTGGTACAGATGTTTTCATTTATATATAATGTCGGCAGTGCATTTCTTTTAAAGAAAAAAAACACAATTTACCGGTAATGTGAAGCTGCATCCTCAATTTGAACTTAATCTGAAACGCCAGATTGCAAAAGTAAAGAGTGGATAGGTGGCTCCATAATGGAATTGGGGGAAAAGAAGAGCCTCCGCACATTCTCTGAAGTCTCTGAAGAGTTAAGGCTGCAATATATGTCGGTGGTAGCCTTTTCATCAGCTCACTGATCACGCATTGCTCCTGCAACTGTCAACGCATGATGACCATACATTACTTACTGCACACCCTTTTCCTCCATGCAGGGAAACAAAATGATTTGAGGACATCGCGGGCATTCATGACCCATCCTAATTTTACTGCTGTGATGAAAAAACAACCAAAAACTACTGTAGCAGTATTGTATTGTGCCACTACGATAATTAGCCCAATAATATGGCTGGAGTGTACAGATTTAGAGACTAGAGAGGAAGGAAAACAAAAAACCAAAATAGTGTTGCCAAATTGGCCTGGCCAGCTGGCCTTCAGATTGAACAGCCAGTGCTATGCTATCTATCTGCTCATCATCATTTGGGCATTCCTGTCGACATTTGTCATGTCATTTTGTTTCTCTTTTTCCTTGAAGAGCCATTCAAATAAAGCATCAACCACGTTCCAACTACTTGCAAAATCTCTATACTTGTCAACACTAGATGCAGACCTGCAAAACAGAGCATCCAGCGGCTTATCAGATTTCTCATGTCACCACAGAGCACAGATGCAGATTTTGTACATTGACTGGGTATGTACCTTGTCTAGATATGTAAAATCTTTGACAGCAATCTGAACATTTAGAAAATTTCAATGCTGAAGTTCAAGATTTGCTTTTTCTGAACTCAAACTAAGTGTTGTCTACATAACAAGAGAAACGAAATGCAGTGCACCAGTGTATCAAACTCTGTCCTCAATGTTGGCAAATATCTGGCATCACAAATCCCAGTAACTAGAGGCATTTCAGTTCAGGCATCTAGCTCAACATGTGAGTTCCTTTGTCCACTTCAGTAGAAATTGAGGTCAGTATATCCATAATGATCAATTTCAGTGTATCCATATGAGTAGGGCAGCAATTCTTCTATGTCCAGCTGGGAGCTCCAGGAACTCATCTTCTGAATTTGGCTGTGATTGATCGATTCCACTTCTGCAATGAACATGCTGTAGACAGGTCTGTGGTCCGAGAAACGAGACTCTCCTCGAACATACGAGAGTTGGCTAAGTCCCCTCCCATACCACAAAATGCGGTCGCACCTACATAAAAGGGGTACCAAATTTCCTTAACTGTGCAGAATCTGACAAACTGGAAATTTTAATAATTGTAATTATATACCATGCTGGAGTTCGCTTCTTCTCTTTCTGGTTCATGTCGTCTCCTGCGTATTTGTCGGAATTGTTGGAGTATTTATAGGTTGGTGGGAAGTATATCCTCCCCTCATTCCAGCCAGGAAATACACGGCCACCTCTTTGCTCCCTTGTCAGCTGAAAGCACAAGGGTGCGTTTGTTTCAGCTTCAGAATCAGATGAATCAGTTGAATCAGGTGATGAATAGTGAGAGAGGAATAGTGAATAATCAGTAGAATCAGAGCGAGCTGGAGCTGAAACAAACGGAGCCAAAGTTTCACATCATCTCATCAGAATTGTACTTAGCCATTTATTTTTGAACTGCTGATGCCTTGTAACATCACCGGAGAAAAAGAATGACAAGATATAAAGCATTGGTTGCCAATGTCACAAGAAATCTACTATGGGAAAGAATTGTTGCTACTTTTTCCTGTTACTCGTAATCAGAGCATTTGCATGAAAGTACATTGTGTCTACAAAGCAGTAGCTAAGCGCTCACCTGATCTTTTTCCAGCAATGCTTTCCAGTTACGCATCTCCACAAGTGCTTTCACTGATCGGTAGGAAAGTGCGATCCGGTAATTGAGATCCCCAAGCCAGATTATCCGACTGTGACAAAATGCACAGATAAGGGATAAAATAAAACAAGATAAGCAATTGCAAGTTGCAGAAAGCATGTTGTTGGTGCAATAACATGCTGATGGAAACTAGACCCTGAAAAATATTGTGTAGACAAGGTGCCTGCTTACTCATGCTCCAAGATAGTTTCTGGTGATCTCTCATACTGTCCACAAACTCTAGGGAATCTGGTCTTTCTTAGGATTTCCATAACATCGGAGTTCCTGCGGTGCTCGTCACCGTCCTTTTGACCTGATGTCAGATGACTGCAGACAAAGCAGAAGCTTGTTTGGTGCAAAACCATGCTGATAGAAATTGAACCCTGAACAACACCAAAAGGAAAAAAACAGTGTCATTGAATTCCAAGTATGTCTAGACCAAATCAAATATTTCTCGCTGATTGAAACTCCTTTTTCTCTTAATGAAAATACGCGCAAATTTTTTGCGTGATTGAGAAAAAAAAAGTTCATTGTTCTATATTTTTCACGATAGAGTAAAATTCACCTTATTTCCAAGATAGCCCATTAATCCCCTCCCAACACAGGACACCTTCAGATTTCTAATGTCATTCTTCATCTCTTTCCGAGCCCAAATCATCAGGAACAATCCAACCATCTGCTTGCTTGCAACCAGGCAGTACCTAGTCATAAAAAATGAACAGACACAAATAAACTTAATTTAATGGAAACAGCATATGCTTTACGAACAGGATTTAAAAAGTTGGGATAATGTGAAGCAAAACTGCATTCTCCAATGATGAAGAAGGAGCCATGATCGAATTGATGGCTGTAATGTAATGGCAAGTACCTAGCGAGGCCACGGCCTGATCCACTGCAATCTTCCACAGGCGGGGCATTTCCATATCCGTGCGACATGGGAGAGAACACCGTGATCGGCGACTCGCCGCCACCGTCATCCTCGTCGTCGGACTGACCGCGGCCCCAGCGGCAGTTGGCCTCGTAGTCGCTGGGCCTGCTCCCGTACATGACGCGGTCGTTGACGCTATACCGGCGCTCGAGCCTGGCAGGGCCAGGGACGGCGAGGATGTCGCCGTCCACCCGCATGCTCCGGCTGAGCCCAGCAGATTGGAACGACCGCCGGTGGAAGAAGGAGGGGTTGTTCTGCGTCGACCGCTCGAAGTCAGCGTCCATCTCCGCCACCAGGTACGGCGCCGGCGACGGCGTCTGCAGGCTCCCGCCGCCGCTGCCGCCGCCGCTTCCCGGCAGGCTGTTGAGCGTCCGCCTGACCAGCGACACCCACTTCCTCGCGGGCCCGTTGTCCTCGGCGCCCAGGACGTTCCCGGCGTTCAACGGGACGATTTCTTGGAATCTGCATGCCGCAACCGCCAACCGCAATGAGGATAAACAACGGCGTGTCGGCGGCGTTCCCCGACGTAAACAGCAAGAAGAAATCAGGGGGTTTCTTCACCCGAGGACGTAGATGTCGGCCGGCGGCGAGGTGCGGAGCCAGTCGTCGAGGCTGAGCGAGCCCGGCGGCGCGCGGCCACCTACATTCCACGTAGCAGCAAAGATCCTGCACTCAAGACACAAGAGGAAGACATCACGTTCACGGACGACGAATGACGGATTGGATGGATCGAGTTCTTGCTACTGGGCAGGCGGGCTCACCTGTAGTCGAGCATGACGGTGGCCTCGGCGGCGTCGAGGTCGATCTTGCTGCGCCGCGACCGCTCGTGGCTTCTCCGCGACGCCCTCTCTGGGTGAAGGATTGGACCATGCGAATCAGGGGTGAAGAAGGATTGGGCAAATGCCCGAATCAATCAGGAGCCAAATCAATCAATCGGATTGATTCCTCACCTGTCCTGCTCTTCTTGGCCGCGCAGGAGTCCCTCCTTGTGAAGCTGCCATCCCTCCTCCAATCATCGTCCTCTCCACCTGCAGCAAGAACAAATATTCAATTCAATTTGAAAAAAAAAATACTATGAGAACAATGCCTCGGCAATGGAAAACAGAGAAAGGATTAAAGCCGAGGCCTTTGACTAACACCAGGAAGAGAAGAGGACAAGAGGAGGGAGGAACAGTGGATGGAAGGAACAAAAGAGTGATCTTCCAGTGGCAGAGTTAGTGGTGGGCTCCACAGGAACAAACACAATTCCACAGAGACACAGATGCCTGGGTGGCTCGCTCACCTGACCTCCCACTCCTTGTTGCAGCATCGGCATGGAAGTCATGGGACTTGCCCCTGATGTTGAACCACTTCCTCACCAGGCTCTTGGACCACGACAGCTGCAGCCAAAACACCACAGAAAGAACATCAGCAGGGAGAACTAGAAGAACAAGGTCAGGTCAGGTGCCAGGCAACTAGGCAAGGTTAAGGTCCAGACTCCAGAGACAGAATTGCAAGGGGTTGAGACTTGAGAGTGGTGAGCAGTGCAGGCACCTTGCTCATCTTGCTGTTGCCGCCGCCATCCCTCATTGTTCCCCTTCCTTCCACTGAGTGTGGGAGAGAGCAGTCATGCAGGCCGGCGGCCAACCTGCAACCAATGGCCGGCTATCGCTCACTCCCTGCTCTTCACCTGTACAGTGTGCATCTTGTCCTCACTCAGTGCCAGAGCGAGAGATGGGAGGCCAGGTGAGGCTAAGATTAAGGTAGGCAGCCAGGAGAGGTAGAGACAAGCAGGGCGCTGTTTGTCTTTCCGTGCACAGAGATTGCGATGTGATGCAAAAGATCAGGGACAAGGCTGCAAGACTTGTTTTGGTCAGGCACAGGCAGGCAAGCAATTTGTTAATGGAATGGAACTGGAAGGAGGAAGAAGACGCGTGGGAGGAAGACGGCCCGCCGCCGCCGCCGCCGCCGCCCTGGCTGAACGCCTGAACTGGACTCGGGAGGGAATGGAATGGCTGGACTCTGAAGCAAAGGGAGGGACCGGACCGGACCGGAGAAAGGAGGCGCCGAGCCAAATGGCACTAGCCGTGATGCTACTCCCACTGCTGTCTCTCTCCCTCTAGTACTTGGAGCTAGCTCAGGACGACTAGGAGGTACAGGGGGTCTACTAGCATTTGCAGCTACAGACTGACAGAGAGACCTCTCATCAAGTAAAGCTAGAGAAAGAGAGTGAAAGATGAATACGAACACGCTCCGTTCGAAATAATTAGGAACAAGAACAGAAGAAGACAGACGAACAGTGCGTACTAGCTACCAGCTGATTCAGATTAGTAGCTGCTCAGCTGAGGTGGTGACGAGCTGATTAGTAGCTGAATGAAACGGCCAGGCGGAGGTGCTGACGCCGACGCGCGGACCATGACGATGCCGCGGTCAAAACCTGAAACGGCCGTGCTGTTTAATTCGGCTTGGCCAGATTTGCTTGCCAGGTGAGAAAGAGTCGATCCCGCCGCGGACAGGCTGAGGTAAAGCTTGTTGAATTGCCGGCATTGACTATCCGGCGCGCTGGCGGAATTGGTGGGTAAATGAGGACAATGACCACATTCATCACTGGCTCTTCAAGTTTGCAAAATACAAGGAGCGGAATTGGTGGATGATGGTAGTAATATACATAAGCGCAAACTTCTCTACGAACATAAGTTTTCATTTTCTTTCTTTCTTTTTTTGCATAGTTTTTCTTGGAGACGAACATAAGTTTTCATTTTCTTCTCTTTCTTTTACATGTCACGTTAGTTTTGTCGGCCAATCATTTTAGAAAATTTTTATAGTCTCACAACATACGAATTACGTATTAAATTATAAATCTTATAACATGAAAATCTATATAAACTTTTAGAAATCAATGGTCAAAGATATAAATATTTCACTTAGAACTAAATATTTGACTTAGGACAAAGCTAATACAACATCTAATAAAAATGGAGGGAGTACTCTCCCTGTTTTTTATATGTCACATTAGTTTTGTCTAAGTCAAATATCTGTTTCTTTGACCATTCGTTTCAAAAGTTTATATAGGTTCATGACATAAGATATATGTTTTTAGATTCATTATGAGAAATAATTTCATGACATATTATTTATATATTGTGAAACTATAATGAGGATTAGAGATGTGTACTCTATCCGCCGTGTGTCTCTACATAGTTTACCTAGGGCCACATAGAAACTATATACCGGTCTCTGATGAATGAATGTCAATTCATATGTTCAGTTTCAGACACGTCTAATTTGTTGTATGTTAGTGGGTACAATTTGAAGACAAATGAAATTTAGTCCACATCTCTTATGTGATGTATGCCTTAGAGATGATTATTTTATTAGTGACAGGTGAAGTTTTTCATGTCTGTCATTGTTGATCATGTTAGATATGTCTCCTTCGCTTTTCAATGGTAATTTGTTGTATGTTAGTGGGTTATTGTATGTTAGTGGCTAATAGCTGTGTTTCTTTTCGTGTATATGCAAGGGTTTTGAAGTGCAGCCCTCGACAAAAATGTGATGTGCAAAATCTGACAAACTATCACCTCATTCTTAATGTCTCAAGCCATCAACAAGAGAAGGAAATTCCTTTGTGCCAATTGACAATGCCATTTGAAACATCAATCTATAATCAATTGGATAATTAGTGTTGAATGTTTTTCTTACTATGCACATACAAATGAACTTCAATGATTCTCTGAACTTGCTAGATGGTGTCCAATGAGATACGTTACTATGCTAATGAGTAAATGCATGAATAATGGTTTATGTAACACACGATGTGTATGAACTAACACATTTATTCAATTTAGT
Organism: Bothriochloa decipiens; assembly: GCA_023333625.1. NCBI lineage: Eukaryota > Viridiplantae > Streptophyta > Magnoliopsida > Poales > Poaceae > Bothriochloa > Bothriochloa decipiens. The sequence goes on from CM041629.1 coordinate 42,374,346, forward strand.
TGTGATTACCATGTGATAACTATGCAATAATGCACATGTGATAAGGAATATCAGAGACACATGCTAAAAGAGTCTCATCTCTAATGGAAAGATACTAGAAATGTGCATAGGTAATCCGCCTAATCTATCTATAAATATGTCACCCATGCCTTAACCATTGTGTCTCTAATAGAATGAATCAGAGACTAATAACAATTTGTTTAAAATTTTATTATATGAGACAATATAAAAGTAAAATATCCCTGATGAGTTTCATCAGAGACATTTTATTATAATGCTCTCGTTGTTGATATGTGCATATCAAAGATGGTTTCTTGTTCCGTAACCATCACTAATGTGTGCATATTAGAGATGGGGGATACCACATCACTGATGTCGTCTACATTAAATACATAAATTTAGAAAAGATTGCTTTCCCTATCACTAATATGCATCTCGAACCATCACAAATGTGCTTTTATCTCATAGTGAATCCTCATTTCTCCTAGGTAAATCCCAAGTTGAATTATGAAGCGCATGAGAGGGAATGAGACATTTCATTCAAGCATGTAATGTTGTATATGCTGGCGACAAAAAATAGAGGGAGAGTGGCTCATCAACTCCATCTCTCCTCATCGGTTCTTCTCTCATATTTGTCCTCTTCACCTTCTTAGTTTTATTCCAATTAAAGTTGATCGGCTTTATAAGCTACAAGCTGATACGGGGAAGCAACCAAATAGAAAAACCCTCCTCCTCATTTGTGTTGCCAGCACTAGATCCACTCTTGCAAACATGCATGGGTCTAGTTAGATAAGCATTCATGTAGACTGTAGTTAGATGGCATGATGTGTGATATGTCACCACGTCATGTGAACTAACTGCTCGCCAAAATAAACATCAATTTCTTGCCTACTAGTTCTCTTTTTGGTTGTTGTTTGACTAAGCGGTAGCTGCACTGCTATCCATTTGACATCATTGGAAAGATACCTTTAGCACGCAAGCACCAATGTGGATCTTTAGAAACAAGTCAAAACTATTTGTCTAAGAGCATTAAAAAGATACCTTTTACACGCAAGCAACCAATGCATTGCAAAGATGCTTTTTTTCATGGAAGCAACCATTGTGGATCTTTATAAAAAAGTCTTTTGTTGCGCTCAATATGGTGACAGATTATAGGAGGAAGGGTCATATTATCGTGACTTCTTAGGGAATGTATGGATCCTTCTAGCTTTGTAAGTTGGGCTAGGTGTATAGATGTTCAAAATGGGTTATAAGTTGAATTATTTGGATTAGCTAGAGTTTTTGTCTAGTGGCTTTCTACAAGCTCTAGCTAATCCAAATATAACATTACCCATGAACCGATTGGACGAGTCTTGACTAGCATTATATTAAGTGAAGAATTCTTGGATTTGTTTTCTTCAATATGTTGCGATGGCTATAAATGTTATTCTTCCAAATGCTTTACTTTGTTCCATGGGGTCAACTTAAGATTTCTTATCTTTTCCCATCAACAATAATTTTCCTCATAACATCTTAGGTGAAGCTCTTCAGGTAAGACTCATGAGTTATATACCTAACACCATACATTATGCAAGGCAGCATACCATAATTTATCAAATGACCCCTAGTTAGCTTTATTTTGTAAGCAACCAAGCAATAGCATACAAATACTTTCGTTTTGAAATGCTTCAGCGGAAGGGTCGTGTAGCTCTAAATACCATATGACGATTTAAAGATGCATATTCACTATTAGTTTTACAAGTCTATGTAGTGATTTTGGACTGAACCTCTCTACTACTCCCTCCATTTGTAAGTCATTCCAACAATCTTGGAGGGTCAAATCATCCAAGTTTGACCAAAAAATATAGAGAGAATTATAAAGATTTATGACATCAAATAGGTATAATGTGAAAATATAGTTAATGAATAATTCATTGATACTTAGTTGACATCCTAAATATTATTGTCCTATCATATAAATCTGGTCAAACTTGAGATATTTTGACTTTTCAAGATTCTTGGAATGACTTACAATTTAAGATAGAGTGAGTACTCCCTCCATATATGACTTAAAAGTCATTTAGGACAGCGAAATGGTCTGCAAATCATAACTTTGACTTCAAATTTTTATAAATATACTCATCACAAATAGAAGTATTTTTCAAGACAAATCTATTCATATGGTTTGTTTTAATGATATACAGTACATGTATTATATTAAGTCCTTCGCTGGCAAAGCAAAACTGGAAACAGTGACACTGCATGCTGGACGTCTCTTTGGGTCCTATATACCTACTAGTGTACATTTTTGGTCTTTCCGATCCACGAGTGGGCATTATTAGATATGATTAGTAGTCTACTTAAAGGTGGCAATCTAGGATTTAGAGCAGCAAAGTACCTGTCGCCCAGGTCGTTAGCATCTCACTAATCAAGTCTATAACATACTAAAGTACCCTCAACACGCGTTGCTGCTCCCTCTGTATATATAGAGCAAACCTAGCTAAAAGCCCTCCTGTCTTGTGGGCAACAACTTTGACCAAAGTCCTATTATTCATTAGTTAGATATGTACTAGAGGAGGAAGAGGGGAAACAATGTTGTTTAGTACATCTAGTTCTATCTGTTTTAGGGATCAAGTAGGGCATGAGTAGTAGTTAAGAATGGCTGAGTGCATAATATGTGCCAGCGGAATGGCGGGCAGGCAAGGCATGAGATGGCTGGCTACTGTCTTCGTGTGCGCACATACTAATGTTTGGATGTGACCAACTAAAAATTTTAGCCAGCTAGAAGTTTTCGAGCTAAACTTTAGCTAAGGTGTCTGGATAGTCCAGCTAATAGGCTCAGCTAAATTTTACGTGGCTTTTGCTGAGCTAGAATAACTAAACTTTAGCTGGTTTTTTAGTCGGATGAAGCTAAATTCTAGCCAGCTAAAGTTTAGCTGGTGCATCCAAAGAGGACAACTAGCTTAATTAAGATCTATGCAAGTAAAGGCCTGGAGCTAGGGGCCATGCATGCCTCACTGCTGATCCTGGTCAATGCAATATGTTAGCGTCTAATTAAACATATTAACTAAGAAGCATGTATAGATGGTAATGATCGAGATACTAATGTTTTCTTTTTTTTTTTAGAGAACAGAAGGGGTAGAAGAGCCCCTACTGAAATAAATTAAGAAGAAACAACACAAAGTACAACAAAGAGCTCAAAACAACAAAGAGAAAAGAGCTACAGGGAGGAGCTCATGAAAAAAAAAAGGAGACAAAGGAAATGGTATAGGTACTAATGTGGAGTACTAGAGGGTAACAAGCGGTATAGGTACACTAGCCGATAGGGCCCAGTGGGATGGTTAATTAGGGCGCGGAGCGTGCAGCGCCACGCATGCAGCTAATGGAGGTTAGGGTTGTTATGAATGTTTGTTATGATGATGGTGTTGTGGTAGTACGTTTTGGGCATTGAGCGTGCCGCCCGCCGTGGGGGCGGTCAAAACGTACAGGATCTGGCTGCCTGGGCACGTACGCTTTTGCCAGAGCCGGACAGAGGGGCCCGGCCCGGCCCGGCCGGCCCCCTTTCTCTTTGAGGAGCTTGCATTGCTTTGGTAGCCGGCCGGCCGCTGGCCGGGAATGGGATGGTCGTCAGGTCATGGACCGACCCGACAGGGATCTTCAGCACTCGATCGAGGACCGCTGCGTGCATGCGCCTCGATGCTCCGGCGCCTACGCCGAGGAAAAGGCTTAGACAGTGACGTCAGTACTGTACGGTGCTTTGACTATCATCTTAATTATTATCCAAATTTTTGTACGTACGTTTAGTGGTACAAAAGATGCATCCGTAGATCCATATACGTTCCCCCATGCCTTTTAGTAGGGCATTCGATGTATAGCATAACCGTGATTTTTTTTTTTACGGAAAAGCATAACAAAGAATGTATTTAGGAGAAATTATAGGTCAAGGTGTATATGTTGATTTTTAAATACTTCCTCAAAATGTAAAATCATCTAACTGAGAGCATCTCTACCAATCCACAATAGCACATCCCTTATCCTAGTAGCGGAGGCAGGAGTAATTTCTAGGTGTGACGAGGTTTATAAAATTTTAACATGTGCAATGACGCTATATGAGGATCAGCTAAAATATTATATAAAGATATATTACTTTTTGACAGTAAATAATAAATATTTACTATAAATCCAATAGTAAAGAATTGACACCTAAACTACCTAGCCACTTGAACCACGGAACAACATGTATCAACATATATACCATGTATGTATACTTCATATATTCAATATTTTATATGTTTTGCCATATTCCTGGCTCCGCCACTGCCTTATTCCCATAAGATTGTTATATTGGGCAAGATGAGTAAATTTTATTGATCGAGGGGCTTTACAAGCTCTTCCTTTTTTTATGGACGAACTAAAAAAAGCAATGCATTAATATAACTGGATCGTCATTAATATATTAGGCACCAACTAAAAAAGAGCGTGGCGACGCTCGTGGTACGTCGCCCGTCTGTTGGCTTGGGCAATGCATGCATATATATATATATATATATATATATATGCTGATGTTTCTCCGTGTGCTCTAGCGCAGTAGCACTGACCACGAAGAAGATAGCAGGCAGGCATATTGTAGACGTCGTTGTCTGACTGCGAGCCTCTCCGCTCTATTATTGACCGACGAAGAAGATAGCCTCTAGGCCCTGCAAGACCACGAAGCGGAAGCGGAAGCTGCAGATGGAGCGATCGAGCGAGACTACTACTACTAGCTCAGACTAGCGTAGTGGGTGGTAGCGGACGCAGGATCGGATCGGATCGGCCAGCGCACTGATGACTGCAACTGACGATCCGGCGGCCGGGCCTTCCTTTCCTTGTGATGATACTGGCCGTCGTCTGGCCCTCTCCACTGCAGCCTTCTTCAACCTCGGCAGGCACACCTTTGCCTTCCTTCCATTCCCTGCTGTCATTCCCTCACTTTTGTCGCACATGGACCACCAGCCGCAAGCCTTGCTTGCACGGCGGCACCCCACGTCTATCTACGCCCTTCCAGCTGGGGCCCTCCCTACACTTTCCTTTCGGCCGCGGACACATTGAGCATGTCGTGATCGGGAGCCACGAGCCACAGCACCGTCAAAGACTAGCACGCAATCATCGCATCATGCTTGCTACTAATGGAAAGCCTACCCTGGGATGGGACCCGAGAGCGACCAACACATGGCCGGCCCGGCCGACCTCAAATCACAAAACAAAGGACTAAGGAGGTCCGGGGCCATTTCCAACTTCCCCGTCCGATAAATACCCACGGCCCAGCGATGAGCCCATGATCAGTTCAATGGAGGACACAGACAAGCAGGTCTCCCAGTCATTTTGCCCAAGAAATAAATGAAACTTCTACCACTTCTGGACGAACGACGCCGCTTCTGAGTTATGACCAAATGGTGGTGGTGAGCAACGTAATTCCATATTTCCATCCACTAACGTTGCAGCAGACAAAGCCACTCACCGGCCACCGCTACAAAAATACAGCAAGCAACCAACCAAATGGTGGTACAATACTCTCAGTTTAGATAGTCTTTCTAATAGCATCCAGCCATTCCATGCCACAGATTTTTTTTTTTCCCCTTCATTCATCCGACCATGGTGCGCTTCCTGCCACGTTGCCTCACTGAAAAAAAAAATGGATTGCAAACAGTAGATAAAAAGGTCATCACTCACGTCAGTACAGCTACATAAGACAGCAACAAGCGCTGACACAGGTCCAGGTCTGCGCCATACCTTGAGCCAGCTTGTTCTGGGTCGAGCACCACTGCTTTGAAGCCTTTCTGTACGCCGCCATGATTTTCTCCATCTGGTTCATCATTAAAATCAGTGCTGTTATCCACATAACCCCGCTAAGGCATGATTAACAAAACGAAACCAGCATAGAAACCATAGGAAACAATTCCTAGAAAAACATAGGAAACAAGATGGCACAAACAATAGGAAAAATCATAAATTCACATGGCAAATGGACTAATTTTGTGTTGTATAGTCGAAAATGTTTGCACAGATCAGTCAGACCCAAGTGCATAATAACAGTCAAGCAAAACCAAATATTGACCAAACATTTCATCAGTGATTGATGAATCCAATATTTTGGGCTTCTTATGTAACCCTAACCTGTATACGCCATTGGCCACCACAAAATAAAGTCCCGGAATGATTTCCCTATGCCATAGCTAGTATAAAGAAATCAATGTTCGCATAATAATCAGAGAGGGCAACTTGAATATCAATTTATGCAGTCTCACCACATCCCCACAGGACGAATGCATGGAAATCAAAGCTCTCTCTAGCACATATAGGTCCACCGCTTTGTCCTCAGGAATTGTTGATGTGAAACTCAGACCAAAATCAATAAGAACCTGCCAAGATTAACAGATATAATAAGTTGCAAATCAATAGCCAAGATGCAACTCCGCTATAGGTCGATTGCTGCTGATCTTGATTATCACAAACTTGACTAAACAGCCCAAGAAAGTGAATACATTAAATAGACGGTGTTGATAAAAAGGATATGTACCCACCAATTGATTGTTACTGCTCTTAATTATCATGTTTGACGTGGTCAAATCACCATGAACAAGGCCTCCATCATGTAGTTTGCCGATGGCATTTCCTATCTGTGTGGCAATATCACTCAGGCGTTCCTCATCAACCCCATCTGAACCAAACCCGAGAAGTATATCCTTGACAGACAAGCCATCCACATACTCAAACGTCAAAGTATGCAGAAGTGGATCCAGAGCATAAAGTACTGGGGTAGGAACACCAAGCTTTCTTGCTTTTGTCATGCACCGAGCTTCCTGCACAGGAAAAGACCATACTAATATTACTAAATCTCAGTAAAATAAGTTGTTATGTGCAACTGTTCAGGCCATGTCTCACAACTCATCATAACTACAACTTAATCAATAATTTATACCTCTGGCTCTGGCACAGATTGAACTCTTTGTTTGTACATAAACAAGTAAGGAAGAAATAGGTAATCATCCCAAGATTGACATTTCCCATACAAACAAAAGTAGAAGTTCTTTTTACACATGAAGAAAAAGAAAATCTGATAATAACATGTTGGTTAGAGAGACTTACAGCATTTAAACGCTTCAGAGTCAACTTCGAGTCCAACACTGGGTGTCTGTACTTCTTTGAAAAGCGCTCTTTGATTACACATTTCCGTCCCACAAATGTCGAAGCAAATACCCTCTGCAGAGAAGCAAACAAACTATTAGAAAACAAGCAAAATGACAAGCAGCAACTACATATTGACTCTTGGCTCACCCCTTCTGCCCCCTGCTTTAGCAGTACACCAAAATCTTGTTCTTGCTCCTGTGAAGTGTCCATGAAGCCTAATAACCACTTGAAACAAAGCTGCGATGAATGAAGAAAGAAATAAAAAAGAAAGAATGCCAAACAGACATTAAAAAGGGAACAACAAATGTACTAGACAAACTGAAATCATGAGAACCAGCTGTTCTGCCAGATTACCAGCCATTTCAAACTAGTGTTTTAGGAGAGCCATTTCAAAACTACCAAAAATATTGCTAGACTACAGGTTCCATGCCTTTTACCATAGCTGCTAGTCCTGGATGGTTTTAAGATTTGAACTAGCACAGTCATCATCACAAAATTCCAACAGTAATAAGAAGATTTTCTCAAGTTAACGAATTCAATAGTACCTACACTCCCTATTTATTCCTCGAGGCTGCGATAGCAATGTTCTTTTTGGCTCCAACAGCAGAAACCTTCTTTTTTCGGGCCAAGCGCTTATAGTTCTGAGGGCTTAATCTTTGTGCTGGAGAGACTGGTC
>CM041629.1:42382177-42415629 GCA_023333625.1 Bothriochloa decipiens
CTGGAGAGACTGGTCTGAATACCTCTGTCTTCAAGGGATCCAGCAGATCTTGTGAGCATCCTAATACAAGACCACTCTTTGTAGCCTCATCCCACAGCTCTCTTCCAATTTCAAATCTACCAATCCTACAAAGCTTTTCTATAAGCAGGTCATATATACGAGCATCCACTAATCCACACCTATTCATAATCTTGAACATATCAAGAGCATGGTCGACTTCCTCTGTTCCACAAAGAACACCTATAAGACCATGGAAAAACTTAGGAGTCGGAAGCACTCCACTTTGAAGCATGTCATCAACAAGCCTCTTCCCTCTAACAATTCTCCCTGTTAAATATAGGACCCTAACCACAAGATAGTAGCTAACCCAGTCAGGGGAGCACCCTGCTTTTCCTTCTCTCATCAAGTACAAGATTCTATAAGCTTCCTTCACTCTTCTTGCTCGGCCCAAACATGAAAGTAATATGTTGAAGCTAGAAGCAGCCGGGGGAACACCACAGGACTTCATCTCTGTCAATATATCCATAGCCTCTGGAACAAGGGCAGAGGGATTGAACTTAAGGTTTCTGTGGCACACACAGTGGAGAAAATCGTTGAATGACGGCAAGCCCAACGGAGCGCCTGAAGACTTCATCTCATCGAGGACTCTCCGAGCCTCCTTAGCGTTCCCGTGAACGCACCAGCCATGGAGGAGGCTCTGTTCAACGATGCTAACCATGGGCTCCGCCGAGAGCTCGCTCTTATGGTGCCACACAACACCCTGCGCCTCGCGAGCATGGCCCCTCTTACACAATGCCTGGACCATGGCAAGGCTGCTCGACCATACGCCATCGTCCCCACGCTCAGGCAGCAATCTCTGCCTCTCCAAGCCTCTAAACAGGCGAACTGCCTCGTCCTCCCTCCCCGCCTTGACGAGCGCGTCGACCACGGCGGAAAACGTCTCGGGAGCCATCCTCTGCCCGGCCTTCTCAGCATCAGCAACGGCGATTCTCATCGCGGCAAGGTCCCCCACCCGCGCGAGCGCCGCAACCGCCCTGTCGAGCGCCTCCTCCCCCACCGCCCCGGGGTGCCTGGACCGGCACCACGCCAGAAAGCGCAGCAGCCTCCTGCCGGAGCCGGCTCCGCCGCCCGCCTCGCCGCACGAGTCGATCACGCTCGCCACCAAGCGCGGCGAGACGACGGCCACGGGCCCCAGCCGGTCCAGCCTGCTCCCCACCTCGTCGAGGCTCCCGGCCCCGGCGCACACGATGTCCCGCACCGCGGCCTCCGTCTCTCCGCCGTCTTGCGGCGAGCCGGAGCACAGCGCGCGGCCGGTTGGGCGGCGGCCGCGCGGAGGAAGGGCGCTTCGTGTGAGGCCCGCCGTGAATCTCCTCGACGCCAATCTGTTCATGGGCTCTTCTAGTGCACGGAACCAGCCGGTGGGTAGAACTGTGGCAGAGAAGCGGGGGAGCGGTGGCGGGTCGGGAGTGGAACTGACCTTCGGGAGGCGGCGGCTGCTGGGAGACGCGCCAGATCAGGCTTGCTGCGGCAGGTCGCGCCTGGGTATCTCTCCGGCGGCGGGGACGAGGGTGGAGGGCGTTGCGGTGGCCGCGGGGGGTTGAGCGATGAACCTCAAAGCGGAAATGGGCCCCATGACGGCCTTCCCGCAAAAGAATGCGTTGTTGGCCCAATTTTTGCGAACTGGCTGGTCTGGGCTGGATTGGGTTGGTGAAACCTGCCCACCTGATATTTTTCTAGATTTAGTTGGGTTTTTTTGCGACATTAGTACCAGGGTTACAATCTGAAATCAATCCACACAGGCTGGGGCTACAAGCCACTCACCCAACCTACTATATTCCCTGGCCTGGGGCTTCTTTTGCTAACAAATAAGCAGCTCGGTAATAAAAATGATTCTTATGAACTACAGAAAAATTAGGAAAACATGAACTGATCATCCGAACGCAATTTGTGAACACTGGCTCACATCATCTTCCCATAGCTTCACAAAGTCTTGGCAATCAGATTCCAAAATGAGATTCATGGCACCCTTTTCACGTGCTAGGAGAACACCATCGCGACAAGCCAGTGCCTCCATCTTCAACGCGTCAAGCCCATGGGGATACCACTTCGCTCTACCTCCTGCAAAAACACCTGAAGCACAAGCACCATGGAGGATAGCACCGGTTGCTCCTTTCCCTTTTTCTGGACTGAAAGCAGCATCGGTGTCGCACTTCATCCGTCCCTCAGGTGGCGGTAGCCATCGTCTCACCACCTGGCCTTCCGCCAGTGGTTTTGTTGCCTTCTGTAGATTCCACAAGTCAAAAGCAGTGTCCAAACACCAACACACCATGGCATAAATAGATTTGTCAGGCGCACCATGTCGACGCTGGTTTCGTTCCATCCAGAGAGCAGATCTCTCGCCCATGTCACAAGGTGAAGTGTGGGCAGCTTTGTACATGTAATAATCTTAACTTCTTACCAGAACATTTTTGTCACCGTACACTCCATGATGATATGCTTGATCGACTCCACATCAGCGCCACATAGATCACAGAAAGTTGTTGGCTCAAAAGATGTATCGTTTCAAACCAAACTAATCGAGCTTTTGCAACATTTATTCTTGCCATCAAACAACAGAGAAACAGAGCTGAATACCACGGTACCAGCCGTGCTAGGTAGTGTTTAGTTGGTAGGATCAAAAGAGACAGGATGCAGAGTCATCCCACCCAGTATATTCCCTAAGGCCTTGTTTGCATGTCGTCGGATTCACTTCAATCTACTACCTATACTCCAATCCACTTCATGTGTATTATTTTATAGCAATCCGACTACATCCAAACAAGTCAAGTGTGGAACTTGATCATCCATAAAAGTTCCATGTACTTTCTCTTCCTAACTTGAACAAGCGCTTCTCACACAGACAAATGGAAGACTTAGCATTACAGTAGCGGCAAGGAGATAGGAAATGTTGTTTTTGTTTCTCAAATTAGTCTATCCAACCGCTATTTTTTTACTGTTATTTTGCTAAATTTATTTAGAGACTTGTTCACGTTTCCTTTAATTTATCGCCGCCAGCTAGTGCATACAATATATTTACATGATGGTTGAAACAGTTAAATAGGAAGCTAAAAACTCGGATCACTGTGGGTGCAAATGCCTTGTGTTGAATGATTTGACTAACCAGAAATGATATAGTCTTCAACAAGGTTGTAGTGCCATCTTACTTGCAGACTATCTTCAGGGGGATCCAGTGGACTAGTTTCTAGTCTCTGCTTTAGAAGGAGGAGGATCGTCATTTGATAATGATGGGGTGTAAGACCATTGAGACTGTCACGATGGAAGTGTTTGTTAGACATGGCTGAAACTTTAGCAATAGAATTGCTTTTTAAGTTGGTTTTCATCATTTTTGTTATCATTATGGTGCAAAATTTTATTTTGAGATATCCTGAGCCATTTCTTTCGGATTTATAATAATAAATAGTTATATGTATTGATCAATACAAAAGCTAGGATATTAATATATTCATTTTCAAAAGCAGGGACAAATGGAAGATAAACAACGCTAACGACCTACGGGGGTTGATGACTCGCCACCGTTCCTCGTCCGGCAACGGTCGAAGAGGCCGACGACTAACTTTGGCACCGGCGACTAGGCGAGCGCTGCAGCCTTCAGAGCCAACAGAGCTTGGCGAGGGTGACGACGAGAACAAAGACGACCGCCGCTGCGCGGAGGGACGAGAGGCTCTCTCCCGAGCAGTCGAGATTGCTGTTGAAGCCTCACGAAGACCAAAGCCGATCCATGCCGTTTGAGCTCAAGCCGAAGCCATCCAATACAGGTTCTGGGCGCAGCCTGGAGAGCTGGACGACTCCGACGACGATGATCCAACGTCACCATCAACTCCGGACTTCATCAATGTAGCGTTGTAAGAGGGCTTCTCCATAGAACAACTTGTCAAAGTTGAACAGGCTTTAGACTCAGGTAATTCATCGAGTTCTTGCGACATTTGGCTGGCAAGTAAAATCATTTCCACAATGGTTCAGAGAAAACTCAATGGTGCGCCATGGCAAGGCCCGCTGCCGCCGCCTCGCGTGTCTCCCCCTAGAACGCTAGGAGATGCTATTGCCATGGCTGCATACCAGAGAGGTACTACGCGTCAGAGATCAGGATCGTCTCGTTGCTCATCTCCGGCGATCTCTCCGGTGTGTTCTCCGGTGGGCAAGATTCAAAATTCAAAAAATTCAAAATAGTTTGAACGACCGTGTGTCCAGGAAATCGATCCGTCCTTTCCGCCGCTAACCAGCGTGGCATCACCTGGTGTCACACAAGGCAAGGGTGAAGGGGATCGCCTAATCACTGGATTTCCGGATTGTGACTAGCATGATCCAAAAGTAAAGGAGGTTGATCCGGACTTTCCTCCGTTGGCTCCAATGGCGGCTATGGTTGTTCCCGTGTACGTCGGTACGGAGATCACGGTGGGTACAAGTAAAGAAAACTTTGTGGTTCTTGGACTCAACAAAGTATTTCGGCCCACCAAAGGCCTTTGCGCTTTGTTTGCAAGGACCGGAACTCACAACAGAACCCTACCAAAGTCCCAGCCGTCGGCCACACCTCGCAGATCGACCGCGTCTCGCTCTTTCATGGAAGTGGTGAAGAGTGGGCGACAGATGGCGGCGCCGGGCAATGGTGGGTATGGCCGAGGGGGTGATGATGCCTTTGATCTTGACTTCCAACCGGGTTTCAATCCGGGAAGGGGAGGACGGGTGGAGGATGGAATTTTGTCCCTCGTCGTGGTCGCGGCCGCTTCAATAATGGGTTCAATAACTTTAATCGCAACAACGGCAACTAGTTTCACGGTGGTGGAAGGAACTATGGGGCTGATCGTGGCTTTGGCGCCCGGAGGGGCCACGGGGGGTGGCACAACACTGGCTATGGCCATCCTCCTCAGTTTCCTCATGGCGCCAATGGCCAGATGGGGGGTCATCCCTATCAGGCGTTCTATGGACATCAGCAAGGTGGTGCCTTTCATGGCCGACACGAGTAGGGCGCTGCCTACCCCATCCATCATGCACAAGGGGCTGGTGGTCGTGGGGGGCGCTCCAATCCATCCCGGCCCTCAGCAGCAAGTTGGGTAGAGCAGGGGCGCCGCGCTGCAGCAAGGAGGTGGGGCGTTTGCCTCCCAACTAGCCCACCACGGCGCTGGTGGCATGATGGCGCCTCAACAAGCAATCCTTGGGCAACAGGGCGGGGGTGCTGCACACCAGGCCATCCCTGTTGCTGCCCAACCGGTGGGAGGAGGGGGTTTAAGTCAGGCCACCGCCACGGCTGCTGTTCAGCCGACTCTTTTCCAACAGTAGGTCGGCAATGGAGATGGTGCCTCGGCAACGGGTCATGTGGCTACTGCTACTGCTATGGAGGTGGACACAGCAAAGGGAAAAGCTCCAGAGGTACCAAAGGTGATGGCCCCATACGTTTCTGAATTAGATATCCCAAAGTCAGTTAAGGGTGCTCACAAAAGTAAGGGAAAGCCGTTTTGTTATCGTTATCGCACCAAAGGACATACTATCCATGAATGCACTATGGTTCTATGTTGTGAAACTTTTTTTGGTGATCATGTGACTAAGCTCTACCATAATATTAAAAAAACAAACGTAAATGCTATTCATTGTGGCTATGCGGTGGAAGGCTTAGGCTTTTATTATATTCCAGTGGCTGTGAAAAATAATGTGAATATGGAGGAAAAAATGGCTCTGGTGCGGGTTTTGGAAGGTTCTTTTACTATTGATGAATTAGCAGTGGAACTGGAAAAACTATTACCTGACCACAAGCACCACAATTGGGGAATTGAGTTAAAGGGCTCTGACTCTTTTACTATTAATTTTCCTTCGGCTAGCCTACTGGACAATATGGTAATCTAGGGAGCTATGAATGGTAAAGTTGTCGAAGGCAGAATTCGTTTTGAAAAAGGATCTGATCCTGAAGTCTACACTTATGAAATTAATAAAGTGTGGGTGCCGTTCAGGGGACTACCTAAAGAGTTCAAAACTTTTCCCATTATCTAGGCAGTTGGAACTATAATAGGTGTGCCACGGGCTGTTGATATGGCCTTTACTAATGAAACTGGCAGATGCAGAATGAAAGTAGTTGTGCTTGCACCCAACCTTCTCCCAGATTATGTGGATGTGGTTATTGGTGACCAAGTTTATAGTCTACAGTTCAAAATTAAAGAGGATAATCCTAATGCTGAGCCACAGGTAATTAATATGGACACTCCTAAGGAGGAGGATTCGAAGAAAAAAGAAAATGATGGGGATGATCCCAAAGATGGAAACCCAAAGATCCCAGAACAAAAAATGGATGTGAATGGTGAGGGGACACACCCTCCTGCAACTGACGCCCCCAAAGGCAGTCAGCAGCAGGCGGCCAAGGGAGTCACATGGCTAGAAGAGGTTGGCAAGGTTGGGAAGGCAAACACAAAGCCAATTGTTCTGCTGTCTCAGGCTGAAGCAGCAAAAATTACACCACAGATTGACTCTGGGATTCTAATGAATAAAAAAATTGATGGGACATCGTCAGAGGGAAGGATCAGCAAGAGGAATGCATCCACTGTTGATGATGACACCATAGAGAAGGCGTCTAAGCTCAAAGCAAGCAAGAATCTAGATACGGCCCATGATAAAGGTAATATAAATTTTTTGTCTTCTTTTATTGATTGCAATGATGCTTCTTTAAGTTCTTCAGTAAGTTCTTTAGGAGTAGTTCTAGGAAATAATGAGATGGATGTTTTTAATGCATTGAAAAATTTAAGAGATATAGAATTTAATAGATTAAATGCTGATGCTAGTAAGCAAATGGATAATGTTGTTTTAGTAGATGATGTTTCCACTGTTTGTTCTATGGAGGACAATATTGATTTAGAGGCTCTAAACCTTATTTGTTTAGAGATTGCAGAGGGATTAGGTGATGGGGTGTAAGGTCCAAATGGCTAGAGGGGGGTGAATAGCCTAATAAAAATTTTTGCAAATACACTAGACCACTTGTTAGACTAAGAAATAGCGCAATTGCAATGCTAGAGCTTCACTTACTCTATGCAAGCCTTTCTAACAAGTCTAGCAAATTTAATCAAGATAACTCTAGGTATTTCACAAAGCTAGCAAGAGCAAAGATATGAACAAGTAAAAGTTACATAATCTAGCAAGTTCTACTCAATATCTAACAAGACAAGCTATGTATGAACAAAGATATAAAGCTAGATACAAGAGAGGGGATTAGATTGTTATACCAACATGAAGTGTAGACGGCCAATCACCTAATCAAGATAACCACACAAGAGAATCCTCGATAATCACAATATTGACAATGATTTTTACCGAGGTTCACTTGCTTCCCAGCAAGCTAGTCCTTGTTGTGGCGATACACTTGCTTGGAGAGGTGCTCGCTCAATTGGCACTCAATGCCAAATACCGCTGCCGGGAGCCGCACTCTCAACACAAGACAAGGATCCTCCAAGCCACGCGCAATCCACTAGAGTATCCTTTCGCGAACTCCAGCGGGGAAGGACCAAGAACCCCTCACAAGATCACCGGGTGCGGCCTCGAACAATCTCCACCTCGAGCTCAACACCCCGCTGCCTCCAAACCGTCTAGGGTGACGGGAATCACCCAAGAGTAATAAGAACTCCACAGCGAACTCAAAGAACAAGTGCCTCTAGATGCAACTCTCAATGCTTAGCACTTGATTCTCACTCAATCTCACTCTAGATGAACAATCAAGTCAAGAGATGAGTGGAGGAGGTTCTCTCTAGCTTAAAGGATGCTTAAAGATGTTAGAATGGACAAGAGTTAGCTCCCCAACCGGCAAACCTCTATTTATAGCCTCCCCACGAAATCCAACCGTTACTCAGCTCGGGGGCGTTTTTTTTCTAAGCGCCGTTTTCGCACTTCAGAGGCCGGCGTTACACGCGTCGGACGCGTCAGCCGGGACCGTCGGACGCGTCCGGCGTCTTATGCGCCAGTCGACCGTTGGAGCCTCGCATTTGAACTACAGATGCCACATCAGCGTCCGACGCCACCGAGCCGTGTCCGGCGCTCCGTGTCCGATGGCTCGGCCCGCTGCTGGTCCGCCCTGGGTGGCGTACGGCAGGCGCCGGACGCGTCCGGCGTCAGCGTCCGGCGCCACCGAGCCGCGTCCGGCGGCTCGGCCCGCTGCTGGTCCACTATGGGTGGCGTCCGGTGGGCGCCATTGCACCGCGAGACCTGGCACGTCTAGCAGTGCCGGACGCTAAACAGTGCCAGCAGCGCGTCCGACACGCGCATCCGGCGTGCCAGGCCACTGCAGCCCACCATCGAGCGCCGAACGCGTCCGGCCCTCTGGCCGAGCGTTCGGTGCGTTATAGAAGCAGCTGATTTCGTCGTTTTATTGTCGTCGTCGCGCCGTCGCCGATCCAAGTCAAACCACTTGCCTTAGGGCACCAACTCTCACATGTAAAACACTCTCGATCACATGAGTTAACATTTCATCACATGAAATATGGCAACTGTTTGTTCTCTAGTTAGTCTCTCATATGCATCATGCAAAGTTGAACCTAGAGGCACTTGGACCGCGAATTCAACTGTAAATTCCCTTCTTGATAGTTGGTTATTAATCCTAAACATGATCACACTCTCTATAGTGTCTCGATCACCGAAAGGGAAAACACCTATTTCTTGATACCTTAGCCTTGAGCCTCGATGCTTGATCATCACCATGTCCAAGTCCATCACCGAGCCCGAGGCCTCACCATTATGTTACCATCATGTTGCTATGTGTCTAGTCACACTTAGAGCAAAACATTAGCAACATTGGGTGTCATCAGTTATCAAAACCAAACATGAGATTTCATGGGGGTTGTGATCCGTTGATTTTACAAACCCCTGAATCACTAAGGAGTAAGACACACCCTTGTCATAAGAAAAATAGTAAAAATAATTATAAAAATAATAGTTGTTCAAAATGAAAGGCATCTTTTGAAATTGTAATGGGTTTGCAGACAGCAAAAAATATAGGTTTTTATTAGAATTAACAAAAGAAAAGAACTTAGACTTCATTGCCTTATTGGAAACAGACAGAGCTAACTTTGCACAAAATACTCTGAACACTATTTATGCTCGCAGAGATTTTATTTGGCATTGTATGGCTCCGCGTGGCAGATCCGGTGGTATAATTTTAGGGGTTCACCTGTTAACTTTTGACATTGGAGAAATTGAGGAAGGATATTTTTTTATTTGTTTTAAACTAAGAGATAGAGAAGCTGATTTTAAATTTAATTTAATTTCAGTTTATGGCCCGGCTCAGGCAAAACATAAGTCTTCTTTTTTATCTGAGTTGGTTCGGGTTTGTTCAAAAGAAGTTATACCTATTATTATAGGTGGCAACTTTAACATCATTCATAGACCAGATGAGAAAAACAATGATAATTATAGTGACAGATGGCCTTTTATGTTTAATGCGGTAATTGACGCGTTGAATCTTAGAGAATTAGACTTGTTAGGTAGGAAATTCACCTGGGCTAACAATTTGCTGAATCAAACTTTTGAGAAGCTAGATAGAGTTTTATGCTGCACAGAGTTTGAATCTAAATACGCCCATTCCACAGTTTATGCTCTGTCTAGAGAAATTTCTGAACATACTCCTCTACTTTTCTCTACTAATGATCCTTCTGCAACTTATTAGCCACAATTTAAGTTTAAATTGGGCTGGTTGTTAAGGGATGAATTTGGAGAGATAGCGACCGAAATATGGCAAAACACCATAGTAACAGGTTCGCCTATTGAGAAGTGGCAGATGAAAATTAGAAGACTCAAACAACATCTAAGAGGGTGGGCAAAAAATGTGAGTGGAGCTTATAAGAAAGAAAAAAAATACCTTGTTAGATAAATTGGATGAATTAGACAAGAAGGCAGAAATTAACACTCTGTGTGAAGCTGAGCGTGATTTAAAACATGTGCTGAATGAAAGACTAGCTGAGTTACTTAGAGAGAAAGAGCTTAAATGGTACCAAAGGGCTAAGGTGAAGCATTTGTTGGAAGAGGATGCCAATACTAAATACTATCACTTATTAGCTAATGGTAGACATAGGAAAACCCGTATTTTTCAGCTTGAGAATGGTAATGATTTAATAACAGGTGATGCTCAGCTTCAAGCGCATATTACTAGTTATTATAAAAACCTATTCGGCCCGTCTAAAAGGTCTACAGTTTCACTAGACGAATCTCAGACGGAGGACATCCCTCAAGTGTCTGATTTAGAAAATGAGTTTTTAACTGCTCCTTTTACTCAAGACGAAGTTAGAGAAGCCATTTTCCAAATGGAGCACAATAAGGCGTCTGGACCGGACGGATTTCCACATAAGTTCTATCAAGTTTTCTAGAGTTTGATTAAGGATGATTTGATGGCTATGTTCTCTAACTTCCATCAGGGTACATTACCTCTGAATCGCCTTAACTTTGGTAATATAATATTATTGCCCAAAAAGAAGGATGCAAGAACCATTCAATAATATAGGCCTATCTGTTTGTTGAATGTCTCTTTCAAAATCTTTACTAAAGTTGCAACTAATAGACTGACTACCATAGCCTAGAAATTAATAAGACCGACTCAGACTGCTTTTTTACAGGCAGAAACATTATGGAGGGTGAAGTTGTTTTACATGAAACCATTCATGAGCTTCACACGAAAAAGCAAAGTGGGGTGGTATTTAAAATAGACTTTGAAAAAGCCTATGATAAAGTAAATTGGAATTTCCTACAACAAACTTTGAGAATGAAAGGGTTCTCACAAAAATGATGTGAGTGGATCCAACATTTTACAAAAGGAGGTAATGTTAATATCAAAATCAATGATCAGTTAGGTTCCTTTTTTCAGACTAAGAAAGGTTTAAGGCAAGGTGATCCTATATCTCCTATACTATTTAACATAGTAGACATGTTGGCCATTTTAATTGCATGGGCTAAGGAAGCGGGACAAATAGCGGGTGTTGTTCCCCATCTGCTAGACAATGGCTTATCAATTCTCCAGCATGCGGATGATACAGTGATCTTTATGAGCCATGATGTTGACAAAGCAGTTAATATGAAATTGCTATTAAGCACGTTTGAGCAATTATCTGGCTTAAAAATCAATTTTCATAAGAGTGAGGTCTTATGTTTTGGACAATCTAAGGATCACGAAGAGTTTTATTCGTATTTGTTTGGTTATTCCATTGGTAAATTTCCGTTTCGATATTTGGTTTTACCTATGCATTTTAGGAAACTTTATAATAGAGATTGAAAAAATATTGAAGAGAGAATATAAAAAAGACTTAGTAGGTGGAAAGGTAAACTCCTAACTGTTGGTGGACGGTTGGTCCTTATAAACTCGGTGCTGACTAATTTATCAATGTTTATGATGTCCTTCTTCGAATTGCCAAAAGAAGTATTGGAGAACATAGACTGTTTCATATGGCGCTTTTACTGGCAAAATGATCAACATAAAAACATACAGACTTGTAAAATGGAAACTTATGTGTCAACCTAAGGACCAAGGGGGTCTAGGAATTTGAAATTTAGAGATCCAAAATAAATGTTTACTGAGCAAGTGGCTCTTTAAATTGGTTAATGAGAATGGGATGTGGCAGGAACTTTTACGAAATAAATATATCAACGATAAGACTATTGGCAGTTGTGTTAAAAAACCAACAGATTCTCGTTTTTGAAAAAGTCTAATGAATATCAAAGATTCTTTCATGAAATTGGGTCATTTCAAAGTCAATGATGGTACACAAACAAGATTTTGGGAGGATACTTGGCTGAGAAACAAACCACTCAAAACTAGATTTCCTGCTCTGTTTAATATTGTAAGAAGAAAACAAGATACGGTCGCTAAAGTTTTAGGTTCATCCCCACTCAATATTTCTTTTCGAAGAACTTTAGTGGGCCAGAACTTAATAAATTGGAACCGTATTGTTGCTTCTTTACAACAAGTTAATCTATCTGAGGAAAGAGCTGTGTTTGTATGGGGGTTTGAAAGTATCAGATTTACAGTCAAGTCTATGTATGCTGCATTAATTAACAATGGGATGAGGGTGTCAAGATATTTGGCAAACAAAGCTTTCTATGAAAATAAAAGTTTTCATATGGTACTTAAAGAAAGGTGTAATTTTAATCAAAGATAATTTAGCTAAGCGCAATTGGCAGGGGGATACTTGCTGTTGCTTCTGTAATTTTACTAAAATTATTCAACACCTTTTCTTTAATTATTTTTATGCTAAGTTTTTGTGGCGCTCTATACATATACTTTTTGGTATTGTTCCTCCTTTGAATATGACGGACTTATTTCAGCATTGGTCTAAAATGGAAACCAGAAAGTATAATTCATTGTTATTAATAGCAGCTGCGGCACTTCTTTGGGCAATTTAGATAACTAGGAACGAGGTGATTTTTGATAAATATAGGCCAAAATCTCTTTTGCAGGTACTATTCCGAGGAACGCACCGGCTACGTCAGTAGGCAAGCTTGCAACGGTATGATGATCTGAATGATCAATTGATCTCTACGGCTCAGCATCTGAAGACATCGGCCTTACATTTTTTCAGTTTTATTGTAATTGGTTTACAGCTGAACTTAGTGGTTAGTTTCGAGTTTGTAATAATTAGCCTCATTCTATGTTTAGATAGATGAAGCCGGATATTTAATGCTTTATAAATAAAACGGCTTGGCTGCGAGCCACTTGCGAACTGCGAGCATTGGATGCAGACTTTGAGTACTAGCGGCGAGGCTTGACCTGTGGTCCACGTCCATGGACATAGACGCAGGGTCTTGGTAACTGAATGGAAATATTTGTGGATTTATATGTTTCATAGAAGATGAAATGTGATGCGTAGTCAACAAGATTGAGCTACATGAAGCCACGGAGTAGAGATGGCAAAGACCATTGTAAGGATCTTTAGTAACTAATGGGAGTGAATAGCCTAATCAAACTTTCCTTTAAAGCACAATCACTAGTCAAACTTGTTAATACTACAACCTAATTTAAATATGCATTTTAAAATATTTTTCTAGAATAATATGCATTCAAATATTCTAAGAAAACAACAAGAGCTATCATATTTTAGAAAAATACGAAACAAGTTTCATATCTTTTTAGTTACAACAAAATTTCTTATTTTAAATATGAAACCATTTTGTATTTCTAATGCATATTTATTCTAGAAAAATATTTTGATAAATTTTTAAATAATCATTCTACAAATTTTTCCTTTAAAGTCTAAATAACCTACTTGAAAGTGAAAGTCTCATTTCTCCCTCTTGGCTGATGTAGCGCCATACAGGATGACTAACGTGGCACCACATTGACTAAAACGGCTTTCAAAACTGCCCGGATAGGTAAATTGTATGACTCTAAAAAACTAGTTTTTTTCTAAGAAGGCAAATTGAACTCACATAATAACTGAAGGTCATATAACCTTTTTACTATTACTCCTGGTTGTACCTCACAAAAGACATAACAACAACCTGCTCAGGCCTTGTTTGGATGTTATATATTGTTAAGAAACCATAGTATAAAAAAACTGCAGTTTCTGAACCAATCGATATGAAAAAAAAAACATGTTTTGGAAAAAGAGATCTAGAGTTGATTTTTTAAAACTCTAAAAAGAGATTACGGTTTAGTAATACCGTGACATTCAAATCCATCAAGATTATTGCATCTAAACAATTCATGGCACTAAAACAAAAATATTTCACAAAACCAATTTTTTTTTTTTTGTAAAACTCCAAAATTATTTGTAGCCCAACAGGGCCTTAACTTGCAAGGCATCCGTTCATTGTATCACTCACGGACTCTCACTCCATACTTCATGGTCCAGAATCAGGTTTTGCACCATGAGGCCATATTGAATGTTCAAACTAGGCCCATTTATGATCCAAGACTTATTTTCTGTGTTTTCTTTTTAATGTTGGACCATGGGCGTGTTCTTCTCAATGTGAAGCCCAAGTCTTCAGGAGGCACACAAAATTCTAAAAAAATAATAAAAAAAGCTACGCAAAGTATAAATTCATAAATAAACTTCACGTGGATCATTTCGACTCTCGCAAGGTTTGGCCTTTTTCATCCATATATATAATCACTTCATCAGGATTCAGGAGGGAGTTTAGTTTCTTATAGTAAGGTTCATTTGGTGGCAACGAAGACAAGCAGTATATGTGGAAGAAATTTATCAGACAAGAGCGCAGCTATGTCAATTGCAGCAATCTCAACAGATTATGATCTAGCAACGAGGAAATTGTGACCAATAATACCTGGAAAACTGATGGAGGTTTTCCTTATGATTAATGTTGATGGATCTTTTAATGAGATCTTGGGGGCAGTGGCGGAGCTAGCCTCCAAATCAGGGGGGGGGGACATTTCGCAGGTGAGCCGCAGCGTATGACAGTCAGTGAGGCGTATATACATGTTTTGAGAGATGTATAGAAGCGTGATAAATCAGCTAGCCATATATACATTGAGATTTGAGAGATGTATAGAAGCATAGAAAAGTAGCGGCTATAAGCACTATGGGGGCCACAACCAGGGGTACAAACTTGACAGATTCTTGTGTTTGTAAACTAACTTTTAGTGCTGATTAGTAGTCGTGTGGTTGATTCTGTAGAAACTGCATGGAGCAAGGGGGGCCATGGCCCAGGATGGCCTATACATAGCTCCGCCAGTGCTTGGAGGTACCGAGCAGTAGTGCTGTCATTAGAGATGCCTCGAGTGGTTTCATTGCAGCATCTTATAGCTATATCTCTCATGTGCTGGACCCAACTATGGCGGAGAGATGGGCTCCTATTGGGTCAGCAAATTGGTACCAATCGAGCAAATCCAAGCTGACCATATGCATGCAGATTGTTAATACAATGCTTGGTGGAGGTTTCTCAGGTACGGCATCGGAGGCATCTATGATGAAATTTGTCTACTCTTGGATGATTTTGCTACAATATCTATTAGTCATTGTAACAGAGAGTACAATTCTGTAGCTCATGAGCTGACTGTGCAAGCAATGTTGAAAAAAGGTTTTCATTGACCCCCTTCATTTATTCGCCATTTACTTGTAAATGTTGTAATTGATTTTTGAATCAAGAAAGCTCGCCGAAGGGCTTAACCTCAAAAAAAGATGATTCAAGGATCGAAGGTGTTTGGTAAGGTGCACTTGCATCCAAATCTAATTATCTGTGGAAGTGAATATTTCGTCGACAATATTCCTTTTACGCACATGAGGCGAGAGGGCACGTATAAGGACAGACGCAGCCACATGGACGCCATGTGATGTGAGGGTGGCGATGGCGTGGGGCACGGACGCGAGTCCAAGCACAAGCTGATGCAGTGTCTCATCTCACTCTCACTCTCACTCTCTCACTCTCAGTCTCATTTGCTGCTCGACAGCGCCCAAAAGGCAGATAGGCAATCCTGATGCCTTCCTAGCTGTACGCACATTTGTGTGGTTCTTTTTGCTGTCCTTTTAGTGTCTCGTGGCCACCCTCCCATCTCCCTCCAGCCAGATCTCCTCCGTCGGGACCCAGCTAGGAAGATGAAGGTTTTTGTTGGGATGTGATGTGTATTGTGTGATCGGACGGAGCCTTTTGGGCATTCATGGAGCTGATTGCACTTGCAGCGAGCGCCATAGAAATCCGATTGGGTTTGGATGGGAGCTGCGTGGCCAGCTGTTGGTTGCTCTTCTCCCTGTCTACACTAGACTCTGAATTGTGCGAAGTTGGTTAGACTCATTTTCATGCTAGAAGAAAAATACACGCTCAACAAAATTTGGACTCCTTTCTGAATTTTCTGCGAGAGGAAGCCAACCAATTGAACCTGAAGCCCCTTGGTCCCCTGAACCTGAAGCCTTCCTGCGAAAGCAACATCTCCCAGTTATTTGTGACCGCGCATTGACTGATGAATGTGAGAGTAATATCATCAGGCAGGCGTGGTTGTCTGGTTAAAGTGGCAATCTTTTTTATCTATCATCTGGGTCAGTCAAGCCAGGGCTAGGAGGCATGCTCTCGTGCAGGATGCCCGCAGGACCATCCCATGCGAATTGTGAAGAACAAGCACCAGCCAACCATCCCCACATTGATGAATCCCGCATTTTTCCATTTGCATCCATCATTCCTTCCGTGGACAGTTACTCCTACAGTAGCAGGAGTACTTGTAGTTCTGTTGAAAGGGGGGCAGGGCACGGCGTGGTGCTTGCTGGCTGCTGGTGGTGGTCCATTGCCATTGGCGACTGACTGATCGACTCTTGTTGTGCAGTTTCTCGGGGGTGTCAAGGTCAGGCCTCGTTTACTTTCATCAATTTGGCCATCAAATTCAATATGCAGAATTTCTATTCCTCGTCACATTAAAATACCGACACATGTATGAAGTACTAAATATAGATAAAATCAAAAACTAATTGCACAGTTTTATTATACTTTATGAGACGAATATTTTAAGTCTAATTAGTCAAAGTTTGAATAATTTTTACCAAATATAAATGAAATGCTATAGGAATTCTGCTACAGGAATTCCAGCTCCAATTTGGAAATCTTAACAAGACCTTTGACACCAGACAGGAGCAAGAGCCGCACGAATTCTTCTCGGCCGCAACGTTCATGCGTCAACCAATCGGTTATGCGGTTACCGCTGCCATGTTTTAATCTGGTTTCTTGATTGGTTGATTGTAGCCAGGCCCAGGCGACTTTGTTGAGGATCAGGCAGTGTGTGGGTTTCAGTTAAATTACAAACCCTGTCTGTCTGTCTATGTCTCTCTAGTGTCGACTGAAAAATGATAGGGATGGCACAAACCTTGAACAAGAAACACACTTGTGTTAATAAACAAAAGAAATACTAGTGCCTGAATCAAACCGGAGTATTACGTACAAGTGGAGTAGTCGTATTTGGAGTCTGCCAGTGTGGTCTGAATTGATCAGCAATGTCCCGATTCCGTTTCAACTCTGAATCAGCAGAGACAGAGACAGCTCGACCATAACCGATACCGCCGCCGCCCAATCCACCCACTGAATCCCTCCATGTTATGGTCGATGGTGACGCGGACAAAACGCTGGGAATTGGAATTCCTTGTGGTTAGGCTCGCTGATGGACGAATAATTGGTGATAGCTGCTGCCACCGACGACTGACAGCTCCTCATCATCTGACCTGACCTGACCTGACCAACTACCAACCCCTCGTCTGCTAATAGCGTTGCTTTGCTGCTTCAGTCGTCCGTTTCCCGTTCCCCCCAGGAGTTGAGCAAGGCAAAGCTGATGACTTGTCAGAGGTTAATATTATGGGTTGTTAATTAACAGAGACCAGCTTGCTTTTGACAGCTGCATCTTCTCCTGCGACTGCCACTCAGGCGTCAATAGGAAGCACAGTATGTAGAAATGGAAGCAAAGCGTGAAGCATGGCGTCACTGCTCATAACAAAAGGCTCTGTCGTGCGTGGGCGCCCTCACTGAGGGGTGGGCCCACGCGACAGCACCTGCCGCCGACCGAAACCGAGGGAGGATGATAACGTTGTTTACTCTTGTGTGAGACTAAAACTTACAGTCCCTTGCTTGGAAATTGGAATTGCTGCCAATAATCCTCCTAGTTTTTGTGTTTTGTTTTGGTCGATTTGGGTGGTTGAGAGCCTTTGTTTTTTGCCGACCCAACCGATGCCAATAACACTACCGGTCACTCTATCTACACTCTATCTCTACCCTGGCCACACACGTACATTAGAGGCCAATAACGGCCAGCGCGCGACCACGACCACAGAATGACGTTGCAAATTTTCTTCACAATAAAAAAAACGAGATCGGTGGGGGAGAACCCCTCATCCGTAATGCTTTAAGCAGAAGACCGAGGTCCTCAATTTTAAAAAAACCCTCGAACCCCAGCCCCACCCAGACACTGTGAACAGGACCCCGGAGAACCGTAACTTGGGCTGTCCTTCGCCATAGGCCGGAAACGGGCCGTTCCACCGGTGCTTTAGCCCATGAGATTGACGAGTGGATTTTTATTACCTCCAGGGTGAAATTCGCCCCTTTACGGGGTTCAAACTCAGTACCTGAGAGGTGTCTCCAGAGTGTTAGGTTAATTAGGATAACCAACCGAACCCAACATCCTTTGGCAATTTTCTTCACAATAAAAATTCTAGCAACCAAGGTACAGTCCGTAGTGCCACATAAATTTCGAAAATGAATTTCGACCGGCTAGATTCCAGCGTTTCATAAAGTACAGGAAGGAAAATAAGAAAAAGGTGCTAGTAAAGTTAGTGAGGCATTGAATTGAAAAACAGTGCTTGTAAAAGGAACAAGGCAAAGTGTTTGGCGGTGTGTCCATTGCACACGGACCAGCAACGGTTGAAGAGAACAACGTGACACTTGTTTATTCTCACATGGGGATCATCATTCTGTTCTGCTCTCTCTCTCTCTCTCTCTCTCTCGGTCTCCGTAACATCCAATCAGCAGGCAAAATGATCAGATCAACAGATCCCTTGGTAATCGTAGTGTACTCGCGAAAATATTAAGAATCCCAACAACGACAGGGACAAGACAAATTGCAGTTAGCAGAACTACTGCGACTTGTTGGCTGTGTTTAGTTCCCTAGAATCATCCCAAAATTCACTACGTAGAATTCCTATTACCCGTCATATCAAAATGCTGGCACATACATGGAGTACTAAATGTAGATAAAATTAAAAACTAATTACACAGTTTTGTTGTACTTTACGAGACGAATATTTTGAGTCTAGTTACGTAAAATTTGGACAATTTTATCAAATACAAATAAAATGCTACAGTGTGCTGAGGTGACATGATGTGACATTTTTATTCGAAATTCGCGGGAACTAAACACACCTGTTGCCTCGTTGGAATGCAGAGGCATCCCAAATTCAGCCACCATTTACCTGCCGGATGGACACCACGGACATATTTACCATTGCAAAAAGTGATATAGTGTTGTACTTCTATCACCTCATGATGAGTACAAATAATCCACATCACCAATAATACTCTATATTGTACTTTTAACAAATAATCCACATCACCAATAGTACTCTAACAAAAAGTAATGCTGATTCACATGAAGGAAGCAGGCTATAAATGCCATACGTCGCTTTTCACATGTTATAAATCAACGGGAATAGCTAGACCTAGACCACTTGCTAATTAGCTACTCTAACACGAATATATTCGGTTGTGAGATGCACCGAATCAGAATGACATTCTTAACTTGTGGTGGCTCAGTTTCTCAAAAATTTCGCTATGCCTAGACCTCAATACGAGCTTGGAGCATGAACTATTCGATCGCGAAAGGAGCATCCAATGGTTAGTGGCCAGGGTTTTCAATTTCGGCATTCAAAGTTTTTTTGGCCACCATCTATCCCAAAAATATTGAAATTCTTGAATTTTTGGTGAAATTTTATTGAGACTCTTTTTAGAGGCTTAACAAGGAATATGATTTTCTAAAACTTTTAGCTCTAAACAAACTATTTATAAGATTTATGATACACATCTATTGAGTAAAAAAATACATAACATAAATAATAGAAAATATATGAGTCAATACAAAATATTGGACTTATCTTTAGGGAACCCTGAAAATTACCGAAATCCTTAAAATCTTGATAAATTTTTGGCGCCCTGCCTGTAGGCTGTAGGTCTTTATGCTACTATTATAGACGCATTTGCTTGGTGACTTCTCACAAATGATAGCCGAAACAGTCAAGTACGACTACATTGGTCTAAATTTCAGCGGCATTTGAAATGTTTCCCATGGTAAAGGTTCAAAATTTGATGAAATATTATGATTTTTTGGAGGTGGCTAAGGAAAACATGAAGTTGCATATTACACCAATATATGTGCTATATAATGATTACATTTTGTCTTGATTTAGAATTTTAGGGAAAAATCATACTTCCTGTTTAAGCCCCTAAAAAATTACAATGAAACTGCAACCAAATTTCATGAATTTAGATAATTTAATACCAAAATTTAAAACCCTACCCATAATCCTTTGGAAAATATACTCATCATATTTCAAACGGCATCTTATAACCGTTGCATCAAATTTGTACATACCATACTAATGTATGAATTCATAATTCATAATTCCCTCCCGAAATTGACGCCATCCAATTTGTGACGCCCAAAACACCTGCTCATGGAGTCATGGTCGTAATGGCGTCATCTCTGTCCCTCCCTCTTCAAACTTCAAAGGCTGGCTGCGGTCACGAGTAGTAGTCTCTATTCCCTTCCTGTATCGTCCGCTTGGCGTGGGTCCCGCTTCCTGCCGCGCTGAAGCAGCCTTTCTTCTTGGCACTACGCCCGCCCCCGCCCGCATCCCGCAGCAGAGTCCACTGTCCACAGGCAAAGGCGATAGGGAGAGAAAGGGAGCACGGGATGGGTTGAGAAAACTAGAGATGGAGGCACAAAGTGGGCAGCCTGCTGCTGCTGGATCTTGGCATCTCGCCGCCGCCGCCGCCGCTTACTTCGGCTCCACCTGGTATGCCCTTCTCTCTCCCCTGCTTCCCCTCTCACCAGGATTGGATTGGATTGGATCTTTGCTTCCTTCACCTGTGCAGCCGTGATTGTTGGTTGAGTACCTGCTTATCATATTTCTTGACCTGTGTTTGCCCCAAAGATCCATCTTTTACTGCTGCTGCCGCTGCTGCCCCGTGATTCGGCTTTGCTGGGAATTGGATTGCCGGAATGGTTGGTGTTGACGAGTGGGTTTGGTAGGTGGAGGTGGAGCAGCAGGCGTGGATCATGTGATCTATATCCTCTCCTTTTCTTCTTGCTGAATGCAGCCTGACGGCTGACTCGCGAGATTTATTTCCAAAACCCGCTTCTTGCCTTCTGCTAGCAGATAGTAAGCAGGAGCATCGCGCCTCGATGTTCCTCCTGTCTTATCGGGAGGTTCCGTTTCTGGGGAAACGGATTTTGGGTTCTGTTGGTTTAAAAGAATAAATTCTTTGATTGATTGTTCCTCGGTTCAATCGGTTACCTGGCTTATCTGTCCGTTCGACAGAATTGTGATTGATTTTTTTACGTCACATGAAGGAAGCGTTGCACTGTCATCACTTCGGCAGCGCTTCCTGTGCATGCACAATTTTTTCTCGTCATCCAGTTACTGAGGACCAGTGTTATCTTTTCTTGGCTCCAGTTTGGTGCGGTGTGGGCTAGTTATCTACTACTAGTATCTTCGGGCCGGTTCAAGACTTGCCCCTGGTACGTACTAACTCATACTCATAGTCATAGCATGGTGTTCTTGAGCCCTCTTCATCATTGCTGCTCATACCTTGCTTTATTGATCTTTTTCAACTCATTTCTTTTTGTAATAACTATGCAGGTGCTGATTCCGTTGATCCCACAACTGAAAAGTGGGATAAGATATTGCATCTCTGTACTGTTCTAAGCGCTGAGCAAGTAAGGCATTATTATTTATTGGTTGGAGTAGTCTCTGCTGCTATCCGGCACCAATGGCGACTTTGGTTCGCCATGATTCATCAAGGCAGTACTCTTGGTTGTGGGTTAGCCATATCAGCCCCAAGAACTCAAAATGGCTCCAGGAAAATATCACCGGTGAGTTCATTGCGTTCTTCAGTTCATCTTTACCAGAGAGCATTTTTTCTACTTCACTTCAAGGCAACAGTCAGCCAAGCTCATGCTCATGCGTTGTTTGTGTCCTTTCTATCATTGTTCTAAAATGTATACCAGTCAACTTGGAAATTCAATGCAGTAGACTTATTATTCAGTTGGAACAACATTTCTGATTTTTTTTTTGCTCATGATCTGAGCTATTACATACGAATCTTTCTGCTGCACTGGACTGTTTTCTCAATGTCAGTCTTTCTTTGATAAAAAGTTACACATATGGTATTTGAATTTGGAAATATTTTGATAACCTGTTAACACTAGGTCCTAAACAGTTGCCCATGTATTTGTGCAAGAGTTTTCTTTTGGATGTGTTAAAGATGTCTCTGGAGAGAGAGGGAGAGGGAGAGGGAGTGAGGCATTTTTATAGGTGCAATTAAGCTGAAGTCTGTTTCTGTTGTAAATGCTTGAACAGCTTAAATGTTTGCTTTGATGCCTTCTTTTTTCGTCACTGCAAACTAACATTGGTCTATATATGTTCGTTTTCGTAACTATGATAATCAATTTGAAGATATGGTTGCAATGAAAGGACTGTTATAAGTGTGGTCCATGAACTGATTGGGTCTTGTTTTGTGCAACAGACATGGACACAAAGGTTAAAGCAATGATCAAACTTATCAATGAAGATGCTGATTCTTTTGCAAGGAGAGCTGAGATGTACTACAAGAAACGTCCGGAGCTAATGAAATTGGTGGAGGAATTCTATCGAGCATACCGTGCTCTGGCAGAAAGATATGATCAGGCCACTGGGGCACTTCGCCAGGCTCACAGAACAATTTCTGAAGCATTTCCAAATCAGATGCCGTCAATGTCAGATGAGTCACCCTCTGCTTTCAGCCAAGAGATGGAGCCTCATACTCCAGATATGTCTACTTTCAGTTCCGATGATCTTCAGAAGGATGGAGTTGGTGTGTCACCACAGTATTTCACCTCCAAGAGGAATGGTACAAACCCTGAGGAAACCAGCGCCCTGTCAAGTCGAAAAGGTCTAAAGCTGTTCAATGATTTGTCATCGAGTGGTGAAAATGCTCCTCGTGCTGGTTTTGATGGAAAAGTACGGAAAGGCCTAACTTTTGAAAGCCCAGAAGTTAAAGGGAAAGATGCTATCAGCAATGAGATGGCAAATTTGCAACAAGAAGTTGCAAGACTATTAGCCGAGAGCCAGAATCTGAAACAGCAGATGTTGTCAGAATCCGAGCGGGCAAACAAAGCTGAAAACGAGATGCAAATGCTCAAGGCAACAGTTTTGCAATTAAATGCTGATAAAGACACATCCCTTATGCAATATAATCAGTCCTCTGAGCGAATATCTACATTGGAGTCCGAACTCTCGAAGGCGCAGGCTGACCTTGAGAAGTTAACTGATGAAATGGCTGCAGATGTCCAGAAGCTAATTAATGCTGAAACACTCAATATTGCTTTACAGTCTGAGGCTGAGGGTTTGGATCAGAAGATGAAGATGCAGCAACAAGAACTAGAACAAAAGCTTAAGGAATTGGAGAGTTTCCGCTCAAGCTTCCAGGAGGAGCATGAAAAGCGCATGCAGGCTGAAAGTGCTCTACTTTCCCAGGGGAAGGAACTTGCTCAATCCCATGAAGAAGTACAGAGGTTGGCTATAGAAATAAGGATGGCGAATGAAAAGTCGAATGAACTCAAGCGGTCCAAGGAGGTCCTTGAGGACACTGTTTGTGAGCTGGAGAACGAAGTTGAGCGCCTTAAAGAACAAAACCAGTCCTCTGAGGTGCTTATACAGAAACTTGGTGACGAGATAAACACACTCAAGAATTCAAAGAATGGACTTCAAAGTGAAATACAAAGCCTTAAGAGCATCATTTCACAACTAAATACTGAGAAGAATGCAGCTGTGCTTCAACACCAGCAGTCTGTGGAGCAGGTTTCGGTACTCGAATCTCAGCTGTCAAAGCTACAGTCAGAGCTAGATGAGACTGAGCAGAAAGTACAGTTGCTGACAGAAGATCTTGAAAAGAAGAAAGAAGAAGCAGACAATGCCCATTTCAAGCTGCAAGATGAATGTCATAGGCATATGCAAACTGAAGCAACTCTTCTAATGACAGAGGGTCTGCATTCCCAGTTGCAAGAAGAAATGAAAATGCTGACAAAAGATTTTGACGGATCAACAAAGAAGCTTAGTGAGTTGGAAAATAATAAGTTAGATCTGGAGAGCACACTGAAAGAACTGAAGAACACCATTTTATGTTTGAACTCGGAGAAGGATGCAGCACTGCTTCAACAACAGCAGTCTTTAGAGAAAGTATCTGATTTGGAGTTAGAACTCTCAAAGATGCAGTTGGAAATGGATAAGTCTGTACAAAAAATTCTCTTACTGGAACAAGAAATTGCACAGAAGAATGAAAGTGTCGACAGCCTGGAGATAAGTTTGAAAGATGAATGTGAGAAGAGGCTACAAGCCCAAACATCACTTGTGTCATTGGAGAAAATGTATTCCCAGTCACAGGAAGACGTTAGTAGGCTGCAAATAGATATTGAGAAGCAGAATGGCAAGTTGAATGAGTTGGAGAACTTGTCATCCGAACTGAACAACACCATCCTACTTATAAACACTGAGAAAGATGCTAGTCTCCATGAGAACCAGCAGTCCTCAGTGAGAATATCGGATCTTGAATCTGAACTCATGGCCTTGAAAGCTGAACTGGAGAATGTTGAAGGGAAAGTTCAGATGATGGAGAAAGAACTCATATATAAGAAAGAAGAAGCAGATAACCTCCGAATTAGCCTACAAGATGAAACTCAAAAACGGGTTGAAGGCGATGCATCTCTTGTTATGATGACAAATCTTCAACTCAAGTCACAAAATGAATTGAGAAGGTTAGTGCTGGAACTCGAGAAGCTGAATGATAATTTAAGACAGGTGGAGAAGAGTAAGGTTGATCTTGAGAACATCGTGACAAAGCATACGGAGGAAATCCATATGCTTCGTGAACAGAATCTTTCTACTGAGCTTATGATAAAGGACCTTCATCTTGAATTGGACGCATTGAAGGATTTGAATGTGAAACTTCAGGAACAAATGGGGTTACACATAGGTGAAAAAGAAGTACTTCAGAGAGAATTTACTTCTCAAAGGGAAGAGAAGGAAAATCTAGAGGGGATACACCACACTCTGGTTGATGAGATGGATACCCTAAAAAACACTGCAACAATGAGCCAGAAGTTGATCGACGATTTGCAAATTACAAACTCAAAACTGAAGGAGGTGTGTGCAAGGAGTGAGGTTGAGAAGGCACTTCTCTCAGAAAAGCTCCAAGAGGTGGAGAAGCTATCTGAAGAATATTCACTCTTGGAGAACTCACTTTCAGATGCAAATGCTGAAATGGATGCATTGAGGGAGAAGATAAAAGCACTTGAGGCTTCAGAAAGCTCTCTCAAGGATATAATTTCCTGTCATGTTTCTGAGAAGGCTGTTCTTGTATCAGAGATAGAGATCCTTGGTAAAAGATTATCTGATGCCTCAGAGAAGAATTCTATCTTGGTTACCTCATTATCTGATATGAAAATGGACCTTGAAGATTGCAGAACAAAGCTGAAAGATTCTGAAGAATCCTGTCAGGCTCTCCTTGCAAATAACTCAGCTCTTTCTGGTGAAGTGGATGCATTGAGGGGGAAGATAAAAGCACTACAGGCTTCAGAAAGCTCTCTGAAGGATGCAGTTTCCTGTCATGTTTCTGAAAAGTCTGTTCTTGCATCAGAGCTAGAGATCCTTGGTAAAAGTTTATCTGAGGTTTCAGAGAAGAACTCTATCTTGGATATCTCATTATGTGATATGAAAACTGAGCTAGATGAATTGAGAACAAAGCTGAAAGATTCTGAAGAATCTTGCCAGGCTCACCTAACAAATAATTCAGCTCTTTCTGCTCAAAAGAACAACCTGTTCTCTCAGGTACATACTGATGTAACATACTAACCTTTTTTTGTTGAGTTAGAAATTAATATTGTTACACTGTCATAATTTTTGAACTAGTCTCATATCATGTCCCCTCTGTACATAAATTTGTTTTCTCATATAATGTATTGTGTACATTCATTTCTTTCAGTTGGAGAGCATTACATTGGCTATGAAAGCCCTAGAAGGTATGCATGCCAATCTGGAACAGAAGCACTCCTCTGTATCAAGAGAGAAGGATTTTGCATATGATCAAGTAAGGGAACTGCAGAATCAGTTGAGAATTAAGAACGAGGAGTTTGAAGTGTCAGCAAAGTCGTATCAACTGCAAGGAAACAGCTATGAGAAACAAATTTCTTCTCTGCAAGAGAAAAACCATTATATGGAGGAGGTGCTTCAACGGGAACAGCAGAAAAATATAAGTGCTTCTATTAGTACAGTTATTTTGGAGAATTGTTTGGTTGATGAGCAAGACAAGAAGGTTGCTCTTTTCACTGAATGCCAAAAGTATGCTGCGGAAAATCATTCAGCCAATATGTTAGTTTCAAAGCTGATGGAGGAAGCTAGATATCATGGGGAGGAGAGAAAAACATTGCTAACACACAATGATAAACTAAGGGAAGGGATTTCAAAGCAAATGAAGGTTCTGAATATCTGCAAAGATCTAGGGCCTGCTGATTTAGCTGAGGACGAAGTTCTGTTGCAGACTGTTTCAGATGAAACCGTCAACATTTTGAAACTTAGGGATGAAACTGAAGATTTGAATAGGCTCATGGACACTGAGCTCTCAGTTCTCTCAGTAGTTTTGTTGCAAGTAGGGATGGAGCTCAGAGATCTGCACTTACAGAAGTGTGCCCTTGAGAAAGAAGTGGAGACTGGTGAAGCGGAGTCGCTTTCTTTGCAAAACAAAAACCAACAGATGTTGGAACAGAATGAACAACTAAGGAAAGGATTACAGGAAAGCAGTGAAAGGGAGGAGGTGCTGAAAACTGAAGTATTCATCATACAAGAGAAACTATCCTGCTTGAGAGAGTCCTACCAGACCTCACAAGATGAAATTTCCAACCTGACTGAAAAAAATGAGTCCTTGTCTAAGGAATACCAGTCCTTGAGTGAGAAGTACAATTCCTTGGAAGATGAGAATGATAATGTTCTTGAAGAATGCATGATGCTCGAGAACTTGTGCCTGTTCTTTAGGGGACATAATAATGAGATTGCATCTGCATTGGCTTCTCTTACCGATGAGATGGCTTTGTTGAGTTTGGCTAAGGGTGATCTTGATCTCCAAGTTAAGGAGCTGAGCAGAAGGTCACTGGGGCTTGAATCAGAAAATAGTCACTTAAAGGAGTATATCATTTACTTGGTAGAGATTCTCAGAACTCGATTTGTCCTTTCAGAGTTTGATTTGGACACCAATCAAAGTGTCTGCCAGGAGTTGGTTGTTGAACTTGAGAATTGCATGACACAGTTGGTGCAGAAGGATGATGAGCTAATTGAAACAGAAGAGAAGGTTCAACTCTTGCAAGAAAAGAACCGGGAACTCTGTGGAGTTGTTGGGTCTCTTCAGGTTGCAATCGAAGGTGCTAAAGTGGTGAAAGGAGAACTGGAGAAGAAAATCACAAGACTGATTGAACAGTGTTCTAGCAAGGATGAGGAAATTTTACTTCTTCACCAAGACAATGAGGCATTGCAATCAGAGGCTGAGCAATGTGAGAGGGAATTTGTTGTTCTGATGGATGATGCAATTACATCTTCAGTGAATTCTTTGATCTATAAAGAAAAAGCATTTGAGCTTATGATGGATGGTAAAGCTACAGAGAATAAAGCAATATCCCTAAAGGATTTGCTAATGAAGGAGATCTCTTCCCGAGATGCTCACGTTGAGGAGTTGCAGAAAAAGTTGGCTGGCATTCAGGAAGAACATGCAGAACTAAAAGCTGAGTTGAACACACATCTAGCTCTCATAGCATCATTGGCTGATCATGTCAGTGTGCTGGAAGAAGATGCTCGTTCTCTGTCAAAGCCATGTAGTACTGAAGGCAAAGAGGTAAGCTTCTTTGTTTGTCCTTATTATTAAGTATGCATCCTTTTTGAAATCTTTCGTGTAGTTAAAAAAATTCTATTCTTTCAGTGAAGCAAAATTTGACCATTCCTTAATACTTATCATATTAATTTAATATTGTAATACTTGATTGTAATAATGTAATCTTATGTTTTTCGTTGCAACTGCTCTTCCTTCTAGTTCTAGCATCACTTATTATTAGTTGTATATTTCTACTACGGTTTGTGCACTACATGGATGTGACACTTTATCACTCCAGTCATATATACTATCCTTCCCGTTGACAAATGATCTCTGATTTTTACAGGAAACTGCATGGGTACATCATGTGCAAGAGGGCAACGATGGGATGGAATCTCATTGCTTACCCAAAGAAATTCCAAAATTGCAAGAGTTGATTGCAAGAATAGAAGCACTTCAAGTGGCTGTATTAAATGCTAAAGATCGTCAAGATCAGGAGTCAGGCGAGTCTGCAGCTAAATTGGCAGCAGCAAGTGCAGAAATTCAAGAGCTTAAAGCAAGAGGCGGCTCATGCATGGAGGCAAAAGAAATATATTCTGACCATGAGAAACAAGATGTTGAGGTCTCCAAAGGGAAGCAAGTCCAGATCATGAAGGATATTGAGCTGGACAAAATAACTACTTGTCCACCATATGGTGCTGGAGCTGCCCTCTATCCCCTTGGAACTGGTGCAAATGCTGAACTCGATGATGACATGCTTCAGCTGTGGGAGGCTGCAGAGAGGAGCTGCAAGAACCAAACGGCCAAGTCCTCGTCATCTGAGCACGACATACAAGCGGTTGAGGATCTGAAGAGTGAGTACCCTTCGTCTGAGCTAGTAAGGGGGAGAGACCTTGGACTCAATAAGCTAGAAGCGTCAAAAGGAGCCGTAGAGCCTCATGAGGCGTGGAGCAAGAACGTA
Source organism: Bothriochloa decipiens (assembly GCA_023333625.1). Lineage (NCBI taxonomy): Eukaryota > Viridiplantae > Streptophyta > Magnoliopsida > Poales > Poaceae > Bothriochloa > Bothriochloa decipiens. The sequence goes on from CM041629.1 coordinate 42,410,736, forward strand.
CTTGACAGGCTTACTTCTGATGCTCAGAGGCTATTGAGCATCCAAGCGAGTATTGAGGAGTTGAAGCAGAAAATGGAGGGGCCATCAAAGGGCAAATCCCCAATGAATTCTGAGTACAGCAGTGTGAGCACGCAGCTGCATGAGACACAGGGTTTTGTCTTGGAACAGATCAATTTCAACAACAAATTGACCAGGAAGGCCGAGAACTATCCCGCATTGTCAGACAATATGAACAGCGAGCGAGAAGGGTATTCCAGCAGGAGGAAGATCTCCGAGCAGGTGCAGAAAGGGTCGGAAAATGTGGCAAGGTTGGAACTGGAACTCCAGAAGATGCAATATGTCTTGCTGAAGCTTGAGGAAGAGCACGAGTACAGAAGGCTCAAAGTCTCTGATAAGCGCACTCGTGTGCTTTTGAGGGACTATCTGTATGGAAGGAAGGACCGTGGTGGCGGGCAGAAGAAGAAAAAGAAGAGGGTCCCGTTCTGTGGTTGTGTTCGTCCGAAATCAAGAACAGAGCCGTAACCTTTTTGTTCTGGCGGCTGAAGGAATAGAACAGAATCGAGATGCTGGCACCTGCACCTCCAAGAGGTTGGCAAAGTGTCACCTGTGCATTGGAAGAGGAGGTGGTGTTCCTAGGATCCCCTTTGTAATTGAGCTAGCATTTTAGTACCTGAAGAAGCTTATATGTACTAAAATTTTTGGTTCCCTGTCTAAATGAGGCCATTCTAGCTAGTTTAATATGGCTATAGTTTAATGTGTTAATCTCAGGTAATACTGTGATATAGTATCAGAGCGTTCTCTTTCCATCTATTGTATAGCCCATGCGCATGCAGTGCATTTTGCCTCCAGGTTCAGGCTGCAGAATGATAAACGAAACGGTACTCGAATTTCCTTTCGAGTCTCCAAATCTATTTTTCCTGTTGGCATTGCCAGCACTGGGAATAGTAAGTCCTTTCTTTAGTATATAATCTCATAAGGTAGAACAGCGTCTCCTAACCACCAAACACATGTTCGGTTGTTCATGAACAATTTTCTATTTATTATTATGTAACGGATTGGAGCTGCAATTTGCATGGTGCTCTCAAGTCTCAGAAAAGGGCGCTCTGGCTTTGCAAATCTGAAACGTTCGTCTATATTCGACATGTGCAATCGTTATATAGTTTGTCATTTCATCAAATTAGTAGTGGAACTTCTTTGGACATCATTATATATACACTGAAAAACAGGAATAGCTTTTGCTATTCTTCAATCTTCAAGGAGTATATGTACAATCAAGAGTACAATCAGACATAGACCATATTCTCAATGTCAAATGATATGGAGAGCTTCAGACCATCTCCTCCGGCGACACAACAGTTTGCAAATTAGTTGCAATCTTGCAGTTTATGTGTGCATAATCAGACGCGTCGGCTACCGTCAAGAAGATCCACTCGTCGCCGATGATCCGGAGCACCTTGGACTTGTCAAGTTTTCTCATAATCTCACTGCCCGGATTGGCCAACGCTATCTGGAGGTATCTCTTGTCAAGGCTCCTCTTGAGATCCTCCAGCATGCCAGTACCAGACGAGTCGATGCTCGAGACAGCTCCCATGTCGAGCACGACGCACCGCAGTCTCTCTCCGCCACAGGCCCTGATCTGGTCCTCGTGGTCGTCGATCCACCGCGAGATCCTCTCCCGCAGGTAGCTGGCGTTGGCGAAGCAGATGGGCGAGTCGACGCGCAGGACGAGCACCCCCGGCGTGGCCTGCGCCGTGGCGTACTGGTCCATCCTCCGGTAAGCCGTGGAGCCCGGCACCCTTCCGAGAGACGTGGTCCTCGGCCTCGCGACGGCGAGCAGGATCCGGAGCACCAGCACGGCGACGGCGACGACGAGGCCGACGTCGATGCTGCGGAAGACGACGCCCAGGAAGGTGGCGACGCAGACGCAGAAGTCGACCCTGTCCACGCGCGCCAGGAGCGCCGCGGCGCGGACGTCGATGACGCCCAGCATCGCCGAGGCGATGATCGCCGACAGCGCCGCCTGCGGCGTGTGGCGGAAGAGCGGCGTCAGGAAGAGGAGCGTGGTTGCCACGGCCAGCGCCATCACGGCGTTGGACGCCGCCGTCCGGCACCCGGCGTCGCGGTTCACCGCGGAGCGCGAGAAGGGGGACGCCGTCAGGTAGCAGGAGGTGCAGGAGCCCGCCATGTTCATCGCCCCGAACGCGATCATCTCCTTGTTCCCGTCCACGTGGTAGTTCTTGGCCATGGCGAAGCTCCGCGCCACCCCAGAACCTTCCTGCATAGCAGACATGCAGCACACACAAATTAATAAACCATGCTTGTCCATGTCGGATGATCGATCATTCGATCGCAGATAGAAGCCACAAAGAAACAGAAGGAAGTTCTTACAGCGAGCGAGATGATGCCGGTGATGATCCCGGTCCTGGCGGCGAGCCACGTGTGTGGCGACGACAAGAGCAGACTCTTGATCGACAGGGGATTGATGCCCTTCTTCACGGAGCCGATCTAGCACGTACAACAGTTGCAAGTTTAGCCATCAGTAAATATAATGCTATCACTAAGGATGCATAACATAACATAACATGTGTCATTTTTGGTCATGCATGCTCACCGTTTGAATACTGTACTTTTCCCCATTGATGAGATAGACCAGAAGTGTGGAGACTATGATTGACGTCAATGGCGCCGCCGCCGAAACCCAAAACAGGTTGGGCCGCCTCTTGCTCTGCCACAAGAAAGATTCTTCATTAGACAGAGCACGTTATAATTGTACATGAACTTAATAAGAAGATAAAAGAATCGTAGCAGGTGCTAGTACTCACGATGTAGCGCGTGATCTGGAGGAAGACGAAGAGGCAGGCTCCAAGAACGAACGGCTGCCAAAGCCAGTGTCCGGACTGGGAGAAGACGGAGCGCATGACGGCGGGCAGGTCCGTGGCTTGGGTGAAGTGCGGGAGGCCGAGGAACCCCCTGAGCTGCTGCAGGGTCACCACGGTGGCGGCGCCGCCCATGAATCCGACGATGGCGGCGTGCGAGAGGAAGTCGACAAGGAAGCCCAGGCGGAGGACGCCCAGCGCCGCCTGGAACGCGCCCGCGAAGAAGGTGGCCGTGAAGGCGAGGCTGGCGTACAGCGCCGGGTCCTGCGCCGGCGACGCCGCCGGCCCTAGCATGGACGCGAACAGCAGCGAGATCACGGCCGTGCTGCCCACCGCCAGCTCCCGCGAACTCCCCAGCGCCGCGTATACCAGCGCCGGCACGAAGCTCGAGTCTGCAAATATGCAGTTGGAGGGTTTGGTCACGTTGTTTGTTGCTTGTGCAATAATGCATCGTGCTCGTGCACATATATACATAAAAAAACTAACAAAGATCATGCGTATATACTCACAGAGTCCGATGACGGGATCGAGTCCGGCGAGCCTTGCGTAGCTGATGCCCTGCGGGACGGCGAGGCTGGCGATGGTGACTCCGGAGATGACGTCGGAGCGGAGCTTGCCGAAGGAGTAGGACGGCAGCCACTCGAGGCAGGGGAGGAGGTAGCGGAGCGCGGCCAGAGCGCGTCGGCGCCCCGCGGGCTCGCGCGCCACGGCGCGGAACGGGTTGTCCGGGAACAGCGTCTCCTTGAGGTTGGCCCCGACCGTGCTCAACAGCGAGCTTGGCTGGGGCACCGTTTTTCCTCTGTATGTAAGTACAAATAGGCCTTCAATTTGTATATGGTATCAACAGTTTTGTCAGATCAACAACATATCTAAGACCATCAATTTACATAATCCAATTTATTTTATCTTTATAATCTAGCTTATATAAGGTCATGTGGTCAAACAAATACTTCAACTTATTCTAAGCCGGTTTCTATAATTTAGCGTACACTTTGCTTTTTTTTTTTTTGCCTCGTAACTTATACTTTCCCTGTCTATAATATAACGTAGAGATCTCTATATAACATATTCTAAAAATTTTTAGAATAACTTAACACTCAAATAACCCATGTGCCCATGAACTAATGTATACCTTTATAGTTTATACATATATTTGTTTTTATTGCAAAAATATGGGTATTCCGTGGAATACATGGGCACATCCCCAGCTCCGCCAATAATAAGTAGAATAGTGATTATAATAGATTACAATCAAAATTCAAATGGAGAAGTCCAATTAAAATCCAAGAAAAGAAATGAGGCAACATCCAATCCAAATCCAATACAAAATGACTAATGTCTAGTCCCATCCAATCTAATCCGATTATTTTAAAATACGAATACATCTAACATCTGTGATGATCCAATACAATACGAAAAAGTATCTACATGTTGACTTCAGATTTAAAGCTGCACCTTATAATGATTAAAATATCGTGTCCACACATTGAAATTCTAGTAAAATTGATTGAAACTTATTGGTGATTACTATGATAACCATACTTTCTGCAAATTGTGTGTGTATATATATATATATGTATGTATATGTATATGTACCACGTAAAAATCTGAGACCCTAGATTTTTCAAACATGACATTGTCACCTTAAAAATTTAGCGAAGTTGAGTCAAAATTGTTTGAAAAGACTCAATATAATAACCTACTACTCTATGCATATATTAGTGCGGCTCGATCAACATGTGGCATTAAAAACCTAAGCTAGAGTCTAGAGATGAGCGCTTTCTCAAATCCAAAGATATCTAAATGTACACTTGAATTTTTAAGCTCATCTCCAATAGATTTTGGACATTATTGGATCACAGGTGGATATCTACCTTAACCAAGCATATACAAAAGCAACAAATGTCTTAAATTTTGGATGATCCACAATTCACATCCACCGCCACGTCTAAGGTTCATGATGATTAATTTTAGGCGGAGACAAAATGTAGCGGAGGTCAGCTAGCGCAGCAATCACC
>CM041629.1:42416029-42438859 GCA_023333625.1 Bothriochloa decipiens
GGGGGGGGGGTGGGCGGGGTTCATTTGGAGAACGAGAGTTCGAGTGTTCGATGTAAGAAACACGAAATGTTCTAGACTTGTGGTGGTGTACCGCATACCGTAGAGCTCAAGACTTGTGGTCTACTACAGGGACATATCAGAGCACATCGGAGCATCATATAGGAACTGTGTGACATGCATGGACACAAAGGAATCATGGAGGCGTACCGGGCTACCGATTACTATAGGCATGGCCCACTATGGCCCTCACGTGGCTCCTCCAGTGGCACCCACTGCTATCTCCTCCGGGTGTGCTCCCTGCTTTCATCGTCCTTGTCATGTCATCCCTCCCTCAAGTAGTGTAGACTTGATATGGGGCATGCTGCCTAGTCTCTACCTTCTTTTTGGGTATGGCGGTGCCCCTCTGCCATAATGCATAAGCACGCCAAGGAGAGCTCCTAATAGTGCCTTGTAAAGCAGGGACATATAGAAATCACGAAGGCAAGGTGGGCCATGGCCCACTATGGCCCTCACGTGGCCCCTGCAGTGGCTCCCACCGCTATCTCCTTCATGTGTGCTCCCTGCTTTCATCGTCACTTGTCGCCCCTCCCTCAAGTAGTGTAGCCCTGGATATGGGGCACGCTGCCTAATCTCCGGCTTCTGCTTGGGCATGGCGGTGCTCCTCCGCCCTAATGCATAAGCATGCCTAGGAGAGCTCCTAATAGTGCCTTGTAGAACATTTGGGGCTAGCTAGGCTATGGGGGAAGAGGAGTTGGCCGCCGCCCTCTGCAGATGGATTAGGAGTACGTAGGAAGAACCGACTAAGGAGATAGAAGAAAGTAAATAGCTAGACAAATTATAGGTTGAAAGATGAATCCACATGTCAAGTGTGCCATCTCATATTTTTGTTAACAAACTTGAGGAGCGAGCATCATATGTATCCAAAGGAGTGACGTTCTCCAAAAAAAAATGTATGAGATGCCGGAACAGCAGAACTTATCACCACGGTAGGTGATCAGGATGACAAATCATACAAGATTTAAAGACAGTGTGATACATAATTAGTGGAGATAAGTATACATTAGATGGTAATGATAAAGTTAAAGATGCATATTTGTGGAACTTTTTAGATAAATAATGATCATACAAAATATATATTTGGCATGGTTCATAGTGAAAGATAGAATACTACAGGTCTCAATTTTCTTGTATAGTAAAAAATATCTAAGAAATAGATAAGGTTATAAAGAAATGTAGAGATATTTTTGCAATGCCATAATGACTATGAGCAGCTATAAACAGGCGTGTCCATCAACCCATAATAAACCAACATAAATAATATAGTCATAAGATAGCCACCTTATTTGTCTATATCCTATTATTTAAAAGCCAAAATTTCAGTCCATCCTTTTGTTCACTAGAATTTCTGTCCGCCAGCCAGCCCAAAACATATAATAAAGTATATTTTATTTGTGATTCATAGTTGGTAAAGGACTCAACCGAGTATCTCCGAGTTCGACTCTCTCAGCTTCTAATCCCAAATAGGATACGAATATGAATCTATCTAAATCTAAATTTGACAACGTTAATAAAGCTATATCTCCGAGTTTGACTCTCTCAGCTCCTATCCCAAATAGGATACAAATAAAATTAATAAAAGGAAAAATATAAAAAAACATTCATTCAACACCTAAACGACTGTCTTTTTTGCATCGATACAAAATCAAAGATAATTGCTTAATAGCTCAACGCATTTTCATTAACATGAAGTATTAAAGTGTCATATACACTTTTTTCTTATTATGTTTATGATGTACCGATTTAATTTAATATTTTTTTTCATTGCAATACACGATACAGTGTCATGCTCACCAGCGGAGCCCAAGTTTATATGTGTGTTTTATCAGAAAATAAAGTTTATATGTGTGTGGTTTGCTATTCATATTTTTCAGTCTCATCTGACATTAATACTTTATTGCACAAGCATTTACTTAATATTAAATTGAAATAAGATTGTTTAGCAAAGTCTTGTGTTCATGATTTACTTTATTACACTCAAAAATCTTGTGTTCATGATTTAATATTGTGTTAAATCATGATTTAGTGTTCAGTCAACTTTGCTAATGTGTTCATGATTTACTTTATTACACTCAAAAATCTTGTGTTCATGATTTAGTGGTTCATGGTCTCATAGTAACGGAATTGTCCTTTACCATCACGTGTTGATGGATCATGACTTATGAAACCGACAAATTAATTGTCTGTCACTAGTAATGGAAACCACTATGATACCGTAATGGAAAATGTTTTTTAATTTTGGATGATACAAATCCGCTGCCACATCTGAGGTTCAAGATGATTATTTTAGGCAGAGACAAAATGTAGCAAACGTCCTTGACTCCTTGGAGCTAATGCTTTATTTTGCGACGATCCTTGGAGCTAATGCATTGCAAAAGATGGTTGGCTCATTTTATACTTGCTTACAATGTTTATGTAGATTCAATTTGTGAGTGTTCAAGATCGCAAAGAGTTGAGGCTTTCAACCACTCTATCAAACCTATGATTGATGTGTTTTGATTGAAATACTTGAGTCCACCTACTGTTGAAGACACACCTTGCTAGGTAGTTGGCTAAGAATACATCAACCTACTGTTGAAGACACACCTTGCTAGGTAGTTGGCTAAGAATACAAGTGTTGGCCCTAAATGCTTGGTTGCATTGATTCTATGCATTGGGTGTGGAAGAATTATTCAACGTCACCAAAAAGAGCAATACCCTGGGCATGTAGACGGGTTAAACGTGATATTAAAGCCAATGCATTTGAGGATTTCTGGGGTTTTCTTTTCCTATTGGTCTACCTAGCTTTTGCAATGATATCAATGTTAACTCTACTACATTTTATCTCTACCTGAGATCTCTAGAGTTGCTGAATCTTGGACTTTCCAGTGGTGTGAATAAGGCCCACAAATAGGAGACACCCTTTTTGACAACATTTGTATGATGGAGGAGTATACTTATGTGTAATTTACAAGTGGGAATTATCTTGTATAATAACAAATATCAGTATTATATGCCTGGATTTGAGGGATAATTTGTACTTTTTTGTAACATGGAAATTTAGGATCCTCTGGAACGCAATAATTCTGTGGAAATTAGTTAATTTTGCTAAAAAAACATAAGAAACAAAAAAAAAATCCTATGTTCCAAAGTGGCCTCAGATGCAAATGACACTGTATCATGCTAAGCTCTTAGGCTCCATCCAGCCTGTCTCGTGACCCTTATCACGCGCACTCAATCATGTTACTCAAAAAAAAAAAAAAACGCGCACTCAATCATTAGGCACTTGGATTAAGGACGCCTGCTGTTGACATTTCGAATTTACACATCTCGCCTGACTAGATTAAAAAAAACAACACGCAGCTAGTATTTCACAAGAACCATCATCAGACATAGATGAACTGGTACAACATTGCAAAGTGCAAACACCACAACTCTTCCGATCCATTTAATTTCCATCCACTGCTCCTCCATAGTCCGGTCCATACAGTGTACTGTATTGCCGCAATGGTGGTGCTTCTTCGCAGCTGTTTCAGTAGTGGCCCCGCTGCACCTGCACCAGCTCAATCAAGAACACGGATCGTCAGCAGTACAGGAACAACAATATCAGTTTCCGAATTCCGATTGTAAGAAACCATGTGATCCAGCGTCACCTCGAATCCGACGAGCGAGCGGCAGTAGCCGACGGTGGCGGCGGTGAGCACGGAGCTGGTGGACCCGCACTCGCTGCCCGCCACGGACGCGCTGGACCGGTCCAGCCTCACGCCCGCCCACGGCGGCTGCGCATGCTGGTAGCCGCCGTACCCGTACCCGTACCCGTACCCGCACGCTGCGGCCGCCGCCGGCACGCCGATGTGCGACGACGAGCGCTGCATCATCTTCTTGCTGGGCGCGCCGCCGCCCTGCAGGCCGCGGCGCCTTCCGCTGGGCTGCCGCTCCAGCGCTGCCGCCGCCGCGTCGGTGCGCTGCCGCGGCGCGCTCTGGGACCGGGCCTTGGCGCGGGACGACTCCGTGTTGGCCATGTAGCTCGGGACGGCGCCGCCGTACACGTCGCCAGCCGCGGCGGCGTCGTAGGGGGCAATGTATGGGCTGCTGCGCGCCGTCGCCGCGGCGGGGTCGAACGCGAACACGTCCTCGAAGTGGCCGCTGTAGGAGCGCGGCGGGCTGAGGTCGGCGCCGAAGAAAGCCGCGGACGAGCACTGCCCGTGCCCGACGCCGCCGTGATAGTACTCGGAGAGGCGCCGATCCCTGGACTCGGTGGCCGCCGCCGAGCAGCTGCTCCGCCCGCGCCGCGCCGGCTCGCCCACGTCCATCTCCACGATCTTCACGTGCTCTTCCACCTCCTGCATGCGCCCGAAGGACACGGCGTGCTGTCAGTTGTCACCACTTCACCTGGCGGGCAAAATGCAGAGTTGGGCATGCAAGTGTGTCTGGGACTGGTTGGGACATACGTAGGAGCTGCGGCGCCTTGGAATTGGCACGGGATGCTGCGGCGACCGGCGTGCCTGGTAGGCCGGCGGCGTGGTGTGGTCGGCATCCACCAGCATGCGCGCGCGCTGGGCGCGCAGGCGGGACTGCGCGTCGACGAGGGCCTGCATGCGGCGGAGCGTGGCGGTGGCCTGCCAGCGCACCAGCTGGCCCCTCACCAGCGCCTGCAGCTTCACCAGCCCGCGCAGCGCGCACAACGCCTTCCGAGCCTGCATTTCAGGTGCGTTCGTCAGATCATGGATCAGTCACCCCTCACAATCACAATGGTGGGTGCTTTGTGATCGTGACAGGCTTTCAGGTTAAGGAGTCTGACTCACCAGATAGCCTCTGAAGGTGGCCTGGATCCTGGCGGCGGCGACGTCCTCGACGGGGCAGCACCTCACGGCCAGATGGCTCTCCTCCTCCGCAGCCGTCGTGAGACGGGCCACCGCGGCCGCCGCCTCGGCCGCAGCCACGACCGCGGCGTCGGCAGCAGCCGCGGCCGCCACGGCCACCGCGACGGCGTGCTCGCTCTGGTCGAGCTCGCGCGCCGACGGCTCCAGCGACGACGACATCGACAACGGGGACGGCGCGGCGGCCGCATGATTACTGACCTTCCCCTGCTGCGCCGGCGCCGGCGCGGGCCGCCTGAAGCTCCAGCGCTTCTTCTCCCGGGGGCTGGCCGGCAGCGGCGTGGCGTCGCCGCCTAGCTGCTGCTGCTGGTACGGCGGCTGCAGCGCCGCCTTGTCCTTGTCCTTCCGCCCCGCCAAGATGATGCTCTTGAGCCACCGCCCCGCCTTCCCCATTGCTGATCGATGCTAACCTTGCTGCTTCCGGATCACCGAATGGCAATTGGCAATGCGAACACCTGGTAGGACGCGCGCAGTATCCACCGGCTCACATGAGACAACACGGGCACGACAGAGCTTCTATATACTAGCGCCGGCTCACACGACGATAATGGAAGCTGAAGGAAGGAGCGGCGACGTTGCGTCGGTCGGATCACCAGACAGGGGCAGAGGCAGCAAAAACAGAGGATGGTACAGTGGTTGAGTGAGTCAACCGAGGCGAGGGCTCCAGCTTATGAATGGCGCGCCTTGCCATGTGCTTCGGCCGGCGGGACGGGACGGGAACGTGGACATGGAGGGGATCCCAACAAGACAACAATGCTGGCTGGAGGGTGATGAATGAGACGGAGTAGATGGCATGGCAACTGCCGTGCACCGGGGGAGCCGATCGAGCCCCAGCGGTAGCTGCCAGCTGGGTGCATGCTATTAGTCACGGTTCCTGCCTTGCTAGCTGTTTTTCTTGCTAAACACTAATTTTTTTTAAATAGCTTTACGGTGAAGTTATTTTTCTTTCTCTCTCACAAAAGAATAAAGTGGGAGAGAGCTAGCTTATCACAACTTTCTCCCTCATTTCTTTCTCTCATACATACATAAAGCTATCGGTGAAGTTGTTTTGCCAAATAGTTTTCCAAAAATAGGTCAGCTTTACCTACAAAGTTGCTTAAGTTAAAGGAATTGTGATTCAACGATCATTTAGAGTCCTAAAGTTGAGATGGTGTATTCTCTTGAGCATGTCTTGATTTTCGGTTAACAAGCACTAAAAAGTTATAGTCGCTTGTATGTCTGTTCACAGTTTCATTTAGTTTCCTTAGGTACAATAGCATAAATGATGTTGGTTTTCAGTCAAATATCCAAGATGATGGTACATATGGATATGGGTGTTGATTTTCAGTCAAATATCTTGAATGGAGTTATTGAGAGGATGACATGGATATAGGTGTTTTGCTTATGCTATAAACACATCTATGGCTGGGGGGATTGGTTGTGTCCATCTAGATTTCAATATATTTTAGAATTCTGATATGAATGGATTTTTATGCTTGAAAAAACAATTTGATTTTGGTACTAGCCATTAGTGCATCTCCAATAATTCCCAAAAAATCAATTAGTAAGCCAATGAGTTCTACAAGTGTCTAAAAATTGGGAGCATATTCGTTGGGTTCCTCCAACAGTTTCAAAGATCAAGCTCCCATAACATATATGAGAATTTTGCATCTGAAAGCCCAGATTATTTGTAAATAATCCTAAGCACTCTTGTACTTTCCTTCTCTCCTATGTCCTACTCCTTATTTTTCCGCATGTCCTTTCACCTCCAAATTTGCCGATAGATACATGTGCGTATATTCCGCGCGATTGGGTTAATTTTTCCAAGTGCGAAGAGATTGAGAGTTGAGTGGATAGCAGTTTTTTGTTTCAATCTTGCCAAAATGTAAATCAGTATTGGAAGTAGGTTTTGGACACTCTTGGAGTCTGGATATGCTATCTAGTGGAAACTAGGGTCCCTAAGTTGTAGTACACAAGAAGAAGGAATTGGATTTTGTAACTGATGTTAATTGCATGTATCCTTATGAGTCAGATCACTGCAGAGACCAATACTTTATTCTTACATATTATTATTATTACAACAATCAACTAAAATATACCCATGTCCATGTGCTTTGTATATCCATGCATGTCCTTGAAAATTGTGTGTGGCTGTGGGACCTTTTAATTTCATCAAGCAGGGGGCCGTGATCTTGTCTGGATTCGTTGGGTGGGTTTGCCATGTGATTAGTTAACCTAATAGATGTGATGGTCCTTGCTGCGATATGATGTGGTCTTTTTGGTTTTGTGTTCCGCGAACTATCATCACCATCTGAATTAAAACCATACATACCTTTTACGTGATTGCGTTAATGATCATCACTAGATGATCGACATTCGTCTGCACTTGCACAGAGGAATATAATTGGCCACATGAAGTATGTGAGTCCGGCCCGGGAGCTTAATTGGTTGGGTTGTATTGTACGTATGCACACATGTGCAAGCAGGAGGTTGTATGTAAATGCAACTGCACATATTTACACTTACTCCTTGACAGCCACGTGACCATGCACATGTGATGCAATGACAGGGTCTCTTGTCTCATGTTCCTTTTTCCACCAACGTAGCAACTTATATACGCTTCTTTTGTCACTTACCTATAGTCTTTTATTCTCTGCTGCATCTTGAATTCTTGATCCTCGAGATCTCGATATATCCCTTCTGAATTATTGAATCTCTCCTACGTGAATTTACTGTACTATGTGTGTGCATGTGTGTCTGTTTGGTGCATTCATGGTTTTTTGTTTGGAGCAGTGATGAGCTTGGGTGCACGTTTGTTGGTTGGCAGTCACATGCAGCATTTGCCTGTTGGTCCCCCACCAAAATTGTTGTAGTGTTCCTGACGCGACCCTCGTGTTGGCCTCGTGGAGACAAGGCACTCTGTGCATGTACTATATATCTCCTTCCACCCCGCGGCCCGGATCGACTACCGACCATTATAAGGAGCAAAAATGTCAAAAATAAAACCACATACTACCGAAGATGGCTATTCCGATTCCAACCATGTCATAATGATCATTAATCAAATCATCTACTATTGTACAATACAAAGTACTATTATGCTTGTTCTCGATCATTGCATAGCTTCTTTAACTTGAGTCTTGGAAGGAGATATTCTATTTATGGTGAAGTAATTTACCACCTGCGCCCCTTCAAGCCGCGATGTTGCCTTGACACCGTGGAGGGATCGAGGCACGGGGCCGGGAAGCAAGAAAACAAGCATATGGGGACAGTGGCGAAGGGTACGTAGTGAAGGCGAAGTTAGGATATTGCCCTCCCTCCTCCTACATGCACTGGCCACTGCAAAGTCTGAATCAGCGCTTGTTAGTTCTACGTTGTGCCGTACATAGGAACGAGTGAGCATCAACCACTTTGGTGGGAAGGACAGCTCTCATACTCTCAAGTGAAGTTGTTGCTCCTCTACACATAGACTTTTTGACTCTCAAGAGTTTAGCTTAACTGAACCCCCTTGGTTTCACTCCACGCTCTGCCACTGGGCAGGGATATATAACACAACTCTTAAACCATATATAGTGAATACTGAAAACTAAGGCCATGCATGGGAGTATATGTACCAATGTACAGGGTAGTTAACGGTTGATTTTTCATTTTGTTGATAAATTTGTTTTTACCTATGTATCCACACATAGTGTAAATCTAAGTGTATATAAAAATGTGCTCTTCCCTTCTTTTTTTTGTTGCCTATTTGTGTTTTTTTTGGAAAATGATGCAAACACAATTAAAGGATCATCAATTCCTTCCACACAATTAAATCTGTATATACAGCCACACAAAGTGGTATTGCGAGTAAGTAGATTAAACCATGTTAGCTTGACTAATAGCCAAGACAGCTCGGCATAATCTTAGACGGAAGAGAGAGGAAATCAAAAGAGAGAACAAATGAGATGGTCGATGCAAGAGATAAAACAAATAAGTGAGTGGTGAGTCCCATATAATTAAAAACTATTTTCACAATTTGTGAAGAGACTTAGTTATTTTAGGAAATAGGGACTGACTATTAATTAGACATGTTTATATTGGGCTTACTCTAAGCTTAACTGATAAGTGAACTCCACCAAAGATAAATACGGCACCTAAAAATGGATGAAATGTCTAGAAAAATCAAAGGTCTTATAATTTAGAACTAATTAAAGAATCCAATCCATGCAAGCATGTAAAAACGAAATAATTAAGCAAACGAAGAAGAGGATGGCTTAGCTAGAGAACAAAGACGCGCGGCGCTGCTGACAGGCCACCACACGGCATATATGCCATAATATATGCATTGCTCATTTTCCTGCTCACGCATATGCCCCTTGTTCCAGACCGCAAGCATGTGCTGGTCATGTGCTCGCAGGAATAAAAGGACGTGCCCTAGCTCTGTAGGCTGCGCGCTGAGCTCGGTTAGCTGCTTTCTGCTTGCAACCTTTTTGCGATACATAATACTGATAGTACGGCGTTTTTTATGATGGGTGTCAATATTAAACGATGCTATCCAATCACCGTCTCATGCACGATAAACGAGGCGGGGAGATGATTGCTTCTGGGCTTGTTATTATTAAGTCTACAGGCACGTGCGAGAGTGATCGTTTAAATAAAATAGAATTACTTTGGTAAATAGAGGTTTGATATTACTTAAACATAGATATGATAATTTTTTCTTATTATAGATGTAATCATGTATTGTCTTTTAGTATCGCATAGTAACAAATAAGAAAGACAAACATATCTTTGACCTATTGGATAATTACACTTTAACATTATATATAAAAATGGTTATAACATACCTAGGTTTAGAATGCTAAAAATTTTCAATCAATACAAAACTTATCTCATAAACAATGTAAAATTTTAAGCTTTACTCACATGGGGAATTAAAATTCTTTCATGAGTTCTCCCTGATAAGTGTAGATCAATGGTGGCCTCCTCAGACTATAGGGTGAGATCTCTTACTCTCCTTGGTAATTACTTTCCTATTTATTCTAAATCTGAAAGTATTAAAGGTATTAGAGAAAAAATGAGATCAAAGAGTCTATCATGTCGTTTGTAACTGAAGCATAGTGACTAAGGCCAACACAAAATGAGGAAAATATAGACGAACCTGATTGCACATGAGACAATACGAGTCCAACAATTAAGTTAATATTCATGACTTGTGGCTCGAGTTGTCATCATGTTTATGAATATTTGTAGTGTAATCCAGAGTAATTGTAACGTGTTGATGTACCCAACTATTATTTAATATAATTCTTATTTTATCGCACGAAAAAGTTGTCTTCTTGTCATCATGTCATGTAGCATATTTTTCTTTAGCACACTGGTGTCGATGTTGACACAATTCCAATATTTTAGTGTCAAATTTTCTTGACTCTAAAATTACAAATCAAACAGTTTGAACTTTTTGTATGCCATCTTCTAAGATTTGAGCAGATAAAGAACCTGCATGTCATCTACTAAGATTTGTGCAGATAAAGAAATAAAAAATTTGAACATGCTTGACTATTTTGGCAAATTAAAAATGCACCAATAGGGAAGGAAATCTCTTTAATCTTCGCCTTGACTCAGGTGGAAACTTGTTTGACTTATCGGTTTAAGCGAGCAAACACATTTGGCACACACGTGCGTAGAATATATATATCGTTTTAGTTCTCTATTTTATAGCTTGTTTGCTGTTATCACATCAAACATGAAGTACATGAATGAAGTAATAAGTGTAGATGAAATTAAAAACTAATTGTATAATTTATTTTAATTTTGAGAGATAAATCTTTTAAACCTAATTAGTTAATATTTAGATAATTATTACCAAATACAAACAAAAGTTATAGGAAATTTGGAGGCTCCAAATTTGGGCAACTAGGAGGCTGTTGGCTTTTTCAACTGTGGTTTTGACGTGCGTACGTGAACAGACAAATCAAGCCAGGGCCTTGTTTAGATTCTCGAATTTGAGCCTAAATTCCACTATGCAATACTATGTAAAAAGAAGATTCTCCGTCACATCAAAATGCCGACACATGCATGAAGTACTAAATGTAGATGAAATCAAAAACTAATTGAACAGTTTGATTGTACTTTACGAGACGAACATTTTAAACCTAATTAGTCAATGTTTGAATAATTTTTATTAAATACAAACAAAATACTATAGTACGTATTTATGACAAAATGCAACTTTGCAACCCAAAACTTAGATCTAAACATGGCCCAGGACGACGACGCCTGTTGTTTTCCTTCAGCACTCAACCCCTGTATCGAGTGCCCAGTGCCCACGGATGGGATCGATGGAAGCAATTTATGGCAACAAGAGAAACACCGACACATGGATGGGATCGGTGAAGTGTTGTTTATATATGAGCCCACTAGACAATCAGATATGGTTTCAGTCTGGACTCCGAGCTGGGCCGTATTTATTGTGGCGGACTTTATAAAAGGTCTGCTGCGGTAAATTAATTTACGGTAGCAGACTTCTTAAAACGTCCGTCATGAAAATATCTATTTTTTTGACGGCATATTAAGATATCGATTTACCGTAACAGGTAAAATTGACTATTACGGTTACTTAAAAGTGTCCGCTGCGGTAAATCGTGGGATTTACCGTAGCGAAAAAAAAAGCTCACCACAGAGTGAACAGTAGCATCGTCATGGAAGTTTTCTGTGTAGCAGTCACTGACCAATCTGGCCGTGCATGTCTCCGTCATGCAACAAAGGCGCACGTTAGTACGTCGGTAATACGTACATAATTAACCGTGACATGGATCGGCCGGGCATGCGCATGTGATGTACGTTCATCATGCGTGGAAGACTGTATTGTCTCCGTTTGAGTTAATTTGTGAGTACGGCGGAGTGGGAGATCAAAATTCCAACTGTACAAACACTGGTCAGGGAAACTTCTGCAATGCACACTTTGTCCTAAATATGGGTACGGTGCAATCACTCATCATGGGGCAAACGCCAATCCATATCTTCTCTGTTCGGATTTTAACTGGGGTTGGCTCACACACTGCACGGTTTTTATGTATGGATTTTCATTTGCTTGCGATAGAGAGGTGTTGAGGTTGCGATTTTTTCATCGTGTCACGCTGTCAGTTCTAGCAAATGTTTTGCTACCGAGATTGCTTTGACGGATGTTTTACCGTCTGAAGTTCTAGCGGATGTTTTGCCGTTACTATCATCTACGGTTTCTTTCACTGCTGGCTTCCAATGTGTTAAGATAGTTTGTATTAGGTTTTGTCGCTGGAATTGTTAGGTGGAGGGTTTTTCATCCCTCATGTTTTTACTTTTGTTTGTGTTGAGGACTTCGTTGGTAATCCTAGGATTACGTGCGGACTCTTTTGTATTATCTATATATAGCTTTATTGACCACTCTCACTTCTCTTAATGAGGTACGTGCTATGCATGTTTTTGAAAGAAAAGATCGAGAGGTGTTGATGCAATATCACAACTGGGTTAAAGAAACAAATGGTTTATGTGGATTTTGCTAAAGACACAGGTACGGTGGTGTTCATTGGGGGCAATACCATGATTGGTTTAAAGTAACATTACTGTTTTTCTAATAAATAATGCTAAACGGTAAATAGTGGGGCCACCTCTTTCACTAATAACGTTTAGACTTGTGTTTAACTAGAGTAAAGTGGCCTAAGTTTTATGATAGTACGTACAAGACACAAGAAGATACATTTATATACATTTTAATTAAACTTCAAGCATTCTAGCTAGTATACGTAATTTGATTTGTTTGCCAATAGCTAATCCAATGCACACCTTAATTTCCATGGGCTAAGAAACGAATTATTAAACAACCGTTCTACCTGTCTAACCATCTTTACCTCCTTTTTGTTTAGGTTATTTTCCCTATTTTGACCATTTAAATCGTCAAATCATTTGATGGACAGTTTTAATTAACCATGCGTGTGTACCTGGGCATTTAAGCGAACATGTGTATGCCATATTTGAACCAGGAACAATTTCACACAGATACAACAACGTCATCAGTAAAAAACCATAGCAATATCATAAATAGCGATTCCATGTTTCTTTCGGATGCTAACGTGCAAGGCTTAACAAGAAATACTGATATAACTAAATAATTATTAGCATTTGATTGCTAAATTACCAAACCATAACCAAACCAACATGTGAATTGTCTCCACTAGTCAAATCTGCGAAGCAAGTGGAGCAAACACTTTATGAGGAGGAACTATTTTCCGTTGAATAATACAGGAGCCGGAGTTGTACATTACTGAGTTTGAAGGATATGCAATTTGTGGCTCCTTAAGTATTCTGGCTCCTGAGAAACATCTGAGGAGGAGCCATGCCTTGGTAGCCGTCATATTTCCTTTTTCGAACCAATGAACAAGATGACATTTCAAAATTTGAATCTCCTTGGCCTTGATTGTGTTCACTGCATTTATATGGTACTTTATGTAAGAAAGAATCTTAACGCCACACACAGAGCAACACATGGGTGATGAACCAAACACCAATAGTGTAAGCAAGACTTGTAACTTGTGAGACAGATAATGCAACAACATGCCTGGACAAAAACAAAGTGCACACATCATGAGCTTGTAGGTAGATTACCTTGCGCTGCCATACAGCTTCAGGTACTTGGGGAGCTCAGAATGTTAGGTTGATCTCCACCACCAGATGGCCCAACGGCCAAGTCTGGCCTTTGACTCACGTCTGATCGAGGCGTCCACTTAATTCATGGTTGTGGGCCCCCATCGCGCAGCACATATAAAGAGGATGTGGGAGTCAGGGCTTGGATCACGCGGTTCATCACAGCCGCCGTACTCTCCACCTCCACCTAGAAACCCTACCGATCGGGAAGTGCTGAAGTGACGGGAAGCTCCACCGCCTTTCACCGTCATCCACCGCTCTGCATCCTCTACCCCAACCGTCGCTGGCAGTGCCCAGCCTCCATCAACGAACCAGCGAAGGCAAACTCCAACGACGGTATGAACCACTGCTCATCTTCCTCTCGTTCCCTCTTTGATCCGTGCACCATGATGGTGCACCATGAGGTTCTGCTTTTGTCTATACCAATGAAGAAACTACCCTTTGATCTACACCTAATAAGATCCATAGAACCTATCAACGGTATCAGAGCCAGATTCTAGCGTGTAGATTATCGGTTCGGGTCAAAGAAGAAAGAAAAGAAAGAAACAAACCCGATTTGGAACAATTCCCATTTCGAAACCCTAACCCTAGAACGAACTCAGAGAAAGGGAGAGGAGGAAGGGGCGTATATGTGCCCTTTTCTCCGCCGTCATCACCGCCGTGTGCAGGGAAGAAAGGAGAAAAAGGGGAAGGGCATCAAAACTATAAATCCTAACCTTAACCCTACATGGGTCAAAGAAAGAATTCGGTGCGGGGAAGGGAGGATTCTTACCTGTCTTCCTCATCGGATCCACCCCGCCTGAAAGCATCTAGGCCCCTTAATGTGGTTTCGATGATTGATGACAATATTTACCATAACTAACGTGTATTTTGCAGAAACATTGGTAAGTTAGGTCATGGTGATGGATACCATGGGCAATACGAGTTTCATGCTCCCTTGCAAATGAAAATCGTTTCGGTCTTTATGTTTCTGGTTGTTTGTGTGATACTCCCATATGCATCATATTTGCTTATGCATTTGTTTATGATATATGTGACATGGTTATGACTTTCTCATGATATTTATATATGTCACTTGTTGTGCTTGACTCATATGTGTTTTTGCTTCCGCGTTTGTACTCCAATTCCATATGAGCTAGCGATATATATGTTGTACTAACTCTTCATGCAGACAATATGAGTACACTATGTTGGCTTGGTGTCACATGAGTCACTCTAATCCTTTGTTCTTATTCTCAAAGGCTCATGTGAACCAGGCATAGTTGAAAACCTCACTAAAAATCTCCATACTCAAGAGGTTGTCATCAATCACCAAAAAGGGGGAGATTGAAAGCATCTAGGCCCCTTAATGTGGTTTCTATGATTGATGACAATATTTACCATAACTAACGTGTGTTTTGCAGAAACATTGGTAAGTTAGGTCATGGTGATGGATACCGTGGGCAATACGGGTTTCATGCTCCCTTGCAAATGAAAATTGTTTCGGTTTTCAAAGGATGGACGACAAGGTCAAGAATGGTTAGTTCCGATCGTCCATGGTGTTGGGTGACGTCGGATTAGTCGTTAGGACTTTGTTTTTCCTTTGGCCGTACTATTAAGGGGGGTGCAAACGGGTAGCTTGACCTAGATAAGTCTAATGGTTTAGGTGTGATGCACACTTGTGAAACTTAGCACTAGGTAACTACAAAAAGGCCCTAAGGTACGTTGGAGTTAAAGCCGTTCACAAAGATCGTTGAATTCGAAGTGGAACGGTTGTTTTAGCTGCACCGGACGCTGGACCAAAGAGGACCGGACACGTCCGGTCTATTCATTTGCGTGTGCAGCAGAATGTTTGAATGCACCGAACGCTGGGACAGTGAGACCGGTGGTAAGCACCGGACGCGTCTGGTGCAACGCCAAAAATGATAACGGACCGGACGCCGGCCCGGACGCGTCCGGTGATACACCAGACGCTGTCCAGAAGCTATGTTTGCAGACCGAAATGCCAGACGCGTCCGGTGTAATGCACCGGACGCGTCCGGTGGGTACGTAACGGCTAGCTGAGTTCGTTTGCGTATTTGAAAAATTGAACGGACCGGACGCGTCCGGTGCTGTGGACCGGACGCGTCCGGTGACCCCGAAAATCGTGGTTTAGAAGGTAACGGTTGGATTTGGCCCGTGGGGCTATAAATACATCTCCTACCCCTCCATATCAGTTGTCTTGCCTATTTTCTTCAGCTGAACAACCTCTTTAGTGTCAAAAGAGAGCAAGAGCCCTAGTGAGGTGCTAGTGATTTGAGAATCCATTGATTAGCACTCATTAGTGAATCAAGAGTAGCAAGTGTGCATCCATCATCTCATTAGGCTTTGCGAGGTCAAGTGAGAGCTTGTGCTTATTACTCTTGGTGATCGCCATCACCTAGATGGCTTGGTGGTGATTGGGAGTTTGGTGATCATCCGGCGAAGCTTGTGGATGACCCAACTCAAGTTGTGAGCGGTACTTGGCGATTCATCGCGTCGGAGCGACGAAGAATCAGCCCTTAGAGAGCACTTGATCCTTGCGCGGATCAAGGGGGAGCGATACCCTTGCGCGGGTGCTCCAACGAGGACTAGTGGGGAGTGGCGACTCTCCGATACCTCGGGAAAACATCGCCAAGTTCCTTTCTCTTTACATTCCGCATTTACTTTCTAGCATTTATATCCTTGCAATTTACATTCATAGAATTGCCATGCTAGAATAGGATTGGAACTAGGGTGCTAAACTTTAAGATAGATTTTGCAAAGTACTTATAGGCACAAAGGGTGAAGTTGGGCTTATAGAGTTTAATTTTCCAAGAAAATTTAGAATTAGCCCAATTCACCCTCCTCTTGGGCATCTTGATCCTTTCAAGTTGTATCAGAGCCGAGTTGCTCTAAATTAGGCTTAACCGTCTAGAGTAAAGATGTCTCATGGGGATGGACCACCGCCTATGTTCGAAGGCGATGATTTTCCTTATTGGAAAGTCCGAATGGAGTCTTATTTAGAAGCTCAACATGCTCTATGTCTTAAAGCCACCACCGAAGGTTTTTCAAAACCTAAGGAAGATGTTCCTCTTACACCTAATGAGGAGGAGCAAGAAAAATGGAGTGCAAAAGCCAAAAATCACATATTTAGAGGCATTTGCAAAGATGTGTTTAACCGTGTGCGAAATCACAAAAATGCCCATGAACTATGGACGGAACTTTGTGCACTCCATGAGGGAACAAAGAGTGAGCGTGAGGAGCGCTATCATCTTGTTATGCGCAAATTAAATGCATTTGAAATGAAAGCTAATGAAAGCGCCAATGAAATGTACTCACGTTTGAACATTCTTGTAGAGGAACTAAATGGACTTGGGCTTAATCAAATGTCGCCATCCGATGTTGCAAGGAAGATTCTTTGTGTTCTTCCCATTGAGAAGTATGGCCACATTGTCACTGTGCTTCACCAAGGAGATCTTTCCAATGCCACCCCGACACAAATATTGGGAAAGATCAATGCTCATGAGATGTACATGCACCTCACTCCCGAGGATGGTGCATCATCCAAAAAGAAGGACTTGGCCCTCAATGCTATCCGTCAAAGAAAGGGCAAAGAAAAGATCTCCTATGACAATTCAAGTGATGGTGAAGTTGATGACTCAAATCTTGCTCTCATGGTCAAGCAAACCACCAAGATGATGAAAAAGCTAAACAAGAATGGCATCAAGTTTGATAGCAAGAAGAAGAAGTTCTTCACAAGTAGCAAGAGAAAACCCATCTCCGAGATGAAGTGCTATAATTGCCACAAGCTTGGTCATCTTTCTCATCAATGCCCGGAACCTCCAAGGGACAAGTACAAGAAGAAGGGCAAGAACAAGAAAGATGATACAAGTGATGATGATGATGAGCAAGAAAAGAAAAAGAAGAAAAAGTTCCACAAGAAGAAGGAGTACCACAATAAGAAGAATGGAAGGGCTTATATTGTTGGTGATTGGCTCACCGATATTGAGTCTTCTTGTGGGTCATCCGATGATGATAGTGATGATGAGAAGGTTGCCGCCATAGGCATTGGTTCTTCACCGCCACCACAACCACTATCATTTTTCTCATTCTCTACACATTTTTGTCTTATGGGCAAAAGTGATCGGAAGGTAGATCCTAAACATAAGGATAGTAATAATGATAGTGATAGTGATAGTGAAGATGAATTTGAATCTCCTTCATATGATGAACTTGTGAAGTTGCTAAATAAGTACACTAAAATCATTATCAAGACAAGAGCTAAAAACGATGAACTTGATAGTGAAAATACCTCTCTTATTGAAAAGTATGATAAATTAAAAGATACTAGTGATGAGCTAAATGAAAAATTTGATGTTGTATCTTCCAAGTTTAAAGAACTAAAAGCCTCTAAAAGGGAGCTAAAAGAAAACTATGATAAACTTGAGAAGAAATACAATGAGCTCAACACTAGCTATGATGCTTTAAAAGAGAAGTATACAACTATCAAAATCAATCATGATAATGTTGTTGTTGCTTATGATATTCTTGCCGAAACACATGATGCTTCTAACAATGTTGTTAAGATTGATATAGCTACATCATGTGATGACTTGCTTGTGGAGCGCATTGAGCAAAGCTCTAGTGACAAGGGCAAGAAAGTGGTTGAGGCCGAGAGCTATGATGACTATGCTAAGCTCAAGAATGAAAATGAAGAGCTCAAGAAGAATCTTGAACAAGCTAAGGCCATCAACACAACTTCCATGAAAACCCTTGATCATGACAAAGAGTCAACACTTGAGTACAAGTCACTCCTAGAAGAGAATAAGAAACTCAAGCAAGAAAAGGAGCATCTCAAGGTAGGGTTAAGCAAGTTTGCCAAAGGCAAGTCACTTCAAAGTGAACTCTTGATGAGCACCGTAATGAAGATCGATAGAAGTGGCATTGGGTACAAGGCATATCAAGAAAAGCAATTGAAAGCCAAGCAAACAAGTCTACACAAGCCAAAGCCAAAGCCAAAGAGATGCTTTGAGTGTGGACAAGAAGGTCACTTTGCTCATGATTGCAAAACTCCCTCACCACAATCCTTGCCCAAGCATGCTAGACCTTTTGCTTTCAATGCTCACTACTTGCTAAGAAAGGATGCAAGTGGTAAAATGAAAGTCACATTCTTAGGTCCCCTCAACTAGAATAGGCCTAAAAAAATTTGGGTTGCAAAGTCACTAGTTGAGAAAGCAAAGGGCCCTCATCAAGTTTGGGTCCCTAAACAACAAGCTTGATCTATTGTGTGTAGGTGAACTACAAGACCAGTGGAAGTCACTGGGTTATTGATAGTGGTTGTACACAACACATGACCGGTGATCCTCGTATGCTCACCTCACTTGATGATGGAGACCAAGATCAAGACAAGATTACATTTGGTGATAACTCAAAGGGCAAAGTCAAAGGGTTGGGCAAGGTTGCTATATCAAATGATCACTCTTTATCAAATGTGCTTTATGTTGCACCTTTGAGCTTTAACTTGCTATCCGTTGGTCAATTATGTGATCTTGGCTTCCAATGCTTGTTTGATGAGAATGAAGTGATTGTTACCAAGAAAGAAGATGCTCAAGTGATATTCAAGGGTTTTAGATACAACAATCTCTATCTAGTGGATTTCTCCTCCAAAGATGCAAGCTTGAACACATGTTTGTTCATCAAAACCTCTCGTGGTTGGTTGTGGCATAGGAGGCTAGCACATGTTGGAATGAGTACACTTAAGAAGCTCTTGAAGAAAGATTTAGTGAGAGGCTTGAAAGATGTGAAATTTGAAAAGGACAAACCTTGTAGTGCATGTCAAGCCGGCAAGCAAGTTGCAAACACTCATCCAACCAAAGCTTTCTTGTCAACATCAAGAGTGCTAGAACTTTTGCATATGGATTTGTTTGGACCAACCACATACAAGAGTCTTGGAGGAAATCTATATTGTCTAGTGATTGTTGATGATTATTCAAGGTACACTTGGACATTCTTTCTTCATGAAAAAACCAAAGTGGCAAGTTGTTTCAGGAAGTTTGCAAAGAGAGCTCAAAATGAATTTGATGTCAAGATCAAGAAGATAAGAAGTGACAATGGGAAGGAATTTGACCACACACATTGAAGTCTATTGTGATGAAATTAGGATCAAGCATGAAGTATCATCCACCTACACACCTCAACAAAATGGCATAGTAGAGAGGAAGAATCGGACACTCATCACACTTGCAAGAACCATGCTTGATGAGTACAATACACCAGAGAACTTGTGGGCCGAAGCAATCAACACTGCATGCTATGCATCCAACCGGTTATATCTTCACAAGTTCCTTTGCAAGACCCCCTATGAGTTGCTAAATGGAAAGAAGCCGGACGTCTCATACTTTCGGGTGTTTGGTTGCAAATGTTACATCTACAAGAAAAGGCAACACCTAGGAAAGTTCCAAAGACATTGTGACATTGGTTTTCTTGTTGGCTACTCATCAAAATCCAAAGCATACCGTGTATTCAACCATGCCACCGACTTGGTAGAAGAAACATATGATGTGGAGTTTGATGAATCTAACGGCTCCCAAGGAGCAATTGAGAATCTTGATGATGTAGGTGATGAACCATTGTGGGAGGCCATGAAGAACATGCCGGTGGGAGACATCAAGCCAAAAGAAGATAATGATGAAGTGCAAGTCATTGACAAGTCTTCTTCCTCATCAAGTGTGCCTCAAGTTGAAGATAAATATGGGAGAGTTGAAAATGAAGATACTTATGTCTCCCATGAACAAAGAGAGGCACAAGCTCAAGATGTTGATGCTCCTAAACCTTCTCCTCAAGTGGTTGAAAGAAGAGCTCCACAACTTCAAGCCCATCCTCAAGAACTCATCATAGGGGATCCAAAAAGGGGTGTTTCAACTAGATCTCAAAATATGACTAACTTTGTTGAGCATCACTCTTTTGTTTCTTGCATTGAGCCTCAAAATGTACATGAAGCTCTCAAGGATCCAGATTGGGTGAATGCCATACATGAAGAATTGAACAACTTCACCCGCAATCAAGTTTGGACACTTGAAGAGCGCACCAAGGACACAAGAATCATTGGAACCAAGTGGGTGTTCCGTAACAAGCAAGATGACCAAGGCAATGTAGTAAGAAACAAGGCAAGGCTTGTTGGCAAAGGTTTCTCTCAAGTTGAAGGCTTAGATTTTGGAGAAACTTTTGCGCCGGTTGCAAGACTTGAAGCCATCCGTATCCTCCTTGCATATGCTTCACACCATGAGATGAAACTATTTCAAATGGATATGAAGAGTGCATTCTTGAATGGTTTCATAAATGAGCTTGTCTATGTTGATCAACCTCCCGGGTTTGAGGACCCTAGATATCCTAATCATGTTTATAGGTTGTCGAAGGCACTATATGGAATTAAGCAAGCCCCAAGAGCTTGGTATGAGTGCCTTCGGGACTTCCTAATTGAGATGGGGTTCATCATCGGGAAGGTTGACACCACACTATTCACCAAGAAGCACAATGGAGAAATCTTCATTTGTCAAGTGTACGTTGATGACATCATCTTTGGCTCAACAAATGAAGAAGAATGCAAGAGATTTGGTGACATGATGTCAAAAGAGTTCGAGATGTCTATGATTGGTGAGCTCACCTTCTTCCTTGGCTTTCAAATTAAGCAATTGAGAGAAGGAACCTTCATATCTCAAGAGAAATACACCAAGGACCTTCTAAAGAGGTTTGATATGAAGGATTGCAAGCCAATCAACACACCCATGGCATCAAATGGGCATCTCGATCTTGATGAGGGAGGTAACTCGGTTGATCAAACTCTTTACCGTTCTATGATCGGTAGTTTATTGTACCTTACCGCATCTAGGCCCGACATCATGTTTAGTGTATGTATGTGTGCTCGCTTTTAAGTCGATCCTAAGGAAGCTCATTTAAGTGCCGTAAAAAGAATCCTTAGGTATCTTAAGCTAACCCCAAGCATTGGCCTATGGTATCCCAAAGGAGCAAGATTCCAACTTGTTGGCTATTCCGATTCGGATTATGTCGGTTGTAAAATTGATAGAAAAAGCACATCCGGAGGGTGCCATTTGCTTGGGAGGTCACTTGTCTCTTGGTCATCTAAGAAGCAAAATAGTGTTGCTTTGTCCACCGCCGAGGCGGAATACATTGCCGCGGGGGCTTGTTGTGCACAAATTTTATATATGAAGCAAACCCTCCTTGACTATGGAGTCAACCTTGGTCAAGTAACACTATTGTGCGACAATGAAAGTGCCATTAAAATTGCTAATAATCTGGTTTAACACTCACGTACTAAGCACATAGATACCGCCACCACTTTCTTAGAGATCATGTCTCTAAAAGGGATATATCTCTAGTTGGTGTGAGAACGGAAGATCAACTTGCGGATATCTTCACTAAGACCTTGGATGAATCAGCCTTTTGTAGGTTGAGAAATGAGCTAAATATTCTTGATCTAAGCAATTTCATTAAAAGATAAATGTGTCATCAATTGCATTGCATTGTGATATAGTGCATATTTAAATACTTGTAATGCATATAGGACTTGTCTAACATGGTTAAGATAACCCTCTTTAGAGGTGTGAAGAAGCTTACCCTTGATTCAAACTTGACAAGTCGACTAGATTCAAATTCTTATCCCATTGCATATGCATGATTGTTATTTGTCGTTTGGTTCCTCGCTCGATCTTATTGCCTATTTTCATAAAAACCTAAGTATATGATTAGCCTATGGCAAAATAAATGAAAAATTGAGGGTTTTCGAGTGAGGTTCTCATACTTGTTCCAACTAGTGTTTATTTGAATCTTATTTGAGTTGGAACAAAGTTGGGAGAAGGCGTCGCGAAGTTTGGGGCTCAAAATCCGCAAAAATTGAGCACCGGACGCTGCCCCCGGCGTCCGGTCAGTTCAGCGGCCAGCGTTTTCTGAAATCTAAAGACCAGACGCTGCACAGTAACCAGGCCGCGTCCGGTGCCGGATGACAGGACGCGTCCGGTGTGGTCGGGCAATAGTTGAAATTTTTTTTAACGCACCGGACGCTGGAACCCTGCGTCCGGTGCCTCAGACCCGACGCGTTCGGTGCTATCGAGACATCGCGAGGTTCTCTGGACCGCGTCCGGTGCCCGGACCTGCGTCCGGTGCTCGGTTGACGGGCGTATTTAAACCCGACAGTGGGCCCCTTCGCTAGGGTTTCCACACTCGCCCCGCGCCCGCGCCGCCCCACCTCGCCGCGCTGCCGCACCGTCGCCGCGCGCCCGCC
>CM041629.1:42463859-42528882 GCA_023333625.1 Bothriochloa decipiens
GAGGTTTTGTCGAAAAATTTTGTAGTTCGAATTTTTGGGTTGTTACATCCGGTGCTGTGGACCGGACACGTCTGGTGACCCTGAAAATCGTGGTTTGAAAGGTAACGGTTAGATTTGGCCCGTGGGGCTATAAATACATCTCCTACCCCTCCATATCAGTTGTCTTGCCTATTTTCTTCAGCTGAACAACCTCTTTAGTGTCAAAAGAGAGCAAGAGCCCTAGTGAGGTGCTAGTGATTTGAGAATCCATTGATTAGCACTCATTAGTGAATCAAGAGTAGCAAGTGTGCATCCATCATCTCATTAGGCTTTGCGAGGTCAAGTGAGAGCTTGTGCTTATTACTCTTGGTGATCGCCATCACCTAGACGGCTTGGTGGTGATTGGGAGTTTGGTGATCATCCGGCGAAGCTTGTGGATGGCCCAACTCAAGTTGTGAGCGGTACTTGGCGATTCACCGCGTCGGAGCGACGAAGAATCAGCCCTTAGAGAGCACTTGATCCTTGCGCGGATCAAGGGGGAGCGATACCCTTGCGCGGGTGCTCCAACGAGGACTAGTGGGGAGTGGCGACTCTCCGATACCTCGGGAAAACATCGCCGAGTTCCTTTCTCTTTACATTCCGCATTTACTTTCTAGCGTTTATATCCTTGCAATTTACATTCATAGAATTGCCATGCTAGAATAGGATTGGAACTAGGGTGCTAAACTTTAAGATAGATTTTGCAAAGTACTTATAGGCACAAAGGGTGAAGTTGGGCTTATAGAGTTTAATTTCGCAAGAAAATTTAGAATTAGCCCAATTCACCCCCCCTCTTGGGCATCTTGATCCTTTCACCGCCGTCGGCTCGCCAGTGTGCGGGAAGATGAACACGGCCACCGCTCCTTTTTGTGCGCGGTACAGAGCATCGTCACCAATCCGCTCGACGCCGGCGCGCTCTGCCTAGGGCGAGCGCGCACGATGGCGAAAGGACCGACGGCGGCACCATCATCCTCCTTCTCCGACCGCATGGTGGCCGTTCTCGCGTGCTGCTGTCCAGCATCGGCTCGGCCGGCTGCTTGGTGCGGGGCGTAGCAAAGGGAAGGGAGGAAGAGAAAGGCAAGAAGAAGGAAAGCCGCCGGCACATGCTTGGGCAAGGCTCATCGCCGACGACGGCAGCCGCCGCGAAGAGGGAAAGGGAATGGAGATTAGGGTTTTCGGGTGGAGACCAGCCGGTATCCGGATTTTGATCCGGCGAAATGAACGGACAGCCGTCCGATGGCCATCAACGGCCATGGATACATGGGCCACCTTTAGCCCAGGCGGGAAGGGCGATTCCTGGCCCAGGCCCAGGTTGTGGCCTGGGCGCGGGGGGAACACGATGAGCTCCCAGTGGGCCGCATGCAAGCTGGGCCTAGGCTGGTTTCACCGCTGGGCCACACAACAGCTGCACAGGGTTGGCGCGGGGGAGCGCATTGAGCTCCAAGTGGGCCGCAATTTGCTGCTGGGCCGCAGTGTCAGGCTGGGCCTCGCACTGTTGCTGCTAGAGGCAGGCCTCTGGGCCGTTGCCGGCCTTCGGGCCAAAGACAGTGAAGTATAAATATTGAGTTTTTTTGAGAAACAGTTTATTGATGAATTGAGTTTCAATTTGATATCCATTCAATTTTGAACCAACGGGATAAATTGTATGGAGAGTGGACCAATACATTGAGATGTTCCTGATCACAATGACCAATGTTTTAGAAAGAATTTAAAGATAAGGAAATGCTCATGAAATAAAAGAATGTATTTTCCATGTTTTCGCTGCAATAATGATGATTATCCTCTAATTAAATTTGAACCAACGAGAGAATTTAATTTTGAGGAGAAGTTGTATGTTTTCAAAGATGATTGAGTTATATGAAGGAATTAATATAGAAGAATGTTGTTTTATTCTATTTCTACCAACGGTGATGTAGAATACAACGTAAAGATTCTAAAGTTTAATGAGCATTATCGATGATTATTGTTGAATGTTTTCAGATAAAGAACTTACTGCCTTTGAAGGCAGAAAAGAGAATGAGTTGGGTACTTATGACTTAGAAGATGAAAAGTGCAATTTTTACATTAAAGAAAACCATCATATAAGGGGCAGTGTTCTCTTTAAAGGATGGATTGAAAGAAAAGGATGATTCAGGTGCATTGATCTAAGAAAAGAAGATAGAACAAATGAGAGTTTAGTTTGAGAAATGACTTTTATGTGCAATAAGAGTGTAGTTTAACAAATGTATTTTATGTACTGCTTCTATAAACCATGATAAGAGATGTAATATGTCATGTAACTTTTAATTTTAATCATCATGATATGAAATTTAATGAGTTATACACATGTTTAATTTGACCAACGTCGGATTAAGCATGGTTAAAGAGTATTTGAATTTATTTCTGAATTTAATAATTGAATATGCCCTGAGAGCCAATTCTGGCTTTAATATCCCTTTTATGGGGAATTATCCCGCATGGAGGGGAGATTTTGACAGAACTTATCGACAGAACTTATCCTGCATGCGGGAGAAAAAAGTTGCATATGAACCAAATGACAAGAATAACATGCAAGTGTGACTTATAGAAGTACTGATTGACTCTATTGAGTTCATGAAGTGTAATAAGGAAAGTGTGTACTCCCGAAAAGATTTATGAAATAATTTTATTTGCATGGCATAGTCATGTGGATGAATTAAGTAATAAAGCTTCCTCATCTAGAAGAGTTTTTGAATAGTTTCGAAATTATGGTAGAAAAGTTCTTGCCATATTTCGAGGGAGAGATTTGTGAGATCAATTAAGAGATAAAAATCAAGAAAGATACTCCCCTATACTTTTGATAATGTGATGCATGATGTACATTATGAACAAGAGATAAATATGATATGAAAATGTATATGATATGAAGAAGAGTGATCTATAAAAGATGAATATGATCATTGAGGGAGTACAACAATCACAATAATAATACCCCTAAAGTAAAGAAATAGCTAAATTCCTGGATCTTTTATGATTCCGATAGGAAGATAGCGCAGTGAGAGATACTAAAACGGTGCACAAAGCGTCATAAGAAGTTATGACAAATTAAACCCAAATAAGAATTTGAAGATACACCACCTTTACAGAAGATGGAGTGATCTGAGGAAGCATGGTATGAAGATACTGAAAGAATTGAATAAAAGTGGGATTGCATGCCCACTCTAGTGTTTTAAAAGCAATAATTTACTCAATACCTATTGATGTTGTATGACATATACAACACTTGTTGTTTGTTCTTTATGAAGATGAATAAGTAAACAAGGATCTTGTGATACAGAAACCTATAGAATAATTGCCTCTTGGCAATGAAGAGCAACAACAGCCCCATATGAAAGAAGTGTCACGAGGCCCTAGTAGGTCTCAAAGAATGAGAAAAATAATTATTTTGATGACTATGAAGTCAATGTCGATAAAGAAATTCAAATGAAAGGTGATCCCATCTCTATTGTAGAAGCCATGAGAGACGTTCGCTCGTCCAAATGGCAAGAAGCAAAAGAAGATGAAATGAAACCAATAATACCAACGATGTTTGGAATTTAGAAGAAATTCCTAATAGAGCCAAAACAGTAGGCTGTAATGGGTCTACAAGACGTAATGTGGCTCTAGAGGGAACGAAGAAGGTATATAACATGACTTGTGGTGAAAAGATTCACTCAAAGAGAATGAACAAATTACAATAAAATGTTAGTGGCACATTATAATTTAGAGTTACATCAGATGAATGTGAAGATGGCATTCCTTAATGGGAATTTATATAAATAGTTTACATGGCATAACCTAAAATTTTTTGTCATGGAAGGAAAAGAACATAAGAAATGTTGCCTCAAGAAACCATTTAAGAATTAGAACAGATCTCTAGAAAATAGAATTTAAAGATTGATGAATCAATAAGAAAGTTTGGGTTTTAAAGAGAATGTAGAGGGCAATTGCATTTATGCAAACTTTATGAATGGGAAATTCATTTTCTAATCCTATATGTGGATGACATCTTACTTGCTAGTAGTGATGTCAATCTACTATTGGAGAGAAAAGAAGTTTTGTCCTCAAGTTTGAATAAGAAGAATCTCAGTGAAGAATCATTTGACTTGAAACTCATTGAAAGAGAAGAAGAGGAGTATTAGAACTATCATAAAGGCATACTTAGAAAAGATTTTGAAGAAATAAAGTATTTATACAAAGAAAACCTATGCCTATTCTTATAGTCTAGGGTAATGGATTTAGAACTTGAAATGTTTTGAAGAACCAATATGAGATTGATCAAATGGACGTCCTATATGCTTCAGCTGTTGGAAGCTTAATGAATGCTTATAAGTTAGAAGTTACCCTGACATAGTTGATATATCCGAGATATTTTGGCAGAAGTATAATCCAAGTATAGATCACTGGAATAGAATAAAGAATGTATTGAAAAGATTTATAGTCTCATATTGAATAAGAAAGATCAAGTACTCTCAAATAGTTGTGGGTACAAATATGAAAATTCAGCGAGATGTGTAGTGAAATCCACAATCACTAACACTCGTTGTCGGAGCTTTATTGTGGAAAAGCTCAAAAGAAATAATTGTGAAGTCATGAATGATGCAAAGTTATACAATGAAATATTGTGAGGCTTAGAGGATAGGCAAAATGGTTAAGAAAAACCTATGCCCGGAGTTGACAATGGTTAACAATAGCAGCAACCATATAAGTGTTTTACTCCTATGACAATAGGTCAAGTGTGCTACCAAACACATTAACATGAATGTATGCGTTGTAAAGGAGAAAAGTCCGGAATCATTTTAATGGAATTGAACATATGAGTAATGAGAAAGAACTTGCGGATCCGTTTACTAAAGGCTTACCACCCAGTGTGTTCAGAGGACACACAGTCGACATGGGTTTATGGTATAGCCTATGATTTCTGGACAATAAAGGGCCCAGAAGAGAGTTTCATTTCAAAATAGAGAAGTGTGTTGTAGCTGTTAGTCTAATGGCACTAATTGCCATGACGATGAGACACGTTCTATGCACTGATCTGTAATGAAATGGGACAGAAGTAAGAAAGTTTGGAATTTAAGCTTGAATAAGAAATTAAAGAATGATAAGAAGAAATTAAAGAACGATGAGAGATCAAGGGGGAGAATGTTAGGTTGATCTCCACCACCAGATGGCCCAACGGCCAAGTCTGGCCTTTGACTCACGCCTGATCGGGGCGTCCACTTAATTCGTGGTTGTGGGCCCCCGTCGCGCAGCACATATAAAGAGGAGGTGGGAGTCGGGGCTTGGATCACGCGGTTCGTCACAGCCGCCGTACTCTCCACCTCCACCTAGAAACCCTACCGATCGGGAAGTGCTGAAGCGACGGGAAGCTCCACCGCCTTTCACCGTCGTCCACCGCTCTGCATCCTCTACCCCAATCATCGCTGGCAGTGCCCAGCCTTCATCAACGAACCAACGAAGGCAAACTCCAATGACGGTATGAACCACTGCTCATCTCCCTCTCGTTCCCTCTCTGATCCGTGCACCATGATGGTGCACCATGAGGTTCTGCTTTTATCTATACCAATGAAGAAACTACCCTCTGATCTACACCTAATAAGATCCACAAAACCTATCACAGAAGACATGAAATGCTCGAACCCCCGGTATTTAAACTTGATATATTTGACATCCACGGGAGAGAGGTTTTCTTCTTTCCCATTGATGTACTGACAAGATGACACCACGGTCTTGTTGGCCATATCAATCTCAACCAACCATGTGTCATCGTACCAGTAATAACCAGTCTCCTCCCTCCCTTTTTCTTCCCTCAACACAAAACACATGGTGCTCAGGTCAGCCATGCTGACGACGGGGAATTCCAATGGGATGCGGGGCAGATGTTGTTGTGCAAAGTCATCAAGCTTCCATAGATCATCAGAATCGAGCACACAATCAATAGCCCAAGACATGTTTGCTTCATCAGTGATCTTCATGGTCTAGGAAGTGAGCTTGAAACCGGAATCAGGCGTGAATCTTCTACCAATCATCTGTCCGTCGCCTTGGACGACCATAGCAAACTTGATGAGACCATGGTCCTCATTGACAAACACACCCTGGTACAGCTCCGCCACTGATCCACCATGCCGAGCACGGTCAAGGTCAGGCAGCTTGTCAGGGAACGGTATGTACTGGAGCCGAGAGCTAGCATCGAACACGTCATAGAGCAAAATCCCACCAATGCAGTAGTCGACCCAGCACAGGTAGCTCCCGACGGCGATGACGATGTCGGAGTACCAATCGGCGACGACGATGCTACCTCTAGAAATCACTGTCACGGAAGTCGATCTTGGGATGCCTGACCTGCCATCGGCCAGAGCTAGACCTGGAGTCGAGCACATGAAGCTCAACCTGGACCTCCGCGAACCTGTCGATTTGCAGCTCCGCCAAGGCGGCGGCGGAGTCGTCCCTGCCGCGGCGCAGGACGCCCATGTCCTGGCCTTGAAGCCTGCGAAGGCGCTGCGTCGTGAGGGCATACTTCCCCTCTCTGAACAGGGCCTAGAAGTCGGCCATGGTGCCGTCGACGGAGGGGAACTGCTCCAGTGACGGACGACGCCTGGAGCCGGAGCCGTCACCGTCGGCAGTGTAGAAGAAGTAGTCGTACAGGTCGGCGAAGTCGCGGCCATGCACGGGGATGGGGTAGATCATCTGGAGGAGCACGGCGTCGCTGTGGGCGGCGATGACGAAAAAGCGGTCGAAGTCCCCTGTGCCGCCCGGCCAGCACAGGTAGAAGCGGGACGGCCGCGGGGGCTCGTGGAACTGGAAACAGACGTGGACCTCATCGCCCCTGGAGTTGGTGCTGGACGCCTCGGTAGGCTCGTCGGTGCGGAAGGAGTCGTCGAAGACGTAGCGATCGATTATGACCCAGTCGGGGAGGGAGCAGGGGGAGGAGCCCATGGCCGGCTGGCTGATCGTCGTCGTCGGTGTGCGGGCGGCCGCGCAGTGGAAAGCGGATCCCTATTTGCATTGGGAGCTGAGATGGGCTGGGCCGTGCTGTCAAATTGGGCTGGGCGAGGTCCGATTTGTCCTAACTGTTAGTCAAAGCCAAAGCCCACCCGTGGCCCACTCAACACGACGACCCAAGAAGACCCCTCTCTGCGGCTCTGCCTCGAACTGCAACCAGCAGCGCTCACAACAGCAATGGAGGAGGACACGAACACAACGACTCGAGACGCGGCCGCCGCCGCGGTGCAGGAGAGGCCCCCCTCGGCGTTGGCCTTGAGAAGCCTCGCGGACTACACCGCCGGGACCATCCCCACCGTCTTCTACGTCCCTGACTTCATCTCCCACTCCGAGCAATCCCAGCTCCTCCACAACGTACTGCACCCACCAAATTCCATCTCTTTTTGTTCGTTTGCATTTTTTTCCCGTTTCTCTCGACCCTACTGTACTTTGACGCGGCGGTGGTGACTTCTTTGACGCAGATTTACCAGGCACCGGCGCCCAAGTGGAAAACCCTCAAGAACCGGAGGCTACAGAACTGGGGTACTATTTTTCTTCTTGGCACTTTGGTAGTGTTGGCTTGGGGATTGCTTTGGCTTCCTCCTTTCCTTGACAAGGTGTTGGATTGTGCAGGAGGAGTGGTGCATGAGAAAGGGCTCCTGCCGCAGACCCGTGAGTGCTCATAAAAGCTTGCAATTTTTAGCTTGGTTTTGTGAATCAAACTCAAGATCAGGCATAATGTTGCATAACTGAACTTTGGCCCTTAGTGTAATTTTTGTTCCAATGTGGTTGGTTTGAAATGCTTTCTCTTGTTCAAATTCAAATACTACTAGTAGTAGGTAGGAGTATGCTTGAAGAAGGAGATTTTCCTACATTGTTATTGGGGACCGGTAAAACTGTGGGTAGCTCACCAAGTAGTTGACACTTTTACAGTATAGGATGACTAACACTATATTGAGTTGCTGCTTCAACAGCAGATGCCACTTGCTTGTTTGGGAGATGTGCTGTTAATTTTTGCACAAATCACGAGTGCCACATTATGATCATCATAAACCAGTTATGTAATAGTCTACCTTACTTGCTTAGCTTAAGCTTTTGTAGCAAGTCACACTCTGAAGGGCTTCAGCTTGTGAACCATCATATCTATCTTCTGCTTATTTTACAAAATTTGAGGCATCTGGTAGTAAGGGCTTAGGCTTAGAGGTTGAGATAATTAGTTATCACCTTGCTTGGCTCAGATCCAGCTTTAAGTGCATCATAACTTGAAGCTACTCAAATGTCTTCATAACTGTTAGGAAGTCAGTCAAGGCTGGATGTTTTTGTTTGAAAATTAGATAGGGACTCAGAGAGGCTTAACCCCTCCAAGTTAGAGAAACAAAGAATGGTATGTATTTATGGTATTTTTGGCTCAGTCGGATAAAGTATTTATGACCTTTCTTCTTTAATTGTTTCAGTTAGTAGATTGTAACCTTGAGAACACTATTACTTGTTTTTCTACTTTCTGAATCTAGCACAACACAGAGATTGAATTTTTGAGTGCTTGCTATTGAGTGCTTGCTATGCAATAATCTTATTGTAATTGATGTCTGTACTGAATGCAACAGTGATACATTCCATGATTGGTGGCTAACATGTCTACTCGTTGCATTCTAATATGTGTGCTTTTATAAATTTTACTCAAGTGCATATCAACTTTAGCATGAAATTGATCTTCACATGCAGTACCTTCATGGCTAACAAGGATAACCGACAGAATCTGCCAGTGGACTGGTTTATTTCCTTCTGCAATCAATCATGTGCTGATAAATGAGTATCATCCTAACCAAGGGATCATGGTTAGCAATTGACAGATCTCTATTGTTTGTTCCTCTGTTTACATATTAAGCATCGCCCTTCACTTTCAAACAACGAATTTGTGCCTTTCAGCCACACCAAGATGGTCCTGCCTACTACCCTGTTGTTGCTATCATATCTCTTGCTTCACCTGTTGTGATTGATTTCACACCCCACCAAAGGCTTAAAGAGCAGCAGGACACTGATCCACAGGACTTGCAGGCTCATGAGTTGCAGGCACCATCTGAGCCTGAGATGGAGAGCAATGGCTCTGGCTCACATGAACGTGCAGCCACAAATGAATCTGATCGTGCATCTTCATCACTTATGCTGATGCCCTGCAGCCTGTTGATATTTAAGGATCAGGCTTATACAGGTTAGACAGATTAGTGCAATTGACTCTCTTCTTAATATAATGAGGCGCAGCTCTCCTGCGTTTTTTCGAGAAAAAGATATGTGCAATTGTTTTCTAATGGGATAGCCACTTAACCATCTTTATTCAATCGTAGTTTTCATTGTATCTTATGTTTTTTCTCTCTCTACAGACTACTTGCATGGCATACAAGATAATGAGCTACATAATGTGGACAAGGTGAAATGATTGATGATCAGTAAATCTCTTGTATATGTACCCGATTAGCATCTGAACTTATTCTCAGCGCAAAAAAAAAAAAAAAATTGTCTTTGTACAGGTCGAGAATGTGTCGCAGTGCCCAGAACTGAAGCATCTGCATTCGGACTCTATCCTGGGGAGCATGAGCGTGGAAGAGCAGCGTGGCAAGTTCCGCAGGACCGCCACAAGAGTCTCGCTAACGTGTCGGTTGGTGCTGAAAGTCCACAAAAAGCTATTCAAAATCTAGAAATTCTGATTACAGCCTTGTTTTAGAATAGGACTAGCACTAGCAGTATGCTATGTAAGATAGATATAGGTATTGTGAGTTGTTTGGTCAGCATTCAGCAATGCAAGGTGTCCACAAAACAAAACACAAGAGGAAAAGAAAAAGCGTTTTCTGGTCAAGAATCTCAGAGCTGTAGAAGTTAGAAATCGACCAGGAAGCACGGGAAGGAACAAGAAACCGCTGGGTATGATGTACGCGTATGACATGACGCTGTTTTCCCTGTAATTCAGGTTTCCATATACCGTGTGCGTGCCTTTTGCACTCTGAACTTTGAAGCGGCCGGCCAGCGAACCGAGCTACACTTCAGTGGAAATCTGTCGTGGGGTGGGCCTGACTCCATACTTGTTGGCATGTGAGCCTACTTACTTGCTTTTAGCGAGTTAGCACAAGCTGCTTAAGGCCCTGTTTGTTTCGGCTTTTCTTAAACTCTCATGTAATCTTAGCACAAATTTGTAAGAAGTTATGGTCCTAACAATCTATTCCCTTCATTCCAAATTATAGTTTACTTTAAACTTTTTAGTACTTTTATTTTACTATATATTTAGATATATTATTTATCTAATAAATACATAACAAATATATGTACCAAAAAGTTAAAATGAACTGCAACGGGTTTCTTTGAACCTTTGATCGAGGCCATGGCTGCAGAGCTTTGGGAAACCTGAGCTCGCCGCAGCGGGGCGGCAGCGGCAAGGGCGAGAGCGTTGGAGTCTGAGGAAGATCTGATGTGTTTTATTATCTTATGACTAAAAACTGTCCTGGCAAAGAGGTGTGCTGTTAAAAGATTAAATCGTGCAACGCTCGGATAAACTAATACTGTTTCCTTGAAAAACACTGTATGATGGGTTGATGACTTAATATGTGATGGATTAGCTACAGTACTCACAAGAGAAGCTGAGAAGGCACGGGAAGCCGGGAAGGCAGCAGCTTTTCTGGCCGGCGCTCTGCCAGCGGCCAGCCTCTCTCTCCCTTCCCCGTAACCTCTGCTGCTGTGCAGTCTCCGCCGCGCGCAATGCCACATCCACCTCCCCCAAAACGTCTCCCCGGCAGGCGGCTCCCACCTAGCTGTGGGGCACCTGTCACTGAGTGAGCTAGTGCGCACACCCTCTCCCGTGAGCGTGAGTGATGCAGTGAGATGGGAGGACACCCGCGGAGCGGAGCCGTGCGCGGGTGCGTGCACCGGGTGCTGCTCTGCTGGCTGCTGGGCCGCCGAGCTCCGGCTGCTCATGCCACCGCGGCCGGTGCACCAGCACCCGGTCCACCCACCACCACCCAAGGCTGCTCCCACTACTACGACTACGAGAAACCAGAGAAGGCAGGCAGCCGGCACGCGAGGACATGCACCACCAAAACCCCACCTTCTCCTTCCTCGTCACGAAGCTAGAGGGGCGGGCGGGCGGCGACGGGGCGAGAGGGCCATGGCGGCGCCGTTCGTCTACATGCGATCCACCACCGACGGCGACAATACGCGACCTCCCCTTCAATTCCACCTTCCTTCCGACTCCGATCCTGCCACCCATGGATCTGCATTTCTGACGCTCGCCTTTGCCTCTCTGCGACTCTGCTTACATGTTCAGGCGACGACGCTCTTCTCAGGGCCGCGCTGGATGGCAACCTCGGCCGCATCAAAGGTACCACCCTAACCACCCAGCCAGTCATATCCCCTCACTCCCTCCCTCCATTCATCCCGATTCGTCACCGCATCGATCGATTGATCGATTGCAGTCTGTTTGCCCCTTGCATGCCCCTGTGTGTTTTGTTTTAACTGGATAGCCGCTACTGGCGCTTTTTTTTTTTTTGTTCTTTGATTGATATAAATTATGCTATGTTCGAATGAAAGTCCAGCGGGGTTCTGCAATGCCGCGTACATCTACTGCTTCTTCTAAAAACCCAAACTTCAATTATGCTGTGGAATTAAGGGGCCGGGGGCCTAGCTTCCATAATGCTGCTTGTTCATCTCTGCTTCGTCGTGTCTCTGGAAGGTACAGCCTGTTAGGAAGTGCTTCCTTCTGCTTCCGCTGCCGCTGCAGCAGCTGCTACCGCTGGCATTTTTATTGGTTGGGTGATGCTATACATGTCTGTCTTCATTACATCACGATTAAATTAGATCGGTCCTGCTTTCACAGGGAGCTTTGGATTTTTTACCGGTGTACATGCATGTCCTCCAATTTCATCTGCTGCCTATTGATTGATTGATTGCGAGGTCATGCACTCACGCTCACGCCTTATTGGCCCCCTTGGCTCGTCCTTGACTGTATAACCACTGTAACGCTGTTATTCACCTCCACTACAAAGTTTGTTTCTCAAATACAGAAATACTCCGAACGTAAAGTCTCATTATGTACTTGTCCACATCTCTTAGCGATGCCTTGCATATGCATGCTGTTGTTGACACGACTTTTCGGTGTTTGCGTTTTGTACAAGGTATCATCAGGAGCCGTGGCATAGGAAGTGGTGATGGAGCAGCAGTCTTTTCTGTCCAGAAGGATGGCTTGGGGGTGCTGCACTGTGCGGCAATGGGAGGCCATCTGGAGGTCTGCAAGTACCTTGTTGAGGATCTAGGGGGTGATCCAAACATTGCCGGAGGTGCCGGTGAACTTGAAGGTTCTTCTCTAACTCATTCCTCCCTCTGGACACTGGATGCCTTCATATTTGTTTGTTTTCCCTTGGCACTGCAGTATCAGGTATGTAAAAATTCTGCTTTTACGCCCAGGTGTAACACCGTTTATGGCCTCTGCTCAGTCGGGAGATGTTGCCACTGTGAAGTATTTGCTTGATCATGGTGCTGATTTTAAGAAAGTTGATACAAAAGGACGCACAGTTCTACACCATGCCGTGTGCACTGGTTTGTGTCACCAATATTTTTCTGTAGCATTGTACAACTGGTTCAACTGTGCATCTGCTGATTCTATATTTTTATGTGCCATTTGGCAAATTTAGTTACTTGTTTCTTCTGGATATGTTACCGACCAAAGTTGGATAACTCTGCTGTTTTATACCATGATTCCCTCCGTAGTGCTGCAGTTTGGTCATTATTTGTTGGTCGTTTGGTAATGTGTATACTATTATTTCTGCCGCTTGTGGCTTATGCACTCATCTTGCTCATGGCAGGAAGCTGTAAGGTCACAGAGTTCCTTCTTTCAAAAGGAGTGCCTGTCGACATAGATTGTGGCCTTGGGACACCACTCTTCCATGCTGTTAATAATAAGCAGGATAAGACACTGAAGATTTTATTGAACCATCATGCCAATGTATACAGCCTCACTGCTTCCTGTTTTCTTTCTCATTATTTTTTCAGAGTTGATATGGGTTGTATAAAGTAGAGCAGTAGAACTGCGTTATCCCCTAGTTCTACTACGTTATATCTGTATTGGTGCATGATTTTAAATTTGGATTTCCTTGTTCATCAAATTATTGAGGGAAAACGCTCAAATTCTGCTTTCAGCCCAACACCACTATCAGCGGCGGCATGGTCTCTCCACTCAATAGTGCACTTGTTTACCGGTCATTGAAGTGCATGAAGCTACTTATTAAGGCCAGTATTTTCTTGATTCTTCTCTTCAACCACTACTATCCTGCCATTTTGTTTACTTAAATTACCTGTGAATTTCTTAAACAAATTCTGTTGCACAATCCTTTTCGCAGGCTGGTGCTGATGTTAATGGCACAGGTTCTCTGGTGCGTCCTCTAGTATTTGCTACAGAGACAGGAGATCGTACAAACTTCGTTCAATTACTATTGAAGGCTGGAGCAGACCCTAATATTCCCGATGATGTATGTGTTTCGCACATTTTTTTTAGTTGTTCTCCGATACCATCGTATCCATTCTTTCATATTCCATGTTTACCGAGTATTATTTAACTTTTCTGATTATTTGGGAGTGGTTTCAGTTAACTGATTTAATAAAGCATTATATTTATGCTTAGGCTATAGGGACAGAGTTTTGGATCTTCAGGTCAATTAATTTATGTCAATAATTGTTTTTATTATTAATTCAGGTATTGATTTCTTCTAGAAAGAATGCGCTTTACTATTGCTGTTCTGAAAAGTTGCAGAATGTGGAAAGCATTGATAATATAGTTTGCAGGCATTCTGAGCTATATCAATGCTTTTATTTTGTAAAATAAGGTTGTGTCTATGTTTAAATCACAGCTTCCAAGATACCAAGATCTCATCATGTACCATATAATCTACCTAGGTTTAGCATGTGCACTTACACATGTAAACATTGAAATCTCTCGCTTGTGTTAACTTAGTGCATGGCATTCCGCCCAACTTAGCAAACCTTGTACTCTTTTATGTCTGTAGAGTGCCCATGCATTTCAAAATTTGAACTTTATAGTTCTTTACACTGACACAATAGTGGCACCACCAGGTTCTTATTGGAATTTTACTTGCTTATGATTTTCTGATTATTTACAATGCATCATAAGGTAAACCTAATGTTCAAAGTTCAAACTTCAATTTGGGGACCATGCCAAGTCAAGCTATGCCTCACTGCCTTGTGTGTACAACTCATTAAACATGCTTTCACCTGGGGCTGTCACGGATCAATTGGTAGTTCACATATAATTGATGGGGTACTAAGCATTATACTCTTCCTGAAATGCATGTCCTTGAATCCTTGCTGACAGAAGACTTTATTTCCCCATACTAATATCTACATTAGGTGAGCATCACATATTGCATTAGATCATGATTCATGAGATATGGATATTTGTGTTTGCATAGTCTAATTTCTTATATTGGATCACATACATGTTTAATATTTTTCACGCACGCATGCCGCACACATACAACCAGTGCTTTCACACTTATCTGAAATTTAAATTTTTAATTTGTACTGGAATGGTATACTTTCCCCCTGTTGTTGCAGCTGGGTAGGTTACCAATAGAGCTTGCAGCAGTACGCGGGTGCAAGGAAGAAGTTGAAATGTTGCTGCCCTTGACTTTGCCAATTCCAAATGTTCAAAACTGGAGTGTTGATGGAGTAATCTCTTATGCAAAATTTGAAAATTCAAAGCCATTGATATGTTATATTTAACTCTTTCTAGATCATATGCTCATATTGCTGGGATGCTGTTCGTGCACAAAATGTTGTTAGGCTGCTATCGACAGCCTAATACACCTTTGAAATAGAGAAAAGTATCCATTTATTTCCTCAATGAGGCTAATTTTCAGACCTTTAATTATTTAGGATTCCCCTCTATATCCTTTAATATAATTCTGTCCTGTTGTAGATCTCTACTTTCAGGTTTATGTCCAAATAGTATCCCACATCAGTGAGTACAAGTAATAACTGTGTCAATACATATTGCACCATATGTCAGTTAGGCCTACTCAATTAATTCAGAAAGTTTAATTTAGATCCCAGCTGAAGATTAATCCACAAGACCAAGATATTCTTTACTTTT
The DNA here is from genome assembly GCA_023333625.1 of Bothriochloa decipiens. NCBI lineage: Eukaryota > Viridiplantae > Streptophyta > Magnoliopsida > Poales > Poaceae > Bothriochloa > Bothriochloa decipiens. Next base: position 42,479,002 of record CM041629.1, read on the forward strand.
CTAGTAAGATATGAGATTTTTATGGAACATGAAGATTGGAGCTGCTTGGGATTAACTCTCAAATTATCAGCATGCGGACTTGCATTGCTGCCATTAATATTTGAAAAGGCTACTTAACCGCTAGCAATCTATGAAGACTAGGGAGACAAAGATGATAGCTTTATTTTATCACAGAAATCATCCTAAATAAATGTTCTTTGCTTATAAAATTATAGTTTCGTTGAATTCTTGTCATTTTCTTGTTTAGGATAAAGGGATTGCTGGTAAAAGAAGAGATATATTGAAGTCACAGGCAAATTTGGCATTCAGGCAGAAGGATTATAACATGGCAATGGAGTACTATAGTGTGGTAATTCTTTGCTCCTTAGACCTTAATTAGATATGATGATTTGTTTAGAAGGAAACACTACATTGCTTGCTAACTAGATTTGTTCTCTAATTTCTGTCTGTTAAAGAACATGCCATGTCCAGGTGGTAATCCAATAGTGAAAATGATGTTTGAACTCTAAACGTGTATTTGATCATGATACATGTCGGGAAGTTATCTAGTTGCAAATGCTCTGAAAGTCCATGTAGGGAAATTGGGAGTGTCATATTGCTTTGTCAAGCTTGGATTAGAAGACCAGAACTTACGTTAGCAATTACATAGTTTACTTTTCTCTGAAAAAAGAGCATAACTTACTTTCCACCACCCTTTTCTATATATACATATCTGTTGTGATGCTCAAAGTATGTTGTCTAATGTTGTCAAAAGGAAAAAGTATGTTGTCTACATGTTATTGTTAGCATCTAGTTTCTTTTTATTACCATTGGAAGCGTTTGAAAGATATAATTGTTTGTAACATATCATGGTTGATCATAGGTGATGGATATTTCCCCAGAGCCAGACACAAGGCTGTATTCCAACAGGAGCCTCTGTAAACTGAAGTTGGGTGACGGTGAAGGTGCTCTGTTAGATGCTTACCAGTGCAGGAAGATGCGGCCTGATTGGGCAAAGGCTGCAGCTTATATGCTACAGTTTGTGAAATTAGACATGTTATGCCTCATGTTTCTGATTGTGCTATGTGCAGGAGTATAAGCAAGCACATGATGCTCTCTTGGACGCTCAGAAATTGGATCCTGGGAGCGATGAGATTGAGAGAAAGCTAAGGTAACATGCTATGCTACCTTTTGTTTCTGTCTCCCCAAAATGGTAGCATATATCACTGATGGGGTACTCGTGATCATAATAATCACAAGCAGCTGCATAGACCAGCGACACGAGCTGACGCTATCAAACAATGGTTTTCTTTTCTCTATGTGTTCGTGCAAATACCAAGACTTGCTGATTGTGTGATGGACTGATGGTTACAATAATTTGACATTTACAGGAAGGCCCTAGAGCTGATGAAGATATCCCCCGACGGAGATGAGCAGTGAAGCATGGTGTACGTGTGCTGGTTGCGGCGGAGTAGCAATCAGACTCCAGAATTGTCATAGTAAGATTAGGGAACAAACATTAACGTAGCATTTTGGAAGATTGATGTCTGATGAACTGTAAGAAGTCTAGGAGTTTCTATACTATTTCTCCCATCGAAGTCAACACGTTTAATTTGAGAACATCTGGTTAGCTTAATTTGCACTTGATCCCATAGCGTTTTGCTAAAAGACACGGTTAATTCCCTTGTCCGTGAAGTTGAGAACATCTGGTTAGCTTAATTTGCACTTGATCCGTTGATCGAAGAAGGGTACCTAGCGCCAACTGTAGTAATTAATGCTTGTCATTCTACGTTCTAAGCTAGGATCTCTGCTAGTCTCTCTCTTGTTGTTTAGTGTACGTTATATATTTACTCCGGGAGCAATGCCCGGGGCCACGTCGCCCTAAATTTCTTGATTGGACCATCTCAGCGTCTTGTCATCGTCGTCTTCTCAGGCTGGTCCACCTCAGCAAGGCTAGCAACAAATATAACTGGCCGTCGCCCCCCTTGTCTGGGCAAAAAAAAAAAAGAAATTTACTCCTATAAATGGGAGCAACGCCCTGGATGGCCAATGGGACCATGTCGCTCTAAATTTCCTGATTGGGCCATCTCAGCGCCATGTCATCTTCGCTTTCTTTGGTTCGTCCACCTCAGCAAGGCCAGCTCCAAATATAACTGTCCGTCCCCCTTGCCTGGGCGCAAAAAAATAGAATTTTACTCTATAAACATGAGCAACACCTTGGAAGGCCAATGGGGCCATGTCGCCCCAAAATTCCTGATTGGGCATCTTAGCGCCATGTCATCTTTGCCTTCTCTGGTTCTTTCGCTTCTCTGTCTTTCCAGGGCTTTGTTTAGATGTCTTTAAAGTTCCAAGTTTTTTCATTCTCTCTTCATCACATCAATCTTTAGCTATTTACATTGAGTATTAAATGTAGGTAAAAAAATTAACTAATTACACAGTTTGATTGAAAATTATGAGACGAATCTTTTAAGCCTAGTTAATCCATGATTTGATAATAATTACCAAATACAAACGAAATTGCTACAGTGCTCAGGATTGCAAAAAAATATTGCAATCTAAACAAGGCCCAGATGACGCGGCGACGCGGCTCCTCTACCTCCGCCTCGCCCGATGTTGCGCTATCGTGAGAGACCACCGGCCACGACTGTGTCTTCCCCCTCTCTGCTTCCTCTGGCTTCTTATCTCCCTCCTCGACTCATTCCGCGTGTCCTCCAGTGATGAGGAAACCCTAGGTGCTTGTGGTCGAGGACCCGGCTGCGCGTGGCCTCTCTCTGGCAATGACGCCGGCAGCTCGCATTGGCAGCCGGATGCGGTTCCAAGGCCGGCAGCTCCGGGTCATCCCTTCCTCGATTGTCTCCCAGTCCCGGTGCACAGAAGCTCAGCCGCCAGATACTAATGGATATGGGCACCTCTAGATATGCTGCTCAAGGCAAGGGAAGATTTTAACAGCTCCACGTGTTGGAGTATCTGGTGCGTTAGAAACAAGATCATATTTGATAATGGGATTAGAAGCATGGTCATTTGGAAAGCTCAATTCAAGTGGCACTAATTCTAATAAAGTCATAAACGAGAAGGATGCTGTTGCGAAAGGGTTGGAGGACCTTATCATCCTATACTTTTTTTTGACACGAGGATAACCCCATTTTCATTAGAGTTTAACGGAAATACATTATCTAGAGTTTATGAAAAGCAAGAAAAAGATTAGGACAGAGTAAAAAGTACACACTAGACTCTATTACATGACTTTTCACTTCCAGATCAGGCACTCTGCCTCCAGACTACCATATAAGCTACTCTGCACAAAACTACCACCATAAGCCTGATCAGACTTGTCTTCAGCTTAGACTTCCTCCTCGCTTCCATCTTGATTGCCTTATCATCCTATACATGGGGTAAGTTGACATTTTTGCCTTCATTCTGATTTATGCTTGTTGAATTATACAGCTTTTGTTTTCTTATACTCAGATGAAACTGACGTTGTGTCTGTATTCAGTCTGGTTAACGTCAGAGGAGGTTTACTGATCTCACACGATTAGTCTCTGCGTTATATTTCATAATATCCCTATCATAACATAGGATCTTGGTAGTTTGCCTATGCTGTAGCCTCTCTTCCTCCATTTTTAACACCTCCGCTTCTGATTTGGTGTATTTGTCTCCAATTTTAATACCTTAGGATCTCAAAGGAGTTTTACTGATTTCGAAGGATTACTCTATGTCCTATATTTCATAGTATCTCGGTCATTACATAGGATTATTTTGTTGGAATGTGATCTCAGCAAATGCCGTGACTAATGACAAATTAATTAATTAACAAGATTAATTAGTTGTTAAGTAAGTGGTCCACCTGTCGTATATATCCAAGATATTAGATTTTCCGCGATCCGGCCTCCTGGCCCACAACGCACTATATAGGAGGAGGCGCCCCTGGCGCCTCCACCCATCCATTCATTATTCACACACAAACCGATCAATTAGACGCTGGAGGGCATAGGAAGGCCGTCACCCACGTCCAGGTATTGTGGCTGTGGATCTTCATCACGTCCTTCATCAAGAGAGAGCCCTAGCTCTCAATTGGTGAAGATCAGTACATCTACTTTATCCTAGACTGTCCCCAATGAAGTGCGTAAAGGCCTCAATTCCTTGATAATTTTGGTGGCTTAGGAGATTTAGAATTATCGCAATACCTATGTGTTTGACAATAAGAGGCGAAGTGTTCAGGAGGTCCTTAGGGCTATTAGCGTTGAGGGGGCTCTGGTGCTCGGCGGGAGCCTCCAAACTTCAAGAACTCGTTCTCAGGTCGCTTGCCTTCTGGAGCTTAGGGCATGGAGGCCTTTGGTCGTCTCTTTCCTATTCTTGTGTGGCGATTCTGTAACCCAGCGACCAGTGTGTGGGGTGAGTGAGTTGTAGGGCGTGTGTGGGGTGTGTGTGGGTCAGGTCTCTTGGACCTATGAATCTTTATTCTATCTTAATGAAATGACGCGCAGTTCTCATGCGCTGTTTGAGAAAAAAATATTTATAACCTTTCTTTTTTAATTATTTCAGTTAGCAAATCGTAACCTCGAGAACAGTATTACTTGTTTTTCTACCTTCTGAAAATACTGAATCTAGCACGACACAGAGATTGAATTTTTGAGTACCTGCTATGCGATAATTTTATTGTAACCGATGTCTGTACCGAACGCAGCAGTGATACATTTCTTGATTGGCGGCTAACATGGCTACTAGCTGCATTCTAATATGTGTTTAATCATACTCAAGTGCATATCAATTTTAGCATCAAATTGAGCTTCACATCATCTAATGCTGCATTATCTTCATGGCTAACAAGCATAACCAACAGAATCTGCCAGTGGACTGGTTTTTTCCCTTCTGCAATCAATAATGTGCTGATAAATGAGTATCATCTTAATCAAGGGATAATGGTTAGCAATCGACAGATCTCTATTGTTTGTTCCTCAGTTTACATATTAGGCATCGCCCTTCACTTACAAACAACGATTTTGTGCCTTCCAGCCACACCAAGATGGCCCTGCCTACTACCCTGTAGTTGCTATCATATCTCTTACTTCACCTGTTGTGATTGATTTCACACCCCATCAAAGGCTTAAGGAGCAGCAGGACACTGATCCACAGGACTTACAGGCCCATGAGTTGAGGGCTGAGATGGAGAACGATGGCTCTGGATCACATGACGTGGAGCCACAAACGAATCTGATCCTTCATCTTTCATCATTTATGCTGAGCCCCGCAGCCTGTTGATATTTAAGGATCAGGCTTACACAGGTTAGACAGATCCGTGCAATTGTTTTCTAATGGGATAGCCAATTAACCATCTTATGTTTTTTTTTCCCTACAGACTACCTGCATGGGTACAAGATGATTAGTTACATAATCTAGACAAGGTGAAACGATGATTGACGATCAGTAAATCACTTTGTATATGTACCCGATGAGCATCTGAACTTATTCTCGACGCATAATTTTTTAGGTTGAGAATGTGTCGCAGTGCCCAGAACTGAAGCATCTGCGTTTGGACTCTACTCTGGGGAGCATGAGCATGGAAGAGCAGCGTGGCAAGTTCTGCAGGATCGCTGGGAGAGTCTCGCTAACGTGTCGGTTGGTGTTGAAAGTCCACAAAAAGCTATTCAAAATCTAGAAATTCTTATTTAGCCTTGTTTTAGAAGAGGACTACCAGTACCATGCTATGAAAGATACACAATAGGTATTGTGGGAGTTGTTTGGTCAGCATTCAGCAGGTTTCCACAAAACAAAACAAAAGAGGAAAAGAAAAAGCGTTTTCTGATCAAGAATCTCAAAGAGCTGTTGCGCCCAGTTTCTTAGAAGTTAGAAATTGACCAGGAAGCACGGCAAGGAACAAAAAACCACTGGGTATATATGATGTACGCGTATGAGATGACGTTGTTTTCCCTGTAATTCAGGTTTTTGTTTTTTTTTTCTCTACAACATGCCGAGGCGCGTATTGCATGTAATTCAGGTTTTCATATACCGTGTGCGTGCCTTTCGCACTCTGAAACGGCCGGCCAGCAAACCGAGTTATACTTCAGTGGAAATCTGTCGTGGGGTGGGCCTGACTCCATACTTACTGGCAGCTAACTTGCTTTCAGCGAGCTAGCTCAAGCTGCTGCCATGTTTGTTTGAGCCTTTTAGCACGATATTCTAGGCCTTGTTTAGATTGCAAATTTGTGCAATTTGAACACCGTAACACTTTCATTGTATTGTACAAATATTGTTCAACAATAGATTAACTAGGTTCAAAAGATTCGTCTCATGATTTACAACTAAGCTGTGCAATTAGTTAATTTTTTTATCTATATTTACTGCTCCATATATGGGCCTAAAGATTAATATGATGGAGAGAGAGTAAAAAAAACTTAAAATTTTGCTCTAATTTAAACAAGGCCCTAATAAGGTGTGGTAAAAAAAAAATCTAAGAATGAAAAAGTCAAGTGTGTGTGCCCCACGACTTATATTCCAATGATCAATTTTCAGCCATTTGAACCTAATAAACGTCCACTGTGCCACCGGATGGCGCACCACCGCACCGGACACAATCATGCTCCTTGTGATCTCTGTCTGTTGCAGCTAGCCTATCTCATGACAATACTAATACCTAGAGCAAAAGAGTTAGTCCACTCGATTGTCTTAATTAATCAAAATCAAACATAGGGCTTTCACCTCCCCCGCAGCCATGGCTCTAGGCTGTGGCCGTCGCACCAGGTAGAGAGCAGGCCATAGCCCTGATCTAGCCCTTCTTCCCTTGCACCAGGCCACCGCCGCATAGAGCAGAGGTGGCGGATATCCAGCCGATGGTGCCAGATCTAGAGGACAGAGGAGGTAGCAGAGCCGGTCGAGAGGCAGGGGCAGATGGTGGAGTAGTGGTGCAGGGCAGGGTCCACACACGACCGACATGACTTTGGCTCGAGGGAGCACCTAGGCAGCACAGGGAGGCCTTGGTTGGACGGAGCAGGATGTGTGCGCCCGCATGGGAGAGAGAACACGCGAGGGCCAGGGACGAGAACAAGCTCGATTATTTTGGAATACATTGTTGAAAACACAATAGTAGAGGTAATAATTCTCACGGTAGGTGTTCCAAATAAGCTAAGTGTTTGATAGGATTAAATCACCTTTCTCTAAATTGAACCAAACGCTCTCTAAACACACAAGCTATATATGTGGATGGTCACGGCGACATCTTTACTCGTAACTCGGATGGATCTCTCATCCCCTTTCCTTTCCTTTCCTTTCCTTTCCTTTCCTTCTCCTAACCTGACCTGACCAGCTAGCTGACCTAGGTGTCTAGCCTAGCCGGCTAGCCAGGTGTGTCCCATCGCCATTGCCTCCGGCTTCTCCGCCATCATCCACTCCACCCAGAGCTTCGCTTGTGTCATGCAATTATGCAAGCGTGATATTTGTTTTGCACGGTCTCTTATGTATAAAATGATCTGGCCTATTTTCCTCCTTTTTGCATGGTAAGATATCTATTTATTCTTTCCCGTTCATTTCTCCATACACTGCCAATCCTTGTGCCGTATCATCGATGGGCTAGCTACAGTAGTCTCAAGAGTCCAGGGGGAAAGGCACGTGTCCAATCGTCGTCCTTTGTCTCCACTCGTCGCCCGCCCATCGGCCGGCGCTCTGCCAGCCCCTCTGTCTCTCTCTGCATTCCCATTCCGCACCGCGCAAGTAACCTCTGCTGCTGCTGCAGTCTCCGCTCCGCCATGCCACATCCACCTCACCAGAACGTCTCCCTGGCAGTCGGCTACCACATTGCTGTGGGGTACCACTGTCACTGAGTGAGTACACACACGACACTGCCTCTCTCCCGTGACTGTGGGTGATGCAGTGAAATGGGAGAAGAGGACACCCCAAGCCGGGTGTGCACCGGGTGCTGCTCTGCTGGCCGTCGCGCGAGCTCCAGCTGCCCACGCCACGGCCGGTGCACCAGCACCTGGTCCCCCACCACCCAAAGCTACTCCCACTCCTACGTCTACCACAAAGCAAGAACCCAAGGCAGGCAGGCACGCGGCACGCCAGGACAGGCACCAAGGCACCAAAACCCCACCTTCTCCTTCCTCAAGAAGCTAGAGGGGCGGTCCGGGCGGCAAAGAGCAAGAGAGATCGCGCACGCGATGGGGCCGAGGGCCATGGCGGCGCCGTTCATCTACATGCCATCCGCCACCCACGGCGACAATACGCGACCTCTCCCCTTCAATTCCTCTACCATCCCTCTGACTCCAATCCTGCCACCCATGGATCTGCATTTCTAACGCTCGCCTCTCTCGCTCTGTTTGCTTGTGTGTGCGCCTCTGCCTACTAATAGAATTCGTGGGTCGACTAGTGTAGATCAGAGGGTGTATTCTTTGGCATTTGGAATGAATCAAGTAGAAATCATAGTGCACCGACACGGTGCACCGAACCAGAAGTCGAGAAGGAGATGGAGACTTAGGGTTAGGTACATACCGAGGAGTTGCCGACGAGCGGGTTCGTCGGAGAAGGTCTGCGCACAGGCAGCGACGGACGATGAAGCGGTGGAGCAGCGGCGATGCCGGTGGAGCTTCCCGTCGCTTTCACCGCCACCTCTAGATCGGATTAGGGTTTCACAGTGGGGTGTGGCGGCTGAGGTGAACCTCGTCCCTAGAGCCAGTGGCCCCCATATCTTCTTATAGGCAATGTGCGACGAGGGCCCACCAGCCGAGCGTTGGGCTGGGCACTCCCGATCAGGGTGCAGGTCAAGGTTCCAGTTGGCCGTTGGTCTAACTGGTAGAGAGATCAATTTCAATATTCTCCCCCTTGATCTCTCATCATTCTCATCATTCTTTAATTTCTTGCTTTCAACCTTCAATTCTCATCTTTCTTACTTCTGTCTCATTCTATTACAGATCAGCATATTGAGGGTGTCTCATCGCCACAGCAATTAGTGCCATTAGACTAACAGCCACAACACACTTCTCTGTTTTAGAACAAAACTCTCTTCTGGGCCCTTTATTGTCTGGAAATCATATGCTATACCATAAACCCATGTCGACTGTGTGTCCTCTGAACACACTGGGTGGTAAGCCTTTAGTAAGCGGATCCACAAGTTCTTTCTTATTACTTATATGTTCAGTATTTTTAAAATGATTCCGGATTTTCTCCTTTACAACGAATACATTCATGTCAATGTGCTTGGAAGCACACTTGACCCATTGTCACAGGAGTAAAATACTTAAATGGTTGTTGCTGTTGTCAACCATTATCGATACCGGGTATAGGTTCTCTTAACCATTTCACCTATCCTCTAAGCCTCACAATATTCCATTCCATAACTTTGTTTCATTCATCATATCATAATTATTTCTTTGGAGTTTTTCCACATTAAAGCTCGAACAACGAGTGTTAGTGATTGTGGATTTCAGTACACATCTCGCTGAACTTTCATCTTTGTACCCACAACTATTTGAGAGTACTTGATCTTCATTATTCTACACGAGGCTATTAATATTTTTCAAGACATTTTTTATTCCAATCCAGTGATTTATATCTAGATTCGACTTCTGCCAAAACATCCCGGATATATGAACTATGTCAGGGTAAGTTCTTATTCAATTCATCAAGCTTCCAATAGCTGAAGCATATAGGACGTCCATTTGATAGATCTCATTTCGGTTCTTCAAAAACATTTCAAGTTCTCAAATCTATTACTCTTGACTATAAGAACAGGCATAGGTTTTTCTCACATGCATACTTTATTTCTTCATAATTCTTTTTATGTATGCCTTTGCATAGTTCTAATACCCCTCTTCTTCTATCTCAGTAAATTTCAACAAATCATGCTTCAACGAGACTATTCTTATTAAAACTTGAGGACAAAACTTCTTTTCCTCCAAAAATAGATTAACATCACTACTAGCAAGCAAGATGTCATCCACATATAGGATTAGAAAATGAATTTTACATTCATAAACTTTGCATAACTGCAGTTGTCCTCTGCTTTCTCTGTAAAACCCAAACTTTCTTATTGATTCATCAACTTCAAATTCTATTTTGTAGAGACTTGCTCTAATCTTCAAATGATTTCTTCAGGCAACATTCTTATGTTCGTTTCCTTCCATGACAAAAGTCCTTTAGGCTATGCCATGTAGATTATTCATATAAATCCTCATTAAGGAAGTCATCTTTATATCTATCCGATGTGACTTTAAATCGTAATGTGCCACTAACATTCATTATAATAGATTCATTCTCTTCGTGTGAATCTTTCATCACAAGTTGCGCTATATATCTTTCATCGTTCCCTCCAGAGCCACATTACGTTTTGTAGACCCATTACAGCCTACTGTTTTGGCTCCATTAGGAAATTTCTTCTAAATCCCGAACATCGTTGATTTTTATCAATTTTATTTCATCTACCTTTGTTTCTTACCATTTGGACGAGTGAACGTCTCTCATGGCTTCTACAAAAGAGATGGGATCATCTTTCATTTGAATTTCTTTATCAACAATGACTTCATAGTCACTAAAATAATTATTTTTCTCATTCTTTGAGACCTACTAGAGCCTCGTGGGACTTCTTTTATATGGGTCTATTGTTGCTCTTCATTGCCAAGAGGCAATTATTCTATAAGTTTCTGAAGCACAAGATCCTTGTTTACTTTTCATCTTCATAAAGAGCAAACAACAGGTGTTGTATGTGTCATACAACATCAACAGGTATCAAGTAATTTATTGCTTTTAAAATACTAGAGTGGGCATTCAATCCCGCTTCTATTCAATTCTTTAGGTATCTGTATACCATGCTCCCCTAGATTACTCCATCCTTTGTAAGGATGGTGTATCTTTAAATTTCTTATTTGGGTTTAATCTGTCATAACTTCTTACGACGCTTTGAACACCGTTTTAGTATCTCTCACTGTGCTATCTTCCTATTGGGACCATAAAAAGGTTTAGAAATCTAGCTATTTCTTTACTTAGGGGTATTATTATTGTCACTGTTGTACTCCCTCAACGATCACATTCATCTTTTATAGATCACTCTTCTTCATATCATATTCATCTCTTGTTCATAATGTACATCATGCATCACATTGTCAAAAAATATAGGGGAGTATCTTTCTTTATTTTCTGTTTCTTAATTGATCTCACAAATCTCCCCCTCGAAATGTGGCAAGAACTTTTCTGCCATAATTTCAAAATTATTCAAAATTCTTATAAATGAGGAAACTTTCATTACTTACTTCATCCACATGACTATGTCATGCAAATAAAGTTACTTCATAAATCTTTTGGGAGTAGACTTTCCTCATCCCACTTCAGAGTCATTCAGTACTTCTGCAAATCACACTTGCATGTTATTCTTGTCATTTGGTTCATATGTAACTTTCTTCTCCCACATGCAAGATAAGTTTTGTCAATCTCCCTCGCCATGTGGGAGAATTCCCCATAAAAGGGATATCAAAACCAGAATTGGCTCTCAGAGCATATTCAATTATACAAAAATAAATTCAAATACTCTTTAACCATGCTTAATAAGATGTTGGTCAAATTAAACATGTGTATAACTCATTATATTTCATATCATGATGATTAAAATTAAAAGTTACATGACATATTACATATCTTATCATGGTTCATAGAAGGAGTACATAAAAAACATTTGTTCATAGAAGGAGTATAAAACACATTTGTTAAACTACACTCTTATTGTTCATAAAAGTTATTCCTTAAACTAAACTATCATTGTTCTATCTTCTTTTCTTAGATCAATGCACCTAAATCCTTTTCTTTCATTTTATCCTTTAAAGAGAACATTGCCCCTTATATGATGGTTTTCTTTAATGCAAAACTTGCACCTTTTATCTTCTGAGTCATAAGTACCCAGCTCATTTTCTTTTCTTTCTTCAAAGCCAGTAAGTTCTTTATCTGAAAATATTCAACAATAATCATCGATAATGTTCATTAAACTTTAGAATCTTTACATTGTATTCTACATCACCGTTGGGCAGAAATAGAATAAAACAACATTCTTCTATATTAATTCCACATCACCGTTGGACAGAAATGGAATCAACATATGAAATTCAATTATCTTAATAAAACATGTCTCCTCAAAAATTAAATTCTCCCATTGGTTCGAATTTAATTAGAGGATAATCATCATTGTTGCAGCAAAAACACGAAAATACATTCTTTTCATTTCATGAGCATTTCTTTATCTTTAAAATTCATTGTGATGCAAAATTTATCAGAGATTCAAACTTCAAATTCAAACTTACAATATTTTCTCTTTCATATTCTAAGTCACCGTTGGGCAGAAATAGAATAAAACATCATTTTTCTACATCAATTCTAAATCACCGTTGGGATAGAATCAATGCATATACGTCATAAAATATATCATGATATTGCTATTAAACAACTTTGCTCAGAAAATAACAATATCATAATTCACTGAATTCTATTAACTTCTCTTCGAATCAAATTCTCTCATTGGTTCGAATTCAGTTAGAAGAATCATCATCATTGCAGCGGAAACATGAAAAAAAGTCTTTCTAGTTCATTAGCATTTCTTGATCATTGTCATTTCTTTGAGATTCTTTGAAGATCTGGACTTCAAAATTCAAAACTCATAAATGAACTTACAATATTGTTATCATCAACGTTGGTCAGAAAATAACAATATCAAAATTTCTCTAAACATAAAACTGATTATTTCTCTAATTAAAATATTCCCGTTCGTTCCAATTTTAGCTAAAGAATGAACTTTTTATCATTCACTCAATATCTTTAACTGCTCTCCAAATTAAATTCTCGCGTTGGTTTGAATTTAATTATGAGGAATAGCAATATCTAAATATGCAGCGGAAAACATGAATAAAATTCAATAATTCAATGTTTTAGAAGTATTAATTTAATAATGCTCTCTGAACAAATTTATCGTTGGATAAAATTTGCATAGAAAAATTCACTTCAAAATTTGATTCAAATTTGTTCCGAATAAATTCCTGGAAAAAATGATCGTTTCTATTCATTTTGGACCAAAAGTCTGGCCATACGACCTAATAGACCAAAATTCGGCCCGCGGCCTAGACGACAGGCACGCGCGTGGCGGCCCACTGGCGCATCCACTGCTCGCAGGCGCTGCATCTGCAAAGGCCCAAGTTCATTTTTTTGTTTCAGTCGGGATTTTTAAAATTGAAAAATGTCTGTGCTGTCATGGGCCGCGGCGGACCATTCGGCCCACTGGCCAAAGCCAACCCACGACGGCCACGCGGTCAACCCGCCTGGGCCAAAAGGAGCCTGAACGATCATGGCCGTTGATGCCGATCGATCGGCCGTCCGCCCTTCTCGGCTGGACAAAACCGCCACATCAGTCACTCCCCTGAAACCCTAGGACCATTTCTTCCCTTCCTGTTCTATCAGCACAGCAGCAGCTGAGGTGTGGAGGTCACCGGCGGTGGCGAGGTCACCGCATCGCCGGAGCTCGGCTCGCGCCGGCTGCTCTCCCCAAAAACCCTAGACATTTCTCTTCTCTTCCTTCGCGTTTCACGCAGCAGCCGGCCGTCGATGATGGCTCGACGGCAGGATGAGCGTGCGGCTGGAGATCTTGGCGCCTCGCGGATCCATCTCGGTTGGCTCCCCTTCTTCCTTCCTCTCTTCTTGCTCCTCCTCCGTCCTTCTCTCCACTGCGCCGCACTGGAGACATGGTGATGCAGGGGTAACGACGGCGGCTGCCCATGGTGACCAGGAAGGAGAGATGGCAGCGCCACCGCTGAGTCCTTCACCGGCGAGCGCATTCATCGCGAGGGAGAGCGCGCCACCATCGAACGATTCCACGACAGTGCAGCTTATCTGCGGTGGTGGATTCTTCTTTCACACGTGCCAGCGAGGCGACGACGTGACTGTTCCTCCCAAACTACAGCGGGTGATGGCAACGGCAGGGAGCCCGGGTAGGTCTCTCCCTGAAAGTGCATCTAGCCCTTGAGTGGGTTTTGGTGAATTGATTGACAACATAATTAAAGGTCTAATGATTCTGCTAAGTGTTGGATAGGAAATTGATTATCTCATAAGTACTTGATTAAAGTGTATAAAGCCAAAATAATGTGTCATTGTTGTATAAGCATAAGACAACAATGCAAATAGAATTCATATAAAGGCCTATCTATTGTGAGATTTCTATGATTCATGTGGAAGCAAGCACATTGAGTTAGATAATGAGACATAAGGGATTGTATATGGAATGGTCTCATATTTGAAGCTTGCTACATTGAATGAAAAGTGACTTGGTATATTTGGATTTATCTAAATTTGATGAATAGAATCAAGTCACGTACTCAAGATGACATTGCTCAAGAAGAAAAATCAAAGTTGGAATGTTATCTCTCCTTGAAGTACATTGAAAGATTTGAACAATGATATTTGGTGATCCTAGCACCCCAAAGTTTCTTCAGATGGATGACGTTTCTACTCAAGAGAGGCCTCAAATTTTATCTTTGCTTGAGTTATAGGAAATGCCGTACTATCAAGAGGGATACAAATTAGGTTGATAATTCAAGGTCAAAAAGTGCTCAAGTCTATATTTAGAGCGTTTGGAGTCATCGTTGCACTCACATCACTTAGAAAAGTCCTTTGCTTCAGCCAGCCTGACCTACCAGAAGTACCAAAAATATTAGAGTTTTAAAATGGAAGTATCCGTGCTATTTTCTCAGAAAGTCGAGATGTGCAAAGTTGAAGAAACTTTGTACTACCGGTAGTACCAGTTCCACAACCGGTAGTACCGGTGCTCTCCGGTAGTACTGCATTTTATTAAAATTATACTCTGAAAGTATCGGGCATATTTTCCCAAAGTTGAAGTCTACGAGTTGGTGTAGTTGTGTACTACTGGTAGTACCGCTGGTGGTACCGGTAGTACCGGCTATATATATATATTTATTTTTAGGCCAAGTCGAAGGTGCCCAATTGCACAGGAAATGTACTACCGGTAGTACCGATCCTACTTCCGGTCCTACTTCCGGTAGTACCAGTATGTTATCCTGTGCACGCTCTGACACGACAACGGTCATATTTGGTGAGGTACCGGTAGTACCGGTGGTTCCATCAGTACTACCTGTAGTTGTTCTGGACAGACCATATATATACCCCTCACCTCTCTCTTTTTGATAGCTCTCGCCATTTCACTCATTCTTCACCTGAGAAAGAAAGCTTCCAAGCACCAGCTCGCCTACTCTCTCTCCCCCTTTGCTCCCAAACTTCAACCCCTCAAAGATTCGAGCTAGGGACATGAGATTAGAGAGTGGGAACTTCGATCTACGACTTGAGCACTTGGTTTCCTTATTTTGCCGGCTTGATTTGTGTTTGTTACTCTTGGGTTCTTGGAACCCTAGCCGGCTAGGCGTTCCGTGGCTGCCCGTGTTGCCTCATTTGTGAGGGCGCCCCGGAGTGTTTGTATTACCCTTGATTCTTAGTGAATATCTCAAGTTTACCTTCGTGGTTGCTTGAGGGAGGAAACCTTTGTGGTAACCTCAACAACGGGGACGTAGAAACTCCTTTGTGGGGATTGCCGAACCTCGGATTAAATCGTGTGTCTTGCTGTGGTGGTAGCATCAACTACCCTTGTTCTTGTGTTCTTCGTATTCTTCATCCCTACCCTCAAAGTTCATAGGTTGGAGGACTCGATCTACGATTTGATGCGGTGAAAGGCCTCAAGAAATTCAACACCTTTATCAGCAACATCAACAAAGGGGTGGTAACAATTGGATCTGAATTTATAGCTCATTTTACTCTGATTTTCATTTTGATTTCGTAGTTTCGTAGGCTACCGGTAGTACTAGAAGTTTGCATCGGTAGTACTGGTTTTTGTACTACCGGTAGTACCAGTGCTACTTCCGGTCCTACTTCTGGTAGGTATTTAATTTCCGCATTTGAGTTTGTAAGTTTCAGGTTTTCGATAATCGCCTATTCACCCCCTAGGCGACATCCTAGGTCCTTTCAAGTGGTATCGGAGCCGGGATCTCACTAAAAGCTTCACCGCCGTGAGAAAGGATGTTGATGCCTAATGAATCAAAGCTTGTGATTCTCCAAAATGATGGTTCAAATTTTCTATCTTGGTCTAATTATGTACTCAATATTTTTAGGACTATTAGTCCTCTTATTGAGTGTATTGTGGATGCAAGCATCTCTATTCCTAAAGTTGATTGGAGCAACTATAAAAATATGTCCGAAGCAGAAAAGAGATGTGTGAAAATCAACGCTCAAGCAATTAATGTCATTTTGAGTACATTGAGTGCAGAGGTTCAAGCTGAGGCAATTTACAATGAAGAAACACCATCAGAGAGTGCTCATGTCATTTGGACAAGACTAATCGAGTTATATGGAAAGTCCAAATGTAATGATGCACATGAGCTCAAGTCATTAGAAAACATGCCCATTGTGTGCAACGAAGAAGCCTCACAAGACCTCAAGAGCACCGAGCTAGAGCAAGAAGTGCAAGTCAAGAATATTGCTCAAGACCGGTGGCGACCAAGTGAGGAATCAAGTTCCATAGCTCAAGATCCTCACCACTCATGTCTCATGGCCAAGAAGTACAAGAAGAAGGTAACCAAGAATGAACAAGTCAAGGAGATTGCACATGAAGATGATCAAGAAGAAAGTGGTCTTAAAATTGAGGATTTTGATACCATTGATCATCTCAGTAGAAAAGACAAGAAAATATTTGTCAAGTTGATTAAGAAGAATGTTAAGCTAGAATAAGAAAATGAGAAGCAAGAAAACATACTTCAAAAGCAAGAGATGTTTCTCATTTCCAAGTCATATGAACTAAAGGAAATCAATAAGAGGTATGAAAAGTTGTCAATTGAGCATGCTTTGGTTACTAACTCCTCTTCTAGTATGTCTGAACTAGAAAAGGAAAATAGTGAGCTCAAGGCAAGACTAGATGAACTATCAAGCAAATATAATGTATTACAAGCAAACTATGTTCATCACAAGTGCTCCCATGAGAAATTAATAGAATCACATGCTATGCTTGAGATAATGCATGAGGTTGTAATTACATCGGTAAAATCATTTCAGCCTCTCACACAAACACTCACTTGTACGCATTCTCAATTGAATATTTCTTGTACTAATGAGTGTGCTTCTCAAGTAAGCCAATCTTTGATTGAGCTAAATCTCATAGAAAACAATGAGCTCAAAGAAGAAGTGAAAAGACTAAAGAAAGATGTGATTTGTTTGGAGGGTAAGGAGAAAGCACAACCTTCTCAAGATAACCGTGATAACATGGTGAAGAAGCCTGAGAAGGGTTCAAATATTGCTTCCTCCAAATCCCAATAAAAGAATCACACTTCAAGCAATGTCAAAACAACCAAGAGCAAGAAGCATGGACATAAGTGGGTTTTGTGTCCACACAAGAGTTGGGCCGACAAGAAGTTGGGCCATTCTACCAAGAATTGCCCCTTGTACAAAGAGGCAAGAAAGAGAGCCCAAGTTACAACAAGAAGATGTTATGGATGTAATGAGATGGGGCACTTGGTTGATGGTTGTCCCAACAAGCAAAACAAGCACAAAGCAAATCAAGGCCGCATATGCTATGCTTGTAAAAGAAAGGGGCATCTAAGCTATGATTGCCGAAATGGTAACACTCCTAAGTCAAACACATTTGTTTATGATAATATGCTTAGGACGGCCACAAATGGAGTTAGTGCTAGCAAGACAATGTGTCCACTACAAACTAGTCCTAAAGTCATTTTGGTGCCTAAGCACTTGTTGACTAACTCAAAGGACCCAACATGACTTGGGTACCAAAATGTGCTTAGGATATTGATGTAGGTACTTGATGGTGAGATGAAGTCTTCGGAGTGCTTGAGGAAGCAAATTGAAAATATTTACTCAAGCTATCAACCAATTCTTATCATAATCTATTGTATGGTTGACCCAAAGATAATTTAATGATCATATTCTCTACTTCATCCTTTCCATTGGTAACAAGTACCTAATTTTAGTAGGATAGCCACTTTGTTTGTGGAAGTGCTTAATAGTTCACAAATAGAAATATTTGTGAAATATTGTAAGTGTCTAATTAGGGTTATTTGATCACTTGATGTTTGCCATTTGGTGTTTTTAATGGCTCTCTAGTAGAGCAACATATTTATTGAGATGCAGGTATACAAGAATACTAAGTGACAAATAGTGAATCATGAATGTTGTAAACAAAGTAGTTTTCAAGAACACTATTTTGGATGCAACTGAGTTCTTATCCATGAGATTTCACATATTCATTCTTATGATTATCTACACCTAAGTGGGTTGTGAGCATCTCTTCAACTCAATTCGAATATGGCATTTGATTATGTATTTGGTGAAAATAGAAATTGACTCCCAAAATTCTTGATAGAATCAAGTGCCTATTGCAAGTCATTCAAACTACTTGTGGCACTCATTTAGGGGGAGCTCAATCTCTATTTTCCACCATTGTGGACTAACAAATTTATATAGTATTTTTTTAGTCTTTTGGATGAAATTTGTCTTACACATAGCATGATTACTTGACAAGAAAGGTCAACTTGATGATTATCATGTCATATATTATCTCAGTGGTGGTTTTGTGAGCTCAAGGAAAAGTTTTATTCAAAGTATGGATAGAGGGCTTAATATAAATGAATTCATTCATCAAGTTAGAGACAAGTTTAGAAGTTGCATTTCCAATCAAATAAAAATGTCAAGAAGGCATGCATATCATTTAAAAAGCAGGATATTGGTTGATCATGAGCTGCAAAGTTCATGAGAAGACCTTATAAGTGAATGGATATATTTCTTGTGAAAGTATTCAAACACATTAACTTCAAGTTTGGTTCAGTTTAAAGAAGTATAGCTCAATGTGTTGAAATCTGCCCCACATTTTAATTCTGACTGAGCTGTGCTATGAGCCATGTTTATGTGATCAAATCTTTTTGTATTGGCTTGAAATTTGGTGTGCATGCTCTAGAGTTATGGTATTAATTGACATAAAAGTTGCATGAGAATTGGATAAGAGATGCTTTAGCTTTTGAGTGAATCTTGTCAGCTATGGTAAATCAGTTCTCAGCACGTAGCAATACTAAAATATGAGAGATCTGGTAGCAATCTACAAGGCAAATGAAGCTCAAATTTTTACAGCCACTAGATGACTTTGAAAGAGCATGTGAACCAAATTTTGTGGTTTTAGATATGTACATTGGTAGTTATGGATTAATCTTTGAAGGGGACAGAATCTGCCAAAAAAATTGACAATCATTGGATTGATCAAGAGTCATTTTGATTAAAATATCCTCAAGTTGGAACCATGATTAGAAGTATTTGGGAGACCTAAGTGTGATCTTGAACTAATCTAGAAGTGATATATGATGGTGTACATGGTTATTCGATTGAGTTCTTTAGCACACACTTGGTACTCAAAACTGAAGATCAAGGACAAGTAAGGTGAAGGCACTTATTGTTCATAGTTCAAAAACCCTATACTTGATGAGATTTTATCATATGTAGATTGTCAACTTCTTATTTTAATTTTATGGGCATCTACATACTGCAATGGTTCCAAGTTCACCTCAAAACTGGATAAGAAGCTAAGAAAAGTTGAGAATTATCAAATCTGTCTAAAATTTTTTGAATTATATAATTGACTGTCTTCAAGCATGGATTTGGAGATTCAAATACTAATGAATTAACCTTAAAATTTGTGATCATGCTATACACATCTAGCAGTTGTTGTTATACAATTTGCATGAAGATTAGTTTTGAAGAAAGTCAGTTGTGAGTTAGTTTCTTTCAGATTTAGTGCTACAGTTTTTAGACCTTGACAATTTTGGTAGAAATTTGATTTGGCTCACCAAAAGGGTTCCAAATGAGCTAAAAGTTTTACACAAGTTGTATGACACATAGATTCCGCTATCTACCAAATTTCATACATATTGGACTAGTGGTCTGAGAAATATGGATCTTTCTCTTAGAAGGACAAAATCTAAAAACTAACTATATTGAATTGAATTAGAATGTAGCAACAAGGTTTAGTTGGCTCTCAAGTTGGTCATGTAAAATCATTTGAAAAAGAGAAGCATCAGTTTGTCCTAAAGGATTTCAATGAAAGAAAAAGGACTCACATGGGTCCAAATCAGTTGAACTCAGATTACAAGTAGCAGCAGGCAGTTGTAACTAGTTGGACCAAAAAGGCAATCAGGTGCAGTTTTTCAAAAACAGCAGCTGAAATTAATGGGAAGAAATTAGAAACATATGATGCTATTGGATTGCAAGCAGCCTGAAGGAGTTTGAAATAGATGGAATATTATGTAAACCTCTCCATTGACATCACATTATTGATATGCATCATTGTGCTTCGAGTACTCATGCATGCACAAATTTAGGGGGAGTTTAGCTTATATCTTGTGGGACTATTGGCTTCTTCCAAGTGTATTATATGCAGTCCCACACATGGGAAAAGGTGGATGGATGGGGCCTTAGATTCTTTGGGTATTTCAAAAGGATGTCCCAATCCTTCAGTGGAACTGAATCTAAATGAGTTGGAGAAAACAACTGAAGATCAGAATTCCACTTCTATTTCTCCTCTCTAGATCTCATCAAGTGAACTTGATTCATCTCGTTAATTACCCAAGATCTTATCAACAAAAGTGGTAACTCCTAGTTCACAATTTACAAATTTCATAAATTTTACCTTTTGCTCTGTATGTGAGTTGTTTTAGGTAAAGAAAGAACTAGGCACCTAATTTAGATCTTGACGCATCATAATCCACCATGAGTCATCAAGTGAAGAATTATATCCATCTGAATCATGAAGTCTCACTTATGATGGTCATATCTATGTAGTGTTTTATCTACCTTGGTGGTGGTATATTTTCTTGGCATAATCTCAATTCTTGTAAATTGATCATGCCTTAGCCAAGATATAGGGTGAACTCCTCATGACTCTTAAATTGATTCAAATGCATTTCACAAGTAATTTGAATACTTGATGCATATATTAAGGGGAAGCCCATCCTATGTCTTGTCTCTTTAAAGACTAACCTTTTCTTCTAGTGATTTGTGTAGTCTCTTGGTGAGAATGAGCTTCTCATGAGTATGCTACATTAACTCAATCCAAATTGATAAAGTTCTCTCTCGTATTCATTTGGATTGCAATTTTATCTCTTAAGTAGCTACTCTCCATAATATAAAAAAATTCCCTTATTTGGACTTGATTGACCAAAAGTGCATATGTTCTTGCCTTCCACATATATATGTATGCACTATCAAAAAGGGAAAATTTAATCTATATTATGAGGTTTTGCAATTAGTGACTTACATGTCTTCCACATCCAAAAGTCACTAGTTGTGAAACTATAGCTTATGCAATTTGATGCTATCTCTTGGCTTTGTGAGCATTCCCTAGGTGATATTATGAGATACGAGCATTCATTCCAATTGGCATCAACTTGTGAAGACTCCTTCAAATTGATGTTAAAATTGTGAAGACCATATTTCAATTGATATTGGTGGATAACTTTTAACTTGGTATATCAAGAAATATGTCTTCAATTGGTATCTCAAAATGACAACAAAAGCCAGCAATGGACTTTCAATTGAGATCAAGCACAAGTGTGATATCTCCTTGAAGATGATGATAAAGAGAGATGGGCACAGATGAAATTATCTTGCATAAAGAAGTACTAGTCCAATCAAAGAACTAAATCCAACTATTGAAATCACCTTCATGGTGAAAAATTATGAGACTTAGAACAAAGGTATATCGTCCATGAACTCTTGCATTACCTTTGTGCATCTAGGTCCTTACATGCTAGTTCGTGCATGTGTATGCAATATTTTGGGTCACACCATAAGTTTATTCTTGTGGTGACAATTCGAGAAATCTTTAGATATTTGGTTCAGACCTCTTGTGTCTAACTATTATCTAAGTGAGGTATGAGCTAAATATGTGACTACTCAAGAATCTTGACTTAAGTTGTTGCATACTTTATATGGTAGAAATCTTAGAAGAGAAGTCCTATATGCTAATCATTTACCCACCTCTTGCATGCATCATTTCCTCCTTTTGGCGGAGAGACCCTTTTTGAAGATTAATGCCAAAGTGGGAGAAATATTGGGAGATAGTGAGATTGATATGTGGTTTGAAAGGGGTAAAGGAGGGCATATAAGATTTTTCAATTTTGTGTGGTGTATGCAAGGATAGTTTAAATTGATGCTTTTTGATAAGGATCATTTATGCTAGCGTGTGACATTCATGCCTTGAATGGTGTAATGTTTATTTTCTTTGAGTGCATGAACTGTCATGAGCATGACGGTTATAATGTTACACCTTGCACCCTCGGATGCTAAGATATAGGAGAGTTTCCACACTTCATCTTAAATATGTGCATTTGACATTTGAGGCCAAAGTTTGAATTCCTTCAATGCACACATTTAGGGGGAGCTCACTATATCATAGGATTCAAAATCTTATTATTTATCAATCTCTTGTAAGCTTTAATTGTGTTGTCATCAGTCACCAAAAAGGGGAAGATTGAAGGTGCATCTAGCCCTTTAGTGGGTTTTCGTGAATTGATTGACAACATAATTAAAGGTCTAATGATTCTGCTAAGTGTTGGATAGGAAATTGATTATCTCACAAGTACTTGATTAAAGTGTATAAAGCCAAAATGATGTGTCATTGTTGTATAAGCACAAGACAACAATGCAAACAGAATTCATATAAAGGCCTATCTATTGTGAGATTTCTATGATTTATGTGGAAGCAAGCACATTGAGTTAGATAATGAGACATAAGGGATTGCATATGGAATGGTCTCATATTTGAAGCTTGCTAAATTGAATGAAAAGTGACTTGGTATATTTGGATTTATCTATATTTGATGAATAGGATCAAATCACGTACTCAAGATGACATTGCTCAAGAAGAAAAATCAAAGTTGGAATGTTATCTCTCCTTGAAGTACATTGAAAGATTTGAACGATGATATTTGGTGATCCTAACACCGCAAAGTTTCTTCGGATGGATGACGTTTCTACTCAAGAGAGGCCTCAAATTTTATCTTTGCTTGAGTTATAGGAAATGCCGTACTATCAAGAGGGATACAAATTAAGTTGGTAATTCGAGGTCAAAAAGTTCTCAAGTATATATTTAGAGCGTTTGGAGAGTCACCGTTGCACTCACATCACTTAGAAAAGTCCTTCGCTTCAGCCAGCCTGACCTACCGGAAGTACAGGAAATATTAGAGTTTTAAACCGGAAGTATCCGTGCTATTTTCTCAGAAAGTCGAGATGTGCAAAGTTGAAGAAACTTTGTACTACCGGTAGTACCGGTTCCACAACCGGTAGTACCGGTGCTCTCTGGTAGTACCGCATTTCATTAAAATTATACTCCAAAGTATCGGGCATATTTTCCCAAAGCCGAAGTCTACGAGTTGGCGTAGTTGTGTACTACCGGTAGTACCGCTGGTGGTACTGGTAGTACCGGCTATATATATATATTTTTTTTATTTTTAGGCCAAGTCGAAGGTGCCCAGTTGTGTACTACCACCAGATTCTTATTGGAAACACTTTTACTTGTTTATGATTTTCTGGTTATTTACAATTTACAATACATCATAAGGTAAACCTAATGTTCAAAGTTCAAACTTCAATTTGGGGACCATGCCAAATCAACCTATGCCTCACTGCCTTGTGTGTGGCTATATGGCCAACTCATTAAACATGATTTTACCTGGGGCTGTCAGGGATCAATTGGTGAGCTAGTTTATGTATAAGTGATGGAATACTAAGCGCTATACTCTTGCTGAAATGCATGCCCTTGAATCCGAAGACTTTATTCCCCCATGTTAATATTTACATTAGGTGAGCATCATGTATTGCATTAGATCATGATTTATGAAATATGGATATCTGTGTTTGCATAGTTTAATTTCTTGTATAACAGATTTGGATCACATACATGTTTAATATTTTTCACGCACGCGTGCGCGCACACACAACCAGTGCATGCACACTTATCTGAAATTAAAAGTTTTAATTTCCACTGGAATGATATATTTTCCCCCTGCTATTGCAGCTGGGTAGGTTACCAATAGAGCTTGCAGCAGTATGCGGGTGCAAGGAAGAAGTTGAAATGTTGCTCCCCTTGACTTTGCCAATTCCAAATGTCCAAAACTGGAGTGTTGATGGAGTAATCTCTTATGCAAAATTTGAAAGTTCAAAGCCAATGGTATGTTATATGTACCTCTTTCTAGATCATATGCTCGTATTGCTGGGATGCTCTTCGTGGACAAAATGTTGATTGGATGCTATTGACAGCCTGACAGGATGTGTTATAATCTAATCTAATACACCGTTGAAATAGAGAGAAAAGTATCTGTTTAATTCCTCGATGAGGCTAATTTTTGGACCTTTAATTATGTATGATTCCCTTCTATATCCCTTAATGTAATTCTGGCCCCTTGTAAGATCTCCACTTTCAGGTTTATGATTCCCTTCTATATCCCTTAATGTAATTCTGGCCCCTTGTAAGATCTCCACTTTCAGGTTTATGTCCAAATAGTATCCCGCATCAATGAATGCAAGTAATAACTGTGTCAAATTAGTACATATTGCACCATATGTCAGTTAGGCCTACTATAATTAATCCAGAAAGTTTAATTTAGACCCCAGCTGAAGATTAATCTACAATACCAAGATATATTCTTTCCTTTTCTACTAGTATTAGATTTGGGGTTTTTTGTGGAAGACGTTGGAGCTGTTTGGGCCTAGCTTTGAAATTATCAGTATGCGGACTTGCATTACTGCATTAATATTTGAAAAGGTTACTTACCTAGCTAGCAATCTGTGAAGACTTGGGAGACAAAGATGGTAGCTTTATTTTATCACCGAAATCATCCTGAATAAATGTTCTTTGCTTATAAAATTATAGTTTCATTAAATTCTCGTCATTTTCTTGTTTAGGATAAAGGGCTCGCTAATAAAAGAATAGCTATGATGAAGTCGCAAGCAAATATGGCATTCAGGCGGAAGGATTATGCCATGGCATCAAAGTTCTATAGTGTGGTAATTCTTTGATCCTTACACCTTAGATATGATGATTTAAAAGAAAACACTACATTGCTTGCTAACTAGATTTGTTCTCTAATTTCTATCTGTTAAAGAACATGCCATGTCCAGGTGGTAATTCAATAGTGAAAATGATGCTTGAACTCTATTCAAAAGTGATTCGTGTATTTGATCATGATACCTGTCAGATAGTGATCTAGTTGCAAATGCTCTGAAAGTCCAAGTAGGGAAATAGGGAGTGTCATATTGCTCTGTCAGGCTTGGATTAGGTGACCAGAGCTTATATTAACAAGAACATAGCTTACTTTTCTCTGAAAAGAGCATTACTTACTTTCGACCACCCTTTTCTATATATACATATCTGTTGTGCTTCTCAAAGTTTGTTGTCTACATGTTATTGTTAGCATCTAGTTTCTATTTATTACCACTTGAAGCTTAAAAGATATAAATGTGTGTAACATATCATGGTTGATCATAGGTGATAGATGTTTCCCCAGAGCCAGACGCAACGCTTTATTCCAACAGGAGCCTCTGTAATCTGAAGTTGGGTGATGGTGAAGGTGCTCTGTTAGACGCTTACCAGTCACTACAGGGTTCGCTCTCTTTGCCGACTGCAATGCGCACTCGGCAAAGGCAGAATTACAGTCGGCAAAGGCTTTGCCGACTGTAATTCCACGTGGCAGTCGGCAAAGGGCTGTCGGCAAAGAAGCCGTCGGCGAAGGAGGCTTTGCCGAGTGCCATGTGGCATGCAGTCGGCAAAGCCTTTGCCAAGTGCCACGTCAGCACTCGGCAAAGCCACGTGGCGCCGTCAGCCTGACGGCTGGCTTTGCCGAGTGCTGACGGGCGGCACTCGGCAAAGAAAAAAATTATTTTTTTTGAAAATTTCTTTGCCGAGTGCCAGCTCGGCACTCGGCAAAGAAAAAAAATTATTTTTTTTCGAAAATTCTTTGCCGAGTGCTGACACTGGGCAAAGGCATGACCCCTTTGCCGAGTGCCACGCTGGCACTCAGCAAAGCTGGGGATTTTGTGGCTAGATTCCCCAGCTTTGCCGAGTGTCAGCACTCGGCAAAGCTAGGAATTTTTTTCTGTTTTCTTGCATCCAAACATTGCAAAATCACAATTTATATCACAATTTCACCAGGACCACAAGTAGCACCATTTATATCATAATTTCATCACATTTATCACCACCGTCACCATATATATCACAATAACACATATATCTCACAATAGCATCTCTTATCACCACCACAAGTCCATTACAACCATGAAGTTCAACGCAACGAGTCAAACACCACAAGTCGAGGTCCATCACATGAAGTTCAACACAACAAGTCTAGGTCCATCACGAAGAGAAGAAATACATGACAGAGACTTCGACGATACTCAAGTCCAGGAGCATAACACAAGCGACAAGTACCTAGCTCTTCGCGCCGTCCCCGGAGCCGTCAGGTTGTCCGTCCCCAGAGCCCCCAGGGTTTTCCCACGGAACCCACCCTGGATCACGCGGCGCCGACCAGTACAGCCGCCCTCCGCCCACCGGCCACGAGTAAGGTGTAGGAGGGCCACGCGGAGGTGGATACGGTGGAGAAGGGCCACCCGGAGGTGGATACGGCATCATCTGAGGGCCGGCACCTCTAGGAGACGGGTTCGAACCCGCCAACTGTACCTGCACAAGTTAAAGGCCAGGTGATGTCATTAGTATCTGCAGGATGGACGCATAAGCTAAAGTAAGAGTCAATGTACTCACCGGGGTCCCAGCAGGAGCAACAGGAGCAGGCACAGGAAAAGACGGTGGAGGAGGCAGTGGAGCGAATAATTCAGGCTGTGGAGGCGGCCCGGGGATCTGCAGGGATTGGAAGTAGCCGGCAAAGCCCTGCATCTGACTATTGTAGTGCTACTGCACGGCTGTCAGGTGTTGCTGGTAAGCCATCTGTTGCGCCTGCATCTGCGCCTGCATCTGCGCCATCTGCTCCTGCACCTGGGCCTGCAATATTACATCTGCAGTGTTGATTGTAAGTATAGGTGTGAAATGAGTGAACGATGAACGAAACCACACTTACCTGAAACTGCGACATGCTCGGCTGCCGAGACGCTATGGGGATGTCGGTGGAGCTCGTGGGCCTGGATCAAACCTGGCTCAGCGTGGGAGGGCACTTTGCCGAGTGCCACGTAGGTGGCACTCGGCAAAGAGGGCACTTTGCCGACTGCCACGTAGGCGGCACTCGGCAAAGAGGGCACCTTTGCCGAGTGCCAGGTCAAAGGCACTCGGCAAAGAGGGCACCATTGCCGAGTGCCACGTCGATGGCACTCGGCAAAGAACCTCTTTATCGAGTGTCAATTATGGCACTCGGCAAAGATTTGATTTTTTTTTTGAATTTTGAATTCAAACTTTTTCTGTAGCCCAAGTATATTGTATTGAAGCACATGTTCGAATTTGGGTCTTTTTTATAATATTTTGCTATATTTTGTTCATTTATTTTATTTGCTTAAATTTTTCACGATAATCCAAGTTTGAACTGCTGGTGCATAAAATAATGAGACGTAGCCATTCAAAAAATGGTATTCACGTTGGAGAGTGTATTTTGAGGCCGTGTCAATAAACTCACCCAAACTTTTACACGCCTTGTCCACGAAAAACGACCATCCAGGTGTGGTAGAAGTGTTTATAAATTATATAAAATCCAAACGAAGTCAAAAAATGACGAAACTTGTCGAGGTGTGTTGTCATCGCATGTCGAGGCTATGATAAAAATTTGAGAATATTCGAAGCAAGTTGAGACGTCGGATATCTACAACCTAGACATCTCCACATGTGATCACCTTGTGATCACATGTGGAGATGCGTGGGTTTTAGGCACACGACGTCACAACTTACTTGAAACTTTCTCAGTTTTTTACCACAGCCTCCACATGCGATGACAACACACCTTGACAAGTTTCGTCATTTTCAGACTTCGTTTGGATTTTATATAATTTAAAAATACTTTTTTCGTACGTAACTCGTCATGTTACGACACTAACATGGTTGTAACTTTATGCGAGGTCCTGGATACGGCCTCAACATACTCCGAATATTATGAATACAATCTTTTGAATGACCAAATTCTATTATTTCATGTACCTGCAGTTCAAATTTGGAGTTGTCAAAAGATTTAAAGAAACAAAAGTAATTGAAGAAATATAGCAAAAATAGTCAAAATTGTCCCAACTTTTGAAGTTGTGATGTATTTACTGTATCCAGGTCCCACAAAAAAATGGGAAGAAAAAAATATTATTCTTTGCCGAGAGCCAGAGCAGGCACTCGGCAAAGAGGCCTTTGCCGAGTGCTGGCCCACGCGGCACTCGGCAAAGAGGCCTTTGCCGAGTGCTGACCGACGTGGCACTCGGCAAAGGATTTTATTAAAAAAATAAAAAAACCTATGCCGAGTGCTGGCCATCTCGGCACTCGGCAAAGGTGGCTCCTTTGCCGAGTGCCTAACGGCAGGGCGCTCGGCAAAGGGGACAGCCACGGATGCCGTTTGTCCAGGCCCCACTTTGCCGAGTGCGCCTCTTTGCCGAGAGCCTGGCCCTCGGCAAAGAGCCCTTTTGCCGAGTGCTTTTCTTTGCCGAGTGCTTCACACTCGGCAAAGAAGTCTTTGCCGAGTGCTATTTTTGACACTCGGCAAAGAGCCTGTTTGCCGAGTGCCCGTGTTTTGGCTCTCGGTAAAGATTTCGGCACTCGGCAAAGATGCCGTTTCCGGTAGTGAGTGCAGGAGGATGCGGCCTGATTGGGCAAAAGCGTGTTACCGGCAGGCTGCAGCTCATATGCTACTCAAGGTGAGATGCACTCCTCAGCTTGCCAATCTATTGGTTTGTGAAATTAGCTGATGTGTGGTTATGTTATTTCTCATGTGCCTGGTTGTGTTACGTGCAGGAGTGTAAGCAAGCACATGATGCTCTCTTGGACGCTCAGAAATTGGATCCTAGGAGTGATGAGATTGAGCGAGAGCTAAGGTAACATGCTACGCTCACTACCGGAAACGCCATCTTTGTCGAGTGCCGAAATCTTTGCCGAGTGGTAAAACACGGACACTCGGTAAAGAGTCTCTTTGCCGAGTGTCAAACATCGCACTCGGCAAAGATTTCTTTGCCGAGTGTCTGGCACTCAGCAAAGGGAAGCACTGGGCAAAAGGGCTCTTTGCCGAGAGCCAGTCACTCGGGGCAAAGTGGGGCCTGGACAAACGGCATCCGTGGCCGTCCCCTTTGTCGAGTGACCTGCCGTTAGACGCTCGGCAAAGGAGCTACCTTTGCCGAGTGCCGAGAGCGCCAGCATTCGGCAAAGTTTTTTTTTTATTTTTTAATAAAATTCTTTGCCGAGTGCCACATCGGCCAGCACTCAGCAAATGTGTTTTTTTATTTATTTTAATAAAATCCTTTGCCGAGTGCCACGTCGGCCAGCACTCGGCAAAGGTGCTCTTTTATTTATTTTAATAAATTTCTTTGCCGAGTGCCACGTCGGCCAGCACTCGGCAAAGGTGTTCTTTTATTTATTTTAATAAAATCCTTTGCCGAGTGCCAAGTCGGTCGGCCAGCACTCGGCAAAGGTGTTCTTTTATTTATTTTAATAAATTTCTTTGCCGAGTGCCACGTCGGCCAGCACTCGACAAAGTCCTCTTTGCCGAGTGCCACGTCGTCAGCACTCGGCAAAGGCCTTTTTTTGTTTTTTCTTTCCTTTTTTTTGGGGGCCTTGATACAGTAAATAAATCACAACTTTGAAAGTTGGGACAATTTTGACTTTTTGTGCTATATTTCTTCAATTATTTTTGTTTCTTTAAATTTTTCCGACAACTCCAAATTTGAACTGCAGGTACATGAAATAATGGAATTTAATCATTTAAAAGATGGTATTCATAATGTTCGGAGTATGTTGAGGCGGTATCCAGGACCTCGCATGAAGTTACGGCTATGTTAGTGTCATAACATGACGAGTTATGTGCGGAAAAAGTGTTTTTAAATTATATAAAATCCAAATAAAGTCAAAAAATGATGAAACTTGTCGAGGTGTGTTGTCATCGCATGTGGAGGCTGTGGTAAAAAATTGAGAAAGTTTCGAGCAAGTTGTGACGTCACGTGCCTAAAACCCAGGCATCTCCACATGTGATCACAAGGTGATCACATGTGGAGATGTCTGGGTTTTAGACATCCGACGTCGCAACTTGCTCTGAACATTCTCAAATTTTTATCATAGCCTCGACATGTGATCACATGACACCTTAACAAGTTTCGTGATTTTCGGACGTCGTTTGAATTTTGTATAATTAAAAAACACTTCTATCACACCTGGATGGTCGTTTTTCGTGGACAAGGCGTGTAAAATTTTGGGTGAGTTTATGGACACGATCTCAAAATACACTCTCCAACATGAATATCATTTTTTGAATGGCTATGTTTCATTATTTCATGCACCTGCAGTTCAAATTTATATTTTTGAAAAAAATACAAGGAAATAAAATTAATTCAAGAAATATAACAAAATATTATAAAAAGGTCTTAAATTTGAACATGTGCTTGAATACAATACACTTGGGCTACAGAAAAAGTTTAAAGTCAAAATTCACAAAAAAGAAAAAACTTTATCAAGTGCCATCATTGGCACTCGGCAAACAGGCTCTTTGCCGAGTGCCACGCTGGACACTCGGCAAAGATGGCCTTTGCCTAGTGCCTGTTGTGGCACTCGGCAAAGGTGAACCATTGAATAAGGCCCGCGACCCATCTCTCCAATCCTATCTCCTCTTCTACACCCTCCCTGCGCGCGCCCCCCGACCGCCGTCGCCCCCAGGGACTGTCGCCACCCCGGCCGCCTCGGCCCCCGCGGTGGCCGGCCCCCTCCCCCCGGGGCGCCTCAGCCCCCCCGCCGTCGGCCTTCCCGGGCGCCTCGGCCCCCGCCACGGCCGGCCCCCTCGGGGACTGCCGCCGCCCCGGCCGGTCCCCCCTTCCCTCGGGGCGCCTCGGCCCCCACCGCCTGCCGCCCCCGCCCAGCCGGCCCCCACCGTCCCCTCGGCCCGACCGGCGCCCCGCCGAGACCGGTCCCTCTCCCCCGAGACCGAGTTGAGGCCTTCACGGTGGCGCTGAACCGCGAGGTGGAGGCCAGCGCCAGCGCCAGCGCTAGCGCCAGCACCAGTGTCCCCGCCGCCGGCTCCTCCTGCTCCTCGTCCCAGCCCTCGGATCACGGTGCCGGTGAGCCCCCGGACCCCGTTGCCCCTTTCTCTTCTCTTCGAATTCGCTGCATGCTGTACTTTCAGCGTGAATTCGGGGTTATAGGAATCAGGAAACATCACGGGTGGTTTTGGATAATGCGGCTCTTAGGTTGTGGGGAAAAAAGACCTCGACCAACGTTTCTTCTGTCTATGGTAACAGAATGCAGCTCCAGAGTAAAAAATGCTGGGCTCCATTTTCTGTTTAGTGTCTGCAATTTGTAGGGAATTTGATCAAATGCCTCGATGAATCTCTCCTTCAAAAATAGGTTGGATCAACTCTCTGATTGAGTCTGTGACATCACAAATAGGGTTTGACATTTATGTCTTCTTGCAGTACATATGAAAATAGCCCGAAAACAATGCTGAAGTACTGAAACTTGGACATTCTGTCGTAAGAAAATAAATTGTACTTATGCTTCTTGATTGCATTGAAATAAAATAAAAAAAGTGCTCAAGACGTTTGGGGTCAAACAGAAGTCTCCGGATTTGAAAATCATGTAGGTTTCTTAAGTTAGCTGACCTAATTCAGTATTTACCACCAATGTGTAGGTCTTATTTTAAGATTATCTGTGCTTGAGTTTGAATCAGATTCAATGATGTTTGTACTGTTGGCCATGGAGGTATGAAGTCTGCCAAAAAAATCATTTCAACTTGAAGACATGTTAGGGTTTCTGATTCAAAAATTACTGTGGAGTGGTTTCTATATGAGTGTTTGTGTGGCCCTTGGACTATCGAGATTGGAACAGAGATTGAAATTTACACTTGTATTCTTGTTGTGATAGACTTCACAACAAAAATAGAACTTGAAAACAACATAATTAGGGAGTTATCTAATGGTATTCTCTATAGGAGTATGGTATTTATGTTCCCTTTTTGTTTGGAGGATCCGAACTAGAGTTGTTTTTTTGGGCATTCGTGTTACGGCTGCAATGAAGTTTGGAGGATCTGAACTAGAGTTTAATAACTAACCTATTGCCCTTATTTGCAGGACCCGTGGGAGGGATTCGGCCACCCTGGTCATCTTCGTCACCACTGTCCCGCTAGCCTCCCTCCACCGCCACCCTAGGTACAAATCACCTCTCTTCCTTGCTGTTGTCGTACGTAGATCGCGTAACCGAGTTAGGCGTCTCCCGTCCGAAAGGGATATGCGGTCATTGGTATGCGGATCAGTGCATATCTGACGGTATCTTTTTTGGACTGTCCATGTTTTTTGGACAGCTCATGGATACGTAGATGGGTTAGCTTCCATGTTCCGCTCTCGTCCGAGTTAGAATTTTGGCAGCACCTCCCCGTTGTTCTCCGGATACACACTCTCCCCGCCGGGATGTGTATCTGGAGAACAACGGGGAGGTGCTGCCAAAATTCCATCTTGGATGGGAGCGGAGCATGGAAGCTAACCTCATCTATGCATCCTCGGGTGGGATTAGGACCTATCCTTCACCTATTAGATGGTAGGAACGCCTTGTAGATGCAAATGCTGATTTTATTACTCACTTACTTTGGCGCATGACAGAGGATGGCTGACCGTGAGTGGATGTACACGGGCTTCGCAAGTAAGAGATTGGAATGGGTTAGGGGGGCTGATGCTTTCCCGTAGCATGCATTTGGCTCAGCTGCTAAAGGGTCGAGTTGGATGCCGTGTCCCTGTAGCAAGTGTAAGAACAAGAAAAAGAAACGAAAGTGTCAGGTGGGAGTAGATATTCACAATAACGGATTCGTTCCAAACTATACCCGCTGGATCCACCATGGTGAACACCATCGTATTAGGGAGGAGGTGGTGAGACTCCTCCTCGAGGAGTATGATGCAGATGTCGGGATGGCAGACTTGATGGCAGACTTTCACGATGCAAGGTTCGTTGAAGGAATGGAGGTGGAGGAAGATCCACAGGAAACCGCAAAGGCGTTCTACACCATGATGGAGGCGGCACAAAAGCCCCTTCATGAGAAGACAATGGTTTCACAACTGGATGTCATTTCACGCCTAATATCATTGAAGTTGCAACTGGGCATTAGTCAAGACGGCTTCGATCTCATGTTGACAGTTGTTGGCAAACTGCTTCCGGATCCTCACACCCTACCGAAGAACACGTACGAGTCACAGAGGCTCCTTCGTGCACTTAAGATGCTGTATGAGGGGATCCAAGCTTGTCCGAAGGGGTGCGTCCTGTTCAGGGGAGACAACGAGACAACAACACACTGTCCAAAGTGCAAAGCCTCTAGGTTTGTGGAGGTAGAAGACAGTGATGGCAAGAAGAAACAATCTAAGATCCCCGAGATGGTCATACAACACCTTCCTTTCCAACAGAGGCTCCAACGGCTATACATGATAGAGGAGTCCACGAAACAGATGATGTGGCACAAGAATGGCAAAAGATACAGTGACAAGATGGTACACCTAGCGGATGGTGATGCATGGAATTACTTCGATGACATGAATCCTGGCAAGGCTATGGAGGCTCGGAATGTACGCGTAGCACTAGCAACAAATGGGTTCAAACCATTTGAAATGATGGCGGCCCCGTACACTTGTTGGCCCATGTTCATGATCCCCCTCAATCTTTCCCCCGGCGTCATGTTTGAACCCAGGAACGTGTTCTTGACACTGATAATACCTAGACACGTGTTCAACAATATGGGTGTATTTATGCAGCCAGTGTGGGTTGAATTGCAACATGCTTGGGAAGAGGGGGTACTGATGTATGATTGAGCTACAAAGAGGAACTTCATAATGCATGTGTGGTACCAGTATTCAATGCATGACTTCCTGGCGTATGGCTTATTCAGTGCATGGTCTGTTCATGAGAAGTTCCCTTGCCCAACATGCAAGACAGATGTGATGTTCACCTGGCTGGCCAAGGGTGGCAAGTATTCTTCTTTTGACAAACATTAGCAATTCCTGCCTAAGAATCATGAATTGAGATGAGATGAAAAGCACTTCACGAAAGGTATTCAAGTCACCGACCCCATTCCTCAGGTTAAGAGCCCTACCGACGTCCTTGCCGAGATAGAGGCTCTCCAGATTAATAAAAAGAATGATGGTTTTATTGGATATGGTAACGACCACATGTGGACTCATATATCGGGCTTGACTAGGCTACCGTACTTCAAGGACCTTCTTCTTCCACACAACATCAATGTAATGCACACAGAAAAGAATGTCACCAAGGCACTCTGGGCAACACTCATGGATATTGGTAAGAAGTCAAAGGACAATGTTAAGGCTAGACTGGACATGGAAAGGATTTGTGATAGACCAAAGCTAGTGATGAAGACCCCTGCGTCAGGCAAGAAATGGAAAAAGGGCCCGGCCAATTACATCCTCAAAAGGCCAGATAGGAAGGAAGTACTGCAGTGGATCAAGATGCTACAGTTCCCTGATGGGTATGCGGAGAATCTAAGTAGGGGAGTGAACTTGGAGACTATGAAAATCTTAGGGATGAAGAGTCATGACTTCCAGATATGGATTGAGCGGATCCTTCCTGTGATGACCTGGGGATACCTCCCCGAGCCAGTGTGGCGCGTCTTGGCAGAGTTGAGTATTTTCTTCCACCAGCTTTGTGGCAAGGAGTTATCTCGGGACGTTTGTCTTGACCTGGAGAAGGCTGCACCTCTGTTGCTTTGCAAGTTGGAGATGATATTTTCACCCAGCTTCTTCCTATCGATGCAGCATCTGATTTTAAACCTACCACATGAGGCACAGTTGGGGGGCCCGTGTAGGCCCGTTGGTGCTATCCAATCGAGAGGTGTCTAAAGCTTCTTCAAAAAAAGTGTAGAAATAAAGCCAAAATTGAGGCTTCGGTGGCAGAGGCATTCATTCTGGAGGAGGTGTCGACCTTCACACAGGCGTACTATATTGAGAAACTTCCCAGCATGCACAATCCAACCCCTTGTTATAACGCCAATGAGAACTCATCGAACCTCAGCCTTTTCCAAGGGGATCTCGGAAGAGGAAGCGCAGGTACCAACAAGAAATTGACCCATGATGAGTGGTGCACTATCATGAGCTACTTGTTGTTGAACCTTGATGAATGTATTCCTTATCAGAAGTAAGTTCTCAATGAGCTTGTTACATACGCCGTCACTATCCTCCACCTATTGATCTGACCCCCTTGTCTCTTGTTTTTTCAGGGAATATATTAATGAACACTGGAGAGGAAATAGGGCTCCTACCGAGCAAGAAGAAGACCATCTTTTTAGACATGGTGTGCCCGATTTCATTTCCTAGTTCTGTACAAAGGTACCATCCACGTAACCTCATTCCGACTTTGAGATTCCACTTTGCACCTAGGAGCAAGTAATGTAACGATCTACCTGTCCTGACCTTGTAGGCCCAGCCGAATGTGGAAATGAGTGATGAATTGAAATAGGTGGGCAGTGGCTTCTCCCATAGGGTCAAGTCATTCACCATTTAAGATGTGAATGGCTATCACTTTCGCACGAGAATCTACGAGGAGAGTCAGCCCAACCTAAAAACCACGTGCTGCGGAGTTCGTACACCCAGCACGGATGAGAAGGACTATTACGGCATAGTCAAAGAGATATACGAGCTCAAATTTTTGGGTGCCAAAGCTTTTAATCCAGTGGTATTCCAATGCCATTGGTTCGATCTTGATGTCACAAAAAAAGACCTTAAGATTGGGCAAGTCGAAATTCGATAGGATTCCAACTATAAAGGAGATGATGTCTATATTGTGGCTAACCGAGATGCCATGCAAGTTTATTACCTCCCATGGGCGTGCCAAAAAGACGAGAAGCTTGCGGGTTGGAGCCTTGTGCACTTGGTATCGCAGCGCGGCAAAGCTGTCCCAAACGATGATGATTACAACTTTGACCCAAAGACAGATGAGTTCTATCAACCTGAGGGGCTAGAAGAGAGTTTAGAGATAGACATTCTTTTGCTGATGGGCATGGAAGTAGACAACGACATCGATGAGGACAAGGGTGATGAGGTGCAGGAAGCTAAGGACTTATGAATCCTTGAGCGATGGCAGATGCAGCACGATGGAGTTGTTGAGGACGATGTAGATGATGACGACGATGGAGATGATGACGATGGAGATGATGCTCGACACTTAAGAGAGCTCGACAATATTGATAGTGATGACGACAATAGTGATGACGACTACACACCAGCCATATTGCCGTTCACGCAGATAATTTCTAATTCATGTAATACTATATTGTTATTATTATTACCTTGCAATTATGTTTCTTTACAAGTACTTGTCATTTATTTATGCTAACTATTTTAATCTTTGTCATTGCAGGCACTCGACAAAATACCAGGCGGAAGGCGGCAGCGGCCGCAATGAAAGGTCTGCTCACAGTACCAGATCCACAACGAGGAGCAGGCGATCGCTGATGATGACGAGGAGGAGGAGGTGTTGGTTGAGCCGTCGACCAGTAGGGGGGATGCCCCCCAGCGGACGTCGCACTTCGACGAGGAGGCTGCAGTTCCAGGTGGCCCTACAAGGGGGATGACGACGACGACCACCGGTGATGGCGACGGCGGTGGCGATGACGACGACGACAACGACGACGATGGGGGTGAGCCGACAACGACACCAAGCGAGCCAACGATGACACCAGATGAGACGACGATGACACCAGGTGAGATGGCTTCCTCAGGTTCGAGCAAGCCCTACCAGTGTGGGCCCTTGTCGCTCCCTGACCCACGGTCGCTTCCTTCCCGTCGCCCGTTGATTCGACCCGTGGGTGAGACATAAGTATCCATTGTTGATTTCACTACTTGTTCATATGAGATGTTGAAAATCGAACTTCAGACTAACAATTATTTTTAATGACTCGTGTAGTAGCTAGATGTTTGTGAGTGGCGAGAGCGGTTCATGCCATATCAATGGTATCTAGGGCCTGCTGATTAGGGAGTACTACCTTGGCTTGGTCACACACAAGGCGCCCATGAGGTGGGAGCACTTCTTCAGCGTCACGGACTCCAACGGCAAAACCCTTGTGGCAAAGATCAAGAGGGAGTTCTGGGTGAGTCTTTTCATCGTACCGCATTTCTCAATACTACGCATTCGTTGGACGTTCTTGAAACAATGATG
Organism: Bothriochloa decipiens; assembly: GCA_023333625.1. Lineage (NCBI taxonomy): Eukaryota > Viridiplantae > Streptophyta > Magnoliopsida > Poales > Poaceae > Bothriochloa > Bothriochloa decipiens. The sequence goes on from CM041629.1 coordinate 42,516,362, forward strand.
AGTTCTGTGTGAGTTCTGTGTGTAGGACTTCTTCACGTGTGAGGAGGGGAAAGAGCAGCATGCGGTGCAAGTGCAGGATGCGGTCTACAAAGATCGTCTCAAGGACCTATACCACGAGGCGCATCTCCAGTGCGTCATCACCTACTACGCCGACGTGCTTGGCCAGGTGGTGAAGAAGCCGCAAGTCAGGGAGATGCTACTACAGAGGGAGACCGACCTCACCGAGGTGCAGTACATGCAGGTAATTAAGTAGGAAACATTCATTCTGACTTCTTCTGTGAAACATTCAATTAATTTTCTGGCATGTCAAATACTTGATGTCATGCAGATGTGTCCGGAGTGGTGCGACAAGTACCGGGACTGCTGGGCGGCCATTGTGTGTGAGCGGACCACGGACACAGCGTACCAGAGGCGCAGAGAGCATCGGGAGCACCGCCTACAGATGCGAGGGGAACCACACCACCAAGGGAACTAGTCCCTCCCAGTGTTCATGGAAAGATGGGTATGCTTCTGTTGATCTATTAATTATAGCGCTCAATTGACATTACTTGTAACCATGTTTGTGTTTTCCTCACAGTCCCAGTCGCATGGTGGGCAGGACGTCAATGAGTTCACTGTAGGGTTATGAGGGTGCTATGCTAGCCAGAAAACAAAACTTTTCTACCTCATAAACCAGGATCTACTGCTAGTTACAGGTTACGGGATTACCACTAGATGCGCAGGTGCAGCGAAAGACGACTCGATGTAGTCGTACGCGTCACAGTAGGCAGTGCTGTTGCGTGGTCGTCCGTCATGTCAACCCCCTCGCGCGGTTCATCCTAGTGCTCCAGATGCAGCACCTCCGAGGAATCCCACACGTGCAGGGAAGAAGCGATGTGCCTCCGGACTACTAGGTCCACGAGGAGCAGAAGGCCCGAGCGTGGGGAGGGTGACAGCGGCTGTTCAAGGCGTGTAACCTCTAACTGTGCCCCTACCCCTTGCTTTATATAGGCTTCCCTAATGAGCTCACGAGTTGGACGCCCATTAGTAACCCTAAGCCTTGTCTAATTCAGGTCCAAGACGAATTAGGCTTCCAGCCCCTTAAGCGTGCGACCCTATGGGTTCACGCACACATTGACATGGGCTGAGTACTCCTACTCGCCCAATAGTTGATAGCAGCCTGTAGCAAGGCATGACAACTTCTATGTAAATGCAAAGATCATATCAGACGAACCACTACGACCACATACAAGTTATTCCCTTTGCCACTCAATATATGGTTCAACTCGTGGGTTAACACTTAACCCAAGCACGACCATGCATTTGTTGATCCAATCACTTGAGTGATCCATTGATATCTCTCTCGTGTAGAGAGGGGCAAATTCCATCTTGATTGTCTATGTCTCATAGCATGCTTCCCGACCACCCGAAGACCACCTTTGTAACTACCCAGTTACGGAGCAGCGTTTGATAGTCCCTAAGTAGGCCGTTTCACATCTTGAGTACATACCACAATCTCAGGTCTAAGGACATAATGTATATGATGTGAATAGAGACTTCCTCATGTCGGTCAGTCCAGCCTACATGTCTCACATGTGCCCACATTATTAGTTTGACATCTCCATGTCCATGACTTGTGAAATATAGCCATCAACTAATACATGTGTTGGTCTAATATTCAAGTGTGTTCTCACAAGAACGCCGACCAGGGACAACTTTAGAATAACCATTCAAGTAATTGAGTTCCATAAACAATTCACATAATTGCCAATCAACACAAGTTTTCTATAATGGATATTCAATGAACACTTTATTAATCATAGATACAATCGGAATATCATCATCTACATGATTAGCTTTAGGGCATATTCCCAACAGTCCCCCACTTGCACAAGAGTTAATCTCTTAGATGTCTAATCCCCATAGACCTCATGTGCGCCTCATGCTTAGGTTGTGGAAGAGCCTTTGTCAAAGGATCTGCTACATTCAAATCCGTATGTATTTTGCACAATTTGATCTCTTCTCATTTCACAAACTCTCGAATGAGATAAAACTTCTAGAGTACATGTTTGTTCTTCTGGTGATCCCTAGGCTGCTTAGCCTGTGCAATCGCCCCATTGTTATCACAATGTAAATTCAATGGGCCTGACGCATTCGGAAACACACCAGTTCAATGAGGAACCTCCTCATCCAAACACCTTCCTTTACAGTGCCAGAAGCTGCAACGTGCTCGGCTTTTGCTGTAGAATCGAACACCGTCTCTTGCTTGGAACTTTTCTAGCTAACTGCACTACCATTTATTATGAACACAAAACCTGATTGAGATAGTGAATCATCCCTGTTGGTTTGGAAGCTAGCATCGGTGTAACCCTTTACAACGAGCTCCTCCTCACCTCCATAGATTAGGAACAATCCTTAGTCCTTCGTAAGTACTTAAGAATGTTTTTAACCGACATCCAGTGACTCTCACCAGGATTGGCTTGATACCTGCTCACAACACTTAGAGCATAGGCTACATCTGGATGAGTACATATCATGGCGTACATGATGGAACCAACTGCCGAAGTGTATGGAACCTTACTCATGCGCTTGCGCTCAGTATCAGTGGAAGGACACTGCTTATCACTGTAGCGCACACCATGTGACATAGGCAAGAACCCTTTCTTGGACTGTTCCATGTTGAACCTCTTCAATATTTTGTCAATGTAAGTATCCTGGCTTAATCCTATCAGCCTTCTCAACCTATCTCTATAGATCTTAATGCCCAAGATGTATGTTGCTTTTCCTAAATCCTTTATAGAAAAACTATTATTCAGTGAAATCTTTATAGATTGCAACATAGGAATATCATTCCCAATCAATAGTATGTCATCCACATACAAGATCAGAAACACAACAGCGCTCCCACTTTCCTTCTTGTAAACACAAGGTTCTTCTTCATTCTGACGGAAGCCAAACCCTTTGACGACCTTATCAAAACAAAGATTCCAACTCCGAGATGCTTGCTTTAACCCATAAATAGATTTCTTAAGCTTGCATATCTTTCCAGCATTATTAGGATCAACAAAACCTTTGGGCTGTATCATATACACGTCCTTTTCTAAATACCCATTTAGAAAGGCTATTTTAACATCCATCTGCCATATCTCATAATTGAAATATGCAGCAATTGCTAGAATGATCCGGATAGATTTAAGCATCGCTACCGGTGAGAGTGTCTTATTGTAGTCAACCCCTTGAACTTGCCGAAAACCCATTGCGACAAGCTGAGCTTTATAGACGTGAACATTTCTATCCATATCCCTCTTCTTCTTGAAGATCCATTTGCACTCAATGGGTCTAACCCCATCAGGCGGGTCAACCAAGTTCCAAACTTGATTGTCTCCCATGGAATCTATCTCGGATCTCATGGCACTTTGCCATTTCTCAGAATCTGGATCCATCATAGCTTTCGCATAATCTACAGGTTCATCATCGTCTACCAATAACAAATCCCCACGCAATGCATGAAGTCTCACTGATCTTCATGGTTGTGGTGGTGTTTCCACTGCCACGGGTGTCTCAACTTGCTCTGCTACAATAGCATCACTTGCAAAGTCAGTCCCTACTGGCTCATCTTGAACTACTTCAAGATACACCTTTTGTCCATTTTTTCTCTTTTGAGAAACTCTTTCTCTAAGAAAACACCGTTTCGAGTAACAAACACTTTGCCCTCTGACTGGTTATAGACATAATACCCTAAAGTTTCCTTTGGATATCCCATGAAAAAGCACTTGTTCGATTTGGGTGTTAGTTTATCTGATATAAGTCGTTTGACATAAACTTTACAACCCCAAATTTTCAGAAAAGACAAACTGGGACTCTTACCAGTCCACATCTCATATGGTGTCTTAACTACAGACTTAGATGGTACCCTATTCAATGTCAAAGCGGCTGTTTCTAGAGCGTATCCCCAAAACGATAAAGGTAGGTCCGACTGGCTCATCATAGACTGAACCATGTCCAACAAGGGCCGATTACATCGCTCAGACATGCTGTTTCTCTGAGGCGTTCCGGGTGGCGTAAGCTGTGGAACAATTCCACAACTCTTAAGATGATTGCTAAACTTGTGACTTAGATATTCGCCTCCACGATCAGATCGCAAGGCCTTGATCTTCTTGCCATGTTGATTCTCTACTTCATTCTGAAATTCTTTGAACTTTTCAAATGTTTTAGACTTATGCTTCATTAGGTAGACATATCCATATCTACTAAAGTCATCAGTAAAAGTTATGATGTATTGAAATCTACCTCTAGCTGTCGTTCTCATTGGTCCACATACATTAGTATGTACAAGTTCTAACAAGTCAAACGCCCTCTCAGGAAATCCTTTGAATGGCGCCTTGGTCATCTTGCCTAGCATGCAAGCCTCGCATGTCTCGTATGATTCAAAATCAAACGAAGGTAGAAGACCATCATCATGGAGCCTCTTCATGCGATTCTCACTTATATGACCCAAACGACAATGCCACATATAGGTAGGACTTAACTCATTAAGCCGAGGCTGTTTAGCACTAACATTATAGATAGGTGCAACATCAAGATTTAAAATAAATTACCCATTCACAATGGATGCAAAAGCCACAAACATGTCATTCTTGGAGATCACACAACCATTGTCTTTACTCACAAAAGAATAACCATCCTTCATTAAACATGAAGGTGACACAATGTTTCGACTTAAGCTAGGAACAAAATAATAATTATTTAATTCCATGAGAAATCCTGATGGCAGGTGAAGTTGCATCGTCTCGATGTTCAACGCAGCAACTCTTGCATTGTTGCCCACGCGGAAGTCAACCTCTCCCTTTTCCACGCTTCTACTTCTTATCATTCCCTGCATCGTATTGCAAATATGAGCAACCGATCCGGTATCAAATACCCAGGAATTGATATATGAGTTAGCGAGAAAAATGTCCGTAACTTGAACAACAAGAGTACAAGTAGCAGTAATACCTTTACCGCCACCATCCTTCTCTAAGGACGCCAAGTACTCCTTGCAATTCCTTTTCCAGTGACCTTTCCCCTTACAATAAAAGCAATCAGAATTTGCAGATGGTCCAGCCTTAACAGCAGATGGGTTTGGCTTAGAGATCTCATCTTTAGCCTTACCCTTCTTATTGCCCTTCCTCTTGAAACGAGGTCTATTCTAGACTGCCAACACTTGGCTACTGCCGGCACCTTTCTTGATGTTGGCTTTCGTAGTTTTCAGCATACCACATAGTTCACTTAAGCCTCTCTCCGCCCTATGCATATGGTAGTTCGAGATGAAGTTTCCATAGCTGGGCGGAAGAGACGAGAGGATAAAATCAGTAGCCAACTCTTGGCTGATTGGGAAGCCTAACTTCTCCAACCTCTGAGTGTAACCAACCAACTTGATTATGTGTGGTCCTACTGCTGCGCCCTCTGCAAGCTTGGTTTCCACAAGCGCCTTAGAGACATTGAACCTTTCAGTCCTGGCCTGCATGCACAACATCTCCTCAAAGCACCACGATCATATCGTTTGCTGAGTGATTGTTATTGAAATGCATCTGCAAATTAGATTCCATACAAGAAAGCATAAGGCAACTCACTTCAAGATCAGCATCGCATGCTTTCTTGTAAGCGGCTCTTTCAGCAGCATGTGCATTTTCTTCAGGCTCATCTGGTAATGGGGTGTCTAGAATATCTTCCTTTTTCTCAGCCCTGAGAACAAATCTTAGGTTGCGGATCCAATCCGCGTAATTTGTTCCATTCAACTTATCTTTCTCAAGAATTGTACGCAAAGAAAATGGTTGATTGCGAGTGGCCATCTACAACAAAAGTAATGCAAAATACTAAGACAATGTATCCATGAAGGAGTAAATTATATCAAATAGAATATACTCCCACTAAAATCAATATCCCTCAATTGATACTTAGTGATTCAAGACCCACAACTAACATCCCGACCAGTGAGCTTTAGCATCACCGCTGGTCGGTATGGTAGATCGGTAAGAAACACCTTGCTAATCATATCTCATATGACTCTTGTTGTTGGGCTAGCATCCCTATGCCAAGCACTTAACCTTACCATGCTTCAAGATCCCTAACCGTTAGGATGACCTTGTTCAAGTAACCAAACCTTCTTGCAGTAAGTATCCGATACGAACCTACCTAGTCGAGGAAAACCAGTGGCACCCTAATTTCATAGACCCACCACCCATTGTACAAGACTTATGAAAGTGCAAGGTTTGGGGAAGCATTCAACTTAAACATTGCTGAGGGATCGTTCTACTTCACTACCGCACTCATGTAGACAAAAACAAAATAGCATGTGAAAGTAGAACATATAATGAGAATCATATTCACAGATAGGATATGGTATGGCCCTTTAATGAATGGTGATCTCCATCTCCATCATCTTGCCCATCATGGTGATCTCCATCTCCACGATCCATGTGTGCCATCCTTCTTGTGATAAGTCCTCAAAGAACTATTTTACCGTAAGCTATACTAATTACATAGTCGCGTAATCACAAGATGCGTGCAAGCCAATACAACAAATGGCAACACATATGGCTCCAGCCGTGTTGCTTACATGACATGCAGGCCATGAATGAATTACATACAACACACATGGGCCATACCAATCACAACCTACCCTACAAAAACAAGTTAGGTGTAGAACGATTTTATGCGCTACGACTGGTAGCAACGGCGGTCCTGCTATGAAGATCTCATCTATGGAATCGCTATGAAAATCTCATCAGATTGATCTCATTAACCTGAATCCAAACCATTCAGAGTCCCTCTATTTTCACTAGATCAATCCCATTGATCTATGCCCAACATATATGGTCTTACGTGTATCACTTAACTCAGGTGGCGGATTAAACTGACCGGTATGAGTAGATCGTTACACGGCCACGCATCAAGAGCACGAAAATAGATTGAGTTTCCATCTATCACCCTGTTTCACAGATTGATCTAATCAAACCGTGCAACCAAGACTAACAGATCGCATCTACTATCTCTGCATATCAACTATATGCAAAATCCGAACATATAATGAACAACTGGCTCCGATAACACTGTTGGGTTATGAGGGTGCTACGCTAGCCAGAAAACAAAACCTTTCGACCTCATAATCTAGGATCTACTGCTAGTTACGGGTCATGGGATTACCACTGGATGCGCGGGTGCAGCGGAAGATGGCTCGATGTAGTCGTGCGCGTCGCAGCAGGCAGTGCAGTTGCATGGTCGTCCATCACATCAATCCCCTCGTGCGGTTCATCCCAGTGCTCCATATGCAGCAACTCCGAGGAATCCCACAAGTGCAGGGAAGAAGCGATGCGCCTCTGGACTGCTAGGTCCGCGAGGAGCAGAAGGCGCATGCGTGAGAAGGGCGGCGGCGGCGGTTGCTAAGGACGTGTAACACCTTGACCGCACCCCTACCCCTTGCTTATATAGGCGTCCCCAATGAGCTCACGAGTTGGAGGCCCATTAGTAACCCTAAGCCATGTCTAATTCGGGTCCAACCCAAATTAGGCTTCTAGCCCCTTAAGCGTGCGACCCTATGGGTTCACGCACACATTGACATGGGCCGAGTACTTCTACTCGCCTAATAGTTGACAGCGGCCTCTAGTAAGGCGTGACAACTCCTATGCATCCATAAAGATCATATCAGATGAACCACTACGACCACATACAAGTTATTCCCTTTGCCACTCGATATATGGTTCAACTCATGGGTTAACACTTAACCCAAGCACGACCATGCATTTGTTGATCCAATCACTTGAGTGATCTATTGATATCTCTCTCACGAAGAGAGGGGCAAATTCCATCTTGATTATCTATGTCTCATAGCATGCTTCCCGACCACCCGAAGACCACCTTTATAACTACTCAGTTACGGAGCAGTGTTTGATAGTCCTTAAGTAGGCTGTTTCACATCTTGAGTACATACCACAATCTCAGGTCTAAGGACTTAACGTATATGATGTGAATAGAGACTTTCTCATGTTGGGTCAGTCCAGCCTACATGTCTCACATGTGCCCACATTATTAGTTTGACATCTCCATGTCCATGACTTGTGAAACATAGCCATCAACTAATACATATGCTGGTCTAATGTTCAAGTGTGTTCTCGCAAGAATGCCGACCAGGGACAACTTTAGAATAACCATTCAAGTAATTGAGTTCCACAAACAATTCACATAATTGCCAATCAACACAAGTTGTCTATAATGGATATTCAATGAACACTTTATTAATCATGGATATAATAGAAATATCATCATCTACATGATTAGCTCTAGGGCATATTCCCAATAGGAGGAGGAAAGCAGCACGGCTGGTACTGGATGGCCAACAGTGCCATCGAGTCATCCTCTGTTCCCACGCTGAGCCAGATTCGACGAGACGGGACCAGGAGCTCCTCCGACATCCCCATAGCGCCTCGGCAGCCGAGCAACGCGCAGATGTTCTCAGTATTTCAGGTAAGTGTAGTTTTATTCATCATTCACTCGTTTCACACATGTACCTTGCCTTCACATACCATCAACCTTGCGGGTGTAATATTGCAGGCCCAGATAGCACAGTTGCAGATGAACCAGGAGAACATGGCGGTGGCCCATCAGCAGCAGCTGGCGGCTGTCACGCAGCACCAACAGCGTCAGATGCAAGATTTTGTCACCTACTTCTGGGGCCTTCAGATCCTGGGAGTGCAGCAACAAGAGCTCCCTGCCTCGATCTTTGCTCCACCACCTTTTCCTATGCCTACTCCAATAGCGACTCTGGTGAGTATATTGCCTGTTGCTTTAGCTTGTGCAGCCATCCTGCAGGTACTAATGAGATTAATTGTCCTTTATGCAGGAACAGTCAGCGGGGTCGAACCCGACTCCTCCACGTGCCAGCCCACCACTAGGCCCTTCTCCACCGCACGGGTGGCCGGCTCATCCGACCTTCCCGACTCAGGGCTTCACGTGGCCAGGTACCGCTCCTCCTCCACCGACGCAGCAGGGGCATTCCAGGCCTGCAAGCGGCCCTCTACTTCTGCCGCCCTATTGGACGTTCCAGGCGGCGCACAGTCAGGGTGGTCTCCGTGGGAGCAAGGTGGGGGCTCTGGGGACGCGGGACGAGCTAGGTACCTCTACTGCCCGCTTGTGGACTTGTATCGATGAACTTGTCGTTCTTTTGGACATGTTATGAACTTGTATCGATGTAACGGATGAATTTGAGGACCTTTATGTATGAATTCGTGTTGAGACATCATGGATCTGATGAAATACGATATTTATGTAATATTCTATTCTATTATCGTGAATATATGTGAAATTGCATGTATGGAATGGAAGCAAACAGAAAAAACCAAATTTGTTTTTTCTAGCTTTGCCGAGTGCTAGCGAGGCACTCGGCAAAGTGACCATTCCTTTGCCGAGAGCCGGCACTCGGCAAAGGACTTTTTTAAAAATAATAAAAAATCTTTGCGGAGAGCGGGCACTCGGCAAAGAAATTTTCAAAAAAAAATAAAAAATCTTTGCCGAGAGCCGGCACTCGACAAAAGATTTTTCAAAAAACAATCTTTGCCGAGTGCCTGCCACGTCACACTCGGCAAAAGGTGCCGTCAGGTTGACGGCGCCCGTTACCTTTGCCGAGTGCTGATGTGGCACTCGGGCTAGGTGGCACTCGGCAAAGACTCCTTTGCCGACCAATCCTTTGCCGAGTGCGCTTTGCCGAGAGCCGCACTCGGCAAAGCCTTTGCCGACGGCAAAGGTGCCTTTGCCAAATGCGGCCGACACTCGGCAAAGGAGACGGATCCAGCAGTGGCTACCTTTTGTTTCTGCCTCCCCAAAATGGTAGCATATACCACCAGCGACACAGAGCTGACGCTATAAAATCTATGTGTGTGCGTGCAGATACAATGACTGGCTGATTGTGTGCTGGTTACAATAATTGAGGAGCTGACATTTGCATTTGACATTTACAGGAAGGCCCTAGAGCTGATGAAGGTATCCCCCGATGGAGATGAGCGGAGTAGCAATCAGCTAGTTGTGGATTGCGGAATTGTCATAGTAAGATTAGGGAACAAATATTACACTAGCATTTTGAAAGACTGATGTCTGATGAACTGTAAGAAGTCCAGGAGTTTCTATACTACTTCTCCCATCGAAGTCAGCACGTTTCTGGAGAGAACGAAATGAACATCCGGTTAGCTTGGTGGCGTTTTGCCAAAAGACACGGTGAATTGTTTGGATACATTCACTTCTCTCTGTAGGTAAGGTTATCTTTGTCTCTTTTGAAGCATTTCATCGAACAAGTGATGGGCACTACTAAAATGTCAATTTGTATCTAACTCGTGCACTACAACATACTAATTCATGAGGAGTGAGATCACACAGACAAATGTGGCTTGATCAACACGAAGTGGCACTTGCATGCAACGGATTAAGTACAAACCAACCCTTTTACGAAAACTCGTGCAAACTATGGCAAAAAAGTTATCTAAATTCACTAAAAAAATCACATATGTAGGCCCTGTTTGGAAGGACTCAGCTTCACTAATGAAGCTGTTTTTTATATTTTTAGCTTTATGAGCAGCTTTATGAGTGAAGCTAAAATGTTTTTATGATCCTATTTGGCAAAATAGCTTCACATCTAGGAAAAAAGAAAAAAATGACTAAACTACCCCTCCACGTTATCCATTCACAATCCTATCCTCTCAGCATCCGTATTTCTTCCCGACATCCGGTCGATGCCGCCCGCTCCCCTCCCGGCCGCCGTCGCAGACCTCATTCCCGGACAAGCCTGCGGCAGCATAGCGGCCCCCAGTGATCGAGGCCGCAGCTCCCCGACGGCCTTGCACCCGACATGACGCGCGCCCCGACGGTGGCTTCCCCCGACGAGCCACGCCCCCCTGTCGTGGCCTTCCCCGGCACCCGTGCGCCCTGGCGTTGGCCTCCACCGGCGAGCCGCGCGCCCCCGCGGAGACCTCCTCTGGTGAGACGCGCACCCCGCCGCGGCCTTCCCCGGAGACTGCTCGTCCCCGTGTTGGCCTGCCCCGGTGAGCCACGCGTCCCCGCGACGGCCACCCTTGGTGAGACGCGCGCGCCGCTGTGGCCTTCACTGGCTGCTGCACGTCCCTGCATTGGCCTCCGCCGGTGAGCCGCGCGCCCTGTGGCGGCCTCCCTAGCTCACGCTCCGGCGACGGCGACCTTCTCGGCGGGCTGGCAGCCCATGTCCACGGCAACGGCGCCCCTCACAGCAGCGACAGCGCCCTTCTTGGCGACCTTCCCGGCGAGACGGGCTCCGGCGGCCGAGCCCACTAGCGAGCTGTGCCCTAGTGGCCGTGCCACGATGGGATGCGCCGCCCGAGCCCCCACGTGCTGCTTCTATCGGTGCTGGGGGCAAATCGGGCCACGACGGTGCTGGGGTCCACTTGTGTCAGAAGAAGCCGGAGAAAGCTACGTTTTCTGGCTCTCTCTCGCTCTCCTCTCTCTCAGTGGGAATTCCGCGGCTTCAGAGCAGAGGACCGTTTGGCAGGAGAAGCCGTTTTTCAGCTTGGTGAAGCCGGCAGGAAGCCATGCCAAACAGGCCCGTAGATGATACGATGATATACAACTTTGTAAAATATCTTGTCCAAACTCGGCTTTGTTTGTGATATATAGAAATAACATATTTCTAACAAATCATGTACAACTTTCTTGCTTGAAATTTTTTATTTCATATCTCACAAACGAAGGCGAGTTCGGACAAAATATTTTACAAAGTTATGTATCATCGTATCATCTAAACCTGTAAATTTTTTATGAATTTAAACGACTTTTTTTAGCATGATTTGCATGAGTTTTTAAGAGTAACAAAAAAATATGCACTTCCTCCACGCAGCTTCCAACCACCACGCTCCCCGTGGAGGGCCAGATCGATGCAGTCTCGTTCACCACGGCAGTGCCTCCGCACCGCGACGTACTCGGCACGCCGAGCCGGGGACTGAAGGCACGCCGGCGGCTCCCTCTTGTCGCTGCTGGACCCGGCCGCGTCCCGGCGGGCGCGCAGTTCCACGAAATGCGCGGGATGGAGGCGCCTGTGGAGCTGCGCGCTCCCAACCGGCGCCTTCGGGCGCTACGCCGCCGCCAAGCTCACGGCGCTCCTGCCGCGCTTGGAGGAGGTCGTTCTATGCCCTAGCGGCCGCGAGCACCGGAGGGTGGGCAAGCAGGGCCACTGCGAGCAGGGCCGCAACAGCAGGGTGAGGTGGGGTCGCGGGTGGGGAAGGACGCGGGCCGGCAACGGCGGCAGTCAAGCGCTGACAATCTGAAAAGGGCAAGAGCAAACCACGACAAACGGAGAGGTGAACAGCAGGAGGTGATACAAAACCACAACAAGGGATGGGTAGAGGGGAAAGAACGTGGCAATTTACGCTTTCGACGCAAAACCACGATGAGGGCTTGATATGAACCTGCTAGGGTTTGTGGTCGATCTTTCGATGAGAGGCATGAGATAACTTGATTGGTGGATGGAGATGACGTTCACGGCCCGACTA
>CM041629.1:42533882-42571492 GCA_023333625.1 Bothriochloa decipiens
CACTAGGGCTCCCGTCCTGCAAGCAATCGAAAAACTAGCAAGAACGACGAAACAAGCACTGAAATTGCAAGATATAATTGAAAGTTTCAATCTGAATCTTATTATGAGTGGGGTTCCGAAAACAAGGAGACGGGCGGCTAGATCAGCATGCGCGCCTTCAAGTAAGTAGCGACGGCTAAACTTGACCTAAACAAAACCCAAGTGTTCCTGGTGATGGCTATGGGGAATATAACATGGGGAGGACGACCACAAGAGAGTTTGGGCTGTTCTCCAAACCTAGGACACGTCCCTATTGGACGCAGCACCCTTGACAGAAAGACCTCTCGGTAGTTGTTGGCCTATTGACACCGCCTCTAGATAGATATGAGTATGAGACCCGATCCATATGAAAATAGACTTGACAAGCTTTCCAACAAGTCCTGATTCATCCCAAACCGACTCCGTATGTAACCGTGGCGACCGTAACGAATTGGAAGTGTGCTGCAGTCAGAATCCAGCCTACGCAAGTCCTTTTCCCTCTTGGTCTTCTCTTTGATTCCTAATTAAAACAAAAGTGCACGTGTCTCCAAGATCTAAACAAGATGGACAAGAACTCAAGAAGAAACTCACTTGATGATTAAGTTTGCGAGCACGCGCACGAGTAATAGGACCAGCAAGTATTGGCGTGGCTGACTTGGATGTATGATTACCAGCAAGTATTGGCGTGGCTGACTTGAATGTATGATTAGTGTTGATGTCCTCATCAGGGCTGGCCAGAACGTGGCAATCTTTGCCTCCGATCGCCCTTCCTTCTATGGCAGGTATATTGGTTTATCTCATAACTATCTTACTGAGTGTCACGCAATTTAAAACGACTTAATAGACTATATGTATAATGGTTATTATTTTAAATTGTCTCATAGTAACTCACAAGTCCTTAATTTATGAAGAGAGTAAAAAATCAGAATGTGAGGTGCATGATAATAACAACTCATATAATGGTAAAATAGTTGTCTCATAATCCTAAATTTTAGCTCATGAAACGGTTGTTTCGTAAAGCAATGACCTCATTCTCCCTTACCTCTCTTTCCTCCACGTAATCAAAAATTTTAGGTGGCAATGCATAAAACGGCGTATAAGATCACTTACATATAGCAACGACCTCATACAATGGTACACTATATTGGTATTCTGAAATATATTTTATAATGTTCGGTAGTTTTTTCTTCTTTTTGTTTGTCTCTAATTAATTATATAACTAAAAATATTATTTTATTTAACATTTCTTAATATTTGTGATGTTTAGGTAGTATACAAATGATGTTTTATGTTATATTTAGTGATGTTCGTGTAGTGTGTCCCCCAAAGAACGGTCGCACACCTAGTTCTCCTGGAGCCTGGCTAAGTTTTGACCGATGGTCATCGCGGGCCTAGCTAGCTGGCCCAACCAGGCCTAAAATTTGGCTCTAGCGCCTAACTAGGGTCTAATCACCCGACCAAACACACCCTAAAGCAACCTTTTGCCGTGGCAGAGCAGGCGGTTGGTGGCTCAGCCCCTCTCGAGTACCCGCTTTCAAGCGCTGATCATGCAGCATATGAGCATCATCGAGGGTCCATCAACGCCATCTGCATCAGGGGCTAGCGGCGTATGACAAGCTCTTCGGCGGTGACCTAACTACGAATGATGTCGAAGCATTGGACGAGCTCTTTTTGATTGTTCGGCCACGAAGACGTAAGGCCTCCGTCATGTAGATGCATCAGTATTGGTTTATCCTTTATGCAATATCGATCTAAAGATTTTTCATGTTGTTTTATGTTGACATTCTTCGGCGCGCGTCACAAACACGTTATATATTTGTCTAAACTCTTTTACCTAATAGAATGATACACAAATCTTTCACATAATGGAGAAGAAAATGAATACTATTTTTACTGTCCGAGTCAACACGTTTTCTGACAGACGAAATGAACATCTGGTTACCTTGCTAGTATTTTGCTAAAAGACACGGTGAATTCCCATGTCCGTGCCTGAAGTTAAGAACATCTAGTTAGCTTAATTCAAGCTAGGATCTCTGCTAATCTCTCTCTTATTGCTCACTGCTGTATTAAGTAGTGTACATTATCTTTATAGTACTCGCTCCGTCTCGAAAAAAATACAATTCTCATATTTCAAAGTGTCAAATCTTAAATAAAATTATATAAAAATAATAATAATTTTTATGACAAATTTAGTTGGAGACATAAATGTTAACACTATTCTTGTACATATGGCCAACTTTTAATTAGTTTGACTGTCACAAACCCCATAGTTATATTCTTTTTAGGAGAGAGTATAAACTATTGGAGGTAGCTTGTGTTATATATGATTATCAGTGGATGATCTCTTCTGTAATGATTCTCATGCACCTGGCGTTGGTGCACTAAGTGGGAGAGGGCAAGAGGCGTAGCTGCTGTACCAACACCCGGTCCACCTAACTACACAACAACATGAGAGAGAGACAGCTGGAGCACAGCAAGAACTCACTCCCCTCTTCAGACCTCATCGCAGGCGGGAGGTTTCTTCACGTTTCCTCATTTCCGACTATGTTCTACAAAATCCAAATTTCCCTTCCACACCTTGCTCACTTAACCCTAATGGCGGACACATCGGTCCAGGCGCTATCCTCCTCGACGACAAGGTGCACGTCGTCATCGGCAACGTCGCCTATAACAACTCCACCACTATTGCAGCCTCTTCCATTCGCAGCTACGGCTTCGTCGATGTCACCCCGGACATCGCTGACCCGTCCAAGCCACTGTCGCTCGCCACCGTCCGCATCCATTGCCATGACCCCAACACCAAGCTCCTCGACTAACGCGTGGTCAACGTGGAGGTCCTATTCCTTCTCATCAATGCCTACTAAGTCAAGTCGGGACATGAGCTCTTCCTCTACGACTACAAGCAGTCGGAACTCTTCCCTATTGTGGCCCCACACTCTGACCTCAAGTACCTCTCTCACCCTCTTCTTTCTCTTCTTTCCTATCTTAACCTTTGTGATTGCATTACATACCATTATTCCATAATAAAATTGAAGTTAAATTGGACCGTAATATGCTTCTTTTGTCATAGTTTTCATTTATTTTTTCAAATCACAATACATTTCCCTCACATATATGCAAACACTCATAATATGGAAAATAATAGATATTATAGATATTGAATCTCATCACATCCTTCAAAATTATTAAATTTCTATACCATTCTACCATTACTAACTTACTATGTCTTGGCCAACATGAGGTGTGAAGGATGAGAGAAGGAAAGAAAGGTGAACTAGTGATTACTAAAGGTGCCTCTCCACCTCCCCGTCTCTCCTTTTATAGGAGAGGTTGAAGAGCAGATTATATTTATTCCCCATAGTGGAGTTTCGATTTATAGAAACACCACTAGTAGCTACAAATGGGCCATATAGGGGTTGTTTACAAAAAATGCCACAAAAAGCAAAAAAAATGGATAGTAAACAACAAAGTGTGGCCCAATTCGAACTTAGACTCGTCACACAACTTTTATATTTTCATATATCTAATTAGCCTTCAACTAGTCTTCGGTGGCTAGCATCACTCGAACTCACCCTTAAAGATCCTATTATTGCCGGCTTGCTCCTTTCACCTTGAGCCCTTGGTAACCTGTTTTCATGTTTCATCTGCTTGCAAAGACATTGATGTAGCTGAAGCAAGTGAACAAGTCAACGTGAAGGCAAAGTAATTTGTAGATGATCACAACATGGCTTCAAGAAGCTTTCATATACAAGCACCAAACAAAGCTTTTTTCTTCGTGCGGATTACTTATCCAATGTGCTCCTTTTGTTAACCCCTTGTGGCTGATGCTTGTGTGAAATTCTCTCGAAGATGTTGGTGGCAATCACCCCACTCAAAAATTTGGCAAAGGTGAAGTCAAAGATGTTGTTGGGTATTTTGAACGCACACAGAAAAGATCCGCAAGCGCACAGATACCGAAGTAGCTTTCACCCGGGAGTATTCCAGGGTATCGATTTCCACGGGAAATGTGAAGTGTACTAGATAATCAAGAACGTCCACGAAAAGAATAATTATGTGTTAGAGAGAGATTCTATGGTTTTCCTAAGTAGGTTTATCTAATTAAAGGCTTACTCTAATTTACTTACTTCGGAGCAACAGTACCGTTCTGACTCTCGAAAAAGATTGGGGATAAAGTAGTCGGAGGAAAGGCTGCGAAAAAGCTCTATGAAAAACCAACCCGAACGTGGTGGATTACAAAGGCCAGCCAGAGCTGTCACCTCTGGGGGCTACCACAACAATCCGTTGGATTGGGCGCAATCTCAGACAAACCCTAGCCTAGACACCATGTCTAATCTAGTGTTTACTACAGTAATTACCTAGGATAACTAGAGCACTCAATACAAGCGAAGATCCAGTAAATAAAATAAAGCAAGAACTTAAATCAAATATAAAACTCAGAAAATAATAAATGAAGAACCTGGAGATTACTTGAAGACAAACCAGATGCTGTAGAAATACAACGTTGAAGAAGATCCGACAAGTCCAGCTCCTCAGCTCTCTCATCTCCTCTCTAGATTACAATTAGATGAACTAGACAACTAGAACTAGAACTGGATCTAGAACTAGAACTAGAAGCGACTCAACTAGAGGGACCTCTACTTCTAATTGAAACCCTAGATTTTGATGTGTATGTAGATAATGAAGATGGAAATGGAGAGGGGGGCGCCCTTGGTCTACTTATATAGCCCGAGGTGGAGTAGGGGGCAAGGAACCGCCATGTCATCGATCCGCATCACGTTTACAACTCACCGTTGGATCCATATGCCGAGTTTTGTGCACCATTAGATCAAACCGACCTTGTACAGACGTTGGGACTCGTGGAGAACCTTCTAGTGTCATCCTCAAGCTTCCTGCAGAAGAAACCGGGCAAGAACTGGACTCTAAGGTGCCGAACCGGACCTGAACCACTCAAAACCGCCTTTGTACTGCTTTCTAGAGCCTTCTGGACTGTTCTGGCCAGTCAGACCGGCTGGTTGGGCCGGTTTACTTGCGCGTGGGCCGGCTGGACCGTGCCTGGCTGCCCCTGCGCTATTCCTGGGCTGCCATCTGTCCACCTGGGCCGGCTCGGTCGAGCGCCCGCTCCCGCCCGCGCTCCCGTGCACTGCGCGCCTACGTGGGGAGACAGCTACGCCACGTGGCCGCGTGCCGTTGGCCGCGCCGGTCGCCTGTCTCCCTGCTGGGGACAGCCGCCGCTGCTCCTGGCCAACAGCTCGGCCCCGCTGGGCCTGCTGCCAGCGCCTGCCGCTGTTGACTCCGGGAGGTGCTGGCGTCAGCTGACGTCACCACTTTTTTTTTAATTTGCATATTTAATATCTTGTGATCCCGAAGTCGAAATATAGCGAATAATATATCCATTTTGATCAGCGTGACGAGACCTTCGCAATGGTGTACTCCAATTTATCATTTGAGATACTTTTATGTGGTGAAAAAATTAATATTCCTGCAAAACACTAGAGAACACCAAAACTCGTGGAACTCATTAGTTCAAACCATACAACTATGCATTATGATTTATTTCATATTATTTTATGCAATAATTGATGGTTAAAAATTGACAATAAGAAGCGTCAACAGATGTCGACGTGGACACCTTGCCGAATTGTTGATGAAGTTATTATTGGTGGAGCCAAAGCTGTTTGCAAGATCCCATGCCAAACCATTAGCGAAGGCATAGTCGATGGTACAGGAATTAGTAGTGAAGCCCCTTGTCAGAAAGCTAGCAAAATTAAATGTTCTATGCTAATTAAAAATTTCAACATTTTTATCTACAACTTAGAATATGGCCTTTAGCTCTGTGCCAAAACTACCCTTGTTTCAAATTTCTTCTACATTCCTTCGAGCATGTGTGGTCCACTAGTCCTTTGTAGAAAAGAAACAATTGAGTGGAGAAAAAGGTCTAAATATAATGCTAAGAGACAAAGCAAAGAAATGACATAACAAAAAAAAGGAGGAAGAAGGTGCAATCTAAAAGACAAGATGCTCATGAACAATTCAAGGTGAGAGGGCTGTTAGCTGAGAAAGGCAAGCTAAATGAAGAAGGAAAGGACCACCAAAGTCATCTACCCTTCATCAGATGGTGTCATCATGCTCCAATGATAAAGGTAACATCTTAAGGTGAGTGGTCAGTATTTACAAAGCTTTTCCTTAAATCCGGTATGCACATAAAGAAAGGCAAACATGTTTTGCTTCCTTATTCTTGTTCATAGCACAACTCTCTTGATTTCATAGTAATAACTAAATGAGCTATTGTTGCATATCTCAACTTTGGAAGATGATAGTCACAATCATGTAAAGTTATATTTTGTAAAGGTGGACAATCCTTCCATGGTGTAAGCAACTCCACTCTTTTTGTCAAATGTGTTCAAATATCGTGTTCATGCTTATCCTTCTGATCCTACCACCCATACTATAAATGAACAAAACACATAGACATCAATCTTATTATGTTCAATGTGCCTAAGGTTAGAGAAGAATGAATAAAGTTTTGGTTTTGTTGGTGTTTTTTCCACCAACAAAACCCATGCACTTGATCTCTACATTGTCTATGCAAGCAAACACACTACAAGCAAAATGTAGGTGAGTTAGTAGATTGCCCAAATTCTACAAGTGAATGTTCTAAATACTAAGCTAGTGATACATTATAATAAATTATCAGTTTTATTTAACCATCGTGTCCCTTTGGATAAATAAGATACTCTAAAATACGTACTCCCAGGTAAAAGAAGCTACAATGATATTCTGTGCGCTTGCAAAATCTTTCATACTCTATTTGCACTTAATTGGTAGCAACATTGATCTAGTACTAGTCCTAGTCCTAGTCCTTGTAGCCTTAGGGAACATGCCACTTTTTCTGTGCCCTCTAGGAAGACCCTGGGCCACTCAATCTCCTTGTTGCGTAGTCGGCCCTATGAGGATCCATTAGTATCCTGGTCCATCAGTAGTGGATGATGGAGGTGACGATGTGTTGTTTTTTGAGAGAAATTCTTTCATGTGTTTGATATGAATATTGCAGTCATGGTATGGTAGGTGTTAGAAATGTCATAAGTAGACTGTGTCGACCCGATTGGCAGCCAAATAAAGAAATTCTTTTGGATTATTCTAGGACAACCACCGTACCCTTTCATGCAAGACGAAAATGGTCATGAAATAAGCCCCTCAGTACAGACTTTTGGATTGGTTCGGCGCTAACCTCCGCACCTTTTCAGGACAGGGGTGAAGGGTCACAAAATGGCACCCATGACATTGGGTTTTAGATTTGTTTGGCGGCAACGCCTCAAGCAATTTCGGGAGAGAGTGGTGAACAGACATCAAATAAGTCTCTACATGCTAGCGTTTAGATTAGTTTGGTGACAAGCCCTCACACATTTTCGGGAGGAGGGACAAAGGGTCGTAAAATGAACCCATTGGTGCTAGCTTTTAGATTAGTTTTGCGCTGTTGCGCAAACCCCTCACACCTTTCTGGACGAGGGGTGAATGTCATCAAATGAGCCCCTCGGTGCTAGCTTCTATGTAATGCGAGGTCATTGGGCTTTTATAGGAAGGGAGAAGCGCCACGAAATGAGCCCCTTAGCTTGAAGCTTTTTAGTATGTAATGCGAGGTCATTGGGCTTCCTTCATAGCATTATGCTTCATTTGTGTGTTTTTACAACACCAAAACATTGAGCTTTTATCACACCGTACAACTGCTAGCATTTTGATCTTGTCAAATATATCAGAAAGACATCAAAAAGGATGGATGCGACGATCTATGACTGTTGGCATTTTGATCTTGTCAAATATATCTTTGCTAATATTTGGGAGCCTTATGATGCTATGTACCCCTATTGGCTCATGCAAAGTGCTCATACGGTGAATGGATGTCATGATGCATATGGATGTATTATTCATGTATAAAAAGAACATGAAAGTATTTTTTAGCTTTGCCCTCATGTACTTCTAGGGGGCCAAAGTCTTGAACCTTAGTGTTTTGTTTCATTTATTATGTTTGACCTCTCTTATTTTGTTGGGTAGAAGTGCTAAGTCTTTAGACTTTTCATTTGGTTTTGCTCTCGTATATTTTTAAAGGGTCAAAGTCTTAAGCCCTTATGCTTTTCATTAGCTAAGCTCTTGTATAAGGTTGAAGTATTTAGCCCTTGGGATTTCCGTTTGGCTTTGCCCTCACATATCTTTTGGAGGGTGGAAGTATTAAGTCATTAGGATTTTTTATTTGATTTTCCTTCATGCATTTTTGAAGTGTCAAAGTCTTGCTATTAGGCTTTTCATTTAGCATTTCCCTTGCATATTTTTGGAGGGTCAAAGTCTTGAGCCTTAGGCTTCTCGATTTTGTTTAGCTCTCGCATATTTTGGAGGGTCGAAGCCTTAAGCTCTTAGGCTTTTCAATTGTAAAAGTAAGGCTTGTAAGAGCAAGGAATATATAATTGTGTGACTTCTGCAGAAAGGACCAATATGCAAATAAAGTTAGCAAAATAAACAAGTTTTCATCTAATTTAAAGGGGATGTTCGGGATTATTCGCTTTAGTGTTTGCAAATCCTCTCCACCAACTTCGCCACGAAGTAGCTGCATTGTAAAATTTGTGTAGTAGGTTGTACTATTTGGCACACAATATAGCTCCAACTCTAGAAATAAATTGTTTTCATGTAAATGGTCCATTATGCCTGTGATTGAAATTGTACTTGATATTTTCCAAGAAAAATAGAACAAGTAACAAAGTCCACACCTCAAATAGAAATAGGCATTTCATTTGGCTGATTTGCTCTTAGGCTTTTCATTTAGCATTTCCCTCTTAACTGGCCACAGATTCAGCTATATGCATTAGTTGATACGGAAGGTGAGATATATTAATATATTCCTATTTCTAAAATTGGCCGCAAATTAAAATTTTAGCTGAAAGAAAAATAATGCAAAACAACTTCTGTTTTGTTCGCAAGAGAAAAGAAATCTCATACATGAATTTTGTGTAAAGAAAAAAAATTAAAAATAACAAGTAACTTCCGTCTCATTTGCAACAGAAAACATAATCTATGATAGCCCTATCACAATCACCCATCAAGCCCATGATTGCCTTCACTAGAAAACGCTAATCACGGCTCTTATAGCCCTTTTCACGTGTGCTACGGGACAGGAAGCGGACCGATGATTAATGAGTGACAATAATGTGGGTAATTATTCTTCAACTTCATGTGAGAGTATTAAACTCTAAAACCTGAGAAAGAAACCACGAAGACCAAGAGAACTTCTAGGATTAAGTTCTTTGATGAGGCCACCACAAGTAAGAGAAAACCATGTTCCGAATGTGGACAACTAGGCCATATACCCAAGTATTGCCAGGGAGGTTTAACTACTAGTCAAAAGAGGAATCGTTCATCTTCTTAGAATGAATCATCTTCACAAGCACCAATGTGAGTCATGCTGATTTTTATTCCTTTACTCTAGATTATTTAGTGAACTTGTTTACTGACCCATTTTTCTCCATTTATGTGAAGCGCAAATGCAAGTGGAAGTGGAAGTGGAAGAGGAAGGGGAAGGGTTAGATGAAGGGGTATAGGAAGGGGAAGAGGAAGAGGAAGGGGAAGGGGAAGGGGAAGGGAAAGAGAAAGAGCAAGTGCAAGTAAAGGACCTGGAACAGAAGGGGCTGCAACACAAAGAAGAGGAAGAGGAAGAGGAAGGAGGTTGGTTGCATTGTTAGGAATAGTGTGATGTATGACAATGAACATGTAATATCTCACTATTAGCTACTGCTTTTGTTGGACTTGTATGCTGGATGATGGCTGCATGTTGGATGATAGTTGTGTATGTTGGATGATGGATGTGCGCATGTTGGAATATGATGGTTGCTGCTCTTTTGCTACACATTATTTTGATTTGATATTATTTATCTATATTTGCATGATCCATTTTTAAATACAAATGCTACCATCGGAGCTTACTATGGGGCTACAAATGGATCCATGGTAGCGTTTGTATTTAAAAAAATACCTCTAAAATCCTAAATATTATTTGTGAGCCCTAAACTATATAATTGGGTCATAAACATGATTGTGGAGTCCCCAACATATAAGTATATATGTACCCCCAACAACTAGGTTAGTAGTACTCCCATACCAGTAATTTAAGTCGTTTTGAACAAGATTTATCATACCAAGTAATTATGATATATGCTTGCTTGTTTCCCCTTACTAGATATGATTGCGAGTTTCTTCCAAACAACAAGCTTACACAAGTGGGGTGGGTAATAGGCCAAAGGCAGAGGGACCGCTTTTTGATTCCTTATGTGTGTGTGTTTTTGCATGATGCCAATGCGCTAAATTGTTTCCTTTTGCATGCCGTGCATTCTGAAGAGTCGTGATTAATGAAGGGGAAGTGAGAGGGGAAGATCCTAAACGATTTCCATTTGTGCAAAACCTCCAAAATCCCTACAAATACTTTAATTTTCAGCAAGGAGGCGGTATAAGTTAGTCAAATTATTAGTCAACAGATGCATGGGTCTTCTCAATATAATTATTGGTCAATAAAAATATGAGTTGCTTGCCCACTTCATCTTCAATTGTCCAAACGTTCTTTTTATCACGTTTCGAGCCTTTGCATGGCGCAAGTTGAAAAGCTCCCTTGCGTTAGAATATCTTTTTCAAATACCTTTTTCGACTACATAATTTTTTTATGGTCAAGAATAAATGGAGTATATTTGCACCGCTTGTGTTCAGATTTCCACAAGCTGCTAGGTGCTTTTGTGGAGTTGTGGATGTTTGGAAAACCATATCAGCTTCTACAAGCTAGATTAATCTGGTGAGAATTGAGATCCAAGCAGGCTCGGCGCAGTCATCTTACGTGTGTTGGCGTTGTACCTCGGTTTCCGCTTGAAGACGTGAGGTTTTTTTTTTTTTTTTCTGACAACCGAGGACGTGAGGTTGGGAGAGAGACGTGGGAGTATAGGGATGATACTGCTGCTGCTGCCTGCCTTGGTTTCAACATACGAGATTTGGGTGAACGAAGAACAGCGAAAACTCATTCGAACTGGGATGGTAAAAGTCCCGGCTCGCTGGTTAAGGGGTTCACGGCGTAATGGCAAATGCCATTGGTTGGGGGGCTCTCACCCAGGGTTTAAATCCTAGGTACGACATATTATTCTGAATTTATTGTAGGATTTTTTAGCACTATTCATTAAGTGGTAGGCGATGTTCTCGTCGACAGCGAGGCGTCTGTGGTGACTTCGTAAACTTCAAGATTTGCCGGTTCAGTACTTCGAAGATGCTCATAGGTGTAGAATTTGCGTACGTGTGTTTATAGGAGTGAGTGTGCATGCATGTTAAGCGTCTGTATTTCACTGTGTAATTAAAAAAAATTCCTGGCTCGCTGCCACTTACTCCCCCGCATTGTCAATGGAACAATTCGAACATAGAACATAATGTTTGTTGACGCTGTTGACCGATCATTGCCTGACGTGACAAAGTTGGCTCCGGGCTTTGGGAGAAAAGAAGAGAGATTTATTTGATTGTTGGATTAGCATAAAACGCTACGAACCATACGAAACCACCCCATTAGAACGCGGTTTGATTGAGAACAACAAAGCTCTTGTAACAACTAAATCCATCCAAGCAAAGCAAAGGATCGCTTAGCATCAAAACTAGGAATATCAATGCCCACCAGAATAGATTGTACATGTTCGAGTAACAGAGCAAATTGATAAGTTCAGAAGGCATTGTCTATGGCGTGGATCAGATGTTAATAATAAGAAACCACCAAACGCAGCCTGGCCTATGGTTTGTGATACTAAGAAAAATGGTGAGTTGGGTGTTATTAATTTGCACACTCAGAATAAAAGCCTGCTTCTCAAAAGTCTCAATAATTTATTCAATAAAGAGGATATCCCATGGGTAACTCTGGTATGGGAATCAAGATATCCAAATGGAAAATTACCAGCACAAACTAAAAAAGGATCTTTCTGGTGGCGTGACATTCCGAAACTGATGACTTAATTCAATGGTATGGCAACCCCCACAGTGCATAAACTGGATACGTGTTTCTTCTGGACTGATGGTTGGAATGGATTCCCCCTCTGTTTCTCTATGCCTCAACTCTTCTCCTTTCTCAAAAATCAGTATACCTCTTTGCAACAAGTCTGTTCCACTGATGAGTTTCACTCTCTTCTCCATTTGCCTTTAACTCAAGAAGCATTTCAACAGTATGGTCAGGTTCTCTCTCTTATCCAAAACCTTGAGCTTGGGGATGATAAGGACACTTGGTCTTATATCTGGGGATCCAACATTTTTTCATCAAAAAGAGCATATCTCCAACTCTCTGGTTCTAGCCAAGTTCATCCCTGCTTTGCTTGGCTCTAAAATCTAGTTGTCAAAACAAAAGAAAATTCATTTTTTGGCTCTTATTGAGGGACAGATTGAGCACCAGGGAGTTGCTGAGAAGAAAGCATATGAGCCTGCCTGATTACAGTTGTGTCTTGTGTTCTTGCTCGACTTATGAAACATTGATCCATCTGTTCTTGGGATGCCCCTTCTCTGTTGCATGTTGGGCTACAATGGGACTCCAAATTCAGGATCCTAATGATCCCTTTGGTACTCTGCAATCTTTCAAAGATCAAATTCACCGGCCGTTCTTTATGGAGATCATTGTTACAATGTGCTAGGCAATCTGGATGGTCAAGAACAATGCTATATTCAAGAACATTCAACCTTCGGTTATGCAGTGCAAACTATCTTTAAAGCAGAACTTGCTCTGGTTATTCTTAGAGCAAAAAGTAGCTTGGCTCATCAGTTATCCCAATGGCTAGAAGTCTATGTGTAATTGTGTTTATTTTCTTTGTTTCATTTTTTGTATCATGAGACTGGCTGTATAAGACTTTTTGTTTTGTTAATAAAAACACAGTAGGGGGCGATCCCCTCTTGTTTACCTTCAGAAAAATAGAGAAGAGCAGCGGATGGAGGATTCGGTAAGCAGAAACCGGCAGTGTTGTGTTTGGAGGCGATTTGTTGAGATTTCAGAGGAGCAAGGGGGACATGGGTAGTGACATCCTCGTTCATAGATCGGTGGCTCCAAGATCTAGAGAAAGAATGAAGATCTGAAAAAACTAGCGGGGAAGCAATGCTGGTGGAGGCCGGTTCACATGCGGAGGTGGTCGAGGAGGAGCGAGTCGGCCAAGGAGGAGGAACAAGGTGGTTGAGTGGTGGCGGAAGAGAGCATTGCGCAAGCACAATAGTGATCGAGTCCGAGTGAGAGGGGGAGGGACATAGCAGATGTCTTGGGGCAGCTGTGTTGAGCCTGAAGGACCGGATGTGGCAACCCGGGGAGGGGGGTCAATGGAAGCCACATAATTTCTTCCAAAACTTTTGGTTCTTGGCTCGACAAACAACCCAAGATTCAAATACCAAATAGTGATGATCACGACTCTATTGAGAGGATGGATGTTCCCAAGAAACACAGCGGGTCACCACAAGATCAGCGGAACAAAAGGAGAAATAATCGGAGCACGAATGAACACGATCTGGAAATGCTCAACACACACTGCTCTACCTCGGACAGTCTGGGTTCCCAAGTGTGGACTGTCTGTAGTTATATACCTCGGACAGTCTGGGTGACCCGTGGACACTCCGAG
Organism: Bothriochloa decipiens; assembly: GCA_023333625.1. Lineage (NCBI taxonomy): Eukaryota > Viridiplantae > Streptophyta > Magnoliopsida > Poales > Poaceae > Bothriochloa > Bothriochloa decipiens. The sequence goes on from CM041629.1 coordinate 42,547,544, forward strand.
TGAAACAACTTAGTGCAAAGAGCAAAGTCGGACAATCCGCGGCTATGAGGATGGACAGTCCGCGGGCAAGAACTGAAAACCCAAACTGATTCAAAATAGTTGTGGACCCGATGAGAATGACCGGCGGACTGTCCACACGTACAGACCGAACTGTCCGAGGGTCAAAAATCCAAAACTCCAACTTCTGAAATAGATTCTGGACAGAACTCGAAATTGACCGTCAGACTGTCCATGATGTAATTCTTGACTGTCTGCGGTACAAAAATTTTTAGACTAGAGATCAAAGTCGAGAGCTCTTGGTACTGACTTCCTCAGACCCTGGACTGTCCGCGGTTATACCTGTTGATTGTCCATGGTATAGAGTATAATGTAGCTCGCAAAAGCCATTGACTCGACCATGACCCCTGGACTGTTCGTGACTGCCAAACAGGACTGTCCACGGGTTCCCAGAAAATCGCCCAAAAATCGCCTCCCAATTTGGAGAGAATCAAGAGAAATCAAAAGGAGAAGGTGAAATCCACCAAGAACGAACCCTAGATACATTATTGCCTAGATCTATGAAGTCGTGAGGAATTAGCTCAAATTCTTCGATGGAAACAATCCTCTCACGTCATAAAATGAATCAAGGCAAGAAAAACGAATCAAACGGTCAAGAACTCGCAAATCTGAGGACGAACTAGCAAAAGAGGGAAGAGGAGTGAAATGATGAACACATCAAGAACACAAGACACAACTTCAAAATCGAACCAACCATGACACGATTTGGTAATGGCCACCATTCCCGCATGAATTTGACAAAGTGGTGGACCTCTCTCAAGAGTTCATGGGAAGGAGATGAAAACAATGCCACTAGAAGGAAAAACTGCAAAACAAGAGAGGTAATAAGGGAGTTGGGTGCTTCCTCATCCTTATTTAATAGGAAGGGCTATTAAACAATTCTAGTTTTTTCCTTGGATACATGAATTAACCACTTAACCAAGGGGCGTTATGGTCCAACCCTTTGGTTTTCTTGATCCGACGGCTATAGCGCCTTCTCATAGGTAGCTTCGCTTCGACGCGAACTCCCTGATGCCGCCAAGTGTCGTCCGTCCGCATCAGGACCTTCACCTGGGTTTTGAGGCCCAAACCTGCAAAACCGGTCGTTGATGGTTTTGAGGACAAACCACCAAACCTCCTCGCGAGTAGCGTAGTCCATACGCATCCCCGCAGCTCAATGCGTGTCACTGCTGTCCTCAACCGCCCGGATGCCAAGTCTTCCGAGGCGCCCGCTCGACTTTCACGCTCACCGTCTTGACCCGATCGATACGGTCACTCCATGTCCTCTTGCACTTGTCGATGTCGCCAATTGTCAGCCACCACGACTGGCCACCTGTCCTCCTGGTCCTTCAGTCTAAGCCTCACATCCGCCATAGTCCATCGTCATGACACACCCTACTTGACCTTCACTTCGCCGTCGACCATCGTCTTCGGACTCCACACCTGCACACCACAAGCCAAGAGCATGTTTCGACACATACCCTATGTCCGGGGTTAGAAGAACACGAACATCCGTAGGGATATTAAAAACACTCCTCCATATCCTTAAAATTCGGTTTCGAAGCAGATCGGTGTGGAGGATTATCCATACCACTTTCATCCCTATAAAATTCTATGTTCATACCGTGTTGACAAGGTCAAAAATGTCTTTGATTCAGTACTACGGCCCAACGTACTCATGTACAGATGCTCTACTGCTACCGTCCACCGCAGAAGGAACAATCTGATAGCAGCTTAGACTTGGTGGCACACGGCATGCAAGTAGCGTCGGCGTGGCGGCCTGCGTACCACAAGCATCTGCATCTCCGATCTGAATGTCGATAGCTGCCTCCTGCCCGAAAGAAGAGAGAGAAAGATTTGTCATTGGGCCAGCCAAACAAAGCCTCACAGTCGAAGCAGGACTGTTACTCTTAGCTGCAGCTGCATCCCGAGGAGGGAGAAGGCAGGACGCCGGCAGGATGTTCCGAGCCCTGCAACTCATCCTCAAGAAGAAGGGAGGAGTTCTCGGCCCAGCCGCCGCCTCGTCCGGCTTCGTCAATGGCTTCTCCTCAGCTCCCAACTCTCAGAGCCAGAGGTACGTATGTAGAAGCACACATCGGAGAAGCAACATGCGCTCAGGAGGTATGGTGTGGAATGCGAATCCATCCAACTGCTTTAAGATGTATACGACGATGTAGGTTAGCTGGAAAGGTGGCAGTCATCACTGGCGCCGCCAGCGGCATCGGGAAGGCCACCGCCGCCGAGTTCGTTAGAAACGGTGCAAAGGTCATCATCGCCGATGTCCAGGACGACCTCGGCCGCGCCGTCGCCGAGAAGCTGGGCGCGGACGCCGCGTGCTACACCCGCTGCGACGTCACCGACGAGGCGCAGGTCGCCGCGGCCGTCGACCTCGCCGTCGGCCTCCACGGCCGCCTCGACGTCATGTTCAACAACGCCGGCGTCTTCGGCGACGTGGCGCCGACACCGCTGGGCTCCATCGACCTCGACGACTACGACCGCGTCATGGCCGTCAACGCCCGGGGCGTGCTCGCGGGCGTCAAGCACGCCGCGCGCGTCATGGTCCCGCGCCGCAGCGGCAGCATCATTTGCACCGCTAGTACCACGTCCGTGTTGGGCGGCATTCTTCCAACCGCGTACACTGCCTCCAAGGCGGCGGTCATCGGCGTCGTCCGCGCCGTGGCCGCGGAGGTGGCACGCTCCGGCGTGCGGGTTAACGCCATCTCTCCACACGCCATCCCGACGCCGCTAACGATGGCCGCCGCAGCACAGTTGTTCCCCGACAAGAGCGTCGAGGAGCGTAGGTGGATCGTCGAGAAGGTCTACAACGAGATGGTCGGGCCGGTGCTGGAGGAGGAGGACGTCGCAAGGGCGGCGCTGTACCTGGCGTCCGACGAGGCTAAGTACATCAATGGCCACAATCTGGTCGTCGACGGTGGGTACACGGTGAGCAAGTCGCCGAACATATAACGACAGTGGCAGGACAGTGAGGAATCAGCATCAAGCGTACGGGTGTCTTTAATTATGAACGTGACAAAATGCAGACTAATTAAATAATGAACAACTGTATGCGTACGGCGATATGAATGGTATGCTTCGTCATTGTTATTTTTTTAAGAATTACACGGTATGAAAGCTATTCTTTGTCATTGTTATTTTTTTTAAGAATTACACAGTAAAACACACGCCCACAGCACATATACACACTCACCCCACAACACATACCTAGACTCACCCCTATAGAAACGCGTGCGTAAATCATACTTCCATGAGCACCTCCGAAGGACTGAGCATCAGACAAATCTGAAGATTCTCGAAGTCACCACTGACACCTCGTTATCGAGGAGAACGCCGCTTACCATTTAACATATAACGCCGGTAAATTCTTAAAATATCTTAGAAAAAGGTGCGAGCACCACGATTTAAACCTTGTTGGATAACGTCCGACGTACCGTTGATTCAGGGCCTAAAGGTGGGACCCTCGAGCCCCGAATCTAAACACCGAAGTGAAAACCGACACACCAATGACAGTAACAATTGGAGATCGAATGTCATTAATCAGGTCCCGGCTAAAACGCATGGGTCCATGCCCTTATTACAGACTCCACTGGGTGGACTACTTATAGGAGCACGTAGACTTTTCCATGATGACTTTGACCTCGGAGAAGCCATCCTTACGCCGTCTTCGGCGCCGATCAGGGGTAGACACGTCCGGCTGCTCTGTCCTCGGCATGTCACCCAGAGCTAACCTGTGGGCCTGTGTGCCCTCCAGTCACGATCCCTCCACGCTTCCTACAGAGACACAACCAAACGTCCGTTGCCTCACCTGTCAGCCAAAAGACGCCAACATCCGAACACATCACAGGGCTACCGAAAGTGCCGATTCGGTCATGGGTCCTCCCGTTCAGCAAATAGGGCATCTATCATCCAGGCCCTCCCGACGCGGGCGGCACCTCAGCCTACCGAAAGGGTGCCCGAGCTACCGAATGCTCACATTCAGTACCTTCTTATATGATTCAGTGACGGGAGCCAGTACCCCGTTGTCCTGGCCGAAACATGGTCCTCGACCCCGAATGCTGCCGTTCGGTGCCGCGCCCCGAGATTCGGAAGGGCGGCTTACCTTTCGGACTAGGTTGCATTTTGGGGGACAGGGTGGCAACACCCTACCCTGCTCCCAATAGGACTACAAGCAAAGTCACTTTGTCTTTGTTACTAACTAGAAAGAATTAATAATTGCATGTACTTTGTCTCTGAATAATATTACCAATTTATCACTTCTCAGAGTTCATTGCCGATCCATCTCGAAGCATGCTAGTGCATGCTCCAGATCGGCAGCACCTCAGGGTGTCACCTTCAACATTTTACGAATCTCCTAGGGAAGTTGATCAGCTGAAGGCTGGATGATGCTCTTGAGATTGCTCGGTTCGTTTGATATCTTTGTAGTAGATTTGTTTGTTTGTCACACTACCGGATCCACCGGCTTTGCCGAGTGCACGGCGCACTCGGCAAAGGCCAGAATGTAGTCGGCAAAGGCTTTACCGACTGCATTCCACGTGGCAGTCGGCAAAGGTGGGTCAGCAAAACCTGAGTCGGTAAAGAAATCTTTGCCGACAGCCACATGGCGGGTAGTCGGCAAAGACTTTGCTGACTGCCATGTCAGCACTCGGCAAAGGAAGCGGCTGAGTACTGACAAGGCAGTCTGGCGGCTTCTTTGCCAACTGCTGATACGGCAGTCGGCAAAGATTTTTTTATTTTTTTTAAAAAGTCTTTGCCAAGTGCCAATGCCGACACTAGGCAAAGAGATTTTATTTATTTATTTTTAAAAACAGCCTTTGCCAAGTGCCATCGCTGGCACTCGGCAAAGCTGGTGCTTCTTGCATTCGGTGCCCAGCTTTGCCGAGTGCCGTGGCACTCGACAAAGCTGGGAAATTTTTTCCTTTTTTCTTTGTTTTTCCATATATCACAGTAGGCAAAGCACATATATATATAACACAAATCTACATATAAAGCACAAATTCACATATATATCACATGCCATAACAAATTCGAGAGTCTACATGTCATAACAAATCCATCCACATCCAAGTCCAACATATATAACAAGTTCATCATGTCGAACATCCATCACAAAGTCCATCACAAGCTAAACAAGAGGTACCTACGATGACCTGGCTTCTCAATGGCCCCGAGAGTGCGAAGAGCCCCCACCTTGCCACCCTGGCCACCCCTGCGGCGCCGAGACATGCGGTGGCGCCGAGGAGTACGTCCAGGTCCTGGGCTGCTGAGGAGAAGGAGCGCCACCTGACCACCCGTCCTGTTGAGGCTGAGGAGTTGCGCCACTGGACCATGGAGACCACCCGTGCCGTGGAGGCAGAGGAGGAGCGCCACCTGGCCAGGTGTGGTGTGGACTCGGGCCAACCTGCAACTCATGGCCTAGAGAAGGGCCAGCTGGAGGAGTCGGGTTCGAACCCGCCGACTGTGCCTGCAAAAAGGAGAAGTGATCTCATTAGTTTCTGCGGGATGGTCGCACAAGCCAAAATAATAGACAAACATATATACTCACCGGAGTCCCTATAGGGCCAAGAAGAGGGGGTGGAGCAAGCATCGAGGCAGGAAACAGAGGCAAGAAAACACCAAGGATGTGAATTCTCTGAAAGTAGCTAGCAATGTCCTACATCTGATGCTACGAGTGCTGCTGGACAGCCTCCATCTGGCACGCCATCTCCAGCCGATGGGCCTCCTGTTGGGCCGCCAGCTGGGTGGCCATCTCCTGCCGATGGGCCTCCTGCGTGGCCTCTTATGGGGCCTGCAACTCAGCCAGCTCGGTCTATAATATTACACCCGTGATGTTTAAACAATAAAAAAGAGTTGGTACATATGTAAAACCAATGAACGACGAATGAAACTATAGTTACCTGAACCGCCGCCAACATCTGTGTGGAGCTTGGCTGCCGAGGTCGTATGGGGATGTCGTCGGAGGTAATGCTGCCTGATCGACGAACCTGACAAAGGGTGGGAACGGTGGCCAGGTCGATTGCGCTGTGGGCAATAAAGTACCGGTCGTGCTGCTTCTCTCCTCTTGTCCTTATCAGTATGTCTGTATCAAGGGGCTGGGTGGCAGGATCATAGCTGTCACCATGGCGCTTGCGAGCCGCCTCGGTGTACTGGACCATCTTCTCATAGGTGTTTGGGTTGGTGTACGCGTCGGCCCCCTCCGCCAGGTTGTAGACGTTGTCCGGATCTATCGCTTTGCCCTTGTGAGACAGGGCGTAGCCCTGAAACTCGTTGATCACGTGCCCACCATGCGACTGAGATTACAAGGAAAACACAAGGATGATTACACATAATAAGAATGAATAAATAAATAAATCAACAGAAGTGTACCCATGCGTCCATGTACCCTCCGAGGGGGCGGCTCCCTTGGTGGTGTGCCGGCCCTGTCCTCGCCTTGGCATGTCCCCGTTTTTTTCTTCGCTGCTCGTATGACTCCGGCTTTCTTATAACACCCTGATTTTTGAAATTTAAATCTTAAATGAATTCGATTTTATATCTGCATAGATGTTTTACATGCATAGGCCAATTATAAATGTTTTATGAATTACTTAAAATGTGTAACATGTTAGAAACCCTGCATTGTTACATTCATGCTGCTGCACAGTTTTATGGTTGACTTGTTTGAGCTTGCTGTTCAATCTTTGCTTTGCCTTCTAGTCTCTAACATGCTCTAACTTGTCCCCACTAATCCTAGACTAACAAAACCTAGTCTAACTAGCCTAGGCCAGTCCCTAGTGGACCCTGGCCAACCCCAGCCTCTTCTGGCCAAGCATGGCCAGCCATAGCCGGCCATGGCTGCTATGGCCAGCCATGGCCAAAGCATCAACAGCCAGGCCGGCCAGCATCGGCCACAACCGGCCATGGCCAGCTAGGCCGGCCAGCGGGCGCCAGGCCGCGCACCGCAGCCCCGCCGCGCGCCAGGCCACGAGCCAGCAGGCCGCCCGCAGCGACCCAGCCAGCAGCCCAGCGCAGCGCTGCGTAACGGGCCAAGTGGCCCAGTTGCACGGCCTCCGAGCGCCGCCCGCGTCGCGCCGCACCGCTGTCGTCAGCCTACGCCAGCCGCTTGCGCCAGCACCGCGTCACCGGCCACCGCCGCTGACAGGTGGGGCCCACCCGCACAGTGTCGTCTCCCTCGTAGAGACAGACACCGGGGCAGACCCGAACTCGCCCCGTGCACCGCGCGAGCGCACGGCCCGAGGTTCCCCGCCATGCTATAAAAGGCGTCCACCGCTCCCCGCACCGCCTTTCTAACCCTAGCCGTCACCCGGTGCCCTCGCCCTCACCAAACCGTAGCCGCCACCATCGAGCTTCGCGCTGCTGCCATCGATCTCCGCCACTAGCCCATCCCCGCCGACAAGAGCTCCGCTCCGAGCTTCGAGGTGAGGTGAGCCACCGTTGGAGCCCTTCGGCATGCCTTCCCGTGCCCCGCAGCACCTACCCCGCCGAGCTACCCTAGCCGGCCATGGCGTCGCCGCGTGGACCGCCGCCTCTGGCCATCTTCTGCCGCCACTAACCCCGCAGCCGAACACGTGAAGCCAAGTTTGACCCTCCCGTATCCTCTGCGCTGTCGGCTGTGCCTTGGGATGCCGTTTCGGCCAACTCTGGCGAGCGCACCACCGTCTTGGCCGCCGCTCCGGCGACCCAAACCGCCGGACTTCCGCCAGCCCTCAGATCTAAGCCGAGCGGCTCAGATCGACTGTTGACCCTCGGTCAACCATGGGTCAATAGGGACCCATGCCAGCTGACGTGTCAGCTGACGTGGCTGCCACACAGGCGCCACGTCAGCGCCACGTGTGTGCTGACCGCGTCAACGCGGTCAGGCCGCCGACAGCCCTACCAGTTTTGTAGAGAAACCGCTAGACTTTTCTTTATTTACAATCTAGCCCTGCACAGTTCAGAAATATTTAGATTATAGTCTTGTTTTCTGCAGATTAGCCCCTAATCTTGTATAGGCCATAACTTTCACGTTTTAACTCCGATTTTAGCAAACTTATACTTTTTGGAATCGTCTTGATGAGTAGAATAGTTCTATGCTATTGTTTGCTACTGTTGAGATGTTTTGGTGTACTACTCTAATTAAAGTATGTTTGCTTGCATGTATTGTGCGTGTGTGATGATTGTGGCGTATAGAGAATGAGATGTGGGTGAACGAGGATCAGCAGAACCCAGAGGACTACATGCAGTAGGATATCAATCAAGGCAAGTGTAGGCATTCTTTTGAACATATTGCGCATATTCATGTTTAAGTAAATTCACTGCATGTGTCTTAAATCGGCAAACCATAGGACTTACTAGCCAGTTTACCCAAAGATATCCTATGGGGGTATTAGTTGTTAGGTTTTAGGTTGCTAGTGCTCTATCTCACCTTTCACCATTTAATGAAGATAAAACTTGCTTCTTAAAATATGTTGGAGCCGTGTTCTCTTGGCTTCAGCCATTGGAGAAGTTGATGCTGATCCGCATCGTTGGTTGGCGGTGAAAGACAGGGGAAACGAATGCTAGTGGGACTCATGTTGATGAGGGTATCTGTATCTCCTCCCCCTTTTGGTCCTTTCGTGGAGTGGCAACCTGGTACTTCCGTACATCTCCAGGCTAATGGGCTCTGGCTTGGTCGATTAGCAGGACCATCATGGGCAGGATAGACAGCTTATCGACGGGTGGCCATAGCTGTGGTCGCTGGGGCTTGGTTACAAGTATTTAGTATGGAAGGGGCTAGAGATCCGTGATTGGGGCGGCCTCATGGGGAAGTCTCCCATACGCTTAGACTCAAGGCTGGCGAGTTGTCACTGCCTATGACCCTGTGAAAAGCGTTGTTGTGACCTCTGCCGGCCTATCTCGGTAATGGGCTAAGAGGTTGGCCACCTCGGGCATAGAGAGTAATCACAATCTGGAGTGAAAGTGTACACCTCTGCACGGAGTTAAAATCGATATATCATCCATGCTCATGGTCATGAGCGGCCCAGATCCTCGCATGATTAGCCAAATGGTTTAAACTGTTAAATCACGGTGATATTGTGAGGTTGCTACCTCGGGTTTTATCGGGGTGGCTACCCTGTGTTCCCATGAGATGGCTATCTCATTCTTAATGTTGTTAATGACTTATGTTTATATCTGTGATGCTAAATGACACATTAATACTACTTGAATCTTAATAAAAGGTTAGGTGTTTCAACCAAGATGATTAGAGAATTGGTTGCAATAAGTTAATTCTTAATTGTTACATTAAAATGCTACCGCAGTCTACCTTTTAGCTTTACCTTGTACTAGCCTTGCATGTCATTACTTTCCGTCTGTACTTGCTAAGTTTCTACATGGAACTCATCCTTGCTATTTCCCAATCAAAGGATGCTCGAGTGATGACTCGGATGGTGACTTTCCTGAGAACTATCTGGGATACTAGGCGTCGTGATGCTGCCGTCGACTTTCCTGTGGTGAGTGGAGTCGCTACATCTACGTCGTTTAGTTGTTATTCGCTTTCGATGATGTGATTTATATTCCGCTTTACTCTGATGATAGTTATGTAATAATGGTATGATGTAATCGTTATACTATGTTTTATTTAAACACTGTGCTTTTGAACCATGTAATTTATCGTTCATATATGTAAATTGTTCTTGGCGCACATGAGCTTTTGCTTTGGTTTCATTCCTTCAAAATCAGGGTGCGACATTTCTTCACTTGTCCACAATGGCCTTCCAGCAGTTCATGTGCATTTTGCATCAATCAGCAGAAAACTGCATGATAACGTGCATTTGATATGTCAGAAGATGAATCAGAATTAATGTTTTCTACTTATTTTTCATGGAAGGAATCAGAATTAATGTTTTCTACTTACCTGGAGGTAGGTCTCCTTGGGGGGTCGGTCTCGGAGTAGAGGATCATCCGCCTGGCTTCCGTCTTCGGCAGCGACCGGCGAAGCACATCGACATAGTAGGTGATGAGAACCTGGAGGTACGCCTCGTAGTACATGTCCTTGAGTCGCTCCATGCAGACCTTGTCCTACACTTGCGACGCCTCGACCTCTTTCTCCAGCTCGCACGTGAACCACTCCTACATACAGATATCATGTATCATTTCATTATTTCAAGAATGTCAAACGAATGCGTAGTATTGACAAAGCGGTGCGATGAAGACTCACCCAGAACTCACTCTTGATCTTAGTCGCAATGGGGACATCGTCTGCGCCTTGATGTCGAAGAAGTCCCGCTAGTGCCAGGGCGACGCTGTGGTCCCGTCGTGGGTGACAAGGCCAGGGTAGTGCTTCTTAATCAGGACGCCCAGCATGCAGAAAAATCAGGAGTTCAGGGTAGCTACAGAAAAAGTTTAAACTTAAAATTTAAAAAAAAAATGAGAACTTTGCCGAGTGCCAAAGACGACACTCGGCAAAGAGTCTCTTTGCCGACCAGTCGGCGAAGATGCTATCTTTGCTGACTACCCAGCTTGGCAGTCGGCAAAGAAGGCCGGCCTGGGCCCAGTCCAGGCCACGTGTTGATTTGCCGAGTGTGCGGCATGGCAGTCGGCAAAGAAGCTATCTTTGCCGACTACCGGATGTTAGGGCACTCGGCAAAGGGTAAGGCGACGGACGCCGTTTGCGCCCGCCAATCTTTGCCGAGTGCCTCTCTTTGCCGAGTGTAAAGCAGTCGGCAAATTGAGTTTTTGCCGAGCGCTTGTCTTCGCCGAGTGCCGGGGCAGTCGGCAAAGAAGAATTTGCCGACTGCTCTCTTTGGCAGTCGGCAAAGCCCCCTGTTTCCCATAGTGTCTTCTATAGCATAGTCAAAAAAAAAATGTTGACAACGATTTAGGCTACCTAGAACGTCCGTATATCTGTTAGCAAGCTGCGCCAGAGCAGGGCGTTGTTGGAAGAGCTTGAGAGATACAAAGTACTAAAAAAGTAATAGTTGTAAAGTTTGGGTGTTAAGGTCCCTTGATAATCAGAAACTATCCAATTGATTCGTCGTTGTCCTGCATCAAACAAAAACTTTCTCGGTGCATCAAGTAAAGCAAAATATTACGTGATATCCCGTCAATGTAACGCACGCCTGTAAGAATCCTAAATGGATACGTTGCCACATTTACTTGCCGGCCACATCGATCTTCCAAATCCTGTGCCAAATTTCGCATTTGGGACCTATACAAGCTACTAGCAACTAAATAGATTTGTGCACGTAGGACTGATGCACACGCATATGCATTGCCTGCTCCTTGAAACTGCCTCTTGACGAAACTCACGTGCTCCGACCGGTGGAGCACCCTAGTCCCATGCATCTGCGCGCCTTTTTAACTTTTGTCTAGTGCTCCATTGCCTAATGTTGGACTGGCCGGCGACCCACACGGCCAGAGATGAGCGACGCAGTGACGCACTCGAACCAAGTTAATCAAAATATATTGAACCAAAAGATACATGTATGGTAATTTTTCGTGTCAACAGTGGGGTATGTCTCCAACTAAAGGCACGTTTGGATGTCGTTAGATTCGCATCCATCCACATGTGTGGGATTGAAATGGAATTTGAACTGCAGATGTGGATTGAGGTGGGATACGGTGAAAACTAAACTAATTTTTATTTAGCCCCGTTTCGGTGTAGTCGGATTCACATCAATCCATATGTATTTTGTTGGATTATTAAGCATTATTTAGATGCAGTGATATTTGCATCAATCCACATATATTAGGGTGTATTGCTGTGAAGTTGAACTAAATTACACCAAAATCTATCCGAATACATGTGAATTAATGCAAATACACGATAACATCCAAACGAGGCCTTAGCGTTGAACTTGTTGAACTAAATTGCATCATAATTCACCTTAACATATTTAGATTAAATCTGACAACATCTAAATAGAGACCTCAATCTATCTCGATATATATGGTTTGATGTATATACCTGAGCATCTAACAAGATCAAACTATTTTTTTTGTTTTTTTGACAACAAAACTATTTTTTTGGTTGACTTTGCAGCGTTCTAGACATGCTGACATATACGCATACGGCAGGCAGCTTCGGCGCTATATATAGCCCTCGTCCCACAAGCATGTGCATCCCCGGTCTGAGTGTCAATATAGCTGCCTTGCAGGCCGACAGTGAGAGAGATTGATTAGTGAGTGGGCCAGATAAAACCTCGCAGGACAAGTTGCTACGTACTAGCTGCGTCTCCGTCCAACGAGGAAGAAGAGAGGAGGCAGGACAGCAGGATGTTCCGAGCCCTGCAGCTCATCCTCAAGAAGCAGGGAGCAGTTCTCCCCTCGTCGGCCTTCGTCAATGGCTTCTCCTCGGCTCCCAACTCTCAGACTCAGAGGTATACGTTGTACGTAGTAGGCACGATTTGGCTGCAACTACTTTAACTCAATTTGTATACCACGTACTTAGGTTAGCAGGAAAGGTGGCCGTCATCACCGGCGCCGCGAGTGGCATCGGGAAGGCCACGGCCGCCGAGTTCGTCAGGAACGGTGCAAGGGTCATCATCGCCGACGTTCAGGACGACCTCGGGCGCGCCGTCGCCGCGGAACTGGGCGCGGACGCTGCGTGCTACACCCGTTGCGACGTCACCGACGAGGCGCAGGTCGCCGCGGCCGTCGACCACGCCGTGGGCCTCCACGGCCGCCTCGACATCATGTTCAACAACGCCGGCGTCAGCGCCGACGTAACCCTGCGACCGCTGGGCTCCACTGAGCTCGAAGACTTCGACCGCGTCATGGCCGTCAACACCCGGGGCGCGTTCGCCGGCGTCAAGCACGCCGCGCGCGTCATGCTCCCGCGCCGCAGCGGCAGCATCATCTGCACCACCAGCACTGCCGCCGTGTTGGGCGGTATAGCCCCACCCGCGTACAGCGTCTCCAAGGCGGCGGTCGTCGGCCTCGTCCGCGCCGTGGCCGCGGAGGTGGCGCGCTCTGGCGTGCGCGTCAATGCCATCTCTCCGCACGCCATCCCGACGCCGCTGACGATGGACGCAGTGGCAGGGTGGTTCCCGGAGATGAGTGCCGAGGAGCATAGGCGGATCGTCGAGAAGGACTACAACGAGATGGTCGGGACGGTGCTGGAGGAGGAGGACGTCGCATGGGCGGCGCTGTACCTGGCGTCCGACGAGGCTAAGTACGTCAACGGCCACAACCTGCTCGTGGATGGTGGATACACGGTGAGCAAGGTGCCCAACACAACGGCGACGTCAGGACAGCTGTGAGGCGTGTCAGCAACTCGTTTCAAGCGTACGTCACTGGGTCACGGAAGTCTTTAGTTCTTTTGAAATGAACGTGACTAAATAGAGACTAAACGATGAATGACTAACTGAACGTTGGTTTGGTTTTCACGTTGTTTATTTATAGTATTTGTACAGAGAGATATGAAAGCTATACTTGGTTATCTCTAAAGCTTCTTGGTGAATTCTACTGTAGTTCAACAGTATGCACCCTGCATGCGAGACTCAGAATCTTGTTTATCTACAGTGACTTGATCTCCACCGTTCACCCTTCAGGTCCGTACACACGAACCCATCCCATGACGACCACGCACCAGGCCTTCTCGAACCACCGCGAACGGCCCCGGAGCCTTCGCACCGTAGAAAATTAAAAATCCACATTGACCCCGCACCGTCGCTCCATCTCTTCCCCAAGCGCTCATATGTTTCTTCACATTTGCAGATAAAGGTTGGTCAAAACGATTTAAATTTAATCTTAGTACCTAAGTGTTATGGGCACCCACCATTAATTTGCAAAAAAAATCATTTATATTATATTTGTTCATCAAGAAGTACATCTGCCTTATCAAATTGTGAATGAATAGACCTTTTGCATGACATCCGAAAAGCTTCCTACATCTCCGAATTGTTGCCATCTTTCTCTTTTTTTCCTTCAATTTATTTGCTCATGATTTCTCTACAGATCCATTATCCAGGTCTGCTCAAATGACAAGCCTCAACAACGATGCCAAGACGACGGTACAAGCCCCAGCAATGATGCTAAGACGAAGGTACAGATCGTTTTTTTGGTGCCACACAATCTCTTTTGCAGTGTCCTTTTTTTTTTACAAAGCAGACAGCCAGGTTCTCAATCCACGTCTATATGCTATAGCAATTTTATGAGGCTTACAAATTCAGGGGATGTTCTTCATCTCTATCTATGCTTCATGGGTTCAGCTAGGCTGATTGACTCTGAAATATGAACCGTGAGAGTACGATTTCTTCTCTTTGCCTCACGGCCATGTATCATATGATGAGTTGAAAGGCTGGTAACACAGTAACAGCAGCGGTCTTTTTCGTATGCTCTGATTGTGCTAATGATGACACACAAAAAATGACTACATTGCTCACGTACAGCCATGTCTTCATAGCCATTGTTCATACTGCTGCACATAAATAGATGGTTTTCTTAAATTAGTTAATTAATTAATTTGTTTGTTCCAACATTTCTAGGCACTGTTCCATTGCTTCGCAGCCATGTCTTCATAGCCATTGTTTCTACTGCTGAACATAAATAGATGGTTTTCTTAAATTGGTAAATTAATTAAATTAATTAATTTGTTTGTTCCACCATTTGTAGGCACTGTTCCATGAATTTGAGGGCACATGTAGTGGATGTACTCAGATTGGCCATGTCTTCTCGCTACCCTCAGTTTTGTTTACCATGAATCACCTACAGTTTATTATTCTATAATTCAGGTCTACTGTGTCATGTTCCTTCCATAGCGTCTTCTATCCACATAGTGTTACGTATATGCTTATGTAACAACTCATGTCTTCCGGCACATGCGAAATGAGTCTATGTAATCAACTGAACCATCACAGCTGTACTATGCTAACATAGTCCTACGAAGAGCTCAATTATAACAATTGATATGTAACTAATTTTACTAAACTCTTTTTCATATCATGTGTTATAATTTTGGCTTGCTGCCCCGTGCGAAGCATGGGGATATCTTCTAGTGCTTACTATTTTCGGTGAACATGTCCTCATGAAATACCTATTTCAATCTAAGTAGAAATAGAATTTAACTTCTCACAACCATCTAGGTAATCCAGGGATTACCAAGCAGGGAAATTATTACAACATAAAACAAACTAAGGCCACATTCTCGTGTCTTCTCTTTTCTTTTATTTTCTCTTCTTCTTCTTCTTCTTCTTCTTCTTCTTCTGCTATCAAATCTTGTTTCCCGCTTGTCCGAAATCATCCTCCACTCGGATATAACACGTCTACGTCCTATTAGCAAGTTTCGACAAGAAGACCATATCCATATTTTCATGTCGATACAAAGTTATTAGAGCTTACGTGTCCATGTTTGCGTCTGATTGTTAAGGTTTAGTTCCAAAATTATGACCTTGGTGCAACACATGGACCTTTGTCTAATTACAAGAAAAGTTTGTCCATAAGTTGATGACATGAGCTATGATCGCGCACAATTAGCGACGAGAGGATGGCTGTTGAGGCTAGCAAAGCATCCTCGAGCACGCCCTCGACATTTGTCACGTCGTTATCGTTACGAAGGAAAGTTCATGATGAGTTGACGACATCAACGATGATCATCCGACACAATGACACAAATGTCGAAAGGGGGGTGACAATCGATGAGAATTAGTGAGTTTACTAGCATAAACTATAATTTAGATGAAATATTGACAAGACACAACCTTGATTATATGGATGATGATTTCAGTGAGGAAAAATTGAGATGGTCATCAAGAGCTTACCTAACAACCCTCCTAGATCTGATGGCTTCAATGGACTTTTTCATCAAAAACTGTTGGACCGCTATCAGGGAAGGCTTTGTTAGATTGTTCAAAGATTTCAGCGGCCTGAATGTTGACCTCACCAGTCTTAACACCTTTGTGATTGCTCTCATTCCAAACAAGGATAATCTAGAATCAGTGAATGACAATAGACTCGTCTCATTGTTAAACTACTCCTTGAAGTGTATCACAAAGATACTTTCGATGAGACCGCAAAGGGTAATTCTAAAAATTGTTCATGATGCTAACCAATATGGGTTTATTAAAGGGAGAACCATTCAGGATTGCCTTGCTTGGTCTTTTTAATTCTTACATCTCTGACATCATTCCAAGAAACAAGTCATAATTCTAAAGCTAGATTTTGAAAAAAAAAACTTTAACAAAATTGAACACACTGTGATTTTGGAAATTCTTAAACATGAGGGCTTCCTAAATATAAATGGGTCAAAAGGATTCAGAACTTGCTCACTACTGGATCTTCCTCTGTCCTTCTTAATGGCATCCTAGGAAAACCTTTTCCTTAGAAAAGAGGAGTGAGACAGGGTGACCACCTATCCCTCTTGTTATTTGTTCTGGCTACTGACCTCCTTCAGACTTGGCATGCATGAGTCCTAAAAACATCCTTTAAGTGAGAGCTTCCAAGATGACTATCCAATTGTGTTGTATCTGATGATACCTTGCTTATCCTTCCCGGTGATGCTAAAGTACTCTTTAATCTCAAAGGGCTTCTGAGATCCTTCTCTAGCTTCACTAGCCTAGATGTGAACTTTGGAAAATCCCATTTAGTGCTATAAATACGAGCCATGAGAGAGCCACTCACCTAGCCAATACCTTTGGCTATATCAAGTTGAAGAAATGCCTTTCACTTATTTGGGCTTGCCTCTCTTGGTAACACTAAACCTTCCATTGCTGAGTATGCCCCCTTCTAACTAGAATTGGAAAAAGGTTGTTAGGTACGTATTAGCAAGTTTCTATCCTATAATGGCAGACTAATCTTAGTCAACTCAGTGTTCTCAGCCTTACTCACATTCTATATGTGCAACCTCAAATTCCACCAGGGGTAATTAAGTGATATTTTTAGGAAACACTATTTATGGAGCACAAGGGACATAAATAGAAAAGGGAGCTATTTGGTTGCTTGGGAAACTGCATGTGAACCAAAGAATTAGGGGGACTAGGGATCATTGACATATAGTGTCATAATGACACATTGCTAATGAAATTTCTAGACAAGTTCTGTAATCATGCAGACATCCCATGGGTTAGTCTGACTTGGACAAAGTTCTATACCAACAACAAAACCCCACCACAAAACAGAAACCCAGTGGGATCCTTTTGGTGGAAAGATGTCTTGAAGTTGTTTGAAACATTCTAGAGTTTTGCAATATGTTCACCCAACAAGCACAATTCTTTGTCACTATGGTCAGACATTTAGGTTGATCAAAGATTGAAAGATAAATACTTGAGTTGTTTTCTTTCACAAGAAAACCCAAATGCTCTATCAGATCCTTCCTAAGTCATCATATGGATAGAATTTTTAGTCCCCTCCCTCTGGCCTAGCAAGCTGCTTCCAGAAATGAATGAGGTTCATCAAATCATTGAGGCCAAAGATTGGAATGAAAATATTAATGACTCATGGTCTTATAGTTGGGGTTACTTGAGCTATAGCGGCATAAAAGCATACAATCTATTGATTGGCTTCACTCTAGCTTCTCCTCTCTTCAAGTGGCATGGACAACTTAAGCAATCTTTGCAACCAAAAATTCTTCTTCTGGCTCCTCTCAAGGGATAGGATAAACACCAAGAATCTGTTAAGGAGGAAATATAGGATGCTTGAGGACTACAACTTTATTCTATGTGATCAGTACTCAGAAGAGACAAGTTTCCACTTATTTTTTGAGTGTCCCTTTAGCAGGGGTTGTTGGGCCACTATCAATGTCACTAGGAACCTGAACCTTAACCCGCCTGACATGATGCAAGTGAGAGCTAAACTTGGTAATGTCATTTTTAGAGAAATAAGCATTACCTCTTGCTAGGCTATGTGGAACACAAGAAACAAAATCATTTTTGATAATTGCTGGAGAAACATCAATGCATGGAAGAAATTGTTCTTGTATGAGCTTGGTTTAGTGTGCATTAAAGCCAAGCCCTCCAAAAGATCTTTACTCAATAATAATTAATTATTACTTGGCATGGACCTTAAGCAATCTTGGAAACCAAAAATTCTTCTTCTGGCTCCTCTTAAGGGATAGGGTAAGCACGAAGAACCTGTTAAGGAGGAAACATAGGATTCTTGAGGACTACAACTTTATTCTATGTGATCAGAACTCAGAAGAGACAAGTTTCCACTTATTTTTTTGAGTGTCCCTTTAGCAGGGATTGTTGGGCCACTATCAATGTCACCAGGAACCTAAACCTTAACCCACTTGACATGATGCAGGTGAGAGCTAAATTTGATAATGTAAATTTGGAGAAATAATCATTACCTCTTGCTAGGCTATTTGGAACATAGGAAACAAAATCATTTTTGATAATGGCCAGAGAAACATCAATGCATGGAAGAGATTGTTCTTGTATGAGCTTGGTTTAGTGTGCATTAATGCCAAGTCCTCCAAAAGATCTTTACTCAATACTTGGAGAGATAGCCACCTGTAATGCAAATCTGTTTCTTTCTTTGGTCTTAGATGCCTTGTAATTTTATTTTTGCTTTTTTCTCTAGGTATATATAAGCATTCTTTCATTAAATTGAAAAAATAGGTAGAGGGTTCCCTTGCTGATTCAGTCAGAAAGAGGCTAGCAAGTATCCTTGAGCACACTGCTAACATTTGCCAGGTTGTTATCATTACTAATATGAAGATATGAAATCTGTACTTCATTATGTTTACTAATAAGGATTAAGAATTGCATGTACCTTGTCTCTGAATAATATTATCAATTTATCTCTTCTCTAACATTTTAGATCCTTGATTTTTATCAATTTAGGAAAAATGTAATTTTGTTATTGTTTGATTATAGAAATTCCCTCATTGAGGACAATAAAATTACTATTTTACTCTTAATTGAAAATAACTAAATTAATAATAAAAAACAAGATATCTTTTTTGACATGAACGGTAGGGGAGTCCCCTACCTATTTTTTTGCTTTTCAATTAAATGAAAGAATAGGAGATATATACTGTTTTGTTACAAGGCCTCCAGGCCTAAAAGGAAAAAGTGGTTTCTATAAAAGGCTATCTCTCACAAAGCTAATTGGATTACATTTATTAGGCTTAGCTTTAACACAAACTAAGTACAGCTCCCTCTTTAGATGAACTTTCCATCCGTCCATGCTTCTTGGCACATTATCGAGGATAGCTTTATTTCTAGTGCACCAAATACTCCAACAGGCGGCGATTACAATTTCTCTGAAGATGATGCTGTTGTAATCCTCTCAAGCCTTGAGCAGCATGTCAAGTGGCTGCAAATTCAGATTCCAGGTGATGTTCAGGACCTGCCAACAGTTAGTAGCAAAACTACATTCAAAGAAAAGGTGAAGACAGGTTTCTTCAGTGTTTGCATTCCACATGACACACGAGTAATCATTCAAATGCATCTGTTTCCTTCTGAGCATATTTCTAGTGTTGACTCCGTCCCTGATAAGGAGCCAAAAAAGAAACTTCTGATTACCCATGTTGCAGCCACTCCAGAGCCACTTGAAGAGAGGAGAGCTCTGTTGGTTGGGTGTTAGCTGAAGATAGGCTTGTTTGCTGCTAAACTCTTTTGAACCCCAATTATAAACCCACTCATCATTGATGCTTTGATCCCAATCTCTGTTTTCTATGAAATGTTGAATAGTTGTGAGTTGGGCAATGGCTTGTGGGGTGAGGCTAGGACTAAAAACTCTGTCCAGTTGTTGTGACAATAGGAATCTTACCGAACATTTCAATTTTCTAGAAAAGGAGAAGAGATCTGGGAATCTACTACAAAGAGGTTGATCCATCCAAATGTCGTACCACAGCAAGACTGAATTACCTTTATTTGGGTTACAAGAGGCCATACTCTGAAATTTGGGAAAAAAGCTTCAGTAGTTCTTTCCACCAAAATGATCCTACTGGGGATCTTCCTTGAGGAGGTGTTGACTAATTGGAATAGAGTTTAGACCAGGTTAGGTTGACCCAGGGAATGTCCTATTGCTATAGAATTTGTCAAGATGTTTAACGAGTAGAGCATCATTCTGTCTTTCAATGTCAATTATACCAAGACCTCCATCATTTTTAGATCTGCATGCCTCTTCCCATGCAACCAAGGATTTCCCTCTATAGTTCAGTTCACCTTTATTCCATAGACAAGCTTTTCTTGCTTTATCAATTTAGTTGACAATCTAGGGAGGAAGTTTGAGGCAACACATATAAAAAGTAGGAAAAGCTGAGAACCTGAGTTTACCAAGATAAGTCTGCCATTATATGACAACAATTTGCTGATACCTGACATCCTTCTTTCAATTCTGCATACCAGTGGAGCAAATTTAGTTACAGTAGGTTTTGTGGTACCTAATGGAAGTCCCAAGTATGTAAAAGGCATGCTACCCACTTGGCATCCAAAGGTATTGGTTAAATAAGTGGCTCTTGTTTCAGTCATGTTGATAGGCACCATAAAGCTTTTAGAAAAATTGACATGCAAACCACTAGCATCAGAGAAGCTTCTAAGTAGTCCTTTGAGATTGAAAAGAGAGGCTGCCTCACTAGGTAAGATTATCAGGGTGTCATCAACATATTGCATTATGGGATAATCATCCTGAAAGTTATCATCAATGGGGTGTTTGATGACCCCTGCATGCCAGGCTTTGTTAACAATACTCTGAAGAATGTCTGCTGCCATAACAAATAGGAGGTCTCCTTGTCTGACACCTCTTTTGCAGGAGAAAGATTTACCAGTGCAGCTATTTAAGATAACTGATGTCCCTGTACCCAAGATGTTGGCAATCCATTGGTTCCATCTGTCTACGAAACCTTTGTGTTTTAGAACTTCAAGAATATATTGGTGTTCTACTTTGTCAAAGGCTTTCTCAAAGTCTATTTTCAGGATGACAATCTCTTTTTTAGACTTATGACATAGATGAAGGAACTGAAAAGACCAAGCAAGGCAATCCTGTATAGTTCTCCCTTTGATGAACCCATATTGGTTTTTGTGAATTAGATTGGGGATACTTACTGGAGTCTAGTAGCCAACATTTTGGTGATACACTTCAAGGAATAGTTGAGCAGTGAAATGGGTCTAAAGTCATTGACATTTTTAGGGTTGTTCTTCTTTGGAATCAGAGCAATAAATGAGGAGTTGATACTAGTCAAATCAATATTTTGCTGGCAGAAATCCATGAACAGTCTGGTGTAGTCACCTTTGATAAAATTCCAACACCTTTTGGTAAATAAACTATTGAAACCATCAGGGCCAGGGGCATCATCATTTGGCAGACATTTGATGACAGCTGCAATCTCTTTTTCAGAGAAATCTGAATCCATACTAGGAATATCTTATGGTTCAAAAAGTGTACTGAAATCATAGTAGATACCACTATACTCATTGATTCCCATTCTGTTCTTGAAAGCATTCCAAAGCAGATTGGCCTTTTGTTCATGGTCATTTATCAGGTTACCTTCATTGTCAGCTAAAGAGACAATGTAGTTTCTTCTATGTGCAGCAGTGGCCATTATGTGAGAAGTGGCTGTTTTCATCACCTAACTTTGCCCACCTGATGCTGTTCCTCTGTTTCCAAAATATTCTCTTGGATTCTCGTAGCTGATTCAGGTGTCTCTTGACAAGTCTTCTGAAAGAGCCTTCCAGTCTGGAAAGGGCTCTCTGTTCTTCCAGTCCATCAAGAAGGGAAAGAACCTAGTTACTGTTGTGTATAAGTCTGTTTAAATTGGATAGCTGTCTGCTCCACTTCCTAAGCCCACTTCTAACCTATTTGATCTTGGTAGACAGGTGTTTAGCTGCATTGGCATGATAGGGAGCATTGTTCCAGTGTAGAGCTACTGTGTCAAGAAAACCAGGATGCTCAATCCAGTAATTTTTGAATCTGAACATATTTGATCTTGGAATGGAGCTCCCAATATGCATCACATAAGGAATATGATCAGAAATAGGTTTGGCTAAAGGTTGAACAAATGTAGCTGGGAAGTTGGTGGACCATTCAGCTAAGGTGAACACCTAGTCTAGCTTTACCAGGAGTGGATCCTCCTGCATGTTGCTCCATGTGAATTTCCTGCCACTGAAAGGAATCTCAGAGAGATCAAGGTCAGCAATAAGATCATTAAACATGTCTATTTCACCCATGTCCCCTCCTAGTTTATTCCTATCATCTGGACTTCTATACAGGTTAAAATCTCCTCCAAGGACCCAATTATCATAAGAGGAAGAGTCAAGGTTCATTAGCCAGGTGACAAAACCAAATTTTTGATCAGGATGAGAGGGGCCATAAATATTGCTGATATGGAAAGAGTTATTGCTCATTCTACAATGGAGCTTAACAGTAAGACAATAGGGACTGGCGTGTATCAAATTACCATCAAAAATGCTGTTGTTCCAAATTGTGATGAGGCCACCAGATGCCCCAATAGAAGGGGTCAAAGAAAATCTATCCAGGGACCTGGGGCAGAACTTCTTGATGTAGAAGATGTCAAAGTTTTCTCTTTTAGTCTCCTTTAAATAGATAACTTGACAAGCACTTTCATTATTTTTTCTCTGATGCTATCCCATTTACTTTGGGAGTTGATCCCTCTCACATTCCAAAACAAAGCCTTGGTACTTCTAAACCTGTTTGGTGTACTGTCCATTGGAAACTACAGAAGTAGAGTGTATTAGCATGGCCCAACACAGGAGCATGCAAACCATAAATGAATTATCACAAAGAACTATGTACTCATAACAGAGACATAACGACAGATAAAGGAGATATGATAACAGGTAAAGATAAAAACCATAGAGATAAGGTTCAAACCATAACCACTGATCCAAATTAACTGAGTTTAACCATGAGTACATCACACTAGATTTATTAAACCAGTACAGGCACTGGTTGGATAAGCAAAAGATGATAAAAGTTTTCAAAGGCACCTCTGTGAGAGCAGGTGCACCACCCTTACAAGATACGATGGGACTATTCATCTATGTTATCAACTTCCAGGAGCTTAGTAGAAACAGTCTCAAACTGAATCTAGAGGAAGCCTTCTCCTATGCCCATGAGGACCTCTCTGGTCAGGTGGGGAGCAGGAGCAGTAGCATCAGGAGTTTCTGGAGGGATGACTACCGGTGGAGCTACATCAAGAACTAACTTCCTCTTGGCCTTTGGGACTTTGGCCTTGGGCTTCTTTGAGGAGCTTGGGCCTGTAGTTGCCTTTCCTTTGCCTTTCTCCTCGTGGGCCTTTGCTGCTTCTAGAGATTTGAAACCAGCGCGCTTCTCAGCCAGCCTTAAGCTGCGCCTGAAGAAGCCTTCATCTAGGATTTCCTCGTCTCACTATCTGCTTTCTCTTCCTGTCAGGGGTACGAAAGATGCCAGGGGCTTCGTCCAAGATCATGAGCTCAGGAGAATCTAGTTGGTTCATCACCGGTGGTATGTTCTCCTGGGCAGTCCCAGTTGGATCAGCAATCACCAGCTGACTCCCTGAACCAGCAGCAACAGTGTGGTGAATATCTCCCATTGGTATGATGATAGTATCTGGGGCAGGTTCATCTCTTGGATCTTCACCCATCGGCTGAGTTAGTTCCTCCTGAATGGGGTCCCTCTCCACCTCCTCTTCATCTTCACTGACATCTAGATCAGGATCAGGATACTATCTTGCCAGGCTGAAGGGCATTGTCACCTAGCTGCTGATATGAGGTTAAAGGCAATGAAAAGGAGAATGTCATCATCATTGATGTATGGAGGAATAAGAGTGGAATCATCTAAGTCATGACAGGTTAACCATCTCAGAAAAACAGGAGAAGGATAAGAGTTGATAAAGCTATTTA
The DNA here is from genome assembly GCA_023333625.1 of Bothriochloa decipiens. NCBI lineage: Eukaryota > Viridiplantae > Streptophyta > Magnoliopsida > Poales > Poaceae > Bothriochloa > Bothriochloa decipiens. The sequence goes on from CM041629.1 coordinate 42,571,336, forward strand.
CCTCTCTGATCAAAGATGGGATGATGGGGATCACTGGGTCTTTAGCTCTGGATGGACCAGCTCTGGGTAGGCCAAAGACCTCAGTGATCAGAGGGTTGATGAGGGAGCCAGCCTGAGCATTCTTTCAGCCATGTTGACATTGTTGAGGTGCTGGTTC
>CM041629.1:42572973-42682686 GCA_023333625.1 Bothriochloa decipiens
CCCCCCCCCAATCCGGGCTAGGCTTTTGTTTAGCTTGCTTCTTCTGTTTTGCTTTTCAACTTCTTAACTGTCTAAACTCTATGTATTTCCGTTATCTTTGGTAATGGAAATGGGGTAATCTCCCTTGGTCGAAAAAAAACCATTCAACTTTAATTTTGTCTTGAACCAAACATTGTATGATTCTCGAAGAAGAAGAGGCCTGAATTAAGCTGTATATTCCTCGTTTCTCATTGTAGGCTCCTTCAGTAAGACCTGTTTGTACTTTATCGTGCCGGTACCGAACGCTCCTTTTGACCGTAAGTCACAAGCCGCCATGCAAGAGAGAAACGGCCGGATGATCGATCCGCCGCAGTCCACCTCGATCTGACTTTCCTCTATCGACCAGCCAGCATCTGTATCTGATGAGCCACTTGTTTCGTCTCCATGTCCATGCGTGCAGAGTGCTACGCCGTCAACTGCGGCATAGGAGGTGACTGCGAGAAGGGCGTCGGCGTCAGTTACGCGTGCCGCTGCAAGCCGGGCTTCCACAACATGCTCAACGACACCTCCATGCCGTGCATCGGCAGCAGCAGCTGTAAGATAGTCGTCGTCGTACATCGCATCTCAAAAGAGGATAGATGTTTGTTTGGATTCTCTTCTCTATATATGTTGCATCGGCGGCAGCCACTTGTTTGTTCTCTGTATATATTCGTGGGCGTTTGTCTAAATCTTTGATTTGTTTTGCGCATTGTACATTCAGGCTTTGGGACAGACTGCGCCAAGCTAGGACTAGTGAACACTCCGGCTGCACCTGCACCAGCTCCGGCCCCAATCGTCGGAAATAATCTTTACTAGTACTAGCAGAAGCAGAATGCGTGCAGGTACTTCTTGTTCAGATCGATCACACACATGTGAGTTAAAACGTGATTGGCTAAGCACTAGCTTGGCTTAAATTACTAAGTTAACTTTTGTGTATACTTGCTCTTAATTTGCAGGATTATCCTCCATTGCCATGGGATCCGGCGTCTAGATTACTACCGATTATTGCAATACAGAGATCTCAATCTTCTTGTCCTTTTTTTATTATAAAGGAATAGTCTTTATTCCAGCCTTTGCTTGAGTTCAAAGGAAATAGTATATAAATTTACTTCAGACAACTTGTTGGAATTGCAACAAAAAAGACTCGTTCTGCGGAGGACCATTTTATGAGTATAATGATGTCATCGTTAGGATTACACCCCTGTAATTTCTAATCATGCATGTGTGATGTATTTTTCATTTTTTCTATTTTGCGGTCAAGGAGGTCATGCTTAGTGATGGAAGCCGCGTCATATGTGATGCTTTATGATGATTCTAAAAAAACCGTCATGAAGTGTGCATTTCGATGACCAAAAATGGCCGTCATAGATGTTTTTTGTATACGTACATGAGGGCTAGGTATGTGTACATGGCGGCTGTTAGGCTGACATGGCGGCCATTTGTCTGACATGGCGGGCTGAGGATCTTCCACGTTTTAGGTTCCTAGAGGACCATGTGTTAATTTCTTATTGGCACAGGTTTCGTGTTGCCATTAGCCCACGTGTCTATCCTTCATTGGACCATCTGTCGGAGAATGGAGGTCCCACGTGAATACAGAAGGGTTCCCCAGTGGCGGGTCCATCTAACTTGTGGTCCCACACATCGGATGAAGAAGGGTTGATAGGCATGTCCCACATGTTGGGTCTGAGGATTGTGGTCCCACATATACAGAGAAGGGTCCCCAGCGGTGGGTGCCATCTTACCGACTCGCAGGTCCAACATGTCGGATCGATAAGGGTGACAGCGGGTCCCATGGGTCAATCAAAAAATGGTGGTCCCACGTAAATAGAGAAGGGCCACCCATTGCAAGTCCCATCTAACTGACTCACTGGTCCTACATTTCGGATCGATAAGGGTGATAGGTGGGTCCCATGGGTGGTCAGAGAAGTCTGGTCCTGTGTGAACAGAGAAGGGTCCCTAGTTGCTGGTCCCATTTAACTGACTTGATAGTCACACACGTTGGTTGGAGAAGGGTGACAGGTAGGCGGTTGGAGAAGGGTGGTCCCACGTGAACAGAGAAGGATCCTAATTGCGAATCCCATCTAACTGACTCGTTAGTCCCACACGTCGAATCGATAAGGGTTATAGGCGGGTCCCATAGGTCGGTCAGTGAACGGTGGTCCCACAAGATCAGAGAAGGGTCACTAGTGGCGGGTCCCATCTAACTCGCTGGTCCCACATGTCGGTTACAGAAGGGTAACAGGCAGGTTTGACACATGTCGATCGAAGAACGGTGGTCCCATGTGAACAGAGAAGATCCCTAGTGGCGGGTCCTATCTAACTGACTCTTTGGTCCCACATATCGGTTCAAGAAGGGTGACAGGTGGGTCCCACATGTTTGTTGCAAAATAGATGGTCCCACGTGAACAGAGAAGGTCCCCAGTGGTGGATACATGGTTCCCACGTGTCGGATGCAGAAGGGTCCCCCGTTCAACACAGATGAGTAACGACGGGTCCCACAACGTCGATGGAGAAAGGTACCCATTCGGCACGAATGAGTGATGGGAGGGTCCCATGACCAACAGTGGATGGGGGTATGAGTGATGGTGTGCTAATGGCGGATGGAGGTATGAGTGAAGGCAGCTCCGGTAGGCAAACGGCTGATGGCAAACAACGGTGCGAAGATCAATGACTAAGTGTGTTTCGCACAACTCGAAGATATTCGTCACAACAATGAAATCAGTTCAATGACGATGTGATACTCGTCACAGTGGTACAGAAAATGTCACAAGGCAGCAACGAATAGGGGCGAGAATCCATGACGAATCTGGTTGTTGTTTCATGACGGTTCCCATGACCATTTCTTACATCAGGGAAGTGAAAAATGTCATGTGGTTCGATGACCAAACCAAAAATAATCTCATGAAAGTGACTCTTCCATGATCATTACGAAATCATTATGAGAATTTTGGTCATGGAAGGTCAAATCTCTACTAGTGTTTAGGGACGTCCATCCCATAGCCTGCTAAATTTCGACTTCACTTGACCTTGGCTCAAGTGGTTATTATTCATCAAGTCAGACATACCCAAAAAACAAATATTTCTGAGGCATGTAAGGAAGCAATTTGGTTGTGAGGTTATTAGTACAACGAACTTTGTGGTGATAATAAATCTTGTTCCACTATATTTTGTAATAGTTAGGGTGTTATATGCCTTACATAAAAGATCAAATATTCTATGAGAGAACAAAGCATATCGATATTAGATATCACAACATTCAAGATGTTATTGCCCAAGGTGATATTAAAGTTTTGCAAGATTAGTACTCATTATAATCCTATAAATATGATGACCAAGTCAAATCCTACTATTAAATTTGAGCTTTGCTCAAGGCTAATTGGTGTTATTGTGTAATCCATGATATCTTACAGTGCATGGCGATGATTCCAATTGAAAAAGTTTTATCGATGATTCCTAATTTAATAAATAAATGGAATTCATTTTAAGGTCGAGTCTTTTGATTATGATCAGAATTCCTAAAAGCTCGGCCAAGGATGTCAAATTTTGCTTCTACTAAATTGGCAATGCGCAGTTGGATGTGTATGAATGTTCTCTTGCATGCGTTCTTTTCCTTCAGCCACTTAAATTTTGCGTGGCATGCGTACTGGCGTCATCTATATAAGCCAGCGAATGTGCCGTATAGAGAAGTGTAACATAATAATTAGCAGATCATTCTTCTGTATTTCTATTCCTCTTGTAATCCGCTCAGGATCAGTTAGCCACACATTATAAATACTTAGCAGTTGTAGTCTTGTAGACCTGCAGACATATTCAACAGTGAAGCAGATTTCCTTTGTGTGTCCATGGTTCTTTCCGAAGAAGTTTCCGCTTAAATCAGTGTCTCTCATGATTGCGATCGTACTTGGTTTTTGCCGGCCAGTTCTTTCCTCCTACGTCAATATTATCGTCACTGGTCGTAACTCTAACAGTTTTGTATTTTTTGTTTGGCAAAATATGAAGTTTGTCAACTCTCAAATTAATATAGGGAGGAGGAAAAAAGTTATCTCCAACGGTTTGATAAAATTGACTTGCTAAAATCCAAAAAAGGAAACCCGGCGGCGCGGAAGGCAAAAGTGCGCGCGGGAGTAGTACGCGAGATGGAATGCCAAGCCGATCGTGAGCTTGCATATATGCCAATCAATTTTAGAATTTTACCAAGTTAACAAAAATATAAAACCTATTTACAAAACTGTTAAATAGGAGTTTTGTAGACTTTTTTAAAAAATAAGAATGCAAAGGCCATTTATAAAACGGTTGGAGTTGCTTTACTCGATTTCGCCGGGCGCCGCACGCCACCACTTGAAGATGTGCTAGCTCCTTAATTACTCACACCCAGGAGATCCAACCCACAGACGACAACAACGACCCTCCATGCCTCCACACACATATTATAGAGAAGACAAAAGAAGATAAAATGTTGGCGCATCATGTATTTTATAATTCTGTACGTGCAACCAAAAGAAAAATAAAATACATGGCTGCTCCCATAAGTATTCGTGTGTGTGCGTTCTCCTACATATGTACGCATACATCTGCTAGATCCATGTAGGTGTTGAATCGACATGTCACGTAATAAATGGGTCAGGTAAAAATGACGACCGTTTTGACCTGAATCAGATCTGTTACAGCATCAGAAGTCAAAAATGCGTTTTGAAACAAGTTTGAAGATATAGATGACATCCTAGACGACTTTGAGGCTCTAGGAGTTCAGTTAGGCGGTTGGCTGTGCTGACAGAGCAAAGAGATCGATCGGCATGAGCCGGCCGGATTGTTCGCTATGGCCGTTGTAAACTTCACTCTCTTTTTTAATTGAATGTTTGCTGGTTCTGAAAAAAAAAAAAGTTGACCGGCCATTCCCAACTGGACCTGAATGGATTTTAGTTCTTCTCAATAGCGTTAACAAGGATATGAAAGTAAAATTGATGTTTCTTTTCTGCAGGATCTGGCACCACCAGAATGATAATATTTTTGGGAATGGCAAATGCCCCATCTCGGTTTCAGTTGTTTTTTGGAAAATTATCTCATCTCCCTAAAGTCTGAAGGTGCTACTACATCTCAAGCTGATATAAAAGGGAAAGACCCCTGGCCATCTAATATAGATACCTCACACCAGTTTGAACCAAAACCTGAGCAGAGAAGGTTTCCATGGACACCCCCCTCCACGATGGATTAAACTTAATGTGGATGTAGGCTTTAATCCTATCACTCAACAAACAGGGCTTGATTATGTCGCAAGAAATCACTTGGGTATGGTGATCTTCTCAGGATGGAGTAGTGAATCTTTTTTACTTCAGTTGAAGAAGCTGAAAATCTAGCCGCTCTAACAGGAATTCGAAATGCACTATCAAATTTTACAGGACCTATATGGGTGGAATCGGACAGCATGGCTACGGTTCAGGCTCTGAATTGCAAGTCTCTGAATCGTTCGCCTAGCTGTACCATTGTTGAAGAGGCAAAAGAAAAATTGAGTCTATTTCAAGATTTTAAAGTTACAAAATGTCACAGGAGTGCAAACGGAGTGGCTCATGCTCTAGGTCAGATTAGCAGGAGAGTTTTTTCTTCTTGTTTTTTTTCTGAAGGTGTCTCGTCCTACGTGTCGGAAGCCTTAGACACTGATTGTAAATATGTTCATGATGAAATGTAAGCTCTCTCCTATGTTAAAAAAAAATAGCAGGTTGTCTAAATATATGTAGACCTGTTTAAATTTGTTCCCATAGGGAGTCGAACCTAAATCTGTTAGGTGCTACCTAGATGCTCTATTATCCAAATATTTTACTTAGAGTTCAGAAGAGGAAGGAGAAATCGATAAAGAAGCATTGATAGAATCACAGGAACAAGTAGGTACGGCCGTACGAGATGACGCACAGTTTTATTGTATAGTTGGGATGACGTGGAAGAACAAATAAACAAAGATACAAAGTTTATCTTGGGTTGGTCACGTGGTAACGAAACAAAGATATCGACGAGAGCATGACCTAATTGTTGTCTATATAATGATGTAAGACGGGCGTATGAAACGATTCAGTTTTCTAGAGGATATTGAGTATAAACAGCTGCCTTGCACACTCCGACGAAAGGGTGCATGGGCGAGCCAGTTGATCGGCGTACTGGCCTATATACATCTCTCGCCTCCAACACTTGTGTGGACGTAACACATCTCTGGGAGCTAGAACAAAGCTTGGCGGCCATGGCTAGAGCTAGATTGCCAGCGCCGGCTATGCTCACGGCGCTCCTCGCCGTAGCAATGGCCGCCACTGCCGCTGGTGCTGGTAGGACCTTACAGCTTAGCTTCAATTCTGTTCCATGCATGCCTCACATAGATTATTAGATGAGATATATAAATCCTGCTATTGATTTAATCGGACTATCGATCGAAGGCTCGGTGATGTTTGTTAACATAAATATATACAAATATACTAACGCTTTGCGCCTTTGCCTCTGTGCCCATCCTGCTGCCTGCGCCTACGACGAACCCCAGACATCAGCTCGATCTGCGACACGGCCAAGTGCGGCAAGGGCACCTGCAGCGAGGTGTCGACGATCGTCCCCGGGTTTGCCGGCTACAAGTGCACCTGCGACCCCGGGTGGTACCAGCAAAGGTTGCCTAACCGTCCTCGACTTCATGCCCTGCGTCATCCCGGACTGTAAGTTTATAATTATTAATTCAACCTCCTTAATTTGTCAGCCAAATATACTATTCCTGTCACCCAGTAATAATTATTAATAATAATTAATTAAGACTCCTTTTTTCATACAATACTGGGTTTCATAGATTTAGGATTAAAATCGAACTATATGTGATACAATCATAAGTTAAAAATATATTTTACCGCCCACAACATGACCTATAGGAGACAGTACGTGAAGATTTCTTTTTTATCGCGCTCTGGCTCCTGGTACTTATTCTACTCCACCATTCCAAATTATAAGTTAATATTATTCTACTCCACCATTCCAAATTATAAGTTAATATCCTCTTATATAGTTTGCTATATATATCTAGACATATTATATTTAGATGCATATAGCAAAATGGCTGTAACAAAAAAAATTTAAAACGACTTATAATTTAAAAATAGACTCAAACATCCTCGATTTTTACGAAGAAAAAATCCACAGAATTACAATAAGGTGATAGTCCCAAGAGGTCATCCCATCACGTTATCATATATCAGCTGATATCATAGTCATACATTGTAAGATTATAAATTTACAAGGTAATACAACTCATGAGATCATACCTATTACATAGTTAATCTAGCGGAAATGTATCTAAGAGAATATCATAGGCGAGTTGGTGAAGACTCCTTCACGGCATCCATCAGAGTAGGCTATGTGCGGCGTAGACTTCTTCTGAACCAAACTTGAGCGTAGGCACGAGACCTCCTAATCCTTCTAATCTCGACTCCTCCGCATGTCAGGTAAGTCTGCACACCGCCAGATATGTACAGGTCATGGTCAGCACCGATGAGCTTTGGTGGAAAGAGAAAAATAAGGGGTTCTGGCGATCCTATTATTTGGCTATAGTTTGCATCCTAGAGCATGCGAAGTAGCAAGTGATAATAATAGTTCATCAAGTTTTAATCATTCTCATCCCACACCTGTACCACCAACCAACAACCTCTCATCTCACTCAGCAAACCACGCTCACACATGGGCGGCAAACGACAACTCCCTCTCATCCTTGCCTAAACAGCCAGCATGCCGTAGGATAACAACAACAACCACATAACTCGGGGGAGGTAGAAAGGACTCCTCTCACTACTCCAGAGAAACGTGAGTCACGGAATAGCCATACCGAGGCTGCGGACTATATATAGATTTGAATCAACTCTGCAGAGTGTGTACACCTATAACCAGCTAATGCCGACCATCCACAAGATAACCGTCATTGGCGCTCGCGAACGCCTAGGCTGATATCAAAATGACCATCTAACTATGACGATGCCACCCTACCTCTCAGCCCTGGAACACCCCAAGTCGAGTCTGGAGTGGCTGAAACTGTGAAGTCATGAACCTACGCTCGGAGGAGGATACATGAACGTCTCGGAAGGGTGTGAGCTCTACCCATACCTTCCTACACTACATACGCCTAGTAGTAGTGGCATCACCCTAGGTAGCTGAAATCATCCGTCCCCTGTTCATCTGGGGCGAGTGGTGTGTATGAAGGGGTCCGTGGTTCCGGTTCTCGAGAGACAATAGGTCCTAGAGGGGACCAGACAGGATATCTCCTCAAAAGGGGCTACCATAGCCCGTGCTACAACAGCACCTCCACGGGGGGCTTCGCTCCATGAAGGCTCTCGACCCCGGGATCTCCTCAAGTCACCATGTACCCACCACAGGTACTAAGAACACAGGGGTGCCTAGGTTGCACCCCCTCGGCAAGACTCGCTCTAAAAGCTCGTCGTAGATCTTGCCCAGTTGACTCAACCCTCACCACCTACTCATCTAAGTCATATACCAGGAGACACCGAAACAATCCCAAGTCCGACATCCCGAGCCGAACCCACCCAGGGTTCACCACCCGCATCACAGCCTAGACATAATGCAAGGCGGAGTAAGTATAGTGAAGTAATATGCAAGCAAGCAGGTAGGTGTAAATATAGTGCGAGCACAAAGCAAGGTAATCAGGGTAAAGTAGCTTCAAACAAGGTAGATATAGCTCTGGAAAAGCATGCATCAATATACTAGCAAAGGAATAAATATAAAGCGCTAAGCCATTCTACTTATTTGCAATGTCTAATAGGATTCTAAGTAAAGGGTGCTGCCATGACACCTGCGCTGTCGAGGTAGTAGTGGTACAGGTTGGTGTAGTCGATCAGCGAGTCCTCTTCGTCAATTGTCGATCACGTCCTCTTCCTCCAACGGGTCCCGATCTGATCATCATTCTCCTCAATGCAACTATCTCGCGAAGCGACACCCATAGCAAGAGAAACAATCAAAGCATGACTAGCCCTCTCGGCGGATATCCGACCCTGGGCCAAAGAACAAGAGTGGTTGTTCACTAAGCATAAACTTATTTCATAGCCTAGCTCATACTTCCTGAGTCGATCGGATCGACATATGTATGGCTGCGAGATAAATGGCATAGACCTAAACTCATCCTTGGGAACCACGACTGGCACGTTCTCCCGATCCGAGCATCATGATGACGAGAACCAAAAGGACGGGCTAAGCGAAAAGGAAAACAGCAAGCGATCGGCTTCTCCCAATACCCACGCCATGGAGAAGACGAGGCATCGGCAAGGAGCATCGCACAAGAGAACCAAAAGAGAAGAATGAGATCCGCACCCTTTCGACCAACTCGTCATGGAACGGATGAAGGTGGGGAGAAAGAGACACTTTCTCACGATCCAAACTTACCCGTAGGGTACCACGACCGTGCAACGTAATGGCACAAGGCTATTCCTACAGCTCATAGCAGCGCGGTTGTCACTACTAGATCCGAAGGAACGCTTAGTCAAGGTGGTACAAACATACAAGCAGGCTAGGACAAACATGAGAGCAAAAGAAGGTATAACTCAATGATCATGGCAAGGCGACTCACGACCATGAGCTTAACCTAAGCGAGTTGGCATCCGTTGACCTACGAGAGTTATCCCCTAGTCATGTCCCACTAGCCGAGGTCACGTCGGTTTGAAGCGTGCGGGTAGGATCCGCATTGATATTAACATCGGCCTCAAGTCCGTAGCGACCACGTCCTAGGGACTGGGACATGGGGGTAATGATCGTAGCACATCGGTGACAATTGTCAAAGTCCCATCAGGACGACAATAAGAACCAACATCTCAACCAAAGAACTAAACTAACACGACACGACTAAAGGAGTAGCACATTTCCGTAGCAGAAAAAGAGGTAGAAAGGCCCTGCAAGACAAGCAGAGAGACAGATAAATGAGGGTACGAATGATAATGGTAAAATGAAAGTGGGCTAATGCACAAATGCATTAGCCTAAGATGTAGAGCTTGATTTTAGGAAAATTATGAAACTGGTTTCATAATTTTTGGAGCTACGATGAAAATAATATGAAATTTAGAATTTAGATAGGTGCTCTCACAATTATTAGATAAAGAAAAAGACATGGTCAAGTTGGGTTTCACTTGCGCTGGTGCTGGTCCAACAGCAAGGAAGGATGAGGAATCGAGTTGGGCCGTTTGGCCGGAGCTGGCCCAAGTTGGACAACAAGCAAGGGAGCAGCGCTAGCTACGCCGGCCAGGTGCTCGACGGAAAGCTCAGCAGAGCTTGTGCGTGTGCCAACTGCCAAGGGCCAAGGCAAGGCAGTGGCAAGGCAAGAGGCCAGCTTGCTGCCGTGCTGTGAGACGACAAGGCGAAAAGTCTTGCACGTGTGGGTGTGTGGCAGGGTGGAGGCTAGGCCGGCAGGCCACTTCTATGCCATGCGTGGTCGAGAGCATACAGGGCACGTGCTGGTGGCTGGACGGGTTAAAAGCCATGGCAAGGCTGTGGTGTGTGGCCGTGCGTCGTGCGACGTGTGCCAAAACGGCAAGCAGCCACGAAGGTCCAAGGTCGAAGCCTTGGGCTGTGCTAGGCCAAGGTGATGCTCGTGTGTGCAGTGTCCATGACAGCGCTTGGTCGTGCGGTGGCCGTGAACAGCTGCGTGCCAGGGTCCATGCGCGGCAACGCGCGTCAACATGGCCGCGCAGCTCCGTGCGCAGATGGTCGTGGCCAGGACAAGGCTGGGCGAGGGGCTCGGGCAAGGCCATGTTGATTACGGCGATGAGGACGGCCTCGGGGGCTTGGAGCACGGTTGCCCACAACGGCGACAACATGACGGCGGTGGGTGACGACGACGACGGCGTAGCACCGGCAGAGCTCCTCCTTGGACACCATCTTCACCTTCTCTTCTCATTTGAAGCAGCTCGGAGCTCCAAATCCTAGCTACCGTGGCTAAACGGGCACGGCAGGGCGCGCGCGGCCGCGAAGGCCACAACGGCGTACCGGCGATTGGAGTCCGGGGAGACCGAGCGGCGAGCAAAGCGCACTCGCACTCACTGTGGTCCATGCCGGCCCCAAAAAGGTGCGCTAGGCGCGTTCTAGACTACGGCGCTCGCGATGGTCTAGTTAATGAAATGATAAGATGAACGGAGCGGCGAGGACGCGGCGAAGCTCTAGGCGGTGGACATGGATGGCATGGCCATGGCAAGAGGATGCAGTGGTGGCAGCGTGCTCTCGTGGTCGATGCCAGTGTTCGTGGAGCTGTAGCGAGGCCTTGTCGGTGGCATGCTGAAGCTCACCATGCATGCCAGTGTGCTAAGAATAGCAGGCAGCCAGGCAAGGCTCGTGGCTGTGCGTTCGTGCTTGCTATCAAAAGCCAATCCTTTGGACTTATGCGTGCGTGTGTGCAAACAGGGCCATGCATGAGCGGCACAGACGACCTGCGGCAGTGACACCCGTAGTCCAGTGTGGAAACAAGGCCGGCGTCGATGGCCTGGACAGGGAGGCCACGAGACATGAACAAAGGCAAGAGGGCTTGGGGTCCAAGTGCTCACCGAGGTCCGTGACCGTGACGGGGTCGTGCGGTGCCTGAAGGAGTCGAGGACGTCCGCGTTCATCCTCGGCTCGATGGCGTTGGTCGGTGAGGAGGAAACAAGTTCGGTTCATGGCTCGTCGTAGGCGAAGTAGGGGAGGGTCACGGCGTCCGGGTCGCGGTACTGCTCGGCGTCGTGCTCGCGGTTCCGGCGAGGATGAGTAGGTGCCCTTAGAGGACGGCGTCGCCGTGGTGAGGCAGCTCTCATCGGCGTCGTCGCTTCCATGGCGTGACGGTGGATGCAGCCTCGACGGGACCCGAGCACGACGTGGTGGATGGGGTAGAAGCGGCCAAGCGGGAGCACGGCGTCGCGATGTATGACGAGGGCGGCGTGGCTGTTTGAGCACGCTTGCGTCGTGAGAGAGCCGGCTTGGCATGGCGCTGGCGAAGGTCTCTGCGGGGAAGAAGACTGGTGGCGGCTGCTGGAAGTGGCAAGGCGGGCGCTGAGCAGCGGCGGCGCATCGGGTGGAAGCGGCTAGGGCGCCGGGCCTCGAGTTTTTATAGTCGAGTCGGCAGCCATGGCTGCGCTGGACGGCGGAGATGGGAGCAGGGAGGTCTGGAGGGCCAGGATGCGCGGGGAGCTAGGGTTCCGGGGATGCTGGGTGCTCTTGGATGCTCTGGCGCCGCGTCAGGAAACGGCGGGAGCGACGGAAAGTAGCGGAGCTCGGTCGTACGGAGAGAGGATGAAGACGGCGCAGTCCGACATAAAAAGGAACAGCGTCAACAAGTCCTTGGATTCCTCTTTGCTCCCGTGGCTGACGAGTGGGGTAGGTTCCGTACAGGGGCGCGTGAATTCTACGCGAAGCAAGCACGAGCGGAGCGCGTGACGGCAGCAGCGGCTTGCTTCCTGCTCGTGCGGTTCACGGCGTGAGCAGGAGCTTGGGCCGTTGCTTTCGTTTGGGCCTGCTGGTGCCGTAGAGGCCGATGGAGGAGCTGGGCTTCTGTCTCTCTATGATTGGTTATTAAATACACGTATATTATATACACGTATATACATACGGAGACATGGCGACGTACACTGCTGGTGGCTTCTGCTTGCTGGTAAATTGCATGCTCCGATTTTGGAAAGTAGGGAGATCAAGGCCACGCAACTTCGATTGGAGGTCTGCTAGTTCATACGAATTGGACATTAGTATATGTGTATATACACACATATACGTATAGAGGGGGCATGGTGGCTTGCACGGTGGCTTCAAAGGTAGCAGGAGTTCACGTGCTTAAGTACACGAGCACAGGAACATGTATGGTTATGATACGTGCTGCTACTTGATTAGTGTACATATTGAGTATGCACGCTAGTGTTGTTGGCCAAGAAAATAAAAAGATAGGTGCTTCTTCAAGATTTTCAGGAAATGCGCCGAGGTTACGGCTTCACAATATAACCGTCGTATTGGGTCGATTCAGCATTGCGGGCGTAGGGGCGAGTTAGGCCGGTTGGTAGGGTCGGCGACATTGAGGATCGAGGAAGGGTCATTGGACTCGGAAAATTTAGAGATGGTCAAGGGAGATCGAGAGAGATCGAAGCATAGGGATAAGAGAGAAGAATAGGTAAGGGGTTTTCCCTCCTGGCGAACATGTGCTCCAAATGTGGAAGGCACTCGCGGGGACAAGGAAAAAGTAGAAGAAGAATGAGGAAAGAGTTCAGAGGAGATTCGAGATAGATCTATGAGGAAACGAAGAGATTCGAGATAGATCTATGAGGAAACGAAGCGGAGTTGCTATGGAGTTGTGCTCTCCAACACAAAACCCTAACTCAAATAATAATTCCGACAAACTCCTATAAATAATTCTGTATATATGTAATAATTTATTTATAAATTATTCCCGCTTGGGTTAGGTTTGACCTAAAATCTACATGCTTCATATAATTGCAAGAAATTTTTTTGAAAGTTCGTATTTTTGGCTTCTCAAAAATCCGGGATGTTACATTCCACCCTCTTATAGGAATCTTGTCCCTGAGATTTAGGTGTTGCTCGATTGGGGACAAGGTAGGGTGTTGTTCCTGAAGTCCATACTCCTATTGGTTGCTTCTCGATCGATGTAGTGGTTCCTTGGGACTATACCAAGAAGGAATTGGTTGTCCTTTTTGGCCTCCTTGATAATTCGTTCCATTTTCCGCACGGGGTATCCAAGTATCCTAGCAGGTCTTGCTGATGTAGGGTTGCGGGCTTATGCAGGGCAAGTTGTATGTAGCAATGCATTGAGTTTTGCCAAGAAGCTTTTGAAAGGGGAGCTTTTGGAAACTATGTTTTCATAAAGCCTTTGGTAAGGAAATTTTATTTGTAAAAGATAGGATGAGATTTTTGTACAAGACCATCCTTTTAAAGAATTTTATTTTTTAAAAGAGCTTTTGGAAAAGATTCTTAAAATAGTTTTGAAACTCCATTTGGATAAATGGGGAGGGGGATTTGCAAAGCTTTTGAATACATTATAGATTTTGAAAAGTGTCGATATAAATTCGAGTTTCTAAAATAGAATATTTTGAAGGACTTTTGTTTCTCAAACAAGCTTCACACCCTCTTTTTTTTAGATGCTTCAAATCAAATCATTTGAAACCGGTTTGTTTTCAAAAACAAAGCATCGTTGCCCCTTTAAATCAAAACTAATTCAAAAGTCTTTTAATTCATTTATTCCTTTGAAATGTAAATATTTCTAATCAAACTTGGTTTTTGAGAACTCCCTCTTTTTTTTCCAAACTAGATTTTTGAAAAGCTCCACTCATTTTGCTAAATTCTTTTTGAAAAGGGGTTTTAATAAAGCCCAACATGGAATTTTAGTCATTCCCAAATACCATTTGGTGTGGTCATTTCAAAACCACGATACATGCATACGCTCGGCAGCAAGCCATGCATCACACATGGGGCCCCAAGTTTCGTAGCGGCACCGTGGGTCATGATCACAACTCTGCCCCCTCAGATACTAGCATCGACTTGATATTCCAAGCGAGGGAGAAGGGAGTATTTTAGAAAAGTGGTTAGAAAAATCTTTTCAAACAAATCAAATCCTCTTTTTTTAAACCTTTTTAAGTAGGCCTTTTGAATAAGGAGGTTTTGAAACAGCAAGTAACGAAGTCTCAAACCATTTTGGTGAAAATACTTTAAAAGTGCACAAAGTTTTCAAGATGGTTAATTTTGAAATCCTATTTTGAAAAGGGAAGAGCATTTTGTAACACATTCGAAAGGGGAGACTTGTTTTCAAACTGTTTGGTGAACAACTTTTGAAATCAAGAGGAGGTAGGGAAGGAAACCAAAACATTTTTAGTAGATCTTTGGATAAGTTTTCATTCAAAATAGAATTGCTTGGAAGGGAAGGGGAAACTTTTGAATTAAAAATAGGGGAGTATTTTTGAAAATGTTTTGAGTTGGAAACTGAAAACAATTTTGGAACAGAGTGGTAAAATTTGTTGCATTGGCCTTGTCCTTTCAACTATGACTGCTAGGGCATTATCTAGTCATGGACGACTTTGGATTTAGCCCGATGGAACGGCCAGGGTCCTAGATTCGTACGTATACAAAATAGATCATATAGCTTACATTCAGACAATATAAACACAAGGATTATAAAAAGCATAAGATCCAGACACTCAAGCAGCATTACAACTCCTATATGCATAGTGTTGACTCAAGGCGACTCCTAAGCCTTTAAAGTCTCACACATTTACCGATCTATCGTGGGTAGTAAAAAGGGATCCTTTCCTATAGGTCATCTTTCCAAAATAGGGAAGGTCAGTTAGTAGAGAATTCAAGTAGAGAGTGGGAATCAAGTGTCAGCAACTATAACCCTGTAGCAGACAAGAAGTTGGGCTTCTAAACTAGTGTTTGGTACTAAAGGTCTCGTCCTAAGGTCAAGTATGGCTCTAATACCAACTGAAACATCCTCGATTTTCTACGAAGAAAAAATCCACAGAATTACAATAAGGTGATAGTCCCAAGAGGTCATCCCATCACGTTATCATATATCAGCTCATATCATAGTCATACATCGTAAGATTACAAATTTACAAGGTAATACAACTCATGAGATCATACCTATTACATGGTTAATCTAGCGAAAATATATCTAAGAGAATATCAGAGGCGAGTTGGTGAAGACTCCTTCTTCACGGCATCCATCAGAGTAGGCTATGCGCGACGTAGACTTCTTCTGAACCAAACTTGAGCGTAGGCACGAGACCTCCTAATCCTTCTAATCTCGACTCCTCCGTATGTCAGGTAAGTCTGCACACCGCCAGATATGTACAGATCATGGTCAGCACCGATGAGCTTTAGTGGAACGAGAAAAATAAGGGGATTTGGCGATACTATTATTTGGCTGTAGTTTGCATCCTAGAGCATGCGAAGTAGCAAGTGATAATAATAGTTCATCAAGTTTTAATCATTCACATCCCACACTTGTACTACCAACCAACAACCTCTCATCTCACACAGCAAACCACGCTCTACCCATACCTTCCTACACTACATACGCCTAGTAGTAGTGGCATCGTCCTAGGTAGCTGAAATCATCCGTCCCCTGTTCATTTGGGGCGAGTATGTACAGATCTATGAGAAAACGAAACGGAGTTGTTATGGAGTTGTGCTCTCCAACACGAAACCCTAACTCAAATAATAATTCCGGAAAACTCCTACAAACAATTCTATATGTATGCAATAATTTATTTATAAATTGTTCCCACTTGGGTTAGGTTTGACCTAACATCTACATGCTTCATACAATTGCAAATTTTTTTTTAAAAAATTCGTATTTTTGGCTTCTTAAAAATCCGGGATGTTACAAGACCATCTTAAAACATGGCTCTAAGCCACCATATATTTGGCTGGGCTCTCTTTCCACCCTGGCTTGAGCTCGGTTGCGTTATCATGGTCTAGTAGCGTCGAGGCCGAGCCAAAGCTTAGATGCCTTCACTTCACATTTGATGCTTGGCACTGATTCCGAAAGAAGAGTTCTGGAGCTGATGAAGCTGTATGTTTCTGTTTGTTCATTGTAGGCTCCTTCAGTAGTGCCTGTCTCAACCTTGCCATGCCGACATTTAGGGGCATTATTCCTCTATCAGACCGTAAGTCACTCTCACCATTTACGTACTGCACGGGCGCAGGAGAAACAGATCATATGATCTATCCGCTAGTCCTCTGGCGTGTCCTCAACAAGTCATCGTCTGTTTATGAACAAGTCTTGTTTCGTCTCCATGTCCATGTATGCAGCTTGCCACATCGTGGACTGCGGCCAAGGTGGTGATTGCGAGAAGGGCGGCGCCGGCTTCACTTACCAGTGCCGCTGCCGGCCGGGTTTCAAAAACTTGCTCGACGATACCTCCATGTCTTGCATCGGTGGAAGCTGTAAGATAGTACATCACTTCTCAAACAATATTCTTTGTGTTCTATGTATATATTCGTGGGCGTTTGCCTCAATCTTTGATTTATTTTGCTCATTGTACATTCAGGCACGTTTGGGGCAGACTGCGCCAAGCTAGGACTGGTAAACACTTCGGCTGCACCAGCTCCGGCACCTGTTGGAAATGATCCTTATCATTACTAGCAGAAGCAGTATGCAGGTACTTCTTGTTCAGATGGATCAATCACACTCATGAAACCATGATTATTGGCTATGCACTTGCTTGTAATTAACTGTGGTGTATATATATTCCCTCATAATTTGCAGGAATACCCATTGCCACGGAATCCAGCGTCTATATTGTTACCGGGGTTATTGCAATACAGATATTTCGATCTTCTCTTGTCTTTCTACAATAAAGGAATAGTCTTTATTCCGGCCTTTGCATGAGTTCAAAAGAGAGATATATAAATTTACTTCATACAACTTGTTGGAATTGCAATATAAAAGGAGATTCGTTCTGTGGTGGATGTGGATCAGTTTATGAGTATAACTAGGTAAATACCCCTGTGTTACAACGAGAAAACATGATACAATGATATCATACATTATATTGTTACCCAAAAAGATAGTGTAATCATGATGCCTGGAACAACAATGTTACATTAGTCTTTATGATGGACAACTCAAAATAACTCAAGTTTTGATATGAAATCGAAACAATCAAGTTCATATCATAACAAACTTTGTCACAACTACGTATTCTACCACTTCTTACATATTGTCACAACTATCTATTCTACCACTTCTTGTAACTTACTGTTTTTAGTTTTAAAAAGCGTACAAAAAGACTTCCCCCCCCAAAATAATTAACATTGCAAAACTATAGATGGTCCAAAAGATTTGTAAGACCACTCTGGATCACATAAAACTTGCCTCCAGTACAATCACAGCATTGGGTTACAAATCTGATCATGGCATTACAATTAAATTTTGGTGGCACTCCGACACAAAGCTCTAGATCCCTCGCCACCCATCCAATTTGGAACAACATGACTCGACTTTGGTTGCAATGCTCGCTCTTGACTAAGGCCTTGTTTAGTTGCTAGCAAAATTGCTAGTTTTTTCACTCTCTCTTCATCACATCAATCTTTAGCCGCTTGCATGAAGCATTAAATGTAGGTAAAAAAATAACTAATTACACAGTTTGGTTATAAATCATGATACGAACCTTTTAAACCTAGTTAGACTATGATTGAATAATAATTACCAAATACAAACGAAAGTGCTACAGTTTCACAATGCAAATTTTTTGCGCATCTAAACAAGGCCTAATTGTGCTGCATACTAACGGTCAGTCAGCTTCATGTATTACCCAAAAAAAACATTAAGCAGAAAGTAACTGCACAAATGACTCAAAACTGAAGTCCTCAACTGTGATTGGAAAGGCAAGCTGGCAATTTCGAGCAAGTTAAGAATCTGTCAATGTAAAGACTGCTAAATGCTACTACAAGCCTCATACTGAAAAAAAAACATGTCAATGCGAGCAGGATTGTTTTTCCCCAACATCAACAGGCTAGTGCAATCAGGGATCGAGTCACCAAGGATTTTCTGCCATCTCCCAAAAAGCTCGAGGGAGACTCTATGGAAAAGTTTTAGCTGGCTAGTGCTATAGAATAACGTTGCAATGGCTTAAGAGACATTTCATCAAACACCATGAAAGCGTCCCCCGACCAGTTGCGACCAGCGAGGAAACAGAAACAGGCAGGCCGTCGGGAAGAGAAGAAAGATCATCGTCGAGATGGTTCAAATCTTGATGCCACTGGCCTGGCTGGGTGACCTACGTGCTGGACGGACATCAACAAATATTACTATTTTCTTCAGACTGAGGAGGTTACCTTCGTGCTGGTCCGCTGGACGGACTGCCGCTGGCCTGGCTGGGTGCGCTAAACAACAGCGCAGGCAACGAAGACGTTGCTGGTAGCCCAGCGCTGGAAGCAGCCGAAGTGGCCGATGTTCGTCGTGTTCGCGAGCACCAAGGCCTTCGGGCCCTGACGGACGAGGATATCCCAGCTCCGGACGTCGACGGCGGCATCGCAAAGCAGTAGCTTTGCCTTGACCGCTGTGGAGGCGACGAGGAGGAGCCGCAGGAGTGGCCAGCGCAGCGAGGCGAAAAAACCGTCGGCGGCCTTGGCGTCGGCGAGGCGACTGTTCTGCCGGTCGATGCAGGACCACGATGAAATTGTGTGCTTCCGTTGCGAAAAGCGAGGAGCTGAGGGGACGGCAGGAGGGCCTCTGCGCGGAACCACTAATTAGCGAACGACCACGAGAAGCAGGATGTAGCGAACGATTTTGGACAAGTACGAAACTTTTCTTTTTTTTGCAAAAATAAAATCCTACAAATTTCTTTTTTTTGAAAGTTTTTTATTTATAACAAAAGAAAAATATAAAGTTGGAAAGTTCAGACGTGTAACTTTCGTTCTCTAACTTACTCCCTCTGTCCTGATATACCGTGCATTCTACTTATTTTAAAACAAAATAAGAGAGATAACAGTAGACGCATATATCTCTCGCTTACTTTCCTAATGTATTGAAATCTAATCTTATTCCCCATGATTAAAGGTAAACTATTAGTCCTTTTAAAAAATATAGCAAGTACAGTAAAATATAATCACGTCCTCTTGTTTAAGTAAATAATAACTTCTTGTTTCCCCGACGTACTATATTTAAAGACATCTTCTAAAAACTGAATGCATCTTATTTCAGGACGAAAGGAGTATACGTCTAACTTAAAATATATAACTTACATGATCTTACATATTGTAAAATTAAAAATCTAACTTAGCATGCATAACTTACGTGATCTAACACATTACAAAGTTATAAATCTAACTTATACGTATGACTTCGATTTTAAACGTTGCAAAAACTAACTTATACGTATAACTTAAATGATCTTACACGTTACAAAATTAGAAATCTAACTTATTACGTCAATATACATATGTAAAGTTAGAAAATCTAACTTATAATTTTTACATGTCATTTAGGTAACAAAAACATAGAAAAAACTTAACTGAAAACTACAGCAGTATAAGAGAAAAAAAAAGTAAATTTTTTTTCAAAATATATCAAAGTGGGATCTAGTTTTATTCATCTTGTTTCATAGAATATATCGGTACAAACGAAATTAGAAAAGGATACACAGTTCAGAAAATATAGCAAATTAAAATAAATGTTTTGATTTTTTTACAAGACGTTAGCAAACTGCCATACATGCACCAGCTGGCTGATCGTTCGCTGGATGCCGGAGCGAGTGAACGACCGCGGAAAAGGAATTGGGGCCTCCGCGATTGCGGCAGCATAGAAGCCCAGTTTTCTAGATTGAAGGTTTTTCTTTTGAATTTCCAAATTCAACAGTTGAGCTCCAAACTAGAAGCCAGGAGAGGAGTGTTGATTGTATACACAACATTGTCTTAAGATCTATAATTTAAGAGAAACTCCTGCAGTATCCCCATTCTAGAGCCCCAAAAGGCTAAATGATTGCTACTCTCACTTTGAGCCCTAAAAGTGCTTCCTACTCCAACAACGACCCCCATTTCATTGTTTTTCTATTATAGTATATTTAAGCATAATTTCACAATAAATTAGCTGGTGCACAGGTTGCCATGTTGATGTCCAAAACAGAAGGTTAAGCAAACAAAGATGGACGCGTCCAAACACTTGTCTGTTTCAAGAGTGCGACGAACAAGTCCCGGTGACAAGTCCTAGGAACGAAGGCGACGTATCGTCGTTGTCGATGGGTTGGGCAAATAAACATATGCATGTCTAGCGCCGTCGCGCTGCCTTGCCAGCTGTCATGGATCGGCGCCGCCGCTCGCTTGCTTATTGCGGATCGATGCGGATCGTCGTCGGCACGCCCAAGGTAGCGGCACCTAATTAATTAGCAAGCTTGGTGCACATATATATGTCCGTCGCGCGCGCCGGCATTCCTTGGCATGCGTGCGTCCGTCCGGAGCCACCCACAAACCTATAGTATCTGCTGAGTGTGCTCACCTGCAGATCGATCGATCGCACACGTACGCCAGCATAGCAGGAGAGTCGCTTGCATGCCGATCGAGATGGTGGTGGTGGCCAGCAGAAGGAGCCCTGCAGCTGTGGTGCGCCTCCTCCTGGCGGCGGCGCTGCTGCTTATTGCCTGCGCCGCCACTGGAGTAGCAGCAGCAACAGGCAGTGAGTTCCTCTTGTTTCTGCGTTGGCGTCGTCGCCGTCCGGCCGGCCGGTGGTTCTTACAAACTAACGCATGGTATGATACGATGCGTGCACAGACAGCAGCACGCTCTGCGACACGACCAAGTGCGGCAAGGGCACCTGCAGCGAGGTGTCGACGATCATCCCCGGGTTTGCCGGCTACAAGTGCACCTGCGACCCCGGGTGGTCCCAGCCAAAGTTGCTTAACCTCACCGTCATCGACTGGATGCCCTGCATGATCCCCGAATGTAAGTCCCATCGAACTTCATTACTAGTACCTAACAATTCGGTATATTTATGTTACTTGATTGAATATATTCAACCTCTCCTCGAGATATATGATCCGAGATCCAAGAGACATTGTTGCTAAATTTACTTTCAGGCAGCTTCGACTCGTCTTGCTACAACTTCAGCTTCCTGTGGCAGCTGCCCAAGGCAATACCTCTACCACCTTTCGGGGACCGTGAGTATAGCATATAGCATATATAGTACTCAGTATAGATCATACTATCCGATCGATATGATGGGACAACGTGCAAGCTGCTGATCGATCACTCTCAGCCTCACTAGCTCTCTTTCTCCCTTAATTTCCAGCCTGCGTGGTTGTCAACTGCGGCTCGGACGGCTCGGGAGACTGCAAGAAGGGCACCGGCTTCAACTACACCTGCGAGTGCCATCCGGGCTACAACAACTTCCTCAACCTCACCGTGCTCCCCTGCATGCCGAACTGTATGTGTGTGTATATATAAGTGATGTGTGATTCCCCAACTTGTTCATCTGTTCGCCAGTTGTATATCTGTTCGTCATCGATCTGTTCTCCTACTGTACGTACGTAGGTGCCTTCGGCGAGGACTGCTCGAAGCTGGGGCTCAGTCCGGCGGGGGCGCCACAGCCCAAGCCTTCAGCAGCAGCACCAGCATCCGGTAATTTCATCACCTCCTTGCAGCGCATATATACATAATTTCGCGCGCATCAGGCCATCGCATCCATGCAGGATTCGTTCGATCGATCGAATTTCGTGTGCCATGATCGAGCCACTATATTCATCATTTCTCGCATACGTGATCCAATGCAACACGATCGAGACAGTTAAAGCTTCTTGCATATATTATACTGATCGCGCGATCATCTCTACATACTGTGTGCAGGTTCTGCTTCGTCATGGCGCCTACTGCAGCAGCTGCTCTCGCTTCCCATCCTTCTTCTTCTTCAGGTCGTGTAGCTACGACGACACACCGGCCAGAGCCGATCGAGCGCACGGGGGTGAGCTTCCAATACAGGATGAGTATGTAATGTAGTCTGGACTAGAGTGTGGCACTTCTACAAAGGAACAAAAAAGATTCCTGCTGTCAAGTTTCAGTGCCACCCCTTGTTACGGATCCAATGAGAGACTCCGGTAATTAAGAATTTTACTTGTACATGTACGATTCATCTTATGTGTATATAAATACATGTAATGGATGCCCACAACCACTTATTCGGCGACTTCACAAAAAAGGATGTTTGCGATTTATCTGTTGACACATTTTTTATACTAAATTTGTCAGATTTCTAAACGTTTAAATGTGCTTCATGATTTGTGTGCTACAATTGTCACTTTAACCGGTTTGTAACTAAAATCTAACGGAATTTACCACATATAAAATATGTCGATGAATAATTGACACTCCAAAAAACCTGGTGTGAACACACAATGGGAATTATGGGATCATCGTCCCTTGTACATCGCAATGCAAAACATGTGGTTGAATTTGTGTCATGCCAAAATTTTTTTGAGGGATCAGTGGGGGTAAACCCCCCTCCCCCCTATTTTTTTCCCTTTATTGAAATGGGTAGAAACATTACAGGTGCACGAGAGGTGCAAAGAAAAGAAGGAAAAAGAGCTTGCAAAGGTCAAAACAAAACGACTAAGAAAAAGTTAGGGGATATTCTCCAACCAAAGTTTGAGGGCGCCAACATGGCTTGCTTTAGCCTTGACACAACTCAGGCAAATCTCTTGTTTGAAGTGGATTTACCAACTGCTTAGGCAACATGGCTTGCCATAAAAAATTAAGTGATTTCTAGAGTTCCGGATGGACCAACAAGCAGTGATCATTACTTCTATGAAAATTTCATTCCCAAAGTTTGTTCTTGTTGTGATTATCATATCCAGGAGAGGCAAGGAAAGGTCCCAGATGATTCCTAAGAAATTCCAGTAGGATTGACTGAATGGACATTCAAAGAATAAATGAGATACAAACTCTTCCACCCTCGAGTTGCAAATGGCACAAGAGTAGCCATTAAGATGCATGTTCTTTCTTCTGAGAATGTTTCTGGTGTTTGGTCTATCTTTCAGTAGGAGCCACAAAAAGAATTTGTGCTTCCCGAAATTTTCACCTTTCCACATCCATTGGAAAAGTGGTGATGCTTGCTAAACTCCTTGTAGTAGTTTGTAGGCCTTCTTTGGAATGTATTAATTGGGACGAGACCAAGTATATAATGAACAATCAGCATTTTTAGGATCCCGGTCAAAGGAAAGATCAAGGAGGTTCTGTAACTCTTGGAATTCTTCTGTAGCTTCAACAGATAGAGGTAGGAAGAAGTTTCTTTCATTGTCACTTTGCATGAATTGCATGACTGAACACTTCTTTTTCTTGGCAAAGGAGCAAAGTCTAGGAAAATAATCTTTGAGACAATTTTGTATCCATTGATCAGACCAGAACAGAACTGAACTGCCACAACCTAGCTCATACATTGAGATGCTCCTGAAATCAAGGTTGAGTTTTAGTTTATCCTTCCACCAGAAATAACCAACAGACTTTGGTCATGGGGAGGAATATTAGTATTGTGATACAACTTGTTCCATGTTAATTAAACCCAGGGAGTATCTACATGGTTTTAGAATTTAACTAAAAAACTATTTATATCAATGATTCCAAGGCCTACTTAATTTTTGGGCCTGCAGGCAGGTTCCCAAGCAACCAGACAGCTTCCTTTTCTATTGATGTCACCAGCACTCTACAAACAATGCTTTCTATATTTATCGATCTTCTCAACAACAGGAGGACGGAGCATCAGAGTGTACATGTAGTATGTCGGCATGGCAGAGAAGACATAATTAACTAACAGAAGCCTTCCATGATAGGACAACATTTTATTTATACCAATGAGCCTTGCCTCGATTCTTTGCAACAGGGGGCAAAGTCTTGGGTTGAAGGTTTGTAAATGCTCAGGGGAAGACCAAGGTAAGTGAAGGGCATGTTTTTAGTTAAGCATCCAAAAGTTCTGGCTAAATGTTGTAATTTTATGTCATTAACATTGATGGGTACCATGAAGGATTTGTGGTAGTTTACATGTAGTCCACTGGAATCTGAGAATGATCTGAGTAAACAATTGAGGTTGAAGAGAATCCTTGCATAAGCCTATAGTTTCAACATAGTATCATCATCATACTAAATGATGGGAAAATCACCTCCAAAATTTTCTGAGATTCGGTGCTTCAATAATCCCTTGTGTTAGGCAACCTTAGCAATGGACTGTAGAAAGTCAGCTGCTATAACAAATAGGAGAGAGGAAAGATTATCACGATGTCTCACACCCCTAAGGCATTTGAAAACTTTGCCAACCACTCCATTAAGTAAAACAAAAGAAGATCCTGATCTTGGAATCATGTCAATCCAACTGATCCATTTAGAGGGAAAACCTTTATATTTAATAATTTCAATATTGTACTGATGCTCAATCTTATCAAAGGCATTCTCAATGTCTAGTTTGAGATGACAATTTATTTTTTGGAATTATGACAAACATGAAGGAATTGGAAGGCCCAAGCCAACCTTCTATAGTTTTGTAGACAGTAACTTACTTAGGCATTTCAAAGAATAGTTTAATAGAGAGATGGATCTATAATCATTGACACATTTAGGATTTCTCTTCATGGGAATTAGAGTAATATAAGGTTATTCAAGCAGGTGATGTCAGTCACTAAGAAGTTGAAGTTGTTAAGGAACCTGATAAAACCATCCTTTATAATATGCCAACATTTCTTTATGAATAGGCCATTAATTAAAGTCATCTGGGCCTGGAGCATGACTGTTGGGGAGCTCTTTGATGACCACATCTATTTCCACAGGGCTGAACTCATCTTACTAAGGTACTGAGTCCTGACAGGAAAGAGGGGAGCCCAAGTCATATGATACGCCATGGAATTGACTTAGGCCCATCCTATTCTTGAAAGCATTCCACAAAATAGCTGCTTTTTATTCATAGTCAGTGACTAGGATGTCATCCTCAATAGTCAGGCTTCCAGTATGCTTCCTGGTGTTGTTATGAGTTGCCATTGCTTGGAAGATAGAGGTATTTTCATCCCTAGACATACGCATCTTATGGTATTGCTCTATCTCCAATACTTGCTTTTGGATTCTAGCAAATTGTTGAGATAGTCTTTAACTAATCTTCTGAAATAGGATTCCAGAGGAGATAAAGGCCTTTGATCTTCTAAACCATCCAAGAGACTTAACATCCAATTGGAGTTATTGATCAACCTATTCAGATTTGAAAGCCTTTTGCTCCAGTTTCTCAGACCTGCCCTCACCTGTTTAAATTTTGTTGAAAGTGTCTTGGCTGCATTGACAAAAAAAGGGAAGAATTCCAGTGAAGGTCCACTGGCTCGAGAAAGTCTGGTTGGTCAACCCAAAATTGTCAAATCTGAAGCCACATCCTTTAGGGATCTTGATGCCAATATTTATAACAAATGGAGTATGATCAGACTCAAGTTTGGAGAGAGGTTGAACTGATGTAGCTGGGTAAGAGAGGCCCCATGTAGCCGGAACCAGAGCCCTGTCCAATTTGACCAATAAAGGATCATATTGCATATTACTCCAAGTGAACTTTCTACCACTAAATGGGATATCTAGCAGATCAAGGTCAGAAATAAGATCATTGAACAGTTGCATTTCTGAAGGGTCCCATCCTGGTTTATTCCTGTCTTCTACACTTCTATAAAGGTTGAAATCCCCAATCAGTGGGCAATCCTCAAAGTCTGATGAATCCAGGTTGAGCAGCTAAGTTGTGAAAGCTATTTTTCCATCTAAATGTGTAGGACCATAGACATTGGATAGATGGAAATGACTATGATCATGTAAGGAGGTTCTCTCAGAGTTATGGCATAATTGTTGAACTAGGTTGCTGCTCCAAACAGTTAGAAGCCTTCCGGAGACGCCTATAGAGGGAGAGAAAGCAAACCTATCCAAATATCTGGGGCTAAATTTTTTAAGATAATTCAGATCAAAAGATTCTCTCTTTGTTTCCTGTAAACAAACAATACCACATGAACTTTCATTGATCTTATCCCTAATTGCATCCCATTTAGGCTGTGAATTGATTTCCCTCACGTTCCAGCACAATATTTTGTGATTTCTTTTGTTACTCATGGTAAACTATGTCGAGATGAAGAGCACTTGAAACTGAGTCATACAATGACCAAGTCATACAATGACTGCCAGAATTGACAGGAGCCACAAAAGCAATGAGTGCATCCACAGAGAAAAACTGATCCAACCATGATAAAAAAGAGAAAGGAGTAACAGGATGGAAAAGACAGCAAACCAGATAAACAAAGTAGCATACACCAAGTCTATTAAGCATAACCATCCAACTTAAAGGGTACCAGTGGACTAGGAACCAAGCATTCAACCAACTTAAACTGTTTACAATCCATAAAGATTGACTATTATATATTAAGCTTATTCGCAGACAGGACAGGAGAAGCTAAACCGAAGCAAAAGAGCTGCAGAGAAGCAGCGAGATTCCTTTTTTTAGTCAAGTTCTGCATTTGTATTAGCAGATTCCTTTTCTCTGTTCAAAAATTTTAAGTTATTCCAACTTTCTTGAGGAGTCAAAGCATCAAGTTTATAGATAACTAGACACTTTAACTGGTGCACAAAGAATCAATGAGTCGCATGATGTGTTGAGTGTAAAAACCCAATGTGTGCCTTGCAGCTCTATATTCCGCAACAGATCAAGTTATGTCACGGATTTCACTAGAAACCAAACCAACAATTTTATATATTTTTTGTGATCGTGCCACATTTTTCATTAAGAATGAAAGAGTATTGTACTTAAGGAGCTATGCTAGCTAATCACAAGTTTACTGAAGCCTTTAGAAGCTCTACTCGCACAAGATTGTGATTACATAGCAACTAACTAGCGATAATAGAAAACAACAAGGTAGTAAGCAAGGAGAGTGCAGCCCACATCAGAGGAGCTCCATGAGTGTCCGCAGGTTCTTGTAGCCGGGCAACCAAGCACCATGGGTCCACCTCCTGGATTGCCAAAACCAACTACGCTGCCGAGGTTACAACTCCGTCCTTGTGTTTCATTCTTTGCAAAGCATCCACCCAATGTGGAAGAAGAGTGAGTCGAAGCCACGACAGATGGGATTAGGTATGATCTTCCTGTTGTGCACCAACCACCGTGTTGCTTTCTCCTCCGTTAGTATAACTGCGTCCTAGCTAGAGGTGCAGCTTTCTGATCCATGAGTCCCAAACCCGGCTAAATGGACACCCAAGGAGAATGTGTTCGATTGTCTCCAGTTCGTGGTCGCAGATGACACACAGGTGCTTGACTCTTGTAATACATGGCAACATATCTGCCTTGGGCCACTAATACACAGTAAGGATATCGTATCACTTGCTTGTAACATATTCGTTAATGTGTTACATTGAAATTTCATAGTACACAAAATGTTATATTACAGACTCTAGTTGTAAAATAATTTCTTTTTTTTATCAAAATGTGTTACTGATTGTAATTATAGTAACACAAAATTAATGTTACAAACAAAATGTTATAAAAGTATACTATTTTGTAACACATAGGTGGAACATATAAAATGTGTTATAAATATATGCCCTGTAGTAACACAAAATAATGTTACAGTCCAAATGTTACAAATAAACGTATACATGTGGACCTTCCTATTTTTTAACTAAAATCTTTTGACACTACTAGAAATTTGTTAATCTGTGACAGATTCTTGGTCACGGATTTACAAACCACACTAATAGACACAATCCGTGATGATATTCATTTTTTCGTCATGATTGAGCCCATTGGACATTCCTGGCCCTCTAACTCGTGACGGTTTTATCAGGATCGGCACAATGTATGAGTTTTGAATTCATCATACCCAAGTTAGCCCAAAATAGTAGGCCTGCTATCAATATTTAGTGCAAATAAAAAAAGAAAAATGTGATTGCAAAAATATCAAAA
The DNA here is from genome assembly GCA_023333625.1 of Bothriochloa decipiens. NCBI lineage: Eukaryota > Viridiplantae > Streptophyta > Magnoliopsida > Poales > Poaceae > Bothriochloa > Bothriochloa decipiens. Next base: position 42,601,409 of record CM041629.1, read on the forward strand.
GGAATAGACAATTTGTTTAATTATTTGAATAAAATACCAAGAGGTCCAGGGTTCAAGCCCCAGCCTCTGCATATTTGTGCAGGGATGGCTGCTGGCTATTTTTCTTTCCCCAGACCCCGCAGTGAGGGAGCCTATGGCACTGGGTACGCCCCTTTTTAAAATAATGTTGTAACTTTGTTACATGTATATTTTTTTCTAAGAATATTCTCTATATAGTGCGGATATGAAAAAACATTTCACCTTTGTGCAATTTCAACACAAGACTTGCGAAAAGTAGAACATGTCTGTACATTTGAGCTAGCTATTCACACTATGTGCCTTCTTTTGACTTTTTTCTTAGACTAGCGTCATACCCGTGCGTTGCTACGGGTTGGCAATCTTTTATAAAAAACACATGGATCGCATGATAAAAAGAATAATATTATAAAATTAAATAACGTATCAAAGTGACATTTAATCCAAACAAGCGAAGTTTGCAAAATTAACACAATGCAAGAGAAAGAAGGTACAACAAATGTAAGTTAACATATATGACCAAGGCCATGTAGCATCTTGCTGTCTTAACTCACTGAGATCCCTGCGTTTTTGAGACAATGCAAGGGAAAGAAGGTACAACAAATGGAAGCACCTCGGACATTGTACCAAACAGCCCCAAATCTCTTACAAATTTCCCAAAATTTTCAGTTCTAATAAATATATGTTTTGATCCTCTACAAAAACTTTTTTTAACTGAGCCAAACTATAAAAACCGAACATGAGATATGAGATTGATAGTCGGTGTGACATAATCGATGTGAAATCTGAATGGTCTTGTGATTCATGGTCCAGATGCATTTTAAACAAAAAAAAAGGGAAGATAGGGATTTCTGATCTCACCGATAGGGCGTACAAATGCAGTTGGTGATCCGCGAGCACTGCGCCGTTGATGATGAACTTCAATCAGAACGACGGCCAGATGTAGTTGAGCTTAATATGAGATCGTGGAGGAGGCCGAGGTCGTCCCAACGGTTCATATCAACGCTGTAGTTTATGGATCGTGAACAGTTTGTGGCCAGAAAGAAAAGCCTGGAGTCAAGTAACCAGCAACAAAGAAGTGACTATATCAAGGGAATGGCTATATCAAGGGAATGGTATAACCACACTAACTCTAAATTAATTGTGTTTCCTGATTTTCTTAAATTGTGTAGCCACCGAAAATTTGAAAAGTAGCCTGATAAATTTCTCCTCAATCCACCAAAAGTGGCCTAATATGAATCTGCTGCCTTCATCACTATTGCATAGATCAATGTGGAGTAACAAAAAGAAAAAGGCCATGCTGATTAATCTACATGGTAAACACAACTATCGGTTGTGTTTTTTTAAATGGGAAATGGCAAAATAAACCAAATTGATGGAAAAATAAAGTAACTTAATGGAAAACATGAATTTGAAACCAGAGATCACCTTTGGAGTCACTAGATTCTGTCGATGTTGTAGCTCCTTACTGTTGGTGTCCGGTTAGAAGGAGCTGCAGCACAGTTTAACTTCAGCTATTGAGATAAAGTATATACAATATTGACAAACGAAATATGGACTGACTTCACACAAAAACACATGCAGCCATAGGTTACTGATAGGAATTCAAAACCATCATGGGCCCGACATTGGAGTACATAGTGCCACACTGTGCATTTGCGTCGGTCCAAACTCCAGTAAATTTAGGCTTGTCAAGTCATGTCAACTAACAAACGAAACTCAAGTAAACTCTAATCTGGAAATGAAAGGAGAGTTGAGCTGCTGCTAGACCAATACACCGAAAAACAAAACAGAGAGATCTTGAGCTACTATTGGACACTGAAGTATTGAAAGAGAACTACAACTCGATCTATTTGACAATGGGTAGAGATCGATGGGTCGCCTCATCTACACGATGACAGCGGCATAGGTGCCCGACAAGGACGACGTCGCAGTCATCGCACGAATGGGACGATAGAGCAGTCGTGGAGGCGGCGGTCTTCCCGGCAGCAGTGCGTTCAACATCGTCGAGGTAGTAGCACGTCCGGTGGCATCAAGCTGGCTGAGGAAAGAACGGTGAGGACGACGCTGCAGGGACGAAAGGCCAGCGAGGACATCAGCGTAGTCGCACGACGTCGAGGCGGCGGGCCGCGGCGATCGCGGAATGGAGGGGAAGAGACAGGGGGAGGACGCCTTCAGCTTCCAATTTTGCTGTACGGGAGTTCACCTTCCAATTATGCTGCATGAGAGTCACATTCTATTTTTTTCACATGGGAATCACTTCTAATTTTGGCGCACGGGATTGGAGGCCGCATGACACCTTCCAAATAACATCAAGCTGGATGAGGCATGCATGATTAATTTTATTTCTCATTTTACGTGAATGCATGGCACCTTCCAATTTTGTTTCCCATCACGTGAAGTGGGAGGGAGGGGGTGCAGGATCGCACGATGATGAAAGCACGATGATGAAAGGGGGAGGGAGGGAGTGCGGGATCGCATAGGCAGAGTCACGGATCCACGTACGAATGTCGTATAAAAAGGTGTCTATTCTTTATTCTTTTTATTTGTAAGAGATGGAAGACATCTTACACTACGTGTCTAAATGTGCATTTAAGTATCTTTATTTATTTATTGTTTATTTACCGGCCCAGCATCACATTATGCCTAGTTCACTCGATTCACTTGAGTAATCGAGCACTGTCTTGCGGTGTTGAGTTATCGAGCACTGTCTTGCCAAGTGCCCACGGCGTGGCCTTGGCTAAATAAAAAATTGGAAAAAATAAGTGATGTCAGTGAGTATTGAGCGCAGAACTTGGGTATTGAAAACAGTCGGCATTTCCACGGAACTAGTCACACCGTTGCAACGGAGTCCAATTCTACCTGCCTTTTGGTGTGAGTTGGCCCAGCATTTGGTAAATAGCGAAAATAGGAAAAAAAAAAATGCAGTCTGTGGTCATAGAACCCAAGACCTGCAAGTTGAAAATAGTCTGCCTAGCACTGCGCTAGCTAGTCATTTGTTGGATTGTACAAGTTTTTCTCTTTTCTTAGAAAAAAATTAACCCTATTTTTATTGAAACCGTGGGCCTGGTGTGTGCACCAACTGCCCACAGAATGGCCCATTCTATCAGCTATCAGCGTGGTCCAGCATGTAGTAAATTGAAAGTAATATTAAAATTAAAACTTGTATGTACGTTTGGTTATCAACACTTTATTCCTGGTTTCTCTAAACAAAATTAAAACTAAACTGAAAAAGGGAAAATATGAATGAATTAAAATAGGGTTGAACTTACCGCTGCACCACTCTTGCAAAATTAATATGAAAATAATATTAAAAAGCTTTGCTGCAGGCCAGGTTTGGACTCCATACCTTACAATGGACAAAAGAGACCTTACCACCAAGACCATTGGTCCTTTCTGCCATATCTTGTTCTTCGTTATTTTAGTACAATAGGTACACATACATGTCTACGCATCTGAACTGGCATTATGACATCACCATCAACCTTTTTAAAAAAAATAAAACACCATCAATTCGCAAGCACACACAAGCACAGTATATAAATAGAGTAGGAACACAATATGAGACACAGATGTAGGGAGTAAATCACAGGAGCTCTTTATATTATTGCTGATTGAATGTATATTACAAAGGAGAGGTAATCTCCTATTTATAGTGCGGATGGACAGCACCATCGGATCCTCTCGTTACTCACTCTCGCGATAGGCACATCTCTCGAGGTGCACATTTGACTAGGCACAGGAACCGAGGGCACAGAAACCAAGGGCCTAGAAACCGAGGTGCACAGTGACGGCACAGAAATAGAGATGGCACCAATTCCGAAATTCATCCACAAATAATATTTTATAACACTCCTCTTTGGGTGAATTGCGCCGTGTATATGCCTCGTTAAAAACTTCCTCCAAAAACCCAGTGGGGAAAAAAGGGTAGGAGAAAAGAGTACATCACACGCGCTTGCCATGTTGCATTTGTTGCTTCGTTAAAAACCTTGCATGAGAAAACCCAGTGGGAAAAAATTCACCAAGAAAAAAAGAGTACAATAGTTGATCTTCAGGATCTGGTCTTCAGGACCACATTCATGGGCCATTGTTCAGGGAGCTTTCTCCCCCTGAACCCTGCAACACACTAAGTCATCTCAAACCGATTCCATGGACACATCGATGGAAAGTAGATGCTGGTAGAGACTTTGTGAATAAATCTGCCAGATTTTCACAAACTTAGTTTGCAGGATATTTATTTTCCCACTCTTCTGGAGCTCATGAGGATAAAAAGAATTTTGGAGCAATATGCTTTGTAAGATTGCTCTTCACATAGCCCATATGCATTTGTGCAACACAAGCGGCATTATCTTCATAGATTACAGTGGGGGAACTGTCAAGACCCAAGCCACATGACTTCTGGATGTGGCCAATCATCCTTCTAAACCAAACACATTCACGTATGGCCTCATAAAGTGCAATTATCTCTGAGTGGTTGGTAGATGTGGCAACTAAGGTCTGCTTCATAGACTGCCATGAAATGCCTACACCACCACAGAGAAACACAAAACCAGTCTAAGATCTGGCATTATGTGGGTCAGACATATAGCCAGCATCTACATATCCCACCATGGTTGAGTTTTGGTTCTTCGGGAACCATAGGCCAAGATCTTGTGTACCTCATAGGTACCTGAGGATGGTTTTGACAACAACCCAATGTCTTCTAGTTGGGTTAGCGTTGTACCTTGCCAACAAACTTACCGCGAACACAATATCAGGTCTTTTGCAGTTCGCTAGGTACATCAGTGCTCCAATGGCACTCAAGTATGGAACTTCAGGTCCCAATACTTTTTCATCATCATCCTTTGGCCTAAATGGGTCCTTATCCACTTCCAGGGATCGAACCACCATGGGGGTTCTCAGAGGGTGGCATTTGGCCATATTAAATTTCTCAAGTACCCTCTTTGTGTAAGTAGACTGGTGCACAAACACTTCTTCAGGGAGGTGCTCAAGCTTCAGGCCCAAGAAAAACTTGGTTTTACCCAAGTCTTTCATCTCAAATTCTTTCTTGAGGTAAGTTGCTACTTCCTCAATGTCCTTTGTGGTGCCATTGATATTCAAATCATCAACATAGACTAAGATGATGCAGAAACCCTTCGGGGATTTCTTGATGAATACACAGGGACAATCATCATTGTTTGTGTAACCCCTCTTTAGGAGGAAATTACTCAAACGGTTGAACCACATCCTTCTGGATTGATTCAACCAATACGATGATCGCTCCAGTTGAACGCTGAACATGTTGTGGTTTTGATTTGGTCTAGGGATCTTGAGTCCTTCAGGGACTCTCATATAGATTTCTGAATCGAGTGACCCATACAAGTATGCAGTAACAATATCCATCAACTACATTTTTAAATTTAAGTTAGCTGCCATGGATATGAGATATCGGAATGTTATGCTACTCATAACCGAGGAGTAAGTCTCATCGTAATCGATGCCGGGTCTTTGCGTGAACCCATGTGCCACAAGCCTCGCTTTATATCTTACCACCTGGCCATGTTCATTCCTCTTCTGGAGGAAGACCCATTTTCATCCTATAGGGATGACTCTTGGAGGTGTTGCAACTGCAGGTCCAAAAAACTCTCTTTTGTAAAGCGAGCGCAATTCTGCCTCAATTGCTGCTTTCCATTGCTCCCAATCTGAGTGCTTCCGGCACTCTATCATGGACTTTGGTTCTAGATCTGGATCCATTGAATCAGCAATTTTGGAGGCAAAATATATGTCGACAACTATGGTCTTTCTTTTGTATTACTCTCTGGTCTCCACATAATTAGTGGCGATCTCTTCAAGATCGTTCTCCCACTCATTGTGATTTCCCATAACAATTGAGTTTGGGCGTTCTGATCTCCCAATGTGATATTGTGCACGCGATGCATTGGGGTTTCAATCTTTAGGATGGGGTCCTTCAGGGACGGACTCGACTTCGGGTCGAGTTGCTACTTCAAGGGCATTCTCAACTTCAGGTTAAGCTTCTTTAATTAATTCTTTGAGTGATGCAAGTGGCTCAATGACTCGTCTTTGTGGACGTCTCCGCGGGACCTTGTCCTGAGCACCCGGAGGTCTCCCCTCTTCCTAGGATTAGGGAAGGCTGTAGAGTTAGTAACCTTCTAGGGTACTTGAACTCTCTCCGGCGCATTTACTGCAGGTATATGCGACCTTGTCACTCTCTTATGATCAGTGAAGGCATCTGACAGCTCATTTGCAAGCCCTTGCAAATGTATGATTCTCTGAACTTCTAGTTCAGATTCACTGGTGCGTGGGTCTAAGGATTGCAACCCAGATGCATTCCATTTAATTTCCCGACATTCTTCTAGATGCCTGTCTCCCCCTAATGGTGGGAAATGGTCTTCATCAAAGACACAATCAGCATACCAAGCTGTATGAAGATCCCCAGTCATAGGATCCAAATACTTGATTATGGATGAAGTCTCATAACCAACGTATTTCCCCAACTTCCGGTGGGGTCCCATTGATGTACGCTGAGGCGGTGGTATTGGCACATACACAGCGCAGCCAAATATACGCAGATGGGAAATACTTGGTTCTTTTCCATACACCAACTAGGGGGGATGTATCATGATATGCAGTTGGCCTGAGTTGAATTAGTTCTGTAGCATGCAACACCGCATGGCCCCAACAACTGGTTGGTAGCTTACAATTCTGCAACAACGGCCTGTCAATCAACTTGATCCTCTTGATCAAGGATTCTACTAGACCATTTTGTGTGTGGACATGTGATACTGAATGCTCTACCTTAATGCCCATGGCTAAGCAATAATCATCAAAAGCCTTCGACCTGAACTCACTAGCATTATCCATCCAAATGGACTGAATGCAGTTATTAGGGAAACTTGCTGTTAGCCTGATTATTTGGGCAATGAGCTTGGAGAAAGCATGGTTTCTAGTGGACAATAGGACCACATAGCTCCAGCTGGTGGATGCATCAATCAGTGCCATAAAGTACCTGAACAAGCCCGACAGTGCCTAAATAGGTCCACAAATGTCACCTTGTATCCTTTGCAGGAACACCGGTGACTCATCCCTAATCTTCAGGAGCGATGGTCTAGTGATTAGCTTCCCCTTTGCACACGCGGTGCAAATAAAATCTTCTGGATTAGGGAAGCCTTTTACCTCATGGCCAGCAGAATTATTGATGATTCTTCTCATCATATTCAACCCAGGACAATCGGTCATGCCATATTCGAAATGATTCTGTGTTTCTGAATATGGTCTTCATCGCAACATATTCATCTGTAGGTTTTATGTACGTATAGTACAACCACGATGGCAATGAAGGGAGCTTTTCCACCACTCATTTCTAGTACCAGTTGAATTTAGTGATGAGTAGGTATTCGGTACCTTGCTCAATCTTGGTTTCTACATGGAAACCATTCGTACGGATATCTTTGAAGCTCAAAAGCGTGCACTTTGAGTCAGGATATAACAATACATCCTTTACAAAGATACGAGTACCCATGGGAAGAACCAGTGTGGCACTTTCGGTGCCCACAATATGAGCATTGCTTCCGGCAATGGTCATAATATGTCCCTTTTTCTTTCTCAATGTTTGGAAATATCTGGTTTCCCTTAGTATCGTATTGGTGGTGCCACTATCTACAAGACATTTCTCCTCTTCAGCCGTAGGGTTCCACAGATCCTGTTGAACACCATAAAACAAAAGTAGGCATTCAACATAAAACATATATTATAACAAGACAACATTATAGTTCCTGGGAAACACTACCATGGTTAGGCCATCTACAATGTTACAAATGCTCTTTGGGAGCATGAATGGCCAAACCCCATAAGGCTAACACATGTGGACATCGTGCAAGAGTGACATTATATTGGGGATTACTGCTGGTCCCCATACACATCAATGTCATCAAGAAGGTCGTCATCACTTTCGTCCATGTGGACGTCGCCACCACTTGTGTCGACAGGTGCACTATCGTGCCTCTCAGGCTGAGCTTCAGGCTCAGTGGCAGAGTGTGACTCATGCTGACCTTTACCCTTGTTTTTGGTTTGCTGGTAAAGATCAATGAGGTGCCTAGGGGTGCGGCATTTGCGGGACCAATTTCCTTTTCTCCCGCATTTAAGGCAAACACCTTGCTCTTCCCCATCATGGTCACCCTTTTCCTTCTTGGGTCCAGATCCACCCTTTGGCTTTCCTTTCCCTTTGCCCTTGAACATGGCACCCTTCTTCCCCTTCCATTTCCCCTTTCCCCGGCCCCATCTGCGGTTGCGAGAACTCTCAGCAACATGGGCATGCGCTTCAGGCGCAGCCATGGAGTCAGTGGGCCTGGCAGAGTGAGTGTTCATGAGAACCTCATTCTATTGTTCAGCAAAAGAAAGCACTTCACTCAGCTCGGAGTACTTAGTGTACTTCGCATTTCTGTACTGCTGCTGGAGTACAATGTTGCTAGGGTGGAAGGTAGACAGGGTCTTCTCGATCATATTGGCGTTTGTTATCTTCTGGCCACAGAGGCGCAATTTAGTCACAATTCTATGCAAAGTAGAATTGTACGCAGCCACAGACTTGAAATCTTGGAAGCGTATGTTGACCCAGTCTTGTTGCGCTCTCGGGAGCACAATTGTCAGCTGCTGGCTGAAGCGGTCCTTCAGGGACTGCCATAAGACATGGGGATCATCCTCTATCATATACTCCCACTTTAGGTCTGGGTGGAGATGATGACGTATGAGGTACAGAGCATTTGCTTTGTCATGCTTGGTATGCTCATCATTGCCAGCTTCAGGTTGGACAATGGTATGATTGAGTTGCTTGCCATCAAGCCTATTCTGGATGTCGGAAGCTCAAGTGAGGTAGTTGCTGCCATAAACGGCGAGCATATCAAAATCCCTCTTCGCGATGACCGACAGCATGCCTGTACAAATATTGTATAAGATCAGCGCATGCCGACATGTAATCTTCAAGATTACAATTATAAATAGTCTTGAGGACTATTTATAAAGTTTCCCAAGCGTAACCTTTAGGGTTACTTTGTAATTTAAATAAATGATATCCATTGCAATATACGTAAATAGCAATAAATAAATCTGCCGACTTAAATAATTGCGAGGAAATAAATTGCAATGAATATAAACTGCAATATGTAAATCTACAGGATTAAAATAATTGCAAAAAGTAAATTATGGTAATTAAATAAAGTAATACGCAATAATATAAAATCATAGTGGGCTTCAGGCCACTCATTTTGCAAAGAAAACAAATCTGTGCAGCCCATTTTGATAATTGGCCTTGGGAGCCCACCTGGCGCCCTATCGGGCCGGCCTGCTGGGCCTGTTGGGGCATCGGCTGTTCCTGGCCGTTCATCAAGATGGACGGCTCAGGTTTGCCCAGCCAGGTATAAAAGGGGAGGGTTAAAACCCTAACCCTAATTTCCTCGCATTCTTCCCTCACTCCCTCTCTCTTCCTTATTTGGTCAGGCACAACAGAGAGAGTGAGGGCGGCAGCCAGGTGGCGGGGCTCGCCTGCGTCCAGTGCGCGACGGCCAGCGTGGCTCGCCCGCGGCCTGGCGCGCGGTGGCCGGTGAGACGGCGGCGGGGCCGAAGGCTCCTGTGCGCGTGTCCCAGTGTGTCACACCCTGGTTTCCAAAGAAGACCAGAGGTCATCATATGTGTGCCCAGGAAGTCCACACATACAACAGAAAATAGATAAATATCAGAAACAATGTATATTATAGTGAAAACATATATATTTAACACTTACACTTATTAGAGTAATGCAGAACGTTGGCTATGACTTCTCTTTAGTCTTCATTCTCCTCAGGGACTGTTGACTCAAGGCTCCGTATGCCAAACACTTCCAATACCCAACTTCTTTATCCTTCCCTTGAGAAACACTTTACTACAAACTATAGCAAGGGTGAGTTCCATGTCGAAACTCAGCAAGTACAGGTGGAAAGTAATGACATGCATGGCTTATACAAAGGTAAGGCTGAAAGGTAAACTGCGATAGCATTTTAAACATAGCAATTAAGATTTAACTTAGCAACCTGTTCTCTAATCAACTTAGTTGAAACACCCTATCCTTTATTAATGTTCAAGTAGTATTTAATGAATCATTTGTCATCACAGATATAAGCATATATCATTAATATCATTAACCTTGAGATTGTCATCTCAAGCAACACAGGATTGCCATCTCGTTCAGATACAGAGGTAGCCACCTCCTTAAACAACATCACCATGATTTCACAGCTTAAACCATTTGGCTAATCATACGAGGATCTGGGCCTCTCGTGACCATGAGCACAGACGATATATCGATTTTAACTCTGCGCAGAGGTGTACACTTTCACTCCAGATTGTGATTACTCTTTATTCCCAAGGTTGCAAGTCTCTTATCCCATTACTGAGATAGGCTGGCAGAGGTCACAACAAGGTCCTTCACAGGTCATAGGCAATGGTAACCTGATCAGCAGTGTCCCAAGCACATGAGAGATGTACTCGTAGCCGCCGCCCCGGTCTACGAATCAACCAGAACTCCCATGCTAGAACTTGTAACACCCTTCACGCCATTGCTATGCTACCCGTTGGAAAGCCACCCTCCTGCCTATGATGATCCTACTAATAGACCAAGCCAGAGCCCATTAGCCTGGAGATGTATGGAAGTCCCATGTTGCCGCTCCACGAACAGGACCTTAAGGGGGAGGAGATACGGATACCCTCATCAACACGAGTCCCACTAGCATCCGTTTCCTCCGTCTTTCACCATCAACCAACGATGCAGATCAGCATCAACTTCTCTAATGGCCAAAGCCAAGAGCCCACGGCTCCAACATATTTTAAGAAGCAAGTTTTATCTTCATTAGGCAGGTGAAAGGTGAGGTAGAGCACTAGCAACCTAATGACCTATCAACTAAAAACCCCCATAGGTGACATATGGATAGAGTGGCTAGTCATCCCTATGGTTTGCTGATTTAAGACACATGCAATGTATTAGTTAAAAGTGAATAGGCACAATATGATCAAAGGTGCCTGCACTTGCCTTAAATCCAAAGTCTAGCCACTCTTCTGGCCTCCAGCTTCAGCTGCACTTGTCGGTCCTCAGCTTAGTCTTCAGCGTTAACAAACCGCTCTTTGTCTAATCGCAGCAACCAAACAACACAAACAAACACACAAAAAAACAAAACTAAGAACAATACACCAATCAAAAGAGAAAGCTAAAGACAGAATGGTCTAAACGGCCAAACTGGTGCTACGGTCGCAAGAGCGCAAAAATGACGAACGACGGATCTATCGTTAAAGAAAACACGGCTATCGAGGTACTTGCAACATGCACAGAGACAAACTTTAAGATTGATACATTTATTAAAGCAAGATGCGGAACATATAAGAAAAACATAAAGTCAAATCAGTTGGATGATGTTGAAATGTAAAGCAGGGTTAAACATTAGTCATACTCTATTTATAAGCAATTATATTATCTAAGCCAATTAAACATTTATAATTTATAAAGCTTAGAACATGCGAGTGCATTAAATAAAACATCATATGCTTAAATATTAATTTAAGCAGGACATAAACGACAAGACATGTTGATATTAAACATAGAGCATTTATGATTCAAGGCTGAACTAAGCAAGCCATCAACGAAAAGGCATTAATGCTGAAATTAATCACATTAGCATAAAGGGACGATGTGAATATAAACTAAGTTACTTTTATAAATTATAAAGGACATTGAATCATTATTAACTAGGTTAATATGATATAACATGTGAGAACACTTAACAAAGCATGACATGTTTTTAAGGTAACTCTAAACAAGTCATAATTAATAAAGAAGCATTTAAGTTGGTACTAGTCATTTTGACAGGCATGTATGAAAACTCAAGGTACAAACCTAAATTACTTTTATACAAGAGAGCACACCTTAATTAATAAACAAGATTACTTACATAAACCATGATGTGACAAATATTATTGATAACAAGCAACATACGTGGACATGATCGCAACACAAGGACAATGAAAAAATAGCCCTAGGTTGCTTTTATTTAGATAAAGCATTATTAAATCATTAATAAACCTAATCAAATTAACAAGATTAAATGCACAAACATGTGACATGGTGAAGATCATATTTCACACAAAGCTTAAGGTTGACACGTTTGTTGCACAGTGAGATCGAAAATAGAAACCCTAGTTTACTTTTATTTATAAAACTATTAAATAATTATTAATCTAATTAACATTTAAATCAATAAATAAATTCACAACTACATGACATGAAAACCACTAGCACTACTGCATAGATCACGATGATATGAAACTAACGCAACTGGAATCGCTCGAATCAGAGGTAATACGGTGAAACGGCGGAGATTATACGATCAGTGGCAAAACTGTAAATAAATTGCTTGGTGGCAAAGTCGTAAATACCACGTCTTCTAAATCTGTCCATCTTCCTCTCTAGGTCATGGCCATGGCAGCCAGGCTGCAGCTCGCGCCGGGGGAAGGGGCCTCGGCCCTGGCCTGCTGCGGCCTGCTACGGCCGGCGGCGGCCGGTTGCGCCCTACTATGGCCGGCGGCGGCCGGCTGCGGCCTGCTGCGGCGGCCGGCTGCGGCCTGCTGCGGCGGCCGGCTGCGGCCTGCTGCGGCGGCCAGCTGCGGCCATGTATGGCCGGTGGCGGCCAGCAGCGGTGCACGGGAGAGGGAGGACCACGACACTCGGCCGGGACTTGGTCGGCCGGCAGCAGCCGACTGTGGCCGGAGAAGGCTGGCTGTGGCCGGCTGTGGCCGGCGGCGGCTGGCTGTAGCCGACGGTGGCTGGCTGTGGCCGGCTGAGGCAGGCTGTGACCGGCTGCTCGTGGCTAGGGTTTGCCAAGGGGCTACGGCGCATGGGGCTGGCCCTCTTTATAGCTGGTGGGGAACTAGTTGGGCTGAAGCCACTGGGCTTGGCCCATTGGGCCGGCTGCTGCTGGTGGCCAGGTTTGGCCACTGATGGCCGGCTGGGGCTCGCTGTGGCCGGCCAGAGTTGGCCATGGCCGGCTAGGAGTGGCCAGGTTTGGATGGCCAGAGAGGGCTCAAGGTGGTCGGGGTAGGCTATGGCTGGCTTGTGGCCACTGTGGCCAAGCTATTGCTAGCTGTGGCTGGCTGAAGTTGGCTGTGGCCGGCTGAGAGTGGCCACAGGTGGCTGTTCCTAGCCAAATTTGGCCAGATGAAGCTAGGTGAGGCCAGGAATGGCCCAAGCTAGGTAGAAGCTGGCCAAAGCAAGCTAGGATGCCTTGAGGATGACAAAGGGTTGCTAGACTGGACTGCTGCTGGCCTTATTATGCTGCTGATGGCCAAGTTTGGCCACTGGTGGCCGGCTGCGGCTACTGCTAGCATGGCCGGGGTGGCCATGGCCGGCTAGGACTGGTCAGGACTGGCCAGAGCTGGACAGTTAAGGCTAGGAGAGGCCAGATCAAGCTAGGTCGGGCCAGGATAGGCTAGGGTAAGCCAGGGATGACTGGAGCTTGGTAGGGGATGGTGTCTAGCTAGAGCGGTGGCCAACACTATAGAGGAAAAAGAAAAACTCTCTCTCTCTCTAAGCAAGAGAAAGGATTTTTCTGAAAACATTTTTCCAAAACCTTCTCGAGGCAAACTTGAATTTCCGAAGCTTTATTTTCAAATTCGAAGAAAACCTAGACGTGACTTGTTCGAGGTTTAGGAATTCTTTTTCACACCAGCAAAACCAAGCAAAGCACCAAGCACAAACCCATTCCATTATTTTCTAAAATATAGAAAAGCACATTTTATTTAGTGCTTTCCAATAACAGCCCAAAATACAAATTTTAGGGTGTTATACAGTGCTGGGGCAGGGCGGCGACGGCGGGGCAGGGACTTCCTCACAGTGACGGCGGGGCCAGGGGTGCCCGCGCGCCCGCGTGCTAGGGGCCACGCCTGGCGGCTGCTGGCCGCTTGCGGCGGGGCCAGAGGCCATCACACGCGTGCGCCCGCTCGTCCTGGTGGGCAGCCAGGGGTGGCGTCTGCGTGCTGGCGGCCAGCATGGCTCACGCGCCTGCGCGTTCGTGTTGTCCACGCGCCCTATCGGCGCTGTTCCTACGGCCTTTGGGGCCGGATCACGGCGATGCTCGGACCACAGCCTTCAAGGCTGGTAGCTGGCATGGGTCCGGGTTAGGGCCCATGTGGGCCTGCTGGATCTACCCGTTGGAGGTCAAGGTGGCCATGGCAGCGGCCTGTACAGGCCTGCTCGTCCATGCCTGCGGCGGCGGCCTATGGAGGCCAGCTCTTCCATTTCCATGGTGTTCCGTTGGTCAGATATGCTCGTCTGTGGGACGGCAGTGACCACGTTCATGTGCCTTCAAGGCAACATCGTTTGTTTGGCGCTTCAGGGCCATTTTTCAGGTGAGGGGAGGCAGAGTCTTCCTTGCATCACCGCAAGTGCTATGTGTATGTTCAGAGGAATCGATTTCCAAACCTTTCTCACCTTCTAGCTCTATAGAACTCGTGCTGATAACGTGTTGTAAATCAATTCGCGAGCACACACAAGCACATTATATAAACACAGTAGGAACACAATATGAGACACAGATGTAGGAAGTAAATCCCATACAAGTATGCAGTAACAATATCCATCAACTACATTTTTAAATTTAAGTTATGCTACTCATAACCGAGGAGTAAGTCTCATCGTAATCGATGCTAGGTCTCTGCATGAACCCTTGTGCCACAAGCCTCGCTTTATATCTTACTACCTGGCCATGTTCATTCCTCTTCTGGAGGAAGACCCATTTGCATCCTATAGGGATGACTCTTGGAGGTGTTGCAACTGCAGGTCCAAAACCTCTCTTTTGTAAAGCGAGTGCAATTCTGCCTCAATTGCTGCTTTCCATTGCTCCCAATCTGAGTGCTTCTGGCACTCTATCATAGACTTTGGTTCTGGATCTGGATCCATTGAATCAGCAATTTTGGAGGCAAAATATATGTTAGCAACTGTGGTCTTTCTTTTGTATTACTCTCCCATCTCCACATAATTAGTGGCGATCTCTTCAGGATCGTTTTCCCACTCATTGTGATTTCCCATAACAATTGAGTTAGGGCATTCCGATCTCCCAATGTGATATTGTGCACACGATGCATTGGGGTTTCAATCTTCAGGATGGGGTCCTTCAGGGACCGACTCGACTTCAGGTCGAGTTGCCACTTCAAGGGCATTCTCAACTTCAGGTTAAGCTTCTTTAATTAATTCTTTGAGTGATGCAAGTGGCTCAATGACTCGTCTTTGTGGACGTCTCCCTGGGACCTTGTCCTGAGCACCCGGAGGTCTCCCCTCTTCCTAGGATTAGGGAAGGCTGTAGAGTTAGTAACCTTCTGGGGTACTTGAACTCTCTCCGGCGCATTTACTGCAGGTATATGCGACCTTGTCACTCTCTTGTGATCAGTGAAGGCATCTGACAGCTCATTTGCATGCCCTTGGAAATGTATGATTCTCTGAACTTCTAGTTCAGATTCACTGGTGCGTGGGTCTAAGGATTGCAACCCAGTTGCATTCCATTTAATTTCTCGACATTCTTCTAGATGCCTATCTCCCCCTAATGGTGGGAAATGGTCTTCATCGAAGACACAATCAGCGTACCGAGCTGTATGAAGATCCCCAGTCATAGGATCCAAATACTTGATTATGGACGACGTCTCATAACCAACGTATTTCCCCAACTTCCGGTGGGGTCCCATTGATGTACGCTGAGGCGGTGGTATTGGCACATACACAGCGCAGCCAGATATACGCAGATGGGAAATACTTGGTTCTTTTCCACGCACCAACTGTAGGGGGGATGTATCATGATATGCAGTTGGCCTGAGTTGAATTAGTTCTATTGCATGCAACACCACATGGCCCCAACAACTGGTTGGTAGCTTACAATTCTGCAACAACGGCCTGGTAATCAACTTGATCCTCTTGATCAAGGATTCTACTAGACCATTTTGTGTGTGGACATGTGATACTGAATGCTCTAACTTAATGCCCATGGCTAAGCAATAATCATCAAAAGCCTTCGACCTGAACTCACTAGCATTATCCATCCGAATGGACTGAATGCGGTTATTAGGGAAACTTGCTGTTAGCCTGATTATTTGGGGAATGACATCACCATCAACCTTTTTTAAAAAAATTAAAATAGGGTTGAACACAGTCCTGGTTTCTCTAAACAAAATTAAAACTAAACTGAAAAAGGGAAAATATGAATGAATTAAAATAGGGTTGAACTTACCGCCGCACCACTCTTGCAAAATTAATATGAAAATAATATTAAAAAGCTTTGCTGCAGGCTAGGTTTGGACTCCATACCTTACAATGGACAAAAGAGACCTTACCACCAAGACCATTGGTCCTTTCTGCCATATCTTGTTCTTCGTTATTTTAGTACAATAGGTACACATACATGTCTACGCATCTGAACTGGCATTATGACATCACCATCAACCTTTTTTTAAAAAAAATAAAACACCAACACTGATGCTCGGACCCTACATATCATTCGGACATAGACCTTTTCATATGAGTTTTCAATAGAAAAATAAATTAATTAAATACTAGAAAATAGAGAACATGAACACTAGCTTTTCTCTTTTTAATCTGTAGTCAAAATTTCTAACAAGTTTTTCTCCCTCATGCTAACTCTAAATGAGATGATTCTTTTTCCTAATTTCTTCTAAAATTATGATCTACCAATCCGGAGCATTTGTTTGGATGCCAATTATATGTTTCTTAGTTTAATTTATATGGCTTGTTTTCATTCTCATGTATATATAGAAAGCACATTGGGAAGCAAACATTAAATTTGTTTTTTATACTCTAAACTTTCCCCACGTGGAATAGGATACATAGATACTGTTGTGTGTAAGTTTTAAAGTTTTTGAAACCAATTTACTATCCATTGCTCATAAATTGTACATCTCTCAATTGGTAATATGAAACTTTATGAGAGATGTATCAATTTGTGAACAACGTACACGTTCACTTTGTTAGAATGATTTCAAAATTTTATGGCAAGCTTATACACTCATATTACGCCCCTATACCAATTCTTTGGATTTTTAGATGAGTTTATGATATTAATGTTTTTTTGTCGAGGTCACCAAAATAGAAGTTTGAGTAACGTCTAAAATTGGAATGACTTCTCGAGTAGTGACCAAAACGAAAATTATAGATCTCGATGAGTTCTAAAATTTTGTAGTTGCCGACTTTTTCATTTGAATTCAATAATAGTCTTAAATAATAACCATAAACATTATTATAAATTATAAATATAATAAATACTGGACCCTAATGGGCTGAAACCTCCAAATTGATCCATTACTATGGTTGGCCCATTATTTTTTGGCCATCGATTCCAGCTTCTGGAGAATTTAGAGATTCAGGGACGGTTTGCACCCAGCCGCCGTCCCGTTCTACTGTCACAACCCTCGATGTCCGTCACCTGCGCCTGGTGCCGTCGTGCGGCAACCACCCTACCACCCATCCTCCTGCGCCTCTAGCTGCAGCGGCGGCCACCCCCCACCTTTGATTCATGCGATCTCCTACCACCATCAACGAATCTACCGAAGGTCGCCATGTGCCTCCTGCCGTTGGCAATCGCGACATTGTTCACCTGCTCCTCCTGCCGTTGCCATCATCCACGCTGTCTCGTCTCATAGATCTGCAAACACTACAATCCACCGGTGCACATGCAAGTGTTTTAGATTCAATTCTCATCTCCCTAATCTTGTTTTTCTTCTTTTGATGCAATAGAATTCCTGGTCAAGGATCTGACACCCACATAATGTAGAAGGGTTACTTAGAACTATGTTTCAATATTACACATAAAAAAGTATTACAAACCATGTGTTACTTTGTCCCATGCTACGCTACCATAATGTAGAAGTGTTACTTAGAACTAAAAAAGTGTTACAGTGGATTATTATTGTAGCACTTGGCAAGTGTTCTGATAGATAAATAAATGTGTTACAAACTATGTGTTCTACCATTGCATGAAGTGTTACTAGAGAAAAAAAGTGTTACAACAAAAGTCATTGTAACACTATATAAATGTTATAGTAGACAATTAAATGTGTTATATAGTAACATGACCTATTAGAACACAAACCAAAACGTGTTACTAAAAAAGCTCATAACACTTTTTCAATCCTACAGTAACACAAGTTGGTGTTACAATATCCCTGTTGTGTAGTAGTGGGCTAAGCGTGGTCGAGAAACCCAAGAATATGTCACCATAAGCCGATGCCGCTTAGTAGTTTCGGTCAGCTGTGAGCCTCCAGCAAAAGTACCTGGTTGGGTGGACAGTTTTACTTCTTCCAAGAGGTCATAGAGGCGATCGAATTTGATTAGTACCTACATTTTCAACGATCCAGTAATTTGGCGCACCCAGGCATTACCGTGAAGCGCCATAGCGACCGTTACCTTCTTCTTTAGGGGGTTTACATCCACATAAATATGTCGGTCTAGAGGAAGGTGAACTCTCCATTTCCCAGAGCGAGATCGTGACAGCCCGAAACACAACGACCACCGCCCGTTCACCGGACCAGAGCGTCAGCCTGTTTTCAGTTCGCGCCTGCCACTCCCACTGCACAAGTTCCTGGGGCAGGGGGTGGATGTCACCCCAAGCCACACGTACCAGACAAATGCACGTCGCAGTTTCACCATTGCCTCAATTGCCAAGGGAGACAAACATAAGGCGATGGACATGTGCACTGGGATGGCTGACATTGTCACCTTCACCATTACAAAGCAACCGACAGCATTGGGCATGCTACCATTCCATTCCATTTTGGCATACACCGCTGACGAGCGGCTGTTCTTCTAATCTCTTGAGTCTACATACCGAAAGTGGTATGCCAGGATAACGACAAGGAAACTCCTCAATCCTATGCCAGCTTCAACACACTGAGTCATGATCAAAAACAAGGAAACTCCTTGTTTGTTCGGAGGTGTGGAAAGAAAGAAATGCTAGAATCTTTGAACACAAGGAATCCACCACTATACAGTTACTCCAGTGTTGGGTGATAGAATCACACAAGTGAAATATGAAGTGAAAACGATATGCAGATTGCAATTATATTTCATTCTGTCCCAAAAGTTTACACCCCAGGGGGTATTTATAGACCTCTCGCTTCGCTACTCAAGAAAAACTTACAAAATTGATCAAAATGTCTCCTATACATTTAGCTAGAAAAACACATTGGCGAAGTGGTGATACACACTTTGCCCTTATCCTTTTGTCCCTTCAAACAACTTTGGTCTTGATCATGATTTTGTCTTCGCAAACAGCCTTACTGACCCTTCGCGCAAGCCGCCACGTCAGCTTCGCTGGGTACCTGGAGTTTAGCGAAGCCACCTTCGCCAGATAACCTGAAACATGTAAAAGCACATATGCGAGGTCCAAAGTAATCGTAACGAAGTATCTAGATCATCTTCGTCGAACATTATATCATTTCAAATGTCTATAACGAAAAGTTTGTTATCAACTCCAAAGTTTGAGATGGAAGTTTTGATGTCAAAGTTGTTCCCCAACAGCAGCACCTCGTGGGCGAAGGCCTACTCCAAAGGTCTAAATTCTGCGAAGTTTATTTAAACTTTGCCTGACAAACGCCGTCCAAACTATGGAGTTGGCCTGTCAACTTTTAAATTTTGAATCTAATGGCTAGTTTTGACTGTTTGACTGGACCCGTCTATAAATAGCGATGCCCCCCTGGAGCCATCATTTTCAGAGGAGGGAAAACTCTGCTAAAATTTTTCTTGAGCTAAAAAGTTTTAGATAGTTTTTCTTGACATCTGTTGCTTTTGTTTGTGTTTTCTTGAGCTCTCAGGCGAAGTGTGTTTGACAACTTCGGCGAGGTTTGTTTCGTTTAACTTTTATGCTTTGTGATCTTGTCTGGGTTGTTTTGATTTTTTAATTTTATAGATGTCTTTGTGAGACTTACAAGATCAAGTTCAATCTTAAGAGAGCTCAAAAGTTGATAATGATAGTTTACCTATGGATTCTGATGAAGAAAATCTTGATGATGTTGATGCGTCTGTCGAAGATTTGATCAAGGAAGAAGAGGGTTTTACCTTGACTTTTGGTAAAACTTTGTTTGAGAAGAGTCATCTTGATGAAATAGTTTGCTTGAAGATTGTTGAGCGTGATCAAGTAAGAGTTCCTGATCCTGAGGAATCTAATCCGAAGGCTTATCCTGATGAGTGCACTATCTACCAGGAACTGTTTACCGCTGGTCTCCGCTTCCCTTGTCAAGACTTTATCGAAGATGTGCTTAAGGCTTTCAATATTCAGATGCATCATTTGACATGTAGTTAGGCTAGCGCAGTTTGTCCGGGCTGTGAGATCTCTGGAGTGCAATACTGATATTGCTGCTTTCTGTGAACTTTTTGAAATGCATACTCAGTTCAAGGAGTTTATGCTTGATTGTCGGGTGATCACTAAGTATTTTGCTTGTTCAAGTTTTAAAACGGCTCGTAATGCCGTTCAAGGTTCTCCGGCAACTAGGAACAAGTGGGGTACTGGAGATTGGTTAAGATATTGGTTTTATCATAAAGTGCCCATGGTTGAAGAGCAGGACCCTGTTACGAAGTAGATGGTGAAGAAATATCCGATGGCTGCTAGGATGGAGGTTGAAAAGTTTAAGCTATCTCCGTCTTTCCCTACTTCCATGATATTTTAGACTGTTGTTAAGGCATACAAGTGCACAGCTTCGCTATAGTGTGCTAGAGATCTTGTGGAAGATTATGCTGCTGCTAGGATTTGGCCATTGAAGAAAGGATGGTCTTTTCAACGTTTTTATCCTAAAAAAGTTCAAGGTATAAACTACAAGTATCCAGATAATGATTTTCATCGTCCACAGACTTCTGCTACTGATGAAGATTTTGTGAAATCTGTTGAGAGTCGGGCTGAAGATTTAGTTGGAAAATATGTGTTGAGTGAAAAGAATAACATTGATAAGATTCTTGGGGTGACTATAAACGTTTGAACAGGGTTTTTGAGGTTGCACAGGTTGAATATGACGAACGGCCTCCTCCTACTTATCGTCTTGAGAAGAAACAAGGTAAAAAGAAGGAGAAGGAGTCTACTACTCAGGCTAAAGGAAGTAAGCGAAAGGCTGGTCCTAGCAAGGTTATTGCTAAGATATTGAAGAAGAATCAATGTCCTTCTGTCTTGCTTGATGCTGAGAGCTTGACGCTATGCTGGAGCGAAGCTTAGATATGGAGGGAAATTTGGTTGTTGGTTTGGGTGGTTCTGCAGAAGAAGATGTTGGTATTTCCAAAGTTGTTGGTGATGTTTGTGTTTTTGAGTCTCAACATGTTGAAGAAGAGGTTAGAAAAATTACTATGGTTTTTTCTTCTAGTGGTTTTACTCCGTCGTTGCTTACTCCACTGAGTGGTGTATTACAGAATATGTAGGGTCAAAATTTGTCTGCCAAGGATTCTGCTAGAGTTGCTAATGTCAAAAGTTTGGTTTCTAAAAAAGAAAGTTCTAAAAAGAAAACTTTTGTTGAGGGTTCTCGAAGAGCTGCCGATCCTATTTTGCCAAGACTTGATATTGAGGCTCCTGTCATTGGGTCTCATGATAAGAATGTTGATGCTAGGATGACTACTTCGCTTGAAGACCCTGCAATAGTTGGGGTTGGCGAAGTAGGTATCCCAAATGTGGCGAAAAAGGTTAGTGGCTCTAGAGTTTATTCTCTTAATCTTGAAGAGAGTGATGACGAAGTTTATGATGAGGAGAGTAATGATGAACGGTTGGTGCGCTTGTCGAGCTCCACTATTCATGTTGAATCTGGCCAAAAGGTTGATTGCAATTTGGGAGAACGCATTTCTACTAGTAAGTAAAGTGTTTTTATATCTAACTTGTTTGGCTTGCGCTGTCTTATTTTGCTTAATCCTTAACTTTTGTCTCTTTGTAAAAACTATTTTTCCTCATGCACCGTCTTCTCCTCAGAAGAGTGTTGACTTTAGTAAGATGAAAAATGTTCAGCAAGATCCTTTAACTCCTGTTGTCCCTGCTGGTGGTGAGGGAGAAATTTCTAATGCTCTAAAGCGGGGCTTAGAGTTTTGCCAAGAGAAAAGTTTAGGTCTTGATTGTTTCAAGTTTATAGGTATTGGGGCTGATAAACTTTGGATGATGCCTCGCACTTCTGAGGTTCAGCTATCAAAGTGCATAGATGAGGCTTTCATTGTCCCTGATGCGGAGCTTGAAATAGCGAAGAAGCCTTTGCTCAAAGTTGCTGACGCTGGCTTATCTATGATATACAAAGGTTCTCTCTTGATGAGAGGTTTGCGGATAGGCCTAGAAGAAAAAGAGAAAAACTTTGCCCTTCGCGAGCATGATTATCAAGTTGAGATCCAAAATCTGAAGGAGCAACTTGGAGACAAATAAAAGGGGAGAGTTGATGCCATGGAAGCTCATAATAATTTGGAGACTAGGTTGATTAGTGCTCTTGCTGATGTTGAAAAAAGGAAGATGATATGAAGCAGGGATGGACCTACAGGGTATGCAAGGTGGGCCACTGCATACCTTGTGGTCCACCAGTCATAGACCCCGGATATGAATCTTTTAGGAAAAAAATAAAAAAGAGTAACTTCTAAGCGCGTCCGTCTCGGGATCTCAGCGTATGTTCCGCTTCCTCCATGATTGCACATGCGTAGCCATGACTCGAGCATTGAGGAGTCGAGGGAGAAGTAGTAAATGCGCCGCCGCTGACTGCTGGGTGCCTGGGCTGCGATCAAAAGCAAAATCCGCCGATCCGAAATCCTACGAGGTCAAGGCGGCGATGACCGACTGGCTTAGGCAATCCGCTGTCCGCTCTCCCCACCCTCCGGCCGTCCGGCGTCTGGCCTACGCTGCTTTGCTGATGCACCCTGCCCCCTGGCCGTGTGTCGCTGCGACCGCGATCCGCTCCAGCGTTTTGGTCGCGATCCGCTTGGGACAAGACGACAAGGCATCCGTACACAGGTAGGTAATATCAATATCGCATGTGAGGTTTGTTTCACTTTCAGTTTTGCACTTTTGGTAATTGATAAATTATTTTTCAGATTTGTTGAATGATGAAGACTAAGAGAAGCAGAGACATTCAATCCTTTTTTAGCAAAGCAGCAAAGAAACTGACTGTAGGTGCTTTGAACCCTGCCCTACCTCCAGTTGAAACTATTGTAGAAGAGCAGTATCATGGAGAAGGAATAGAAGATGAAGATATTACACAGACAAAAAGGCACGAAGTGTATGACATGGTGTACTTGCTTCTCAAATTGGTATTACTTTTACCAGTGGCAACTGCGAGTGTTGAAAGGGTTTTTTCTGCATTGGTTATAGTGAAAACAAAATTAAGGAACAAGCTAGGTGATATTATTCTGGATGGTCATCTACAAACTTTTATTGAGCAGGATATTTTCTTTCAAGTTGATGAAGATGATATAATTGAGACATTCATGTCAATGAGAAAGCGATGGATCAACAAGTAATATTGTAAGTCTCTTAAATGGATATATTTTAAAGTATTTTGTATTTAATTTAAACAATTTATATGGTTTTAGAACATGATTGTGCTAAATGAAAATATGGTTTTTTTGAATTGCATAAGAAAAAAGTTCACTATGCATACCCAGAGGTAAAAACCTAGGTCCATCCCTGATATGAAGAACATTGTTGCAGAGAATGAAAAGTTGAAAGAAGATGCGACGTATTGAGAGAAAATTGGCAGAACAGGACAAATTTTTCTTCGATAACTGCAATCATTTTTGGGAACTCTATTTTGAAAGCTATGATAAGTTTGGAGCTAGGCCTGGGGAAAAATGTTGGGATCTTGGTGACCGTGATAGTTTCTTTAGTTGGCTTTGCCGCCTACGAAGATTTGTCCCGAGTCATGGAGACCACTGTTGATATTGGGGTTTACTATTCTACTTGTGCTTTGTTTCACTTGATGAGACAAAGCCAGGATCCCTTATTTGCGTAACTTTGTGATGACCAGTACAAGTTTCCTTCTATGGATATCTTGACTAATGTGTCAAAAGCTACTCAAGTGTTGTGTAACAAGTATCTTGAGCAGTATTGGAGGTCTGGTGGTCGAGCTCACTGTTTTGATAAAGCTAAGGAGAAGTTGCAGAAGGTATGCAATGTATTTAGCTTGTTGTGGTTTTTTCTATTCTTTGTGTCTAACTTTTATATTTTTGCTTGTTAGCAAATTGCAAAAGAGGTGGAGGCTGCTCAGAAGGAGGCCGAGGAGATTGCGAAGAGGGAGGCCAGAGCTAGGGGTCAAAGTGGTGCTGGATCAAGCAATGTTAGCGGTGGCCATCCTTAGGTTCTAGTTGTCTTTTCTTTTGTGAGATGAGGAAGTTTTAAGATACATTGGTTTTTAAGTTATCGTCTTTGTAAAATATTGCGAACACATGGTTTTTACATAACCATTGTGGAGCACCCTTGTTGTGTGATGAGCGATTGTCAACATGCCAACACTTTGGTGTGTGCTTGGTTCGGTGGTTCTTCTAATCCCCTGGCACAGGGTTATGTATCGAAACAATATCTCTTGGCTTCGTGATGTGCAGGTGTGGAGTCCGGAGGCGGTGGCAGCGGTCGGGAGAGAAGGTCAAGTAGGGCGTGCCATGCTGACAGACCGGTTGCGGTGAAGGGTGGACGCAAGGTTTGGACCAAGGGACCAGACGGCCGGGTGGCCAGCCACGGTGGCTGACATTTGGAACATCGACGAGCGCAAGTGTACACGATAGGGGACGCGTACGGGCTACACTACTCGCGGACGGTTTGGTGGTTTGCCCTCAAAACCATCGGCGACGGTTTGGTGGTTTGGCCTCAAAACCATCAGCGTGGGATGCGTACATGGTATCATACTCACGGATGGTTTGGTGGTTTGTCCTCAAAACCATTGGCGGTGGGTTTTCTAGGTTTGGGCCTCAAAACTCGGGCGGAGGTCCCGATGCGGACGGACGGCACGTGGCGGCAGCGGGGAGATCGCTTCAGAGCGAGGCTACCGGTGAGGAGGCGCGGTGGCCGTCAGATCAGAAAAACTTGAGTTGGACCATAATGCCCCTGGCTAGGTGGTTCTCTCTTAGAATGTCTAGGGGTAGAAGTAGAATTGTGTAATAAGACTATAAATAGGAGGGACTGCCTCCACTCAGTCTCACCTCTCCTATTCTTGTGTCAGGGTTTTCCAGTCTCTAGTCTTTCAAAGTGTGTGAGGTCCACTGAAAAACATTTTGTAGTGAATTTGTTCATGAGAAGAGCACCCCCTAGTGTGCTCGTGCCCTCTGGGCTTTTACCTTCATGTGAAATTTATGATGAATTTGTGTTCTTGTTATTCTTGAGGTGTTCATCACGAGTCTCTCTTCCCCCTCCTATTTTGTGTTCTGATTTCTTTGATTCTACACTATTTGAGTCCATTTTTCTTGTGTTGACTCATGCTATGACATGAGAGGATCAATCCCACTGAAGGGTTTGACATAATTCCTCACGAGCAAGTAGATCGATGAAGATTTGTGTTCATGGCGATTTCTTGACGGGTTTTCATTCCTTTTTTGATTTCTCTTGATTTGTGTCAAATTGGGCCATGACCTTTTAGAAGTAGCCTCCCTATTGCCTTGTGACCCTACGGTTAAAATTTTGTGGCAATCGGAGTTGATTTGAATAAGAAATTGAATTTTCTTTGTTCTGGGTAATTTTCGCGTGATTCTGTTCGGTACTACCAGTAGTAACACCAGTACTACCGGTAGTGCATTTATGAGCAGTCAAGGGCATGTTCGACTTGGGCTAAAAATATTCCCTAGAACTTCCGGTCACTGTCAGTACTACCGGTTGGTCTACCTGTACTACCGGTAGTACACCGGAGACGCTGTTTTCGGTCGTTGCTTATCCGTTTGGTCTCCGATTCGCTTCCGGTTTGTTGTGTTGGTTTTGTGGTATCCTGCTGTGTTCTTAGGGAACATCCACCCTCTCAATAGGGTTGTGGACATCATGGTTTGTTTATTGTTACTTGGGTTGTTTGCCGAGCCAAGGACCTAAAGTTTCAAAAGAAATTTGAGGCTCCCATTCACCCCCCTCTGGTCGCCGTATCCGGTCCTTCAATTGGTAACGGAGCCGGTTAAGGATCACTTCCACCTTAATCGTTCTGTGATCCATAGAAGGTGACATGGCTTTGCAACACCGATCGGGTAAGCTGCCCTAATTTAATGGGGAGAACTACTCGTACTGGAAGATTCGAATGCAAGCGCATTTACAAGGGATCAATTGGCGTGTTTGGGAGATCATTGAGAATGCTGACTACCAGGTGCTTGATGCATGTGTCAATCAAGAGCATATCAACCAACACATTGCTAACAACATTTCCCATGCTAAGCTTTACGATGCTTTGTCGATTTCTGAGTTTGATCGTGTTTCTGATTGTCGTACCGCTCGAGAGATCTAGAGGAGGCTTCAAAGCTTCCATGAGGGTACAACCCATGTCAAAACCAGACTCTATGAGATGTACAAGCGGGAGTACGAGAACTTCACCCAAGTTGATGGGAAGTCCGTTGATTCGATGTTTTCTCGCTTTACCACCATTGTGAACAACATGCGGGCTAATAATGCAGCTATGCCCTATGACGATCATCAGAGAGCACTCAAGCTTCTATATGCTCTAGATCGGAGGGTTTGGGAGGTCAAGGTGCAGGTGATCATTGAATCGGCCAACTACGAGACTCCCACCGTGGATGAGCTGTTCAACAAGCTCAAGTCACCGAGATCGACCTCCAGATGCAGGCGAGGATCAAGAATCCGTCAGCCCCAACCATGGCTTTGGTGTCAGGTAACGCAAGTTCAAGTTCAGCTTTGACTAACCCATTACCTTTGTCACTTGTTGTGTCTTCTCTTGTGTCTACAATAGAGGAGCAGATGGAGGCTCTTGAAGATGATGAGTTGTCACTGGTCATCAGCCGGTTTTCACGGTTTCACAACAACCGCTTGAACCACCGGTGTGGTGGTCCAAAGGAGGGATGCTACAGGTGTGGAGACCTCGACCACTACATCACCAACTGCCCCAAGAAGGACAAGCCCTCCAACAAGTATGACTACACCAAGCACAAGGACAAGCGCGAGCACACCTCCACCAAGCGCAAGGGCAAGCGCGAGCACACCTCCTCCAAGCATAAGTCCAAGGGAGGGTCTAAAAAGGAAGTTCTCAGGAAGCTCCTCGAGAAGCAACAGGTAGAACAACAAGCCATCCTCGATGCCCTCAGCGATCATGAGAACTCCACCGATAGTGACTCCTCTACTTCTAGCAATGACAACTCAAAGCGCAAGATCAAGGAGAAGTTGGGTGGACTTTGCTTCCACGCTGAAACCACCAAGCAAGGCTTTTGTACCATGGCGCTTGACGAGGAGGTCAACCATGGATCTAAGGTGTCGGGCAGTGATTGTGATGCACACAGCAATGACTCCAAATCTGAGGTATCACTTTCTACTGATGAGCTTGCCGCTGAGGTTGAGAGAATGACAGATATTTTGCTGAGTCAGGATAAATTGCTTAAGCGTGCTACTTGTGAATGCAATGACTTCAAGCATAAGCTTCTCATAGCCTTAGATGAACTTGAGCGCGCAAAGAAGGATAGAGTCATTGTGTCTGATGAGACTGAGTGCGATGAATGCGCTGTTCACATGTCCAGTCTTGTGTCCTTGTAGTCCAAGTACTCTGATTTGGTTGAGAAGTTTGATAGGGCTAGAGCTGAACCTATTTTGTCAGGTCCTTGCAAGTCATGTGCTGAGTTGTGCTCTGAGCTTTCTGAGAAAGCTGCTAGGATTGCTTTGCTTGAGAAGTCTGGTGCATATGGTTCTTGTAACAACCCAAAAATTTGAACTACAAAATTTTTCGACAAAACCCTGAGTGATGTGGTGCGACATGTCATCATCTACCCCTTACATATGCATCAACCCTAGCATGTCATGCATGGCATTCATATGTTGCAAATTAATTAACATCTCATAACAATGCACTATGTTCACATGTTACATTTTAATGTTTCAATAGTTCAATCATCATGTTGCATTAAAAGAGTGAGTTGGATTCTTATTTGGTTTATGTGTTGATTATTAAAAATGGCAACATAATATTTATTTTGACAAATAAATATTAAGGGAATAATACCCTAGCTTTATTTGGGCCATTTTCACCACAGATATATATATATAAGTATATATAAAAATGTATTTGAAAATGAAAAAGGAAAAGAAAAGGAAAAAGAAAAGAAGGAACCGGCCCGAGCAGCCCAGCAAGGTGGCCCAGCCGCGCTTGCCAGCACGATCGTCCGCGCGACCGCGCGCTGCGCGGCCCAACCAGGCTGACGGCCCAGCAAGAGCCCCACGCGTCCACGCGCCGCGCCGAGCCGCCGCAGCCGCTGACGATAGGGTCCCGCGGTGGGACCCACATGTCATCGCACCCGCTGAGGTCACCCGACCGGCCGTGCGTGCTCGCGTCAGCACTGTTCCCTCGTGTCGCCTCGAAGCAACCTACTCCGCCGTGTGTTTTGGTCACCGCCGGCACTTCGAGCAGGTATTGCGTGACTCCAATCGCCCATCTACGCCACCAATTAGAGCCGGAGTGACTCGGTGTGAAGTGTACATCGAGCGCCGTCGCCATCGAGCCGCCGTCCGCCGTAGAGCTCGTCACCGGAAGCAAAGCTGCCGCCCTGAAGCCCATCAACGTGACCGTCGAGAAGTCCCGAAATCGATGGGCGGATTAATGGTGCCAAAGATCCATTGTGGCACCAGGAATCGAGGGTTTCCCCACCGCCGATCGCCGAGGAGGAACCCCGCGCTCGAGCCGAACTCGTCCGAGACGGATCACGCACTCGAACCGACCCTTGAGTTTGACCCTTCGACAAACCGACCCTCAAGACCATACCCCTCGAGACCGTAACCCTCGAGACCGTAACCCCTCAAGACCATAGCCCTCGAGACCATACCCCTCGAGACAGTATCCTCGAGACCATACCCCTTGAGAGCATACCCCTCGAGACCATACCCCTCGAGACCGTAACCCTTGAGACCGTAACCCTCGAGACCGTAACCCCTCGAGACCATAACCCTCGAGACCGTAACCCTCGAGATCGTAACCCCTCAAGACCACAGCCCTTGAGACCATACCCCTCGAGACAGTATCCTCGAGACCATACCCCTCGAGAGCATACCCCTCGAGACCATACCCCTCGAGACCTAACCCTCGAGACCGTAACCCTCGAGACCATACCCCTCGAGACCTAACCCTCGAGCCCTTTTTCTTTTCAGAAAATGGTTAAATCTTTGAAAATTCATAACTAATTCATACGAGCTCAGAAAATTATGATCCACATATCCAAATTTTCTATAAATCGAGCCCTATCTATCTAGGCTATGTTTGAGTGTATTTGGATCTTCTATTTTGCAATTGTTCTTTGTGCTAATCTATAGGGGTCGCTTCCGCGACCGTTAAATCTCGTTACAGGCTCGAGCGAGGACAAGTCTGACAACAATGACTACCAGGAGAAGTCTGACAGCTACGTCAGTGAAGGTGCCACACACCATCCAACCTTGTAGATCCTATTACGCATGGCAATTATAGTATGGCTAGTGCTTTAAATTCATGTTGCTATAATGCTATGCCTGTGCTAGGACTGCATGATAGAGTATTTATTTGATGAGCCCTACCTTGTTGTAAACTATCACCTGCTTACCCGCTGTTATGATAGCCACCTGCTTATCTGCTATACTTATATTTTTATACTTCACTCGCTTACATTTTGATGCGACGTGATGAACCCGGGGAAGGCCTGGAGGGTGCCAGGCTGGATGTGTGAGTTGATGTTTCAGATGGGCATGTGAGCTAATGATGTTGTATCCGGGTTTGGGGTGGAGCTTACGGCAGGGAGTAGGGTGAGGGTTGAGTCGATCGAGCCGGGATCTACGATGAGCTTTTGGAGCAAGTCTTGCCAGGGAATAGTTCTGGACATTCCCATGAGAGGAGCCTGTGGCGGGCTAACTGAGATGTGATGGTGGTCCTTGGGTGTGATCCTCTGAGAGGTGGAGCCCGGGATGAAGGTGCCGTGGTAGCACGTTAAAGATAAACCCTGATGAAGATATCCCGGTTTGGTCAAATCTAGGAACTGTTGCGCTGGTATCCGGATCTAGGAATCTCTTGCTTTCCACTCGCTCTCCATGGGGTGGAGACGGCCGAACCACTAGATAGGTCGATGCCACTACTGCTAGGCGAGAAGTGATAGGAAGGTATATGCATGGGATGGAGCTAACACCCTACCGAGACGATCATGGCACCCCCTTCGGGAGTGGGTACATGGCATGGCATCCTCTACGGGAGCGGATACATGCTCTCTTCACAGTTCCAGTGATCCAGTGCTGGATGGTAGAGTGGCATCGCCTATGGCAGTAGGCGCCCAAAATCTGCCTAGGTGCGCGCGTGCATCGATGATGGTTATCTGGTGGATTAGTGAAACCTCTGCAGAGTGTATGGTGGATCGATCGATACATACGCCGAATCTTCGGCTATGGACCTTTCCTATGTTTCGCATGCACCGGACTAGTGAGTGGAGTGTTCTACCTTCCTCTGAGTGTGATTTTCTGGGCGTGAGCCAGTTTGAGGGCTGCGGGCCGCTGAGGCAAGCCAAGAGGGAGTTGGCTTGTCGACCAGAGTCTGAGAGGGTGTTGGGGGAGATGAGATGATGTTACAGATATGGGTGGAGATAGATGAAGGGAATGGGTTTGTGTTTAAAACTTGTTTATTATACTATTGTTTTATATACTTGAACAATTCATAGGAAAACCCCAGCCTTATAGGTTCCTTTTGAGATATCCTTATTTTTGCATCCACTTCCACAAAGCAATGCATAGGATGGGAGTGTGGCCAGTATAAATCGTACTAAAAATTTGGTTTCAGGTTCAAGGAGTGAGTATTCCTCTAGAGAGTACAGCGATTGAGGGTTTCATGTCTACGCTCAAGTTGGAGAGAAGAAGATAGCTTTCGCACCTCAAGCTTTTACTGTTATGCTGCATGAACTCTGATTCCGCCCTGTGGAGATGTAATAAGTTATTGTAACTCCCTCTATTTGCTCTCTTTTGTTCAATGTATGGACTATGGATTCAACTGTTATCGGGTAATGTGATTTAAATGGTCATATTACACTCCGCACTGTGGATTTTCCCTTCGC
This sequence comes from Bothriochloa decipiens, assembly GCA_023333625.1. Taxonomy (NCBI): domain Eukaryota; kingdom Viridiplantae; phylum Streptophyta; class Magnoliopsida; order Poales; family Poaceae; genus Bothriochloa; species Bothriochloa decipiens. The sequence goes on from CM041629.1 coordinate 42,632,670, forward strand.
GGAAATCAAGGTCGTTTCAGTTGGTATCAGAGCCATACTTGACCTTAGGACGAACCCTAGAAATGAACGTTAGTACAGGACAAAACCAGTTTTTCTTTCGGTTATATACCAACCCTGCATTTCTTCTTATGCAAGGCTTATCTATTGTTACTGACTTGCTGACCCTTCTTCCCTTTGAAACATGCAGATGACAAGCTTTGGGCCCCCGCTTGGACCGTTGAGCAGCATGCCCAAGGCTGAGTTCACCTATGAGGGACAGGAGTTCCCAGGCTTTTCGTACACCCTGCGTTGTGTTCTGGGAGTACTCGGAGTTCCTATCGAGGAGATCAGGTACACCTACACTGGAGCACCAGACTCAGAAGGAGGAATCAAGGGTTACGTGGTCACTCACCTAGAGATCCCTGCAAGTCAGACTCTGCCCTCAGTACCAGCTCTCCTGGAGATGACAATTGAGGACTCAATCGAGGAAGGAATCCAGGCTGTGTCACTCAAGGCCCTGCATGAAGTGATGAAGATCGCTTACGAGCACCTTCACAACACAGAGTTTCATCTACTTCCTTAGGCCCTAAACTCTCTCCTCACACCAGAGCAGCAGGATGATCTGGTCAGGCCAATCATCCTAGCTGAGACCAGTCTTTGCAATCGTGCCTCTGCAGCTCACCTCTTCGAGCAGAACCGCTACATAGAGCACCTAGAGAAGAAGAGACGCCTCGACCGTAACACTCTGATGGAGTACCAGGAGTTCTGCAAGCAGGAAGCTAAGGAGAAAGAAGGACTAGAGGCTACAGTCGCCCAGCTGAAGGACAAGCTCGCATGTCAAGCAAGGGCTCATAGAGCCGAGGTCGCTGACCTGCGAGACAAGGTTGAGGACATTGGGCTCCGAAACTACTACCTCGATGCAAGAGTTCTCCAGTTGGAGGGAGAGAAGTTGGACAAGGATATGGAGATCAAAGAACTACAGAAGAGAAGATGGGAAGATGGCAAGATCAACTTCACCGTGCAGTGTGAGAAGTCAATGCTCGTAAAAGCCCTGAAGAAAGCAGAAGCAAAAGCACAGTGCAACCAAGGCCATCTAATTGCCCTGATGATTCAGAACGAGACCTTGGTGGACAGGTACAAGAGACTCAAGACATCTTGGAAGAATGCCGATGAGAGACGCTACCAGGAGTACGCTGAGTTGCGTGACAGACTTCCTTTGTCATCCAGACGCAAGGACCCCTTTAAGGAAACTTTTCAGATTGGCCACTCTCTCTTGAGGCACGACCACTGTCCAGCTCCCACCAACCTGCCGCTTACCAAGGAGTTCGAAGAAGCTCAGGCTTATGTGAAGCGCCTTCACATGTCACATGAGGAGTTGATAGTTCTTGGCAACCGTTTTCACCCAGGAGTATACAATGCGCCGATGTATGAGTCAGAGTAGTGTGGGCCCTGCGTGGCCACGTCATGAGTTAGAAGTTGAGTTAGCTTGTATCCATGAGTTACCTTCTCGTAGTGCAAGTCTCGCACGTCATCTAGCGTAGCAGCTAGAGATGATGCCATGTAATGCAAACATGTAATGAATGATCAATCTTATCGCATTTTATGGCTCTTATTGCTTCTTTGTTTGAGTGTTGGATAGATTAAATGTTTTTCCTTAAATCGTTGAAATCATTTAATTATATTTAACCAATAAGTACTAAACAGTTGTCGACCCATGTCACAAATGTCTGCACATCGCTCCGCACGTCTGGGCAACCGTTCGCCTCCACCCGAACCCGAGCTTGGGCGTGGAAGACGCTATGGACGAAGGGGAGGTCGTGTTCCACCCATCAACCTCAACCAGGGTGGGAACGATCATGAGCGGACCCTGCCAGCAGGAAGTGCCGCTGGAGGAGGTGATGCCCATGGCAATGGACCTCCGCCTCAGCCAAACCCTCCGCCGCAGCCGATTCCGCCACCGCCACCACCGCCAAACCTGGCGGAAGTAATGGCACAACAGACACAGCTGCTTGCCGCTTTGGTCAATGGAGCCAATCACTGCTTCGGAGGAAATCCGAATGACTTCCAGAGGAAACTTGAGGGTTTTCTAAAGCTCAGGCCACCCACTTTCGATGGCACCTACAAGGAACTGCTGGAAGCTGATGATTGGCTTCACGAGATCAAGAAGAAGCTGGAGCTTACCACTTGTACCCCAGAGGAGCGAGTGGGGATCGCTGCTCACCACCTCACTGGAGATGCGCGTTCCTGGTGGGACAGCTACCGCCAAGCTCATGAGGACCCCGATCACATCACCTGGGATGAGTTCGTAGATGAGTTCATCGAGTACCATGTTTCAGAGGGAGTCATGGAGCAGAAAGAGGAGGAATTCCGTAACCTCACCCAGAAGGGATGTGACATCTGCGAGTACACCAACACCTTCACCAGTTTGTTGCGCTATGCACCTCTGCATGTCACGACTTCTGAGAAGGAGAAGATCACGCAATACAGGAAGGGTCTAAACCCCAAGATCAAGGTAGCCCTAGGAGGCACCAAGAGTCACACACTTCGTGACATGATCGATCATTGCATCCAGATCGAGAAGGACCAGAAGGAGGCAGGAGAAATGTCTAGAAGGGAGAAGAAGAAGTCCGAGGGCTTCTACCGTGACCATGAGCGTAAGAGGTTCCGTCGGGACAAGACGTCTAGCCGTCCTCATTACGGCAAGGACTCTACCTATGGCTCGGGTAGGAGTGGTGGTACCTACTCGGCTGACCACTCACGCTTATCCTGTGACCATCGCTCCTGCGACCGTTACTCTCGTGACCACCGCTCTCGTGACCGTGCTGGGAAGGATCGCTACCCCCGTGAGCACTCATCGCAGCCACGTCACAGGACTGATCACTCTGCACCTGTTCATGCTATGCCAAACTCAGGCAGCTGGAAGGCCGCTGCACCAACCCCCACGGGCAGTGTGCCGTTCACTTGCTTTGGTTGTGGCAAACCTGGCCACAAGGTGTTTGACTGTCCTGAGAAAACACCCGCACCTGCTGCACCCAAGTCGCAGTACCATAGATCCGCAAGCCGTGGCCATCTCACGCACATGAACGCAGAAGAAGCTCAAGCTGCCCCAGATGTTGTGTACGGTATGTTTCTTGTTAATGGCATTAAAGCATCCGTTCTGTTTGATTCTGGAGCTACATGTTCATACATCTCATCTAAGTTTGCACAAGAGAGTAGATACCTATCACTCCACGTTTGGAGCCTATAGTCACCAGTTCTCCTCTTGGTGAGATGAGAAGCACCCATATCTGCAAGAGAGTGAAGCTTTCTATCGAGGGTCTAACCTTTCGAGCTAACCTTACCCTTCTACCATCAAATAGTTTGGATGTCATCCTAGGCATGGATTGGCTTACCGAGCACAAGGGTTTGATTTCTTGTTCACCCAGATATGTTCAGATAACTCATCCTTCTGGCCAAGCAGTCAGATGTGCACCTCAGAAGGATAAATCAGTATCTGTTCTATGTGCCCTGAATGCACTCAAGTCATAGGAAGAATCTCAGAAAAGGGAGAAGACTCTCACGAATGTCCCCGTTGTCAGGGAATATGAGGATGTGTTTCCAGAAGAGTTGCCCGGCATGCCACCGGATCGTGACGTTGAGTTCATCATTGATCTTGTGCCCGGAACCGGTCCCATCTCTAAGCGACCATACCATATGTCAGTGGATGAGCTAGAAGAGCTCAAGAAGCAGTTAAAGGAACTTTCCGATAAGGGCTTTATTAGGCCTAGTGCTTCGCCCTGGGGATCACCTATTATGTTTGTGAAAAAGAAAGATGGTTCGATGAGGATGTGCGTTGATTACCGCAACCTCAATGCCGTCACCATCAAGAACAAGTATCCTCTACCAAGGATCGATGACTTGCTTGATCAGCTTCGTGGTGCTAAGTACTTCTTGAAGATTGATCTCAGATCTGGTTATCATCAAATGAAGATTCGAGAAGAAGACATTCCCAAGATAGCTTTTGTCACACGCTATGGGCAGTATGAATTCATCATTGTATCCTTCGGTCTCATGAATGCCCCGGCCTATTTCATGAACATGATGAACAAGGTGTTTATGGATGATCTTGATCAGTTTGTTATGGTTTTCATTGATGACATTCTGATTTATTCACCTTCTGCCGAAGAACATGAAGCACATTTGAGGATAGTGCTCGAGAAGTGGTCCCAACACCAGCTCTATGCTAAGTTCAGCAAATGTGAGTTCTATCTTGAAGAAGTTGCTTTTCTTGGTCATGTACTCTCAGCAGATGGAGTTGCTGTAGACCCTGCAAAGATAGAGGCTGTAAAAGAATGGGAACAACCTCACAATGTGTCTAAAATCAGGAGTTTCTTGGGATTGGTAGGTTACTATCGCCGATTCATTGAGAACTTCTCGAAGATAGCTCGTCCTATGACAAATCTCTTGAAGAAGATCAACGAGTTCGGATGGACACCGGAGTGTGAACACAGTTTCCAAACTCTAAAGGAGAAGCTAACCACCACACCTATCCTAGCCTTACCTGATATCACTAGCGACTTTGTCGTCTACTGCGATGCCTCTCACCAAGGGCTATGCTGTGTGCTGATGCAGAATGGGATGGTTATTGCTTATGCTTCCCAACAGCTAAAGGAGCACGAGCAATGATACCCCACGCATGATCTTGAGCTAGCAGCTGTTGTGCATGCTCTAAAGATCTGGAGACATTATCTTATTGGCAACAAGTGTGATATATACACCGATCACAAGAGCTTGAAGCATTTCTTCACTCAAGAAGATCTGAATATGAGACAGCGCAGATGGCTAGAGCTAATCAAGGACTATGACATGGAGATTCACTACCATCCCAGAAAAGCGAATGTAGTCGCTGATGCTCTTAGTCACAAGACCTATTGTCATGCCCTGTTCTTATCGACCCTACCACCTGAATTGAAGAAAGAGATTGAAGATCTTCATCTTGAGATAGTACCCCATGGGTTGTTGCACGAACTTCGTATCGAGTATAATCTCACCGAGCGAATTCGTGAAGCTCAAAAGAGTTGTGAAGAAATGGAGTACATTCATGGGTTGATGAAGCTAGGCTACAGCCCCAAATTCAGAGAAGATGAGCATGGAACCATCTGGTTCAAGGATAGAATCTGTGTGCCCAGCAACCCTGCTCTGCGTAAGGAAATCCTGTCAGAGGCACATGACTCTAAGTATTGCATCCATCCCGGTGGTACAAAGATGTATCAAGATGTGAAGAAGCATTTCTGGTGAAAAGGCATGAAGTCAGACATTGCAAGACATGTGGCCGAATGCGACATCTGTAACAGAGTCAAGGCCGAACACAGAAGGCCCGCTGGATTACTCAAACCACTCGATGTTCCTGAATGGAAGTGGGAAAGCATATCCATGGACTTTATCGTGGGATTACCTAGATCTCAACAAGGTCATGACTCTATATGGGTAATAGTCGATCGTCTGACGAAGGTAGCACATTTTATACCAGTCAGAACTTTGATACGTGCAGAGAAGTTGGCAGATTTGTACATCAAGGAGGTTTTGAGGCTTCATGGAGCTCCTAAGAGTATTGTGTCAGATCGTGGACCATAATTCATGTCCCGATTCTGGCAAGCTCTTCACGAGTCCATTGGGATTGACCTTGATTACAGCACTACTTATCACCCGCAAACAGATGGTCAGACAGAAAGGTTGAATCAGATTCTAGAAGATATGCTTCGTGCCAGTGTTCTCAAATATGGAATAGATTGGGAGAAGTGTCTGTCGTTTGCTGAGTTCTCTTACAACAACAGCTACCAGGCAAGTATCAAGATGTCACCCTTCCAGGCCCTTTATGGCAAACCATGTAGAACCCTGTTGATGTGGAACCACCCAAGCGAAAGAGCAGTCTTTGGCCTCGCCAAGATCAAGGAAGCCGAAGAAGGAGTAGCTCAAGTCAGAGAGAACCTGAGGATCACCCAAAGCCGACAGAAGAGCTATGCCGACAAAAGGCGTCGAGACCTTGAGTTCGAAGTTGGGGATTTTGTCTACCTCAAAGTGTCTCCACTTCGTGGTACCGTCAGATTCCACATAAAAGGGAAGTTGGCCCCAAGATATGTTGGACCGTATCGTATCTGTCAGAGAGTTGGGAAGCTTGCATACAAGCTTGAACTACCTCCCGAGTTAACAGGAGTACACCCCATATTTCATGTCTCACAGTTACGCAAGTGCTTAACGGTACCAGAAGAGGAAGCAGTCACCACTGATGTGCTGGATATCCAGGATACTCTTGAGTACAAGGAGCACCCAATCAAGATCTTGGGTTATGACACCAAAGAGACCCGAAGCAAGTCTATCCCTATGTGCAAGGTTCAATGGAGCAATCACTCTGAACGTGAAGCAACGTGGGAGGATGAGAATCAACTTCTGCTACAGTATCCTTACCTCTTCGAAGGGTATGACACCTCTTAAATCTCGAGGACGAGATTCCAATGAGGGGGAAGGACTGTAACAACCCAAAAATTCAAACTACAAAATTTTTCGACAAAACCCTGAGTGATGTGGTGCGACATGTCATCATCTACCCCTTACATATGCATCAACCCTAGCATGTCATGCATGGCATTCATATGTTGCAAATTAATTAACATCTCATAACAATGCGCTATGTTCACATGTTACATTTTAATGTTTCAATAGTTCAATCATCATGTTGCATTAAAAGAGTGAGTTGGATTCTTATTTGGTTTATGTGTTGATTATTAAAAATGGCAACATAATATTTATTTTGAAAAATAAATATTAAGGGAATAATACCCTAGCTTTATTTGGGCCATGTATGCTCATTATTTTGTTGCAAAAATTTAGCACACCACATATATATAAATAAGTATATATAAAAATGTATTTGAAAATGAAAAAGGAAAAGAAAAGGAAAAAAAAAGAAGGAACCGGCCCGAGCAACCCAGCAAGGCGGCCCAGCAGCGCTTGCCTGCACGATCGTCCGCGCGACCGCGCGCTGCGTGGCCCAACCAGGCCGACGGCCCAGCAAGAGCCCCACGCGTCCGCGCACCGCGCCAAGCTGCCGCAGCCGCTGACGATAGGGTCCCGCGGTGGGACCCACATGTCATCGCACCCGCTGAGGTCACCCGACCGGCCGCGCGTGCTTGCGTTAGCACTGTTCCCTCGTGTCGCCTCGAAGCAACCTACCTCGACCGCTCGATCCCGTGTCGCCCCACATCGACGCGCGCCCGCAAGCCACCTGGACCGACCAGCCCGCGCAAAGTGCCCACGGCCGCAGGCAAGATTCTCCGCGCGCGCGCACCTGCGCTGTTGTCGCAGTGGAACGCTGCTGCCATGAAGAGCTTTGACACCCAGCGCTACCTATCCCCCTCTCGCTACTCTCTGGTCCCAGACCGAGCCCCAGTTGCTGACCTGGAACCCCCCTTGGCCGCTAGATCGAGCCGGAACCGTGATCGGCCGTTCGTCGGCTACCTACCTCCGCGTCCACCCTATAAAGCAAGCACCCTCGGCACCCTAGGGTTCCCAGGCCGCTGCCACCGCTCTGGTGGAGCTCAATTCCACCTTGCCAGCCTCGATTGGAGAAGAGCTAAAGGAAGGGGGAAGAAAGGAGTCGGGGAAGGAGAAGAAGCCGCCGTCGGAATTGGGGAGGAAGACCGTCGACTCGGAGCCACCGCTGCTGCGTCGAGAGCAGGAAGGAGGAGCAGTACCGCGAGCCGGAGCCGTTTGGACTTGTACCGCACCTCCATCCTCTTTGACCCGTCGGTGAGCACTGCCATCGCCGCTCTCTTGAACCCTCCGCCGTGCTGTTGGCCATGGCGCTCCGCCGTGAGCGCGTAGGCCCAGGTCGCTACCGACCTCACTGGACACACCCGCACACACACGAGACTTGCCGAGCCTCCTTGGACCATGACATCGGGAGGATGCCGGAACGGAAGCGGCCCAGTTCATCGCCGCGTGCCAAGCGCCGCCGTGGCGAGATCACCCAGCCGCCTTTCCGTTGAGCCTCGACCTCCATTGTTTTCGGATCCACGCTCGCCTTGATGAGACGGACCCCGTGCGCACCCTAGCTCCGCGTTTGCCTCGCCAGAGCACCGACCCGAACCACCTTATCGTCGACATGTCAGTGCGTTGCCGCTCCAGAACGTCGCCGTTCACTGTCATTTCCTGCCACCTCCGACCACCCCGAGGAGCAAGAAGAAGCCAGGGAGCTCTGCCGTGACGAGCTGCATCGATTGGGCAAGGGGATGGAGACCGTGGACCCTCTCAGAGTGCCGTTGTCGTGCACCGAGGACCTGTCAAAGCTCCGCCGTGGGAGTTGCTGCCCGCGCGGACTCCGTCGTGTGTTTTGGTCACCGCCGGCACCTCGAGCAGGTGCTGCGTGACTCCAATCGCCCATCTACGCCACCAATTGGAGCTGGAGTGACTCGGTGTGAAGTGTACATCGAGCGCCGTCCCCATCGAGCCGCCGTCCGCCATAGAGCTCGTCACCGGAAGCAAAGCTGCCGCCCTGAAGCCCATCAACGTGACCGTCGAGAAGTCCCGAAATCGATGGGTGGATTAATGGCGCTAGAGATCCATTGTGGCACCAGGAATCGCGGGTTTCCCCACCGCCGATCGCCGAGGAGGAACCCCGCGCTCGAGCCAAACTCGTCCGAGACGGATCACGCGCTCGAACCGACCCTTGAGTTTGACCCTTCGTCAAACTGACCCTCGAGACCATACCCCTCGAGACCATAACCCTCGAGACCGTAACCCCTCGAGACCGTAACCCTCGAGACCGTAACCCCTCGAGACCATATCCTCGAGACCATACCCCTCGAGAGCATACCCCTCGAGACCATACCCCTCGAGATCTAACCCTCGAGACCGTAACCCTCGAGACCGTAACCCCTCGAGACCATAACCCTCGAGACCGTAACCCTCGAGACCGTAACCCCTCGAGACCATAGCCCTCGAGACCATACCCCTCGAGACAGTATCCTCGAGACCATACCCCTCGAGAGCATACCCCTCGAGACCATACCCCTCGAGACCTAACCCTCGAGACCGTAACCCTCGAGACCATACCCCTCGAGACCTAACCCTCGAGCCCTTTTTCTTTTCAGAAAATGGTTAAATCTTTGAAAATTCATAACTAATTCATACGCGAGCTCAGAAAATTATGATCCACATATCCAAATTTTCTATAAATCGAGCCCTATCTATCTAGGCTATGTTTGAGTGTATTTGGATCTTCTATTTTGCAATTGTTCTTTGTGCTAATCTATAGGGGTCACTTTCGCGACCGTTAAATCTCGTTACAGGCTCGAGCGAGGACAAGTCTGACGACAGTGACTACCAGGAGAAGTCTGACAGCTACATCAGTGAAGGTGCCACACACCATCCAACCTCGTAGATCCTATTACGCATAGCAATTATAGTATGGCTAGTGCTTTAAATTCATGTTGCTATAATGCTATGCCTGTGCTAGGACTGCATGATAGAGTATTTATTTGATGAGCCCTACCTTGTTGTAAACTATCACCTGCTTACCCGTTGTTATGATAGCCACCTGCTTATCTGCTATACTTATATTTCTATACTTCACTCGCTTACATTTTGATGCGACGTGATGAACCCGGGGAAGGCCTGGAGGGTGCCAGGCTGGATGTGTGAGTTGATGTTTCAGATGGGCATGTGAGCTGATGATGTTGTATCCAGGTTTGGGGTGGAGCTTAAGGCAGGGAGTAGGGTGAGGGTTGAGTCGATCGAGCCGGGATCTACGATGAGCTTTTGGAGCAAGTCTTGCCAGGGAATGGTTCTGGACATTCCCATGAGAGGAGCCTGTGGCAGGCTAGCTGAGATGTGATGGTGGTCCTTGGGTGTGATCCTCTGAGAGGTGGAGCCCGGGATGAAGGTGCCGTGGTAGCACATTAAAGATAAACCCTGAAGAAGATATCCCGGTTTGGTCAAATCTAGGAACTGTTGCACTGGTATCCGGATCTAGGAATATCTTGCTTTCCACTCGCTCTCCATGGGGGGGAGACGGCCAAACCGCTGGATAGGTTGATGCCACTACTGCTAGGCGAGACGTGATAGGAAGGTATATGCATGGGATGGAGCTAACACCCTACCGAGACGATCATGGCACCCCCTTCGGGAGTGGGTACATGGCATGGCATCCTCTATGGGAGCGGATACATGCTCTCTTCACAGTTCCAGTGATCCAGTGCTGGATGGTAGAGTGGCATCACCTATGGCAGTAGGCGCCCGGAATCTGCCTAGGTACGCGTGTGCATCTATGATGGTTATCTGGTGGATTAGTGAAACCTCTGCAGAGTGTATGGTGGATCGATCGATACATACGCCAAATCTTTGGCTATGGACCTTTCCTATGTTTCGCATGCACCGGACTAGTGAGTGGAGTGTTCTACCTTCCTCTGAGTGTGATTTTCTGGGCGTGAGCCAGTTTGAGGGCTGCGGGCCGCTGAGGCAAGCCAAGAGGGAGTTGGCTTGTCGACCAGAGTCTGAGAGGGTGTTGGGGGAGATGAGATGATGTTACAGATATGGGTGGAGATAGATGAAGGGAATGGGTTTGTGTTTAAAACTTGTTTATTATACTATTGTTTTATATACTTGAACAATTCATAGGGAAACCCCAGCCTTATAGGTTCCTTTTGAGATATCCTTATTTTTGCATCCACTTCCACAAAGTAATGCATAGGATGGGAGTGTGGCCAGTACAAATCGTACTAAAAATATGGTTTCAGGTTCAAGGAGTGAGTACTCATCTGGAGAGTACAGCGATTGAGAGTTTCGTGTCTATGCTCAAGTTGGAGAGAAGAAGACAGCTTCCGCACCTCAAGCTTTTACTGTTATGCTACATGAACTCTGATTCCGCCCTGTGCCGATGTAATAAGTTATTGTAACTCCCTCTATTTGCTCTCTTTTGTTCGATGTATGGACTATGGATTCAACTGTTATCGGGTAATGTGACTTTAGTGGTCATATTACACTCCAACACTGTGGATTTTCCCTTCACGGAAATCAAGGTCATTTCAGTTCTAGTGCTCGGTGTGTTTGCTGTGAGGCTTTGGAGCTAGAGCTTGCTAACTGTAGGCATGACAAGAAAAAGACCGAAGAAGAAAACACATTCCTTCAGCACATGTTGAGTTGGCTTTCTTGCAGTAAGGCACAGTTGGGCATGATGATGAGTCAGTACAAGAGGGGTACTGACACAACGGGTTTAGGCTTTGTTTCAGATGGAAAGGGTAACAATGTCTTTGGTAAGGTTGGTGAACATAGTGGTTTAAGCATGAGTGAGAAACCCACCAATCCTCCCAAGCTCATCAAGATTGATCCACCTAAGCCCTCTAAGCCTACCAAGCCTGTTGTGAAAGATGGAGTGCTTGAAGAGCCTCCCAAAGCTCCACCTCAGAAACAAATGTGGATTCCAAAACCTAACCACCTCAGGAACCCACTTGACACTTTGCCAAACATCTCTGATAAGCCCCTTCCTAAGGCTAAACCACCTCCAAGAGTGAACCATACTCACAACAGAGTGAGTCACCCACAACCCAAGAGAGAGGTGTACCACTATGAGTATTGCAAGAGAGATGGTCACATGTTTGAGTTTTGCTTTAGGAGGAAGAGAGATGAGAGGTGTAAGTTCGAGCTTTCACACCAGAACATGCATCACCCATTTCATGGCATGCATGCTTCACCTGCTCAGAGGAGCAATGCTAGGCCTAAAGGTGGAAGACCTCAAGGTGCTAGGCCCTAGTTTGTGAGACCACAAGGTTGTCGTGCTCAGCGAGGTCCAAGTCATCCTCAATATGACTCAAGGTCTCATGGCAGTGGCTATCAGTCCTACATTTCTAGCAGACCATGTTTTCCCTTTCATGGTGATCGCTTTGTTTGTTGGCCTAGGATGAGTGGTTTTTCAGCTAACCCCTTTTCTAAACAAATGGCCCAACACTAGTATGCTTCATAGTTTACTAACCCCCAGTGTTGAGTCATTTGCCCGTCCTATGTCTTTCTATTGAGCAGGTGGGAGGACGTGGGTGGAGAACATGCATTTGATGGAACTTGATCTTTTGGTGTGGTCAAGAGTTGATGGTTCTCTACACCCATGTTGATGGACTCCGAGAGGCATGTGTTTTGTTGTGGCGCCTACAAACACTTTGTGAGCTATCATATACACTCGTACCTTGTACATTCATGCATCGATACTAGTAGTATGAGGTAGTTGTTCATGTGCTCACTTGTATAATTCTTACTTGTATCATGCTTTTATATCTAGTTTAGCATGTTTTATGTTGTGTATCATATGCCATGCTAGCCTTGTGCATATCTTGGTGGATTAGCCACTTTTCATGTTAGTGTGTGATAATCATGAACATTTTGCCATACTTTATCTTGTGCTCAGTTTGTGTAGTTGATATTGTGTTCATTAGGTATCTTTTTAGTTAGCTTTTGCATAGTTACATATATCCTTTTGACATGTTTTGGTAGCCTAAGATTCTAGCTTTTTAATTAGTTTCATGTTACATGCTTTTACTTCTTATTTGATATCATTGTGCATTGTAGCATGAGTTGAGCTTTTGGTTGCTTTTGGGTTTGCTATGTCGTTAGGTTGTTCTTGGCCCTTTTGAGTTTTCTTCTCTTAGAATTGGATCTTTTTCTTGTGGTTTTTGTGTTTTTTGTTTTCTAGCTTTCTTTTGCTAGGTGTCTTTGTTTAAGGGGAGTTTGGCCTCTTTCGAAGGGAAGTTTGGTGGTTGCTACCCATTTTAGTTGTGGGTTGCTTTGGTTCTTGTACTGTAGTCCTTCTTTCTTTCTTATTTTGCTTTTGTATCATATTGCATTGCATATCATCATGTATCATATATCATGTGCTTAGCTTCACTTGTATAGCTTGTTGATTAAGGTTATGCTCTTGTTGATATGATCTATGGATACATGATGGCTATATAGCAGCTTAGGCTCTTTTTAATCATCTTGATACATGTTATGAGCTAAGCCTGTTTTTAAAAATGTGAACATGCTTAATACTTGATGAAACTTCGAAAACTGTTCACCCTTGAGATGGCAACTAGCATGTGTAGGGTATGTTGAAATCCATGTGCTTTCATATGTATGCTTTAGTTGCTATGTCTCATGTTTCTTGAATCATACACTTAGCTCGGATCCTTGATATCTTTATGCTAAAACTTGATGTCTAAGCTAAGTTATGATGAAAATGGTTTAGAGTTGGATCTTTACTGTCCCACAGCAATGTCACAAGATTGCTTCTCATTCTTTCGAGTGAGATGAACTTGGGCATTGTAATGCTAGTCCTCAACCACTCATGACGAGATAGCTTCCCACTTGCACATAGGGATGAACTCGGCGTGGTTGCAAAACATGATAAAAATAACATAATTTTCGGCGGACAGTTTTGATCCTCTCACATACACATGTCTAACAATAACCTTGTAATCCGCTGTAAAACTCCAATCATTGTTGAAGCTACAAGTGTTAAGTGCTTCCTTGAGACATGATGTATGATTGTTATATGGGGTAGCTCACTTTTGTATACATGTGCTAGCACTAGTATGATTTCCTGCTTATATGTGCTATGTGCTATCCTCTTTGGTGAACACCTTTTATGAGTTATGCTTAAAATCGGTCAAAATGCTTATGATTCATATTTCATTTCATTTGATCAGTTTGAGCATTGGCCTTGTCTTGCGCCTATTATAATACATATACCGCACCAACTCGAGCATGTTTTTAATGCACTTGCTATACTCCTGAAGCTTTGTACATTCGCATTGTGCATCTCATAGCATGATTTGAGGGGGAGCTTCTTTTATGAGAGCTTGATAAGTGCATTTGCCAACAAGGCGGAGAATGATTCCACAAATCTAGAGTGTGCATTCATATGCATTTGTGAGGTTGATGCAGTGTGCATTCATATGCATTTGTGAGGTTTATGCACTTGTTAAGGGGAAGTTGCACATTTGTTTTGCTAGACGTGTCGAGCCGTTTGCCTCTGTCTTGAGGGTCTAGCTGCTTTCAGGTGCTTTAAGCTTGTTTTGTTTGGTTGTGTTGAGCCGTTGCCCATATCTTTGGGGACAAAGTTGTTGGTTTTGCTTTGCTCATTGCAAGTGACCCGTTTCGAGCTTTTCTTTGGCTTTTGGTCACTTGAGTGGGTTTTCTCTGTCTTTGTGTTGGTGTTGACAATGCACTCATCAAGGGGGAGATTGTGAACACATGGTTTTTACATAACCATTGTGGAGCGCCCTTGTTGTGTGATGAGCGATTGTCAACATGCCAACACTTTGGTGTGTGCTTGGTTCGGTGGTTCTTCTAATCCCCTGGCACAGGGTTATGTGTCGAAACGGTGTCTCTTGGCTTTGTGATGTGCAGGTGTGGAGTCCGGAGGCGGTGGCAGTGGTCGAGAGAAGGTCAAGTAGGGTGTGCCATGCTGACAGACCAGTTGCGACGAAGGGCGGACGCGAGGCTTGGACCAAGGGACCAGACGACCGAGTGGCCAGCCGCGGTGGCTAACATTTGGGATATCGACGAGCGCAAGTGTACACGGCGGGGGACGTGTACGAGCTACGCTACTTGCGGACAGTTTGGTGGTTTGCCCTCAAAACCATCGGTGATAGTTTGGTGGTTTGGCCTCAAAACCATCGGCGTGGGATGCGTACGCGGTACGATACTCACGGGCGGTTTTGTGGTTTGTCCTCAAAACCATCGGTGGCCGGTTTTTCTTTTTTGATTTCTCTTGATTCATGTCAAATTAGGCCATGACCTTTTATAGGTAGCCTCCCTATTGCCTTATAACCCTACAGTTAAAATTTTGTGGTAATCGGAGTTGATTTGACCAAGAAATTGAATTTTCTTAGTTTTGGGCGATTTTCGCGCGATTCTGTTCGGTACTACCGGTAGTAACACCGGTACTACCGGTGGTGTTACTACCGGTAGTAACACCGGTACTACCAGTAGTGCATTTATGGGAAGTCAAGGGCATGTTTGACTTGGGCTAAAAATATTCCCTAGAACTTTCGGTCACTGTCGGTACTACCGGTTGGTCTACCTGTACTAACGGTAGTACACCCGAGACGCTGTTTTTGTCGTTGCTTGTCTGTTTGGTCTCCGATTCGCTTCTGGTTTATTGCGTTGGTTTTTTTGTGACCCGTTGTATTCTTAGGGAAAATCCACCCTCTCAATAGGGTCATGGACATCGTGGTTTGTGTATTGTTACTTGGGTTGTTTGTCGAGCCAAGGACCTAAAGTTTCAAAAGAAATTTGAGGCTCCCATTCACCCCCCTCTGGTCGCCGTATCCGGTCCTTCAATTATATGCTTGGAAGTTGTTTGATTATTTATCCATCCTGTGCAGGTTCCTCATGGTGAGCCTATGTAGAATGTCAAAGATATTACTCCGCTGTTAATGTGTAAAGATGACTTCATTTTTGAGCCTACTGAGTTCTATGATTTTCGTGCGAAGTCTGATGGTTGTGATGTTGATGATTTTATCACTCTTAAGTTTCGCTTTGTTATTTTGATCTCGAATTTTTTGGGAACTCTATCTTACAAAATTTTTATAGATGTGAATGACTGATACCATAGTATCAGGCCTCCCAACTGCCGGGTGTTTGATTTCACAGATTTTGCTCAGGTAAGGTTTGATACGTGGATTCTTATTTTCTTTATGATTGAGCTTTTTGATGTCTTAACTTTTTCTTATAGTCGTCGGGGTCGAGTACTTCGCTAGCAAATGTTTGTAAGGATTATTTGCGTCACGAGGCGAACGAGATTATTAATGAAGTTCTTAGTGACATTCTTGGTGATGCAGCCGAAGTAGTTAGCTCTCAAGATGACTAGTATATACTTTGTAATTGAATAAGTTGTACTATAAATATTCTATTTTCTCACGAAGTGTGTGAGTTTACTTTTTCCTATATAGATGAGTGTTGAATAAACACTTTGAATTGTATTCTATATTTTTGGGAAATTTGCCTTTTGTTCGAATAAATTGCGTGCACTTCGCTTAGGAATGTTTTTACTTTAATGAAATTAAGTTGAAAATTTTGCCTTGACAGATTTTGAAATGCCATCTTCCTCTCTTTCATTTGAAGTGGGCACGTACACTTCGCTTAGAAGTTTGAAAATTTTTTTACCTTGGTGAAATTTTGTCAAAGAATTTGCCTTAGCAAATTTTTAAACATTGTCCCTTCTTTTTCGTTCGAAGTGGACGCGTACGCTTCGCTTAAAAGCATGCAACATTTTCACCTTAATGAAATTAAGTCAAAAAATTTTTCTTAGCAAATTTTGAAACGCTGTCCCTTCTTTTTCGTTCGAAGTGGATGCGCGGCTTCACTTAGAAGCCAGAAACAATTTCATCATAGTGAAATTAAGTCGAAAAATTTGCCTTAGCAAATTTTGAAACGCCGTCCCTTCTTTTTCATTTAGAGTCGATGCGTTCGCTTCGCTTAGAAGCAAGAAACAATTTCACCTCAGTGAAATTAAGTCAAAAAATTTTCGTTAGCAAATTTTGAAATACCGTCCCTTCTTTTTCATTTGAAGTGGATGCATACGCTTCGCTTAGAAGCCAGAAACAATTTCACCTTAGTGAAAGTAAGTCTCAAAATTTGCCTTAGCAAATTTTGAAATGCCGTCCCTTCTTTTTCGTTCGAAGTGGATGCGAACGCTTCGCTTAGAAGCCAGAAACAATTTGACCTTAGTGAAATTAAGTCAAAAAATTTGCCTTAACATTTTTTAGATAAGTTAGCATTTTTTAGATTTAATAAAATGTTGATGCTAACTTACGTTTTTGCGAGGTTTATGCCGATATGAGAGTATACTTTTGATATACTCTTCGGTATTTTGTTTTTTGATCGGGTAATGTAAAGACATTTCTTTTGGGGAAACTAGTTTCTCATTTATACTTCATGAGATTTACAAAGAGACTGCCTCGTTAAAAAATCATTCACCCTGTGAAGGGTTTCCTCTGAGTGGAAAAAGAGTGCAGCTCGATTACATTTTGAATTGTAAATTTGCTTGGAATAAAACTTCTACTTCTACTTTGCTGAAAAGAAAACTACTCTTCTAATCTTGTTTCTGGGTAATACTTGTGAAGTGCTTCTACATTTCAAGTGTGATTGAGTTCTTCACCTTTCAGATTTTTAGATGATATGCACCTTCCTTGGTTGTTCTTGTGATGACGAAGGGTCCTTTCCGCTTTTATTGGAATTTTCCCACTGTGTATTTATTTTTTTTCTTTTGAGGACAAAATCTCATGGTGCTAACTCTCTTGGCTTGAATTTTTTGTTGTACCATTTCTTTATTTCAAGTTGGTACTTCTTGATATTCTCAAGTGCTTTATTTTTCTGCTTCGAGTAAATCTTTGCTTGTTGCTTGATCTTCTTCTGTGATCATTTGTATATTTGTTCTTGGTCCCTCAAACTTTATTTCTTCGGGGGTCATTGCTTCATCTCCGTATAGTAACTTGAATGGAGAAAAATCTGTTGGCCCTGGCTTCGATGTATTGTGAGACCAGATAACTCTTGGCAATTCATCTACCCATTTTCCCTTTTTTAGATCTGTTAAGCATTTTGATATTCTAGTGCAAATTATCCCATTTGCTCTCTCCACTGCTCCATTGGACTGTGGATGCCTTACGGATGCGAAACAGAGTTTGATTCCCATTTAGTGGTAGTATTCTCTAAAGTCTTTACTATCAAATTGGGTTCCATTATCTACTGTGATGTGTCTTGGAACTCCGAATCTGCATATAATGTTTTGCCATAGAAATTTTTTCATTGTATGAGAAGACATGTTTGTGATTGGTTTTGCCTCAATCCACTTGGTGAAATATTCAACTGCCACTATTGCATATTGGTAGTTGCCTTGAGCTGGGGGTAATTTTCCAATTATATCGATGCCCCATCTTGCGAGTGGTCAAGTTGGTTCAATTGGCTGTAAGTTTGTTCCTGGTGCATTGACTTTGCTCCCTGCCATTTGGCAATTGTGACAGGTCCGAATTATTTCTTTGCTATCACTTTGTGCAGTTGGCCAGAAAAACCCTTGCCTGAAAGCTTTCTCAACTATTGATCTAGCCCCAGCGTGGCATCCACAGATTCCCTCATGTATTTCTTTCAGAAGGTTTTTTCCATCTTCTCTTGAGATACACTTTAGGAGTGGCTGGCAAATTCTTTCCTTGTATATTTCTTGGTTGATGATCTTGTAACTTCTGGTCTTTTGCTTTATTCTTATTTCATCAACTTCATTTTCTGGCTCACAAAATCCTTTGAGGAATGCTATGATTAGAGCCCTTCAGTCTTCGCTTTCGATAATATGTACTTCTTTTGGTTGTTCAACTTTTGTCTTTGTTGAGGCTTTGGTGATAGTTTGGAAGAATACTTCTGGTGGTAACTCCAACTTTTGGGCAGCATTTTTTGCAATTTTGTCTGCATCTGTGTTATCATTTCTTGAGATACTCTTCACTATGAATCCGGCGAAGTATTTTTCTTGATCTCTCAATAGTTGGAGGTACTTTGTTCGCTCTGGGTCTCTTGCTTTATAGTTTTTCTCTATGCGCCCAGCCACAACTTGAGAGTCTATTTTGATTATTAACTTTTGAATTCCCATTGCCCTTGCCTTACGAAGTCCTAATAGTACTGCCTCATATTCTGCAATATTATTTGTACATTGAAAGTCTAGTCTTGTCACAAATTTGAGTTTGACTCCAGAAAGAGAAGTTATGATTGCTGCTGCTCCGGCGCCAGCGAAGCCCTAAGCACCATCACAATAGATTATCCATTTTGGTTGCTCCATTTTTTTCTTGATTGTATTTTGATGATGTCCAGTCTGCTATGAAGTCAGGCAGTACTTGAGATTTGATCGTTGTTCTTTTCTCAAATTTAATGAAGTATTGAGACAATTCTTCTGTCTATTTTTCTAATCTTCCAGAGGACTTACAGCCTTGTAATACTTCTTTCAGGGGTTGATTTTTTGGTACCCTTATTTTTGTGTGCTTGGAAGTAATGTTTCAACTTTCTTGACACCATAAGTACTGCGTATGCATTTTTCTCTATTTCTGAGTAGAAACTTTTTGATCCTGATAGGGCTTCAGATGTGAAGTATACTGGAATTTGTCTTGTTGAGTGCTCATTTTCTTCTTCTTGAATCAATACTGCACTGACTGTACTTTTATTTGCTGATACATATAATAGTAAGTCTGCAGTTGGATCGGACGTTGCCAAAGTTGTGGGGTTAGATAGATGCTTCTTTATTTCTTCGAAAGCTTCTTGTTGTGCTTGACCCCAGCTGAATTTTTCCTTTTTCCCCTTTAATGCTTGAAATATTGGCAAGCTTCGCTCAGCTGATTTAGATATGAATCTGTTCAACGAAGCTAATCTTCCTGTTAATTTTTGATCAGTATTGCCTTCACCTTCTCTGGATTCGGATCAATGCCTTTTGCAGATACGATGCATCCTAAAATTTTGCCTGTTTGAACTCTAATTGTGCACTTTTCTGGGTTCAACTTTAGATTTGCTTTTCTAAGGTTTGAGAAGATTTCTTGTAAGTCTTCAACATGATCTCTTTTCTTGCTCTTGACTACCAAATCATCAACGTACATAAGCAAGTTTCTTGGTATTTGATCTTTGAGGACTGTGGATGTCATTCTGATGAAAGTTGTTCCTGCATTGCAGAGCCCCTCAACCATTTTTGGAAAAAAGTAAGTTCCAAATGGTGTAATGAAACTTGTGTACTCTTCATCCTCTTTTTTCATCCAAATTTGATGGTATCCTGAATAACAGTCGAGGAAACTAAGCATTTCACTTCCTGCTGCCTGATCTACCAGAATGTCTATTCTTGGTAGTAGAAAATTATCTTTTGAGCATGCTTTGTTGAGATCTGTGAAGTCTATACACATTCTCCACTATTTGTTTTTCTTCTGCACCATGACTATGTTTACAAACCAAGTTGTGAATTAAACTTCTCTTATGACTTTTGCATCTAGCAATCTTCGGACTTCGATTTTTGTAGCTTATGTTCTGTCTTCTAACAACTTTCTGAGTTTTTGCTTTTTTGGCCTGAAGTTTGGATCAATGTTTAACTTGTGTTTTATGACATCTCTGCTTACTCCTCCGAGGTCTTGTGTGGATCAGGCGAAGATGTCCTTGTTACTTCGCAAGACTTGGATTATCTTTTCTTCTTCTTCTTTTGTTAAGTTTGTGCCGATGATGACTTGTCTTTCTGGCACCATTGGGTCGAGTGGTACTTTCTTTGTGTCTTCGCAGGGCTTTGCCTTTTCTTGTGTCTTGGCATTTTCAGTTTCGAGCTCGTCCTCTTCTTCTTCTTGTATGACATGGATATTTTTGAAAGCGGGGCTTGCATCTCTTTCTATGTTTCTTGCCTCTGTTTGATCGTCGAAGACGGTTATGATGCCATTGATTTCTGGCATTTTCATGCATAAGTATGAGTAGCTTACTATTGCTTCGAAGGCATTTAAACTCCCTCTTCCAAAGATTGCGTTGTACTGGCTGTGCATTTCAACTACATCAAATGCTATTTGCTCTGTTCTTGCGTTGTTCATTGTTCCAAATAAAACTGGCAAGACAATTCTGCTGATAGAGTTTATTTTCTTTTCGCCAAAGCCAACTAATGGATGTTCAGCTCTCCCCAAAGTTTTCCTATCAATTTTCATTGCATCTATAGTTGATGTGAATATGATGACGGCGAAGCTACCACCATCTACTAGAATCTTTGAGACTGCCTATCCTTCAATGTTTGCTTCGATTACCATTGCATCCATGTGAGGGTAATCTTTCAATTTAAGATCTTGTTCTAAAAATGTGATTGGTAGTTGAGACCATCTTATTTTCTTGAATGGGCCTTCGACTGCAATGGAGTTTACTCTTCTAAAATAGTTTCTTCTTTTGTTTCTTTTGTCAAGATCCATGTTGTTTCCTCCGAAGATTGTCATAATTTTGCCTTTGCTCGGGATGATTGCATTCTCATTGCTTGTTGATGCTTCGAGGGTATTGTTGGTGTGTTGAATTTGGTGACTGCTATTTTTCACTAAACTTTCAGGATGAAAACTTTATTGTTGACTTTGGCCCCCATTGGTTTTGCGGGCACAATGCTAGTAGCTGGCAATTGTAGATTGGCGGAGGTGGTGGCAACATGTGCTGAGGATAAGTTATTGGCATGTAATTTTTCCATTGGGGAGCTAGATTATTGAAAACTTTTAACTACGAAGTTGCCCTATTTTCTTCTTGCATTTCTTCAATGCTTTTCTACTCTTGGACACATTTTGGATGTGTGGCCAGCCCCTTCGCCATCTATGATGCAATACATTTCCTCAGGCCTCAATATCTTTCTTTTGAAACTTCTGCCTTGCCCTTTTTTGGAAATTTTCCTTGTAACTTCTGTTGTTTTGAAAATTTCTTTGATTGCTTTTGCTTGGACCTTGACTGCCGGCTTCGCTCGTATTGTTAATGTGATTTATCCTCTAAAATGGTCTTTGCTCAGCGGTAGTCACTCTTGAGTTTTGGAAGTTGTAATTTGATCTTGACATGTTTCTTTCTCCATTTTCTTCTTCTATTCTTTTTCTGTAGTATTCGTCGGACTCACAGTAATTTCTCATTTCTTCATATAGATTTTTCACTGTGGTTGGTCTTTTCCTTTTGAAGTGGGAAGAAAGTTGGCCTGCCCGCAGTCCTTTGATTGCTGCAATGATGACGACTTCATCTGGTATATTTGGTATTTGAGCTTTTGTTTGTACAAATCTTTTGTAATACTGGCTCAGCTGTTCTTTTGGTTGCTGCTTGATGTTGAAAAGATCATCGCTTGTGAGCTCAACTCTTTGTAAACCTTGAAAATCTAAGAGCAGAGTTGTGCGAAGCTGTTCCCAAGATTTGATTGACCTTGGCTTTAGTGAAGAGTACCAATGTTGTGCTGGTCCTCTTACTGCCATGATGAGCGACTTCGCTAAGGTGTTCGCATCTCCCCTGCTTGATGCAACTACTGCTTCAAAACTCATGAGAAATTATCTTGGGTCGGACATGCCATTGTAGGTTGGGATGATGTTGAATTTGAATCCTGCTGGCCACTTCGCTAGCTGAATGTCAATTGACAGAGGCGACTCTGTGTCAATTGTTGCTATTTGACTTTGGTTCTCTTTGCTATTGATGTTTTTGCTTGCTGAGTTTGGGTCTTGGATCGTGACTTCATTTTCATTTTCTATCTCTTCGTTGAGCTTTCTTATTTCGGTTTCTGCTTCTACGATTCTTTGCTTCAGGGACTTTTTCCTTGTCTTCGCTCTTACTTCTTCTAGTTGTTGTTTCTTGACAATGAGTTGATCTTCAAGTTTCTTGAGTCTTCTTTCTTTGTTCTGAGTTTTTTCTTCTTCTTGAACACATCTGGTTTCAGTTTCTGTTGCATCTTCCACAATTGGGTCTTGTATGGCGTTGTCGTCAACCGGAGCTATCTTTTTACTGCGTCTTCCCATTTTGGTGGTCGTGAGTGTGTTCGATCACACAAACGGTCGGCGCCAGATGTTGGGTGATAGAATCACACAAGTGAAATATGAGGTAAAAATAATATGCAGATTGCAATAATATTTCATTTTGTCCCAAAAGTTTACACCACAGGGGGTATTATAGACCCCCTGGCTTCGCTACTCAAGGAAAACTTATAAAATTGATCAAGATGTCTCCTATACATTTAGCTAGAAAAATACATCGGCGAAGTGGTGATACACACTTCGCCCTTATCCTTTTGTCTCTTCAAACAGCTTTGGGCTTGATCATGATTTCGTCTTCACAGATAGCCTTACTGACCCTTCGCGTAAAGCCGCCACGTCAGCTTCGCTGGGTATCTGGAGTTCAGCGAAGCCACCTTCGCCAGATAACCTGAAACATGTAAAAGCACGTATGTGAGGTCCAAAGTAATCGTAACGAAGTATCTAGATCATCTTCATCGAATATTGTATCGTTTCAAATGTCTATAACGAAAAGTTCGTTATCAACTCTAAAATTTAAAATGGAAGTTTGTATGTCAAAGTTGTTCCCCAACATCCAGAAAATCAAAGACGAGGCGAACCTGTGGGCACTGGCGGGAGCAAAACACGTCTCCAATCTGTTATTGCGTGCGTAATGTGAGGTCTCCTTAGATGTTTTGGAGTTAGCCTCCTCATGTATATATCATGTATTCTATGATTGTACGGTGCCTTTTCTGGCTATCTTCTTTTTAATATAATAGGCTGCTCTCCTACCGGTTCTGTTTAAAAAAAAAGACGAACCTCCACTTAATTGTGGTGACTACCATGTAATTCTAAAAAAAGCATTGTCATGCTTTCTTGGTAATAAAATAGGAGTTCTGTTCAGGAAAAAACAACACGTTTTCTTGCCTGTTCTGCGCAAGCTAGGCATGCAATGCAACAAATCGAGAAGCACGCTCGAACTCGGCGGCAGCGGACCATTTGTCCTGGGCTTGCGTCCAAAACAGAAGGTTCAGAGACCTGCAGCTGCGTACATACAACGAGAAGTTTGGTTTGTTGCGAACAAACAAAGAAAGTCAGGCCAGGGTGATAAAACTTAGGACCGCACCGGCCGGCGTATGGAGAAGAGGAAACAAAGCGTCAAATTAAGATAAACACGCGTGTCCTGGCAGTAGCGCCGCCTTGCCAACTCCGACCGCTTTCGTTGCATCCGAGGCTAGCGCGCGATGCCGGGACGGATGGCGAACATTTAACTTGTCACAGCCGGCCGCCGCGCGCCTCCTTGGCATGAGCCCACAGCTCAGCGACGTGCGAGCGTCATAGTACGCCGGAGAAGAGAACTTAACGTAGAAGATGCTTGAGCTAGCGAGAGGCTCTGTGGCGGCGCCGTCAGACACCGCGCGGCTGCTGCTGCTGCTGCCGCCCCTGGTCCTGGCGCTGCTCGGCGGCGCCGGCCACACAGTGGGCGCCTCGGTCTGCGACACGGCCATCTGCGGCAAGGGAAACTGCAGCGAGACGCCCTTGCCTCCAAACTTCGAGTGCCACTGCGACCCTGGCTGGTCCAATGCGTTGAAGCTCATCCCCTTCTCACCCTGCATCGTCCCTGACTGTAACTATATATATATTGATCATATCCCCTCTGCTCCGTAGCATATACATGCATAAAGGAGTAAGTTTAATTTCTGTGTGATATATGCTTGCAGGTTCTTTCAACAGCGCCTGCTTAAACGTCAGCCTGACGCCACCGCCATTACCCACGCCGGGCAGACTACCGGACGGTAAGCTGTGCAGCTGTAGCCGCCCCTCTTGTTCCGTATGTCTCCTGTACCTGTGTCCCAGGATGATCCCCGGCGCCCCTAGCTCTTGTATATTGCGCTGCTGATCTATCTTGTTGGGTGCGCGTACCAGTCTGTTCCTTGGTGAACTGTGGAGCGGGCGGCACGTGCAACGCAGGCGGCGCCCCGTTCAGCTTCACCTACAGCTGCGAGTGCCACCCGGGCTACGCCAACCTGCTCAACCGCACCACGCTCCCCTGCGTCAACTGTATGTATCATAGTTCATGACCCTAGTAGCCATTGTAGTGTTAGCTTATTATCTTCTTCAACTTATATATGTTTTGCATTGCCTGCCGGCTGATCGACGAATGAACCGCAGGTTTCCTCGGCGACGAGTGCTACGCCCTGGGACTCGGCCCCACGCCGGCGCCGGCTCCAGCTCCATCCGGTGATCACGGCCCGTCGGTGCCATCTACTCCTCCCTCAGGCCCAAAAGGCAATGCAACTGATGGTTCGCTAGGTTAGCTTCTTCTTTTTCTTTTTCGAATTGTTCGGACCATCTTGGCGCACGATGGCACTCAAACTACATGATGCCCACGATGAGTAGCTGATTATTCTTTGCTGCCATTGCTGTGCATTATTGGCATTTTGCAGGCTCCGTTTCGTCACCAAGTCTTCTGCACCTGCTGCTGATTTCGGTGTCCATCGTCGCTATGGTCCAGGTCGTGTAGTGATTACGTTACGTTACACAGGGTCTCTCTTCCACACCAGATTTTCTGCGAAACAGAAAATCAACCAGCCAACCACGGGAGATTTGCGCTGCCAAACAGATATCAACCAACTGTGCCTTGGTCTGTACACGCTTGTCGCCTTCACTTTTTGTGTACTTCACGATTTCGTTTTTTACGTCCTTGCAAGTGCTACTCAATTTATACTTTAGGTGCTAGAATTTTTTCAGGATACAATGAAATATATATATCCATATGTTGCTATCGGGAAGCCGGAAAGGCGTATATATGTATACACCATGAACGTACTCATATGTCACAGTATAATTTGTGTTCGTGTTGATAAACATGTTGATTATTTATACAAAAGTCTCATGCTTGTTAGACAAGGATGAAAGAGTATGTGGAAACATCTCAAAGGACAAAGGCTCAAACAAGCTCAAGGCTGGACCGCCCCAACATTTGAGCAGACAAGGTTTCCATGGATGTGCGTGGTGGATGGCGACGGCGGGGTCTCCGTGATTAGGGGGGCTGGGTTAGTTTGAATTTTGCACGGTGAGGGGTAGGGTGGTGAGTTTGAGTGCTTCAAACTTTTTTTAGAACAATACAATTATAGTAGGGATTGGGTTAGTTTGAATTTTGCAAGGTGAGGGGTATGGATGAGTTTGAGTGCTTCAAACCTTTTTCAGAAGAATCCAATTATAGTAGAGATTGGGTTAGATTGAATTTTGCACGGTGAGTGGTAGGGTGATGAGTTTGAGTGCTTCAAATTTCTTTTTTAGAAGAATCTAATTATAGTAGAGATTTGATTGAAAGCGTGGTCAAACAAGATTACTTTTGATCTGTCAATCAGGATTCCGAAGACGACTGGCTCAATCCGAGTGTTCGGTGACATGCATTATAACATCGACTTTTGTTATTATGTTATAAGATAAGATACAGTATTCTAATGTTTAAAATTTAGTTTTTTCAAACTATTTATCTCGGATATTGACACCGTGTTGGCGGTCCTTAACGACCATTTTATACCGCCAACTTAAGACCGAAAAGGGTGAATTATATATTTTCCTACACATATACCTTTGCTATTAACCCAATTTCACTTATACTTGGAGAATTATCACTCTCCAGGAAATGCACCAAGTACAGGGAACTTTATAAAGAAAAGACGCTTTCTGACAAAGCGTAAAAAAGAAATAAGGAGAGAAGCCCACCTACCTTGAAAATTTGGGCCAACCACCAATATATCCATGGCCCATGCCCACGTATGAACCCAACAAGTGGAAGCCCAAAACCCGGTCCAACTCGGGCTGCAGGAGAAGGCCCGGGTAAATTGGTCATAACTCACTCATCTGGACTCTGTTTTGGGCGATCCACCAGGCGTAGGAAAGCTAACGATGAGGCCACGCACCTGCAAAAGATGAGACCCAGCTGAGCCAAAAGTCAGGCGCGCACCCCAATCTTGCGAGATCTCGGGGGCTCAACTTTGTTTGAAAGGTGCATTGGCGGTACCCTAAGGCGGTTTTGGGGTATTTCCTAATTTACCAACTTAGAACCATCCTATTCCCACTATAAATAGATGGGGAGAGCTCCATTCTAAAAACACCTCAACACACCTCATTTGGAGCCACCTCACTACCTCTTCTTGTAGTACTCTTAGTCTTAGTAGTATTTGGAGTCTCTCTACCTCATTCTCTCTACTTCTATCCCTCTCTTATTCTTTAGGCTAGACACTTAGTAATTCTTGGAGCAAGGAAAAGCTACTTGGAGGGCTTGTCTCCCTGGAAGAAAGGGCAACTCGTGGTATGGATACTATTAAGAGTTCTTCCATATTCAAGTTCTATCTTTTATATAGAAAAGCTTATGAACTAGAGTATAGTTGTTGTCATATCATAGTATATAGTTTGTGTGCTATGATCATGACATGTTCAACTTTATGCCTAACCATTCATGCAACACATATATATATGATGGAGTAGAGATCACTGTTCGTTGTAGCCTTCAGGATTGCCCATGTCCTAGCTTGGCCACCCGTAGGGTGGGAGTCCATGGGGACATGGGTTGTTCCTTAATTAGTATGTGGACGTGGCGTTCGGACGCGAGGGAGCCTTCGGATATGATGGCATGCCACGGTTGAGGGGTAGGCGGCGGGGAGTGACCTAGTCTCGTCCATCCCTCGTAATCCCCCATGTGTGTATGTCGTGTAGAAGTTTGTAAATGTCTCTATCGGCTAACAGATCAGCTGTGGGGTTCTCCCTGTCTACCTCATGCTTATTTTTGATTCTAGTCATATACGTTACATGACCATTAACTTGTTATTGTACGGCTATATTAGAACATGCCTGCTCCACTTAGGAATATTCTTTCATTCTTTGTTTGCCCTTTATCCTTGAGGTTGGCCTGAATGTGTGTCACACTATCTCAAACCTATCATGACTTACCCCTGTATTGAGCACTGGTCTATCATAAGGTCGCTTTTACACCATGCCTCCTATGGAAAAATATAAATAACGATACCCTAAATACTTCTGGGTGAAATGCTACAACGGTATTTTCGTACGCTTGTGGACTTGTTCTGTAAACGTGCAAAATACCTACAATGAATTCTTGACGTGGTCGCCAGGGTGCTTCATGCCTATCTTTTGGTGATTACGCTAAGAAATGCCAACACACCATCTATAGCAAAATAGTACTCCATATGTTTCAGATTATAATTAAGTATTTTCACTTTTCCTATATATGTATCCCGGCTTGGCTGTTTAACTAGATATATAATGTATAACGAAAGGTATGTATCTAGAAAGGCAAAAATGTCTTATAATTTAAAATGGATGGAGCAATTCTCCATCATTGTGGTGGTGCACACAGACGCAGACGTGGCGGCTCCGGCCATCAAGGTGATGTCGTGGAAATATGCCCTGCCATGTCCGCCATGGGTGACCCCCTCGCCGTCATGTTTTATGAATACTAGCCCGGATCATTCGACTTTCGGGCGCACAAGATGGATGTGGCCATGTTCCATGCGGCCAACCAATCCTGCATTGTAGTCGTGGTCGCGCGCAGGCACAAACGTATTGGCTCCAGCCGTGGAAGAGATGACGCGAAATCCCTTGTTCCGATCTTGCAGCATGGGATTTGATTCAAAACCCAAAAATAAAGGGGGACTGGGAGTCATCAATTCAAGCATGTAGAATGATGCTCTTCTTATGAAGCAGTTGGATAAGTTTTACAAGAAAGAAAACATTCAATGGATCAACCTTATCTGGTAGATATATTACTAGAATGTTGTGCCTCATCTCGCAAAGGAAAAAGGGTCCTTCCGATGGAAGGACATCCTCAGGCTGCATATCAAATATAGAGGAACTGCTTTGTTGCACTGCCAACATGGGTGACACGATAGGTTTTTGGAAAGACCTCATTAATGGTGTCATATTTTCTCATGCCTTTCCTAACCTATTCTAATTTTCTAAAGATCCTAATATTTCCCTTTGGAAATTGAGAGAGGCTGAACCCCTACATGATTGCTTTAGAATCCACATGACCAGGCAAGTATATATGAGTTCTTGGCTCTCCTTGACATGATTAGCATGTTACACCTGATTCGAAAGATGACTAGACATATATTTGGGGGCAACAAAGATACACCTCTAGCAGGTACTATAGATAACAGTTCTCTTCCTTGGCTCCCTAGGACTATCACTTGGATCTAGAAATCAAAATCTGTCCCCCAAAAATCAAATTCTTTGCGTGGTTACTGCTAAACGATAGGTTGAATACAAGAAATATCTTGGGATAAAGGGTGAAAGTTTGGAAGAAGGATATGCTTGTGTTCTCTTTCGACACGATATAGAAGAAACTATTGAACATCTGTTCTTCAACTGCTCTTGCCTCTCGACTGAAAGAGGTGGTTTGCTTTGGGAATAATATGGAGTGAAGATGCTAATATTCATAAGAAGCTTCATACTGCTCAGAAAAATTTCTCGCAACCCTTCTTCACGGAGATTGTTATGATTGGTGCTTGGTGCCTATGGAACGAAAGAAATGCCTTTCATTTTTAATGGGAATGTACCAAGCTTAGCTACTTGGAAGGCAACCTTCAAGAAAGAAGCACTAGAACATTGTTGTAGGATGAAGTCCTTGCTTCATTAGTCTGTTCGATCTTGGTTAAATGTTGTATATATAGTTAGTTTTTTAGATAGTGGGTTAGCCTTCCTTTCTTTTTTTTTCCTTTCTAGGCGACGGTTAGAAGTCTTTGTTGTAATTGGTTTGTATTATTCGTGTAAAGCCGCAGAGGCATGTTACCCATGGTTTCTAATAAAAAATGAAGAAGGGTGCATTTTAATGATGATTTTATTTTCTTGGTATGTACACTTTTTAGGGTGGATGAAGGGATGATGATTTTTGGTGTGAATCTAGGGAACAAAAAGATGATGAATTAATAGGGTAGATGAAGGGACGATGGAGGGGTGTACTTTTCATGACTTTAATGATGTTATTTTGTTGGTATGTACACTTTTTGGGGTGGATAGAGGGACGATGATTTTTGGTGTGAATCTAGGAAATAAAAGGATGATGAATTAGTAGGGTAGATGGAGGGACGATGAAGGGTGTACTTTTCATGGATTTTAATGATGTTATTTTCTTGGTATGTACACTTTTCAGGGTGGATAGAGGGGTGATGATTTTTGGTGTCTAGTAAACAAAAAGATGATCAATTAGTATGGTAGATTGACAACTAAAGTCGCAAGCTAACAAATAAATGAGGTAGATCTCACTCTTGGCAAATAAAATTTAAATGGGGCATGGCTATATCGTTCTTGCTTTCAAGGTTTGCTACTCCTGTGTTCCAAGTTGTAAGTCATTTTGTCTTGTCTACTAGATCATAGTTTTTACCCTAAATTTAGTGTACATCTTGGTGGACATTAAAATCTATGTATCAAAGAAGAAGCAACTGAGGGAATAGTTGTTAACGACCCCCTAGCTACAATTTGAAAATTATCCAAAGCCTTTAAGATCGATCTCCTAAATTTGATGAAATTTCGTAAGCTGGCGTACAAAAAGATCCGAACAAAATAACTGCCCGGTTCAACAAATTGATGTAGTGTGGTTGAAAAAAATAAAGAAAATTAGACAACATAAACCATGGTGGCAGACTGGCAGGGTATACTAGACTTCCGGCACTCATCATCCTCTAAATTCATCCTTTATCTGTCCTAGTCATCAATTATTTCTTCTATACATATTTTTCCTAATCCATTATCCTCTATATCTCATACTCTATAGTCTATATCAATTACCAACAGTGGGGCCTATTTATAATTTTATCTAAATATATTCGTATGAGATTTTGTTTTAAAGGATTTTTGAAACGAATTCAATGATGTAATTAGAATTTAATTTTAATTTTTTAGTTTATGAGTTATACCATTTTTTAGTTAGTTGAAATAGTGGGACTCACTGTGCATGTGCTCTCTCTCTCCACTTTTTCTCCTCGTCTCTCGGTCACACGAGCGCGCAGGACGAGCGCTGCCCCGCGCCCCGTCGTAATGTAGGCTCGCTCTCCGCGGTATATTTAGCAGATGAGCTCGCGTCCTCTCGCATACCAGACCAAGATAGCGTATGCGCTGCGGGGAATTTTCTGCTATCGCGGTCCTCCAGGATGATATACAGGATAGCAGTGTACATAGTCTTGGTTGCATGAGCTAGTGATGATGGCGAACTACATGCTGTGTAGAGAGAATGAGAGATGCTTGTCATTTCTGGCCGACATGCATGCACACTCCAGGTTAGACGTATGCAGAATTTTTTGCGTCGTGTCGCGTCGTGGGGACTCTGCGACGAGTCGACAAATGCATATATGCATATGTTTGTCCGATCCGAAGCTGAGCGTCAACGACGCATAGTCCACATGACCACATAATAAGCTGTTCGGCATTCTGCGACCGTGATACGATCCTGTTATATATTCAAGGATATGGATAAGTGGATAGCACCAAGCTTTTACATGGGCGGGGTATATATTTGACCAAAACTCATCTTTTAATCAGTGTGCACATGCCGCGACCCGTTCCAATCCCAACGCTCGAACGCCAGGACATGCACACACCGCATATAGTAGCATATGCCTCGGCCTCTCATCTCTGCTCCGATTCATGTTTTTTTTTTCCAAACCGTGCATTCCACATTTTTCATCAAGAGAAGTAGAAATTAAATTACTCTGCCCGGTCGGTCTAATGAGCGAGTTGTCATAAGCCATACACAGGTTGAACACTAATAAAGATCACCGGCTTAACAGTGGAGCTTGGGTGGTGTACTAAGGAATGAGACTATTGTGCGACTAATTTGACGTGCACGACTTAACAAAGATCCCGGAAAGCCGATTTGGCAGCCAGGCGGGCGCTGCGACGTGGGACCCGGTCGTCATCGCTGGTCCTCAGGGTCCAAGCGCAAGGCATGGCCTTGATCAGGGGCTCAACCAACGGCAACCGCATGGAGTCGATGAAGGCTGTCACCGAAACCGCGGTCAGCGCAGGAGCTGCAGACGTGTCGGCAGCCGTCAGCGATGGAGGAATAGTGACTCTGAGCTGGGTATTAGCGGCGGCCGCTACTGCCGCGTCACCACCATCCGCTCCTAGCGCATCAGCAACGGGGGAAGCCGACAGTGGGGAGCCCACTACCTCGGCGTCCTCGCACGCCTCCCCACATGCCTCAGCAATTGCGAAGCAAAGTTAGATCATGTGTGGCGGTGAAAGGGGCTCCGAGGGTGCTGTCTAGGCCTGCAGGGAAGCAGGCGGGCCCTCGACGAGGGAGACAATGACCTCGTCGAGCATTGGGTCGACCCAATCAGGGGGGCCCTGTGCCCTCACAGAGGTCTAGCGCCAGCGGGTCGATGGGTTGGTGGAGCCATGAGACCCGGTGATGTTGATCTCGCTTGGCCGTCTACACCGGTGCCGCCGGCGTCGGCGACGTGCCCCAACGGTGCCCCCCACAGTCTCCTTTGTGGCTCCGCCTGAGCCACCGCGAGGTGCATGCGAGGATGATTGTGGGCCACCACCCACAACGGTCGAAGGGGCCGGACAAAGTATAGGTCCGACAATGATCGGAGCCGCGTGCGGCGCTGGCGTGCCAAGAGCCCCCTGCCCACCGCTGCCAATGTCAGTATGGTGATCAGGAGGGTCTGAGGAAGGGCGCTGGGGCGATCGACGCTGCCAAAGCTTGCAGTTCCTCGCCCGGTACCTCGTGCTGAGACAGAAGAGGCAGCGAGACGGGGAAGTGCACTGTGCAGCAATGTGATCTCTGGCTAGGCAGTTGAAGCAAAGACCCACGAGCGAAGTCGGCGCTCGCCACCGGCAACGAGGGTGAGGCGGGTTTTGGCGACGCCCATGCCTGTGGCTTTGGACAAGAGTGAAGCCGTCAGCGTCGATAGGGGCAGCCACACGAGGAGCATGGAGGAAGGCCCGCGATGTTGTCGGAGGGTCAGGCTCTCAACAACGACGACAGTGGCGATTTGGCCATGGTGCCCGATGGCGTTGTCCAAGTCACTGGTGCAAAGGGGCATGCTTGATGGGTTTAGTGCCAAGTCGTCGGTGCGCGGGCACCCTCTAGCAGCCGGTTCAGGAATACTGTCGACGTAGTTGGTCGCATGATGACGACAGCGCCTACTCTTCTTGGCACGAGGAGAAGCAGAGCCCACCTTCATTCACACCTAACGCAGTAGGCGCGGATGAGGTCGTCAGCTCGATGGCGGGGAGAGTGAAATCCTGGACAACCACCCTCATCGTAGGGCCCATGGCCGGAGAGAGAGCTCGTCGTTAGAGCTACCCACGTTGGGGTCTTCCTCCCAGCGGCGGAACTTGCCCCTACCAGTTAGCCGATTGAAAGGAAAGTAGGGCAGAGCTTCCGGGGAGAGGGAGGACGGCAGCGGCCTGCAAGAGAGTGTGGCATCCACTTCCTCGTCCTCATCCTATAGAATGTCCTCGATGACAACCACCTCCTCGTCCTCCGTGACAGCCGCTGCCGGCGGTGACGGCAGCAAAGGGACCTGCAGAGACGGCGACGATGGCGGAGGTGACCTCGGGGGCTCCGGGCACCGTACCCAAAGATGTCCTGGGCGGGACCGGCGGCTCAGGCCGATGCGGAGATGTCCGACAGCGCTAACGGCGCAACCGGTAGCGCTCCACCGTCATGGCTGCATCCATGGGGGGCAACGCGCGGGGTGACGATGTGGACCGCGGGTGGCTGCTCCAGTGTTGAAGTTGGAAGGGAAGGGGCCACAGGATGCAAGCACATGGGCGGCCCCCACCATTGTCGGCCAGTCCACAGCACGGGGAGCTCCTGGCGAGTGCCTGGCCGTCGGACCCGGGCGCGACGGGGTGGGAGCAGCCGGATCTGGTCACTCCGACGACAGGGGAGCACCTGTGGCCGGCGACGACGACGATGGCGGGGCGGCGGCCCCTCGCGAGCATGTATCAGCACAGGGGAGAGTGGAGTAGGTGGGTGGGGGTGAGGGGCAAGACAGAGGAGGGGGATGGGGGGAGGAGGGCGGAGGTGGAGGCAGGCGTCATGGCTGGGCAGGCCACCGGCGCCGGCGGCGGCGCTGCAGTCCCGGCTGCCAGGGGCAACGGTAGTATTCAACACACCATGCTACCACCACAATTGCCAACACTGCTCCGTTTCATGTTAGGGGAGAGATGAGATGGTGAAGCTACGACGAGGTTGCTGGTGGTAGGACAATGGAGATTAGGGGTGGTAATGTATTGATAAGTTGTTTTTTGCAAGTTCATCATCTCAGAGATTGTGTTTCGCCACTCTTACTGCTTGATCATTCGCTGCAAGCATGGAGTATGGCCAAATATGTAAGAGTGGACGAATGGGCAGGCATGAATGTCGCCCTCATCTCGATCATTAACTAATGTTACAAGATAATTGTGTGTAGATGTGTGGAATAGCTTGTTCTTATTTCTAGCTATTTTTGTAGAAATGTTCTTGTTGTATATTTAGGCATGCCTTATATGTTGTGTCAAATTGTATGTTCCCTATAGTTCTTAGTTCCTAAAGTTTTGCTTGTGGGTGTTGCATCCCATGGAATGTCGCTGCTAAATTTTAAGTTAAGTTGACTGAGCACAGAACATCTTGGCTATAAGTGATGCTTCCCCGCGGGCGGAGAACACATCTAGACAGACTCGTGGAGTGAGGTGCTTCTCCTTACCTAGGGGTATAAATAATAAATACTCCACCATGGGCTCACACTAACCCGGGAAAAGGGTGGTGACACAAAAGAGCAAGAAGGAAATGTCGATGCTCCAGTTTAAGCCACGGGCCAGAACTAGTGTTGACGACGGGAGGGAGGGAGTGACAAGCCACTTTGGCTCATACAAGCCACAAATAAAACTACATATACACCTAAGTAATACTATACTAATATGAGGAATAATATATGATACGGACTTGAGTCTCATTTCCTTGTTCCGTGTTTTGTACTCTGTTTGATGGAGTGTAGTCTACTATGGGTCTGCTATAAATAGCTATACTCATTCGCATATGAATTTCAGATGCCTTTTGTATTCCCTAGCCTTTTCTAAAGATAAAAGAGTAAGTTTCAATTGATATACACTCTATGTAAGATTTACTTGATATATAAGTACCACTAGAAACCAAATACATATACATTATTCAAAGTAGAACAATACATATATGTGAAGAACCACTAATTTTATTACACCAAACATAACAAGCATTTTTATTTTTTATTCCTCAATGCTTAAGTAATAACCATGTAGCACTATAGTGTCATCACAGCAACAGTTCCGATTAGAAAGTTCTATGGGTTGCCACCGTCAGCACTCCCGGATCCACTTCCTGAGCCACTTCCATATCCACTGCCACCTGGAGCACTCCCCCCACCCCCACCACCATGGCCACTAGCTTGAGCATATCCACCACCATAAGGACCATATCCGCCAGCCTGCCCATACCCAGAGCCAGCACTAGAACCTTTTCCAGACCCTCCATTTTGTCCTCCACCGCCACCTCCACCTTGACCACCTCCTTGAGCATAGCCTCCTCCATAAGGACCATACCCACCAGCCTGACCATACCCAGAACCTGAACCGGAACCAGACCCAGACCCTCCATATTGCCCTCCACCGCCACCTCCACCCTGGCCGCCTCCCTGAGCATATGCCCCACCATTGGACCCATAGCCACCGGCTTGACCATACCCAGAACCTGAACCATAACCAGATCCAGAACCCCCATATTGTCCTCCGCCGCCGCCGCCACCTCCACCTTGACCGCCACCCTGAGCATAAGCCCCACCATTAGACCCATAGCCACCAGCCGTAACCAGAACCGGAACCAGAGCCATATCCCGACCCACCATCTTGCCCACCACCGCCACCTCCCTCTCAACCACCACCGCCACCCCCGGCGCTAACATATTTTGCTACCCTTGCAGCATTTGCCACCCCAATACCAAGGAGGACAATGAAGCAAAGGGCTGCCAACTTGGTTGTGGCCATTGATAGTAGCAAACTCTATTGAGCTTGAAGGATGGGATGAGTGGGTGGTGAAGACGTCCCGGGTATTTATAGTCCCGGTGATCATGCAAAACGGCACTGCAAGGCAATACACTTGGTCCACTAGGTTGGTGTCCCTGGAATAGACAACGACCATGTTAGGTACAGCGTGACTTTTAGGCAGCCAGATGGAACTCTTTTCTCAATGGGCCTGACTTAACGTGTGAAAAATTCTGGGCGCGAGCGGCTGTGGTATTCTGCGGCCCGGGTATTTGACCATCTATTGGTTTCTAACGTGTTGGTCGCTCTGCGCACTAATAATTTGTAGATCAAAATACAGCATGCTGATGCTTGGACTCGTTATGAAGTGTACATAGTCAACAGTCTTTGACTCCAACCAAATATATAGAAAGGAAAATCAGCGATCGGTGTGTGCACCATGCAGATTAATTACCTCATCGATTTACTAAGACGATCAGGATTCAGGAGGCATGCGCGCAGTAGATATATACTGACAACGAACGTTCGAAATCTAATAAATAAGGTAGGACTCACTCTCGGCAAATAAGATTTAAATAAGATAACAAAATTTTTAACTGCCTGGTTCAACAAATTGATGTACTATGATTGAAAAAACGAAAATTAAATGAAATAAACCTATGGTGGGTTCATCAGTTGCATGAGCTATACATAATGACGAACTACCGTAGAGAGAGAGAGAATGAGATATGCTTGCCATTTCTGCCGACATACCATCCAGCTGGTTAGATATATGCAGAATTTCCATCCAGCTGGTTAGATATATGCAGAATTTTTTGCGCTGTGTCGCGTCGTGGGGACTCTGCGACGAGTCGACGACCGTATGTTTGTCCGATCCGAAGCAGGAGCGTCAAAGCGTAAAAGACATGAGTACTTCGGCACTGTGCGACCGTGTTGTGTGCTCCTGTTCCGTTCCAAGGATATGGATAGGTGACTAATCGACTGGTGTCTGCTAACGGGCAACTATATATGCATGTGAACGCAGACTTGTGGCGAATGGAATGGAGAAATAAAATAAAGGCCTTTCATATAAAAATGGAAGAATAGAATGCCATATATATCACTTGGACAAAACAAATCCGAAGCAATTTTCTTTTATCCTCGTTTGTTCCTTCCTTTAGATAAATACTCGAAAATTCCCTTACAATTGCAAAAAAAATTGCAATAGGTACTCAAAATACTTCAATTGATACACGGAAGTAATAGGCTAATTCGGCAGCTTTTTATTCAATTTCCCGTGGACTAAAAAACTTCTTTTTGACCAAAGTCAGCAAGGGAAACCCCAGTCTATTTTGTATTTTTTTAATAAATGTAGACCTGTTTTCATGGGGAGTTGAATCCAGGTCAGTTGGGTGCTACTCAGGTGCTCTAACCACTATTCTAGAGGCCCTTTTGCGAGAAAAAACTTCTCATCAGTGCGAGTCAAGAAATGACCCCCTGGCCCCGGATTTCCATATAAAGGATACGACGAGGATAGAAACCCTCTTTAACCTGAATTCTAATTGATTGGATATCCCACCAAGAAATTGGAGGAAGATGCGACGTTTTATTCCAAGGAATCCCCAACGAAAAATACACACTATTCCCTCTTTCGTATCGAATCAGTCATAACCACTGCCTATATTCTATAAAATAGTGCACCATAAATAGGAGCTAATGAATAGGACCATGATTCCATAGAAAGACAACACGACCCTATTGAAAAAAAGAATTTGTTGATCGAGCTGGAAATACAGATATAATATTCTTTTTTTGGCGCAAAAACCATCGGGGAGTTCCCCACGGTGTGAAAATTTTATTAAAACAAAGCAACCAAAAAGAAAAGAGTACATAGAGATACTTACAGAGAAGAAGAGGGGGGTGCCACTACAAAAGATGGGGCAGGGGCAGGAAAGGGAGAGAGCTAATTACAAAGTTACAAGGCTTCAAGCCACAAATTAGCCAGTAATCTATCTTCATATTTGAGCGGGTGTGCTTGCAAGGAAGCTTCATACTTGAAATTGCAGAGCCATCTAGCATAGCTGGCTGGCACATTATCAAAAATGTGGCGGTTTCTGATTTTCCATAGTTCCCACGCAGCCACAAGGAAAATTTCTGTGAAGAAAGGGATATTAGCTTGCTGCCTTGTTCTTACCAGTTTTCTGTGGAGGTCGACATCATTACTCCAAGCTATACCAATTTTGTCCTAGTATTTTTTGGCAAATTCACACTCAAAGAACAAGTGTTGAATTGTTTCTTCTTGCCTATCATTGCACAGAACACAGAGCCGATTAGGCTGTACATTGAATTTTCTCCTGGCCAACATACTTCTGGTATTTAGTCTGTCAAGAAAGATCAGCCAAGCAAAGAACTTGACTCGGGGGGTGACCTTGGATCTCCAGAGTATTGTGAAACTGATAGGCACTTGCACTGATGAGAAGGCCAGTTTGTACATCTTTGATGCAGCATATTTATTGTTTCCCCAACAGAAGCTTCTTTGATCAACCTCATTGCTCAAACTGAAGGACTGAATTATATCTGTCAGATCTTCTAGTTCTTCTGCAGCTACCAACAAAATTGGAATGTTGAACAGCTCATCCAGACTAGAGGCCTCATTCATCTCCTTGACTGAGATTTCAGGATTCTTTGCAAAGCTGGCTATGTTAGGATGTGTGACTGAGAGGCTTTCCCCAACCCAATTATCACTCCAGAAGAGTATAGATGATCCATCACCTACATTGCAAAGGGTGATGTCTTTTTAGATGTCTTTTAATCTCAATATGTCCTCCAGCAGAAGGAGCCCATTTCTCTTTGAGTGGGGGTACTTTACCATCATAATATCTGTTGCGGCACCCAAGGTATATCTGACTTGGAGTAAAATTTGTGAAGCTGCTTTATTAGAAGAGCGTCATTCTGCAGAAGTAAATTCTTTATTCCCAAGCCTCCTTTCTTCTTAGGCCTTTGAGCTAGAGGCCAAGCCACCAGGTTACCTCCTCTCTTCTTTTCGGTGTTGCCTCTCCAGAGACACTATTTTTTGATTCTATCAATGTCCTGGATGAGTCCTTTATGCAATTTGAATGTGCACATGGCATAGGTGACAGTAGGTGTGATGACAGTATTGATGTACTCCAGCCTTCCAGAATATGACAGTAGAGTAGAGCTTGCAGTGAGTCTTGTTTCCACTTTATCTAGAAGAGGTGCAAAATCTTCCATTTTTGGCTTACTTGTGCCCATTGGGAGCCCCAAATAGGTAAAAGGTAGGGAGCCCACCTGGCAACCCAATGTACCAGCAAGAATTTGCATCTTTTCAGTAGACACATTAATGGGCAGTATTTGGGATTTTTGGAAATTCACCTTGAGGCCAGTAGATGATGCAAAAGTATTCAATATGTCTTTTAGACAGAAGAGCTACTTTGCATCAGCTTGCATGATTAGCAAGGTGTCATCAGCATATTGAACTATGGGGAAATCATCAGTTGGCTGAGGGATTGGCAGTTGGAGTACTCCTTTGTTCTTTAGTCCATTGATGATGTGCTGAAGTAGTTCTGCTGCTAGGACAAACAACAATGGGGATAGGGGATCCCCCAACCTAACTCCTCTCTTACATGTGAATTGTTTCCCAGGAATTCCATTCATAAGGACCGAGGCAAATCCAGAATTTAAAATGCATTTCACCCAGTTAATCCATCTGCTAGGAAGATTCATTGCAGTCATCATATCAATGATCACAGAATGTTCTACTGTATCAAAAGCTTTGGCAAAGTCCAGCTTTACAATGACAATCTCTCTTTTGGATTGGTGACATTGATGTATGTACTCAAAACACCAACCCAGGCAGTCCTGTATTGTTCTACTTCTTATGAATCCATATTGGTTCTTGTGTATCATTTTCAGAATCAGCAACTGCAGCCTTTCAGCTAGGAGCTTTGTAACCATTTTGATATAGCAATTCAAAAGTGAAATGGGTCTATAGTCATTGGCAGTAACTGGACAGTTAATCTTGGGAACAAGGACAATATATGAACTGTTGATTGGAGAGAGATTCACTTCCCCATGATAGAATTCTTCAAACAGCTTATTTATATCATGTTGTATGATGGCCCAGCATTTTTTGATAAAAAACCCCCATTGAAACCATCTGGTCCAGGAGCCTTATCAGATGGCATGATTTTAATTAGCCTATCAATTTCTTCCTTCATGAATGGGGCATCCAAACTTTCCATGTTGACTGTGGAGAAGTCTGGTATCATCGATTGCAGGTCAAAACCCATGGTCACTTCATCAGTGATACCCATTCTGCTCTTGAAAGAACACCAGAAGTGGTTTGCCTTGTCTTCATGCTGAATTAGACTAACCCCATAGTCATTCTGTACTTGAGCAATGAGATTTCTTCTATAAGATACGGTGGCCCTAGAGTGAAAATACATGGTACATTCATCACCTAGCCTAACTCTGTTGACTGTGTTTTGTTGCTTCCAGTATTGTGCTTGCTGAGATAACAGGCTGTTAAGCTGTGTCTTGATCAATCTTCTTAGGTTCCACTCAGGATTAAACAAAGGTCTGAAGTTTTCTACCGCGTCAAGGTACAGAATTACCTTGTTGCAGTTTCCAATCGGGAGCTTTACATTTGATAGACCCTTAATATTCTTATCGAGATAACTGGAAGCCCCAACGCTAAGAATCCTAATGAATCTAGAAAAAGAATACAGGCCCAGAAAAATTACCTCTTTCGAGAATCTTTTAGAAGTTCTCTCTATATGTGTTATGATCATCAATTCCTATTAGATATACTAAATTTAGTAGCGGTCAATTGAAATTGAGAGAATAAGCTAAATGATTTTTACTTTA
This sequence comes from Bothriochloa decipiens, assembly GCA_023333625.1. NCBI lineage: Eukaryota > Viridiplantae > Streptophyta > Magnoliopsida > Poales > Poaceae > Bothriochloa > Bothriochloa decipiens. The sequence continues at coordinate 42,673,037 of CM041629.1, forward strand.
CTTTCTTTTTTTCTGAAATAGCCTTGAAATAGACTTTAGTAGCTAGTACTCCTATGAAATAATTGGTTAGATACATTGACTTTCTATTAAAAAATTAGTGGATCCACATAAAAAAATTGCATTGATGTAACTGTGGTTGAAAAAAAGGAAAACTTGACGAAATAAACCATGGTGGCAGGGTTCATCAGTTGCTTGAGCTATAGATAATGGCGATCTACTGTAGTTATTAGAGAAATGAGATGAGATACGCTTGTCATTTCTGCCGACATGCATGCATAGTCCAGGTTAGATATAGGCCTCGTTTAGATCGCGAAATTTATAACCTGAAAAGTATTGTAGCATTTCGTTTGTATTTGACAAATACTGTCAAATTATGGGCTAACTAGTCTCAAAAGATCGTCTTATGATGTACAACTAATCTGTGTTTATTTTACCAACATTTAGTGCTCCATGCATACGACACAACATTTGATGTGATTGAGAGAGAGTGAAAAAAACTAACAATTTTGGAGGCCATAAGCCTCTTTGCCGAGTGCCCAAAAAAAACACTCGGCAAAGAAAAAACACTCGGCAAATTACGATTTTCCGGTAGTGCATGCACACACCTAGCATGTGACTCAGCTTCATCTCTACTTCGATTCATGTTAGGGAAAGGGAGACGATGAAGCTGCGACGAGGCTGCTGGTGGCAGAACAATGGGGATTAAGGGTGGTATATATTATATGATAAGTTATTTTGCGAGTTCACCAGAGATTGTTTTTGGCCACTCTCACTTGATCATTGGCTGCAATCATGGAAGTATGGCCAAATATGTAAGAGTGGATGAATGGGCAGGGATGAATGTCGCCATTATCTCGATCATTACTAATGTTAGTTACAAGACAACTATGTAGAAGTGTGTTCTAGCTTGTTCTTATTTTTGTAGAAATGTTCTTGTCATATATATAGACATGCCTTATATGTTGTGTTGAATTGTATGTTTCCTATAGTTCTTGGTTCCTAAAGTTTTGCTTGTGGGTGTTGCATCCCATGGAATATCGCTGCTAAATTTTAAGTTACGTTGACTGAGCACAGAACATCTTGGCTATAAGTGATGCTTCCCCGCGGGCGGAGAACACATCTAGACAGACTCGTGGAGTGAGGTGCTTCTCCTTACCTAGGGGTATAAATAATAAATACTCCACCATGGGCTCACTCTAAGCCGGGAAAAGGGTGGTGACACAAAAGAGCAAGGAGAAGGAAATGTCGATGCTCCAGTTTAAGCCATGGGCCAGGAGGAAACATGGGAGGGAAAGGGACTTTTGTTTTATTACTTATTACCTGATCATCCCAGTGATTAGTGTGTTGACGACGGGAGGGAGGGAGTGACAAGCCACTTTGGCTCATACAAGCCACAAATAAAACTACATATATACCTAAGTAATACCATACTAATATGAGGAATAATGTATGATAGGGACTTGAGTCTCATTTCCTTGTTCCGTGTTTTGTACTCTGTTTGATGGAGTGTAGTATACTATGGGTCTGTTATAAATAGCTATACTCATTCGCATATGAATTTCAGATGCCTTTTGTATTCCCTAGCTTTTTCTAAAGATAGAAGAGTAAGTTTCAATTGATATACACTCTATGTAAGATTCACTTGATATATAAGTATGCACTAGAAACCAAATACATACATTATTCAAAGTAGAACAATACATATATGTGAAGCACCACTAATTCTATTATATTACACCAAACATAACAAGCATTTTTTATTTCTTGTTCCTCAATGCTTAAGTAATAACCATGTAGCACTATAGTGTCATCACAGCAACAGTTTCGCTTAGAAAGTTCTATGGGTTGCCACTGCCAGCACTCCCGGATCCACTTCCTGAGCCACTTCCATATCCACTGCCAGCTGGAGCACTCCCCCCACCCCCACCACGTTGGCCACCAGCTTAAGCATATCTACCACCATAAGGACCATATTCGCCAGCCTGCCCATAACCAGAGCCAGCATCAGAACCTTGTCCAGACTCTCCATTTTGTCCTCCACCACCACCTCCACCCTGACCACCCCCCTGAGCATAGCCTCCTCCATAAGGACCATACCCACCAGCCTAACCATACCCAGAACCTGAACCGGAACCAGATCCGGAACCTCCATATTGTCCTCCACCGCCACCTCCACCCTGGCCACCTCCCTGAGCATATGCCCCACCATTGGACCCATAGCCACCGGCTTGACCATACCCAGAACCTGAACCATAACCAGATCCAGAGCCCCCATATTGTCCTCCACCGCCACCTCCACCTTGACCGCCACCCTGAGCATAAGCCCCACCATTAGACCCATACCCACCAGCTTCACCGTAACCAGAACCATATCCCGACCCACCGTCTTGCCCACCACCGCCACCTCCCCCTCCACCACCACCGCCACCCTTGGCGCTAACATATCTTGCTACCCTTGCAGCATTTGCCACTCCAATACCAAGAAGGACAATGAAGCAAGGGCTGCCGACTTGGTTGTAGCCATTGGTAGTAGCTAAATCTGTTGAGCTTGAAGGATGGGATGAGTAGGTGGTGAAGACGTCCTGGGTATTTATAGACCTGGTGGCCATGCAAAACGGCAGTGCAAAATAACACACTTGCTCACTAGTTTGGTGTCCATCGCGTCATCATGGAAAAGATAGAGACACGGTAGGTACAGCGTGACTTTCAGGCAGCCTGATGGAACTCTTTTCTCAATGGAACTCTTTACGTGTGACAAATACTGAGCGGGCGCAGCTGTGGGCGAGGTCAACAAATTTAGAACGCTACGTATTCTGCGGCCCAGGTCTTTGACCATCGATTTCTAGCGTGTCTCTCTGCGCAGTAATGATCTGTAGATCAAAATACAGCATGCTGATGCTTGGACTCGTTATGAACTGTACATAGTCAACCGTTCTTGAGTGCAACCAAATATACAGAAAGGAAAATCAGCGATCGGTGTGCACCATGCATGCAGATTACCTAATCGATTTACTATGATCAGGAGGCATTGCAGTAGATATATACTGACAACGAAACGCTCGCAAGCTAATAAATAAGGTAGAACTCACTCTCGGCAAATAAAATTTAAATAAGCTAACAAAATTTTACCTGCCCGGTTCAACAAATTGATGTACTATTATGATTGAAATAAAGAAAATTAGATGAAATAAACCTTCAGTTGCATGAGCTATAGATAATGACGAACTGTAGAGCGAGAATGAGAGAGATGCTTGCCATTTTATGCCGACATGCAGGTTAGATATATGCAGATTTTTTTGCGTTGTGTCGCGTCGTGGGGACTCTGCGACGAGTCGACGACCGTATATTTGTCCGATCCGAAGCAGAGCGTCAACGCGTAATCGACATAAGCTGTTCGGCACTGTGCGACCGTGTTGTGCTCCTGTTCTGTTCAAGGATATGGATGAGTGACTAATCGACTGGTGTCTGCTAACGGGCAACTATGCATGTGAACGCAGACTTGTGGCCAGGATAAGCGAGACAACAAGCACACAAGGGCGGGGTATTTGACCAAAATCTTTTAATCAGTGTGAATACGCCGCTACCCGTCCCAATCCCAACGCTCGAACGTCCCAAGCATGTGTGCCTTGGTTTCATCTGCTCCAATTCGTGTGTTAGGCGAGAGAGAGCGATGGTGAAGTTGCGACGAGGCTGCCGGTGGTAGGGCAATGGGGATTAGGGGTGGTAATATTGATAAGTTGCTTTGCGAGTTCATCTGAGATTGTGTTTGGCCACTCTCACTTGATCATTGGCTGCAAGTATATGGATAATGGCCAAATATGGAAGAGTGGATGAATGGCAAAATAGGCAGGCATATGAATGTCGCCCTCATTAATAACTAACGTTACAAGACAACTGTGTGGCGGAAAATTAAAATGTGGAAAATGGCTTGTTCTTATTCTAGCGATTTTTGTAGAAATGTTCTTTTGTATATGTAGATATGGCTAGCTTATATGTTGTGTTGTTGAATTGTACGTACGTTTCTCATAGTTTTTGGCTACTAAAATTTACGGAAATGCTGGGGGTATGACGTCCGACGACGTCGGACGGGCGCGCTGTGGTGGACCTTTTAGGACTGGCGGCCCAAATCACCCAAGCAACCGTTGTTTTCGCCATTCTCTTCGCTTCGTTCCCAGTTGGCCTCACCTCAGACCCCGCGCTGCTCGCCGGTCGCTGCCGAACCAGCCGCCATGCCGCGCGGGGGCGCCTCCCCGCTCGCCTTGCCAGCCTCCACTGCACCGCGTGCGGCTGCACCGTGCCGCCAGCCTCTAGCGCGCCGCCTTCTCCACTGGCCCTCCTCCATTTCTCGCTCGCCATACGATCCAAACCCTAGTGGGCGGGCTACTGCGCCGCTCGACACCTCCACTGCACCTCCCGCTCACCTCGCCGGCCTCCACCATGCCGCGCACGGCTCGAGCAAGCGGCCAGCCTCCAGCGCGCCGCGCTTCTCCAAAAGCCGAGTGATGCATACCAGACCAAGGCCTGGATGCGACACCCATCAGGGGCGACTCGCCCATCATCGACGACTATTGGGCAGATGCCTGGCGTGGACGTGGTCGACGGCGTACGACAGTGAGGAAGGTGACCATTACCAAAGTCCGCAACATCAACGCAAGGCAAACATCTTCGAGCAAAGTATGAAGAAATATCTCTCTGAAGAGATCCCCAATGAAGACTAACCCCAATCTGCAAGGTATGCAAAATGTCATGTCCCCAATGTGTTTATTATGTAGTTCAATTTGCGGTTAGTGCTATTTTAGTTTGTATATGTGATGTTGATGATGCAGACTCTGTTACCTAGATTGGTTGAGAGTTACTTACCACATTTTGCACGAGGTGGGTGTAGTTTGAGGCTCTGCCATCCTTGTATGTCATTTGTGTCCACCAACAAACATATCTGGACTCATCGAAATTTCATCATTAGTTGGAAACATACTGTTAACATAGAACATTATGATTTAGTGAAAATGGCCAAACTGCATTCTATCCATTTTTGATTCAAATATGTCATCACAGTCCAACTGTGTTTCATTATACTGTCTTGCATTGTTTCACCATTACATATCCACTGTTTCATCTATCTCTCGTTGCAACAATCAGTTATAGGGGCATGTGATTTGTTATCATGAAATCTATGCTGTCCACCTTTGTACATGTCTCTAAATATGCTTTTTGCTCAGTTCTGCTTCCATTTATTTTTTATTTTGTTCATTTATTTGTTGACCCAGGGGTCAGTTCTAGTGTACAAGAGACATGCTGATGCACTACTACTGTCAGAACACAATACGGTTAGGCTAGATGACTTTATGGAGAAGTTTGATGCTTCTAAGAAGACCTGATCAACTCCTTGATATAATACCTTAGGAGGTGTCAAGATAACGATGTGCATTGAGAACACTAGTTTTTCCTTTGTACTCCCTCCGTCCATCTATGTCTTTTGTTTAAGCCCTGTGCGCATGGACCAAGGAGAAGCTGAGGCCCACGGGCTTTTTCATTAAATCACCGTAGGTGGAGTAATTACCGTGCGTCTCTTAGGTTTCCCGATGAAACTCCGACTAACGCCGCTAAATTTCTATCTCCCGCCGCGTGATTGCACGCTCGCTCAGTTGCCTCGCTCGGCTGCCGTGCTTCCTTCTTCTCTCCCGCTCTCTTTTCTGCGCCAAATTTCTACAGACGAAAGAGATTCTTGGAATTTTATTTTTTGCTTAGACGAAAAACATAGATGGACGGAGGGAGTAATATATGGAGTGGAGTCATGATATGATATGTAGCAAAATGTGGATGAATTGTTACCTGAGGTCATCATACCCTGAAAACATCCTGGCATGAATGTTGATCTATTTTTTTGGTAGCAACTAAAAGTATGCTAGTGTTGCAATGATGTGTAATGTGAACATCTTTTCTAAAAATGTTGGTTAGTTTCTTTTTAGCCTCTGTTGCAATATTCTTTTACTCATACACATGATTTGTGGTTGTCAGCCGGAAATCATTTTGTTCCATGACCACATTTTGAGGTGTAACAATAGTGAGACTCGCCTGTTTCATTGGATGATTTTAGATGTAAAAGTAGTACATTTATGTTGTCTCATTTAGAGCATTTTTGTTGTAACAATAGTTATACTCAGTTGTTTCGTTATGACATTTCCAGATGTAACAAAGGGGAAATCATGTTGCTTCATGACAGCATTTTTCAGGTGTAACAGCAGTGGGACTATTGTTTCATCGGAGCATTTTTAGATGTAAAAGTAGAACATTTATCCTATTTCATTTAGAGGATTTCAATTGTAACACTTGTATGACTTGACTTTTTCATTAGGGTCTTTCCAGAGGTAACTATGGATAAATCATGTTGTTTCATGACCATATTTTGAGACGTAACAGTAGTGTGAGACTCGGTTGTTTCATTGGATGATTTTTAGATGTAAAAGTAGTACATTTCGCATTTTTTGTTGTAACATTAATACTCTGTTGTGTACATTAGGGAATTTCCAGATGTAACAGAGGGGAAATTGTATTGTTTACAATTTCCAGGTGTAACATTTGATCCAGGTACTTGCAACCTATGATTCAGATACTTCCAACCTAATTCAATTAGATTATATTGAAACTTTGCCCTTCACTGATTCATCATGGATTCATTTCTTGCGAAAATATGTTTTTGTATCTAAAGTTTCCTTCTCTTTTTTGCTCTCATTGCTCTATCTTCATTCCCTTTTTGTATGTGTAGGGGCCGGCTCTAGTATACAGCAAGCATGCTGCTGCCGTACTCCTCAATTCAGAGCACAATGTGGTGAAGCAAGACGAATTGGGAAGAACTACGACGCTGCCATGAAGAAACTGTTCTCTTGATCAAGTCGCTGTTATAGTACTCTCTAGGAAAGTGTCAGCAGAGGTAGATGTACATTAGTTCCTTTGTAAAATATGGAATGGGAGTCCTCTCTCTATGCCATGTGGCACAAATGTGGATGCTTTTGTTGTCTTTTAGGTCATTCCTTGCTAGAGACATCTTTTAGTTCCTTTTGTAATATATGGAATGGGAGTCCTCTCTCTATGCTATGTGGCACAAATGTGGAGCATATTATCTAAAAATGTGTGTTTTGGTCCAGGATGGTTGCTTGTGACACATGGTGTTGTTGTCTACTGTTTTTTTATTTTGATAGCCACTTATTTTGCGGTGTAATTATATATGATATTCTGTTGTTTTAATTTTAGAGCATACCAGCCCACATTGAACATGTTACAGGTTTTATTTGGGATGTTTCATTATTACAATTTGAGATGTAATGTTAGTACATTTTTCCTGCTCCACTAAGAGGAATTTATTTGTAATAGGTGGCAGCTATGCCTGTTTCATTTTAGCATTTCTAGATGTAACAGATGTTAAAGCAATGTTGTTTCGCTAAGAAGTATTCAGTTGTAACATTAAGCAGCCCTGACTGTTTCATTAAACCATTCCCAGATGTAACAGTAGTCAAACCATGTTGCTTCACTATTAGTAATTAAGTTGTAACAGTAGTCACCCTACCTGTTTCATTAAACCTTGCAATTTCACTAAGAGGATTCAGTTGTAAGATTAGGCATCCCTGGCTGTTTCATTAAACCATTCCTAGATGTATTTGTAGTTATACCATGCTATTTCAGTTACATGATTTCAGTTGTAACAGTGGCCAGCCCTTGGTTGTCTCATCAAATCATTTCCTAGAACCATGCTGTTTCATGACCACATTTTTAGGCAAAAGAATTTGATAACTTAAATTATATTGCGCAACTGTTTTCAAGTTCATCATTTTGTGGCTTTTTCCACACTATGTCCACATCCAAGTGTCTTTTTTGCTATGAATTAACCACCATCTAACTGTATCGTAAAAAGCTATAAATTACATTAAAAATGAGCAAGAACTTTTCACTACTCTAGAGCTTCAACTGTGTTTGCTTCAATTCCTTCATTATTTCTTCTGCCCTTTTTTTTAGAGCTTCAACTCGCAGTTCTAGACGCCATGGTCTTCTCATTGGCAGTATGAGCATGCCGGAGGTTTTGTACGGTCCTTTTTACTGTGGCTTCCCTTCTTTGGTTTACTCTTCTTTTTTTGCTTTCTCTTCCTCTTGTTCTACAAGACTCTTCATCCTGCGGCTGCCGTTGTTATTGCTTGAGCTTGCTACACTTTGTGGTATTCCAAAAATCGGACGCTGTCCCATGCTGCTACTATTCACACCCTGTATATACATACATACCCCATGTTGGAATACAAGTGTGTAAGTACATGTTTTTTAGATATTTGTAATTCTATGTTTCACAAACATTGAAATGCTAACGTAATTCAACCATTCAGTGTAGCAAGCACAATTAATTATAGTGCAGCGGATTAAAATGTGGGATTAGAACCATGGATATTTTTAAATTTTATTTCTGGTGGCGACACTACAATAAGTTCCATGTTTCAATAGAGTAACCTTTTGGTTGAATGTACGACACATTTATCAAATTGGACAATGAATTGGGTGTGTGTCTTTGTGTTTCACGCACATGCTACAAAATTTGAGTTGCTAGAACACCTTAATACTTTTGTAGCTAGTCTTGGAGATTGCTGTGGTAATACAGTTGTAGGACATCTCACAAATGTCACTTGAGTACTCAAATTGTGACATATGGATTCAGAAACATGCAAGTACAGTTTCACACACACAAGTAGCAACATCTTTTATTCTTTCAGTGCCATTTAGTAGCTTGAAGTACAGTAGAAGTAACAAACATGAGAATAAGCAAACTCAAGTAGCCTGTTAAGTTGATCACACGCCATAGCAAGAACAGGGAACTATCCAATTTGTTGCAAAAATCATATATGTTCAAAAAACCACGTCATTACAGTTTTCCAAATGCTTTACCTCGGCCATGCCATGAATAGGTATGGGTACACTGGTGGATTTGGCTGCTGCAAGATCTCACCAACCAGCGCACTAGTAATTTTTTGCTCGAAGCTCGCCCTTGTAACAGAACCGACAAATTTATTGGAGCACAAGCACATAATTCGCCATTAAGACGGCAAACTACATGATTGAGACCTAATAAACCCGGTAGTCATACCGAAATCTCGAAGGATTTCAAACATTTCTGGCACGACCAAGATCGTAATAAGTTTAGCTGTCACCATTCACAACATACATAGTTCGCACATAATTTAAAACATCGAAGTTCGAAATAAGTTATTCCAACCCAAGTTCAAATTCAAAAAAAAGCGAAAGCGATTTAGTTCAAATCCACACACACACTTAGTTCAAATACAGTGCCAGGTCCTTAGTCAATATCCAACAAAAACATAAGGTAGAGTAGAGTGACCATGCCCAAGGTCTAGTCATCACCCAACGCGGGGTAGAAGCAGTGCTGACAGTAGCCATAAAACATCTCACCATCTGCAACAACATGGGAAATAAAACCCTGAGTACGAGAATGTACTCAGCTAGACTTACCCGTCATAAACTAAAAATAAACTGACTCCAAGGGGTATGCAAGGCTGGATAAGTAGGATAGCTGACTCATAAGTTGCGAAAAAACTTGCATTAAAGGAAAGATTTGATCATAACCTTCTAGCATTGTATTTTAATTTGATTAACCT
>CM041629.1:42700488-42744058 GCA_023333625.1 Bothriochloa decipiens
AGTTGTGTGCGTGTGTGTGGTGTGGTGTGTGTTAGTGCCCCCACAACTGTCATATATTTTAGCCGTGCTTCGTAACCTTGGTATAGGTGGTAGGTTTAGCTTGCGCACTAAGGTGTGGGTGAGTTGTGTGCATGTGTGTGTGGTGTGGTGTGTGTTAGTGCGTGAGTTCAGATACTATAGCTTATACGAAAAGGTTGAGGCAATTAAAAAAATGCATGTTTGTGTGGCTCACCATGCATCATACCAGCAACATCTTCAAACATAGACTATGTACTCAATGTAAGATTCATTTGATACACACAAGAAGCCGAGTACACTTAGATTATTGATAGTATGCGACACCACTAATTTTAATACAACAGGCATGACAAACACGTTTATTCTCCATTACATAAACACTTGGTACTTATTAGTAAATGTGTTTATCAGACACCTGATTCCTTGTAGAAGGCCTATGGGTAACCACTGCCAGCACTTCCAGACCCAACTCCCAGAACCGTTTCCATATCCACTACAATTTGGACCACTTTGTCCGCCGCCACCACCCACCACCTTGGCCACCTGCCTGAGCATATCCACCACCATAAGGCCCATATCCGCCAGCTTGACCATATTGAGAGCCAGAACCTTCTCCAGACCCACCATTTTGTTCGCCGCCACCACCTTCACCCTGATCACCTCCCTGAGCATACCCTCCTCCATAAGGCCCATACCCGCCAGCTTGACCATACCCAAAACCAGACCCGGAACCAGACCCAGACCCTCCATATTGTCCTCCACCGCCACCTCCACCCTGGCCGCCTCCTTGAGCGTATGTGCCCCCATTAGATCCATACCCACCACCAGCTTGACCGTACCCAGAGCCCGAACCAGATCCAGACCCAGAACCCCCATATTGCCCTCCACCACCACCTCCACCCTGACCGCCTCCCTCAGCATATTCCCCACCATTAGAACCATACCCACCCGCTTGACCGTACCCAGAACCGGTACCGGAACCATATCATGACCCGCCAGCTTGTCCACCACCGCCGCCACCGCCCCCTCCCCCACCTCCACCCCCAGCGCTAACATACCTTGCTACTCTCGCAGCATTGGTCGTCAGTCCAATGCTAAGGAGGATGATGAAGCAAAGGGCTACGGACTTGGTTCTTGCCATTGTGAGCACCAAGCAGCAATTTGTGAACCTGAGGATGGGATGAGTAGGAAGGGAAGAGTGTGTGGGTATTTATAGTAGCGGTGGCCATGCAAAGCGGAAGCGCAAATAAGAGACACTGCTTGCTCACTAGCTAGTCGATTATCGTGGAAAAGAAAACGAAATGGTAGGTCCGGTGCCTGCCGTGTGACATTGAGGCATACGTACAGATGGAACAGCTTTTTCTCGGTCGGCCTGACTTTAGGTGTGAAAATTGTTGAGTTGATAGAGAATGGCTATCATACTGTGGGCTTGTGGTTATTACGAAGCTTAGAATATAGAATAATACAGCATACTCAGGCGGCCCAGATACTGGATCATATATCGATCCATTTTGATGTAGTGGTGTACAAGAAGTTAGATCATGTGTCATCTTATGTTACTGTACAAGAGAAGTTAGAATAGAATATGTAATAGAGTAAGATGCAGAGCTGCTTGTTTTGCGGTAAGCTTTTTGGATCTGACTAAACAAGTGGGCTAGGCTGATCGAGAGGGAATGCGAATGCATTTTTGTCCGAACTAAGCAGCATGCGAAATTGCAAACGCTTGAGATCGTCGACATAAGCATAAAGCTGTTAGGCACTCTACGACTGTGATGTATGTCTATGAGCTGGCTTTCTCTGAACGTTGACATTGTGGGCGGCTAGAGCTAGCTCGCCCGTGCACAAGTAGAGTACTGACTAACTGATGTGTTCAACGACGGACAACCTGTCAATGCGAGTCTGCCTCATCACGATAACGGAGACAGCCTGTACGCGTCTGCGCTACCACACCAGTCCACCACACATGGTGACCGTCAAATAAATCCATGCATCAATCTGTCACGTGTGCCCATGCCTCGATTTGCCAGACTCATGAACCTGTACCCACACCATGCCTCGATTTGTCTCAGACTCATGAACCTGTACCCACAGATTATTCGAGAAAAAAACCTGTACCCACAGATACTCTGTACTCAATCCAACACACGCCAGTGTATATATTACCAACGGATATGTCGAAACTTAACTCGCTGACAGAGTATTAAACGGACCCAAAAACTGTAGCACTGTAGACTACTCCTATTTTTTCAATGATTTCCCTTTTCTAAGCCATCTATAACTTAACTAGCTCTAGGAGCACCGTAGCTTACAAACTATCCCTAAGAATATATTTTATGATATTCTTTATTAAGAGCAATTCCCGCAACAACGCGAGCGGCGTTTTCCTCAACTTTTACCAGCAAATAGTTGCAAGCATGGGGTACGGTCAAATTAATATTTGTAAGAGTGGATGAATGGGTAGGCATGAATGTTGTGGTCATTAAGTAACGTTACATCATAACTGTGTAGCCGAAAATTAAAGCGTGGACTAGTTTGTTCTTTTTCTAGCTATTTTTTTATAGAAACGCTCTTGTTGTATATTTAGATATTGCCTTATATATGTTGTGTTGAATTGTCTGGTTCCTATAGTTTTTGGTTCGCAACAATTTTGCTTGTGGAAAGTTACATTATTCATAGTAGCAAATTTTGTATTCAACATGACTAATTTTACTACAACAAACGAAGGGTAAGCCCTTTTCTTCTTCATTACCTAAATACTCAATATGATTTATATATGTGTATATTGGACAAGCAAATCCATGTAGAAGGCCTAACGGTAACCACTGCCAGCACTTCTAAAGCCACTCCCTGAGCCACTTCTATATCCACGACCGCTTAGAACACTTTGGCTGCCACCAGCACCACCACCTTGGCTACCTGTCTGAAGCATATCCACCATCGTAAGACTCATACCCACCAGCCTAACCATATCAAGAGCCACAGGCCGAACCTTGGCTAGATCCACCATTTTGCCCGATGCCACCAACTTCACCCTGACAACCTCGCTGAGCATACCCTCCTCCACAAGGCCATACAACCAACTTGACCATACCCAGAAACCCGGAACTAGAACCGGGGCCCCCCCCCCCCCCCCCCTCAACATATTGTTATTCACCGCCTCCTCTACCTGGGCCACCTCCCTGAGCATATGTGCCACCATTAGATTCGTACCCACTGGTTTCACCATACCCAGAGCCTAAGCCTGATCCAGACCCAAAAGCCCCATGTTGTCCTCCACAACCACCTCCTCCCTAACCGCCTCCATTAGATCCATACCCACCAGCTTAACCTTACCCAGAACCGGAACCAGGACCATATCCCAACCCGTCATCTTGTCCTCCACCTCCACCTCCCCCTCCATCCGCCAGCGCTAACAGCATATCTTGCTACCCTTGCAGCATTTGTCATCAGCATGTGTTTGGAGGAATAAGTTAGCCCATTATATCTATTCATTTCTCATCTTGTTTTCGTTTGGTTTGTGAAATGGGATAGGTTGTTACGCCATCACCTCATAAGCTAGCAAATAAGTAGTACTGGTACGAAGAATGGAATCATTGTAGAAATAAACTCATGATGCACCACCTCATCCACGATGGTGTGATTCCCGCTAACAGACACACCCTGTCTGGCACTTTGCGACTGTGATGTGTGCTAAAGACACTACTCTGACCAATATGCCACTGTTGTTTAGACACGCACACACTGTCTGTTTGACTTGAGCTTTCGCTCCATAATGACATTATGTGTGGCCCTTGCACGGTGCTGGAGGTCGCCAATGCAAGTAGTGACTATAGTCATTAGGCTATGCTATATTAGTAGACGATTGACTTCCAGTTTCGGTTGAGAAACCCCTTTTTGTCCCGGCTTTCCAACGGGGTTGTCAATCCAGGACTAACCGGGATTAAAAGGACCGGGACTTCCAACCGGGGTTGTCAATCCAGGACTAACCGGGATTAAATTAAAAGGACCGGGACTTCCAACCGGGGTTATCAAATCCAGGACTAACCGGGATTAAATTAAAAGGACCGGGACTTCCCATATGGGGTTGTCAATCCAGGACTAACCGGATTAAAAGTGGTCCTTTAGTTCCGGGCTGAACTACCAACCGGGAGTAAGGTGGCTGCAGCTTGTTGGACGTATTTTTATTTCTTTTCTTTTCTTTTATTTTTCTTTTTTTTCTTTTCTTTTCTTTTTTAATTCCTTAGCATCGATTATTGTACGCACATACAAATAGGAGCTTATATATTACAAAGATCATTGCTTCACTTCATCAAATTCCTACACACCATGAATTGAAAACAAGTCATTACACAAGATGTCCAAGTTCATGCAAACTATTGTTGACCAGCGATCATCCCATCGACACAAATGAAAGCTGATCTCCCATGTTCTGGGCATTTTTCTGTAAAAATAACGTGAATTAGAGCTCCGCATTTTACAACAAAAAAACCTATAGGGCATTCAAGAAATTTAAGCTCAATCAGTACAAATGTTACTGTCAACTCATCATATGATACATGGCAGTGAGGCAAAGAGAAGAAATCGTACTCATATATAGCTCTCAGGGTTCATATCTCAGAGTCAATTAGCCTAGCTGAACCCATGAAGCATAGATCCACGAAGCATAAATACAGATGAAGAACATCCCCTGGATTTGTAAGCCTCATAAAATTGCTATAGCATATAGACGTGGATTGAGAACATGGCTGTCTGCTTTGAACAAAAAAAAGGACATTGCAAAGGAGATTGTGCAGAAAAAAAAAATCGATCTGTACCTTCGTCTTAGCATCGTTGTTGGGGCTTGTCGTTTGAGCAAACCTGGATAATGGATCTGTAGAGAAATCCCCAACACCAAATGATCTGCAGCAGCGGGGTTCCTGTTTGAGGCGGCTAGATTGAATCAAATAAAATCCATGTACAGAGGTAAACACAGAGAAGATTGAACTCACCATTAGTGGCCGCACCTATGTATCCGACGTACTGAGGCGTGCACGATGGCACTCCGTGGCCGGGAGCTCCACCGCTGCGACTGTGCATGTTGAGGAGCCGGCCACGCCAGGCTCGTGGGCGCGGCGAGCAGAGCTGGAGCAGGCACCGCTCCGGCACAGGCCCAGAGCCGCGGACCCTGGAGGTGAGCACCGGCGACGCGCCTCCACCGCGCCAGTGCCACGGATCCAGGAGGCGAGCGCCGCGGATCTTGAGGACGAGCGACGGGGTGGCTCACGGTCGCTGCCACAACCGCGGATTCGGAGGCTACAACTCGAGCCGCGACGTTTATGGTACTTGCCAGCAGCCATGCGCCCAAGGAGGAGAATAGGAAGGGGGAGAGGAACGGGAAAGGAGATCTGAGCAGGTTCGAGCCAGATAATAAGTGGGGAACGAGGCCTGTGCGGGGAAGACGATGCGGTACGAAGGAAGAGTGGAGGAAAAGAACTGAGAGATTTTGCTTCTGGAGCATGCGAGAGGATAGGAGATGATTTTTTTTTTTTACAGTCATTGTGGGGACGGAGGAAGTATGTCTGGTCCCGGTTAAAACCATCCACTGGATTAAAGATTTTGGTTCCGGATAGCAGTCGCAACCGGGAGCAGAAAATAACCTGCGGTCTCAGTTTTAACCACCAATCATGACTAAAAGTTGTCTAGTTACAAAACCTAAACCTGCTGCTGTAGAATTTAGTGTTGATTGGAGTCATCAACCGAGATTAAATATATCTTTTAACTCTGAATCAAAAATAGTTGGGACTACAGCTCTAAATCAAAAGCATATTGGTTTAAACTCCAAAATTAACATGTCAACAGCAGTCTTTAGCAGGATAAGAGAGTACAACTACCCATATGATGATACTGTGCGCTACCACCCGATGTGCGCAACGAATCGTAGTCGTCATCAAATACATCGACGTGTGCAACGTGTGCTCATTCCAGGATTTGCAGACTCACTAACCTGAACCCACAGATACTCACTACGCAATCTAACACATGTCATATTTCGAAAGGACATGTAGAGCCTTAATTCACGGATAGAGTTTATTAAACGGCCCCCCTAGTACCACTGTAAAATCTTGATCAATGCCAACAGACAGAACATTTACCAGATATAGTATAGACTTCGTGCTTCTTATGTTTGTTGGTTGTTTCCATTTTATTTTGGTAACACTGTTGTTTTTATTAAAAAAGGAGAGAATTGCTACAAGATTAGCATTCTTCTGCCATGTGTTATTTTTTAGTGATTCACATATTATCACGAATACACATGTGATTTTTATAATGTCGTCTCACATTTTTGTAGAGGTGGATCGCTTAACAAACCATCTCTAACTAGAACAGGAAGCGCTTGATTACAAGTAGTTCCTTGAATCCATTTTTCTTGTCCATTCTCTTATTAAGCAAACCACCCCTTGAAATCCATTTTCATTTTTGGAGGTAGTTAACTTAAATTAGCAGTTAGCTAGAAATAAGTGACCTCTAATGACGATAGGTTTAAGTTAACCACTGAAAGCCATTTCTCACTAATTTGTTGCTACTGTAGAGGATAGAAAAGGAATAGTCGACATATTATATAGAAAAAAAAAACGCTATTTGCCTCAAGTTTAGGCTAGGTCCGACTTGCTTTGGGCCTCAGAGAATCGTGCAGGAACAGCACACTGGACCTGTACTTTAGGCCAAAATTGTACCACAACTGGGATCAGCCAAAATTGTACCACAACTTGGAGCACCCAACGGACCGTTTTGGAAGGCCCATGCACTCGTCCTATAGGTCACTTTCTTTCCAAACCGGTTTCTCTCAATTATTTTAAGATTTTTCCAAGAAAAATAGATTTTCCCCTAAAAATAGAATTTTTCCCCTAAAAATAGATTTTTTCCTAAAAAATAAAACTAGATTTTTTATACTCTTAACCTCTATGACCATCCAATTTATCTCTATAAATGGTACTTTCCAACAGCGGTTTTGGTGCCGTGGCACACACTAGCCATTCTAGTGGCATCACATGAGCCACGAGTCGATGAGGAAGATAAATTGTACATTCACTATGGCACAGTGGATCGATTGGAATTTTTCCAAAAAAATAGTCAGATATTTCTTTTAGAATAATAATCTTAGCAAAATCAACAAAAGATTGCTTTATCATAGAAAAATATGAAACTAGTTTTATTGTTCTCTAAATTATGGTCTGCGTTTTTTGTTGCTTGTGTATAATTATTGGATTTGAATCTTATATGATCTCCTAAAATCTAAAACTGAGTCAATTACGAAATGGAGATCCAAGCTAAGACAAATCATTACATACCATGTGAATCACTATGTAACCCATCGTATGAACCGGAAAAAAGTTCTCAACAGCAATATCTTGTTTACCAATTGAGGTATATATGCATGAGAAATTTCAAACATGAAAATATAATTCAAGTTCTAATCAATATTAAGCTAGGGATGCATAATTCACATGTTTCATAAACTCATTCTCTATATAGTTTTGAAGAAATCATGCTCTATATTATGGTGTGTATCTGAGAAAAGCATAGAACATGATTTTAGTAAAAAGATGAAAGTAGTATCATATTTTTGAGTTAAAACAAACTTTCTAAGATTAAATTAGATTTTAGTACTATTATTTTATTTGTCTAGAAAATTATTTATATAACTTTTGAAATAAAAAGATAAGTCTAATAGACTCCTTAACTATCACGAAAGTCCCATAAGATTCACTTCTTGCACTGGCGGAGCCAAGGCCCGGCCACCCTCGGCCAGTGGCCGGGCTCAGCTGGTGAACGTACACATTAATAAACATTGTTGAAGGAGCTGTGTAGAGGCATTGAGCAGGCGCAGTAGTTCCTCAGCTTGAGCACGTGATAGTGTGATACTCTGTACCAATCTGAGCAACAAGCAAGCACATTGCTTGAGCACTTTTTTTTTTGGAAACTATTTGCTTGAGAACTTGATCCTCTACCAATCTAAGCAACAAGCAAGCAAGTTCTCTTCTCTAGGTAGCCCTCTGTTCCGGTGTATCTCTCACGGCATTTTTCTCTAATTTGTGACATGTATTTTACAAAACCGCTAAATGAATTAGCTGACGCAATATCTGACTATATCGTTCCTTTGGGTGGAGAAACTTGCCGCTAAATGCTTTGGCATTGGATTATCGCGGTTAAACAAACATCTAAATTATGGGTAGGACGAAGCCCCGAGGATCTAGAGCTATTTTTCATAGAGTAGTTAAAGCCAAGAAAATATGATTTCTTTCCTTTTCCTCATAAAGCTAATACAAATTATTGCAAAGTTGTTACTGAAGTTGTTTTTAGAAACGTTTTCTAAAACGGCTTCAGGTTAAAAAAATGTTGATATAACCTTGCCAAACCGATCCTTAGTATTATGTTGCGCAAAGGCTCCACGAAAAACCTGGCTCCTCCGCTGCCTTCTTGGGGCTATATTATGGCGCCACTCCAGCCAAACCCGTTTAGGGACCTAATAAGTTGAATTGTTTCAAATTACGCGAGTCTAAAAACCTGAATTTTTACAGAGGCAGACGAATCGCTTTTGCGATAGTTGAGAGTGATGAACTTTTTTCTTTGATATTTGTCTTGTGCCATGTGAAAACAAGACTTGTCCAAGCTAGCAATGCTGGCGTGTCCTAATCAGAACATCCATCCAGGAAGGAACTACCTTTGTTTGTACTATGCAGACCAAGGCAGCCCTGCAGATAAGGAGCTTCCCCGGCCGGCCGCATGCATGGTCGTCGGTCGCCAATCAGCCACGATTCCCGGTCATCACCAGTTATTACTGCCTTCCCGGGCCTTCTAGTCGGCGTCGGTTTTACACTACTCGTGTACTGCACTCATCAGTGATCGGCAACACATGAACCTCGCGTCCGCGGTGCGCGTGTTCCTGGCCTACTGCCTGCTGCTCCACCGGTGGTGCAGCATGGGGTCCGAGGAGGTGGAAAGTGTGTTCCATAACGGAGGCTACAGCGTCAGCCTGAGCCTCCTCGACGAGGCCAGGGCAGCGTCGAGGTGCCCGGCCGCGCGGTCGCCCCCGTCCGGCGCGGCCAGCCTGCCGCCGAAGCCGCTGCTTGTCGTCGCGCCGCGCGAGGCCGGGGAGTACCCGGTGCTCCTGTTCCTCCACGGCTACCTCGCCGTCAACTCCTTCTACTCCCAGCTCTTCCAGCACGTCGCCTCCCATGGCTTCATCGTCGTCGGACCTCAGGTACAGTACGATACCCGCCCACCGGAGTAGTTCAGGACTTCAGGTGCACCGGCGTTTAGTTTGGTTTACCTAGCTGATGCTCGTCGATCGATCGCGCTTGCAGCTGTACACCATATCCGGGCCGGACACCACCGAGGAGATCAACGCAGCGGCGGGCGTCATCGACTGGCTCGCCGTCGGGCTCGCGTCCACTCTGCCACCGGGCGTCCGCGCGGACCTAACCAAGGTGTCCGTGTCCGGCCACAGCCGCGGCGGGAAGGTGGCGTTCGCGCTGGCCCTGGGCAAAGCCAAGACCAAGCTGGCGCTCCCTCTCGCCGCCCTCGTCGCCGTGGACCCGGTGGACGGCATGGGCGTGGGCAAGCAGACGCCGCCGCCGGTGCTGACGGGCAGGAACGCCTCGCTGCACGTGGGGGTCCCTACCATGGTCATCGGCACGGGGCTCGGCGAGCTGCCCCGGGGCCCGCTGCTCCCGCCGTGCGCGCCCCGTGGCGTCAGCCACGCGGCGTTCTTCGACGAGCTGGACCGCGCGGCGCCGGCGTGCCACCTGGTGGCCAGGGACTACGGGCACACGGACATGATGGACGACGACACGCCGGGGGCCAGGGGATTGCTCACACGCACCGTCTGCAGGAGCGGCGGGGCCAGGGCGCCCATGCGCCGGTTCGTGGCCGGCGCCACCGTCGCGTTCCTCAACAAGTGGGTGGCCGGGGACGCCGCGGCGATGGACGGCATCAGGGCGCGTCCCGACGAGGCCCCCGTCGCGCTGTCCGTGGTGGAGTTTCGGGGTGGGAAAGCGATAGGGGATCTGTGATATCTGCAGGCACTGGATAATGGATGAACGGATGCCTGAGCTTGATGCTAAATAAGATGATAGCCTGAAATTACAGAACAAACTAGTTAGAGATGGTAGTCAGACTTGAAACTAGCTATTGTGTCTTCTTCAATAAAAAAAAAATACTCTACTTTACGGCTAGGAATTAACTTTGGCTTTCCTGTGACATCGTAGATCTCAAATAGTTCTTCAATAATTTTAATTTTGAGAAGCTTCTTTCAGCTGATGCCACAGTCACTGGCATAGTAAACAAGACGCGATAAGCAATGAAAGTACTAGGATAATAATCACTTTATGTGACAAACTCAAAAATCTCCATAGTTGTCATTTCTCTATTTGGCAAAGCGGACTGCAAAACCCTTAGTTGAGAAATTAGATCATTTAAATCAATGTCAGATGAGCCATTATAAGAGAAAGCTACCGCCAATGTTGTGCAAGACAATTTTAGTTTAGGACCATCCAAGGACTTCAAGCTTGTTGAACTCATCAAAAACCCAAATATCTCACTAAATGCCTCGAGTTCTTCAAATCTACTTTGCAATGATGTTTTTGCCTTATCAACCATAACCAAAAAAATAAAAAGCTCTAAAATCATTCTCAGCTTGCAAGAAGACGTCCTCACTGCCTTTTTCATCAAAATGTTTCTTTCTAACAGCATGACGCTTTTGAGGAAATGATGGCCGAACACCCATTTCAGTTGCGATTTCTTTAGCAATAACATACTAGAAGCAAACCGATCATTTCTAGGTCTCAAAGTATTCCATTATGCCTTTTATCTGTCACATGGCAGAATCAATGCACATAGATGATGATTGCAATGTTTTGCTGACTTTATTGACAGCAAATAGAATGTCATGCCAAATAACCATTTCAAAAATAAATTCAAAGGTGTCAATCACATCATATAATTTTTTTGCATCACTTTTATTCTTGGCATCAGCATCACGATCTTTACTTAATGCAAGTAAAGTTGTCCTCGGCTGAGGAGCTTGATATCTAATAGCTGTAGCACTTTTAATCCGACTCTCCCAACGTGTGTTGCATAATGCTTTCCCAGTCAGTCCATCAACATGATCAAGCAAAGATTTCCATCTTTTGGTAGAACTAGCAAATAATACATATATATGTTGGACAATTCCAAAAAAAAAGTAATAACTTTAGTGCAGGACTTGGCCATATCACAGAGAGTAAGATTAAGACTATGACAAATGCATGGCATATATTTGGCTCTTGGATTAATTTCACGCAGCCGACTTTGAACCTCCTTATGCTTTCCTTTCATATTGGAACCATTATCATAACCTTGTCCCATGTCATCAATGTCAAGACCAAATGATTTAATGGCATCAATCAAAACATTGCAGAGACCAAGACCAAATGTGTCATCAACCTTTAGGAAACCAAGAATGAATTCCTCTATTTTAATTTTACCATCAACCATGTGAAAGCTCTTGTTTGGTTTTGGCTAATTGATGGCACACCAAGTTACTAATTGTTTCACTAAGTGAATGTAGAATATATTAGCAACATGTGATGAAGGAGCAAGGTAGCAGGGAAATGACCACATGATCATGGTGATGGACATGGTGACATGATCATGCTTCAATGAATTGAGAAGAGCCCATGGAGATTAAGGCGAAGGTATATCTTGATAGGGCTTTCCGGTTTGGTGATCAAGACACTTAATGAGTGTGATCACATTTAGGATAGATAGCCGTACTATCAAGAGGGGAAGTCATGATTATCTCGACGTTCAAGTGCCTCTAGGATTCTAACATTGATTATATGTATTAGGATCTAGAGCACTAACCTAATTGCCTTGAAAATGGTTTGAAAAATACTAACACACGTACACTTGAGATGTATACACTTGGTGTTGGCACATGAGGCAATATGGTTGAGATTGGATAGACGACATGCTGTCAAAGAGCGTCAAACGCAGGCCACAGACGCTGATTGAGGAGCGTCGGACGCTGGACCTGCGTCTGACGCATGTTGGTCCATCAACGTGCGAGGGACATGAGCGCCGGAGGTGTCTGCGGCGACGCGTCGGACGCTGACGTCAATGTCTGCCACTCGCTACTGGGAAGCCCGGATTTTCACAACATGTCGGACGCCAAGGTGCCGGAGCGTCGGACGCGTCCGCGGACCGACGAACGCAACTCAGAGAAGGAAGATTTCGGAGTCATCCTCTGGACGCTGGGCGTCGGACGCTAGACGAACACATCGGACGCGTCCGGAGCCTCCAACGGTCGAATTCAGGTCAGCCACAACTGCACGCATTGGACGCTTGCCGAGCGTCCGATGATGAGCGACAGATGCATCCGATGGTGTCAATTTGGCTGGTTCAAATGAGTAACGGTTGGATTTCGAGGTGGGGCTTATAAATATCCCCTTGGTCGGCCATGGGAGGTCTTTCTTGCCGATTCTAATATTACTAAGCATAGTTTGAGCTAGAGACACTCCCTCCACTCCTCTCCTTGCTTGAGTGCTTGATTCAAAAGAGAGTAAGTGAGATTCAAGTGCATTTTCTTAGTGTTGCATCTAAAGGCACTTGATCGTGGTGATTGCTACGGATTTCTTGTTACTCTTGAGTGATTCCCGTCACCTTAGATGGTTTGGAGCAGCGACGATGGTTAAGCTCGAGTTGGTGATTGTTCGAGGCCACACCAGTGATTTATGAGAGGTTCTTGAGCCTTTCCCGCGGGAGATCATAATTGGCTACTCTAGTTGATTTCTCGTGGCTTGGAGGATCCCCATCTTGTGTTGATAGTGCCACACCTAGTTGTGGGATTGGTTAACCGACGCCATTTAGCGGGCACATGTCTAAGTAGGTGTATCGCCACAACGAGGACAAGCTTGCCGGGAAGCAAGTGAACCTCGGTAAAAAAATCATTATGTCAATTGGTTTTTTGAGGATTCTCTTGTGTGATTGTGATTGATTGGTTCATCATCTCTTCACGGGCGGTATAACAATCCAATCCTAGTCTTGCACTTGCTTTCATATTGATATATTATTTAGTGCTTGTTGTGTAGTCTCTTTTTTAGCTTAGTTGTTTTACCTTGTTATCTAGGAGTAATCTAGCTCTTTGCTTTGTTGGTGTGATTAGTGATCATATATAGTCTCTTGCTCGAATTGTGTAGGTGGCTTGCATAGAATAGTCAAGCTAGTGCTACAAAGAGCTTTGCCATCTTAAATACTAACCGGTTGTTTTAGTGCTTTACAAGAAATTTTATAGGCTATTAACCCTCCTCTATCCATTAGGACCTTACATCATGTTAACACATCGAACCAATAAACTCATTTGTTCTTAGTGACTAATATCAGGGGTATAGTCAAAAATAACAGAGAAATATTTGGAACAATCTTGATTATAGAATTTGTTATATCATAGGCCATCAGACAAATCAACTCCTTTTGAATTTTGTGGTTGAGATAATGATGATTAATTTCTTTGTTTTGAATACGTCTAAGATGATCTTGCATTACCGGAACAAATTCTGCAATCATCTCACAAGTAGCTAAGAAATTCCCATTTCGGTTATTGTACAACTGCTCATTAGACCCTCTAAAAGCCAAATTACGTTTACCAAGAAATTTGACAATGGCAACTATTCTTAATAACACTTTCCTTAACTGTGTTTTCTCCTTTGAGATTTGTTGTTGCAACTCTTTGCTAATTGTTTGTTGCTTGCTCAGTCTAATTCTCAACTGATTCCATGAGGTCATACTGGTGATGTGTTCAAAACTAATTTCATGTTCCCTCAACCTCTCATTGGCATGCCTCCAATCTCTATACCCATCATTCCCCAATGAGCTCTTGCACTTGTTAGAATTAAAAAGCATACAACAGAAGAAAAAAATCTCTGTCCAAGTGCTTGGAATAAACTAACCATTTTCTATCATGTACCTCTCCATTGCTCATTTTTCTATA
Organism: Bothriochloa decipiens; assembly: GCA_023333625.1. Taxonomy (NCBI): domain Eukaryota; kingdom Viridiplantae; phylum Streptophyta; class Magnoliopsida; order Poales; family Poaceae; genus Bothriochloa; species Bothriochloa decipiens. The sequence continues at coordinate 42,714,515 of CM041629.1, forward strand.
GTAGTAGGCATATGAAAAATGTCTATCATAGGCATCCCAAGGGAATTCAAGATTCTCTTCTCTTATGGGCCCCTTCTCAACTAATGTATCTCTTGCCTCGTTATCAAGTTTATCCCAATTTCTTAGATCATAAATATCAATAAAAACTGGATCTTCATCAACAATAGTAGGTCTATTTCATTTGAATTAAATGTGTGCTCATGATCACTCATATTTTGTTGATCCATGTCGATGTCAACATTATCTTCCATATGGTCCTGACCTTCTAGATTAGCATTAGCTGGTTCCTCCACAACAACTATCGCCAATGCATCTGGATCTATTGAAGTGCTTGTAGTTCTCTGAACAAATTTATTAAGAGAGCCCCTCGTTGATTCAGCCATCTCATCTCTTCGTTTTTTCTTCTTTCTTTTGTCATTGCCAAAAGGATACTTTTTTGATGACATGGTATTGTTAATAAAATTAGAGAAACAATTAGTAACTAAAATTTTGTAACTAAATTTTAGATTCATAATCTATCATACCTTGCTGCCGCCTGCCTGCTCTGCAGCTTATTGAAAGTTTGGAACTGCCGTCTAACAATAGATTGCTGAACAAAATGAGGTTTGGGAACAGTGAACACGTGAAAGCCTGACTGATTGAGAAACAGAGCGGTGAGGTCAGGCCTTCAGGGTTGTTGTTGCCGCCTTTCTGATCTGCTAGATGGAACGCCGCCGCCGGCCAGACCCGCGTGGGATGCGGAAGGTTGCGTTGCGACTTGTGTGGGCGTGATCACAGTCACGGGAAACAGGGAGTCCGGCCGCTCGGACGCGAACCCCGCGTCGAGCGGGAGCAGACACGCGCGGGAAAATCTGGGAGGCCCGTGCATGTATATTGCAGTGGAAACTGTAGAGTTGGGCCCACGTGATTTATATTTAGCACCTAACTAAAAAGAGTTATAACTAACAAACGAAAAATCCAAATTAAATTTCGATTGTATTATTAAATTTGTTTAATAAATTCTTCAAAACAATATCCCACATAGATATATGTAGATAAATTTTTTTATAAATATTTATCTTATTTTTTAAAAAGCTGGTAGAACATCGCTACAAACATGATAGAACATAGATAAGCACATGATGGTATATTACTAAATATATGATAGAACATCGCTAGAAACGTGATAAAACATACATAAACACATGACAGAATATCGCTAAAAACACACGATAAAACATCGCTAGAACATAACAGAACATTGTTATAAATATGATAGAACATCGCTATTATAGAACATCGCTAATCACATGATCATCGTTAGAAAATAAAAAACACATAAAAAAGCAAAAAAAAGCATGAAAGACAAATATAATGGACAATTCTTTTCTATGAAAGGACAAATAGACAAAACTTTCTCCATATAATGACATAATAAAAAACTTTGATGGTAATAGCGGCACAAACACAAAGACAGTGGACAAATCTTTTCTATAGAAGAACAATAGACAAAATTTTCTCTCTAGAACGGCACAAGGACAAATACAATGAACAATTCTTTTCTATGAAAGGACAATAGACAAAACTTTCCTTCTATAACGACACAAGGATAATTAACAACTTACAATTATTTTTTATAGGAAGACAAGAATAAAAATATTTTTTTCTATAGAAAGACAAGGATAAGAAATAATTTTTAAGGTGTGTTAGCACAAATGACAAAAAAATAATTTTTTATGAAAAGACAAAGACAAAAAAATAATTTTTAAGATGTGTTAGCACAAGTAACATAAAATAATAATAATTATTATTAGCACAAATGATATAAAACGCATGCATGCATACATCGTGTGGGCAGAAGGACAAAACTCAGGCGACCGTGATATAGGAAATGTGAAAAAGATAATAATAAAAGGAAATAAAAGAAAAGACAAGAAAAAAGAAATGAAAGAAACAGAAAATAAAATAAAAAGAGTAATAAAGAATCAGATAAAACAATATAAATAAAAAATGAAGCATGAAAAGAAGAAAGAAAAAAAAGAAATGAAAAAAATTACCTGTAGGCTGAAGCTGCTGAGAGCATTCGAATCGTGAGCTCGGTCAAGGACGTGCCATGGGCCATGCGAGGGCGATGCTGTAGCGCCAGCACCGTGCGGGAAAATCCCGCCATCCGTTCACAGAGCTGCGCGCGTAGCGCAGTGGTGAGGCTGCTCGGTTGGAGCGCCACCCACCTGAGTTCGATCCTCCGGTGGACGCGTCGCACCGGGATTTATTCCCAAATAAATCAATTTCGCTTGCCTCTTACACGCGCTGCTATAAAAGAAACGTGATGTGTCCATCGTCTATAGAGTCAAAGATTCTGGTGATATTAAAAAGGATATGATCTTCAGTCTATATGTAGTTGTAGGTCTGTTTATATATATATATAATATGTATGGGGTATGTACGTAGGATGTGCGTGCGTATGTACGAATACTACGCATGACAAGTAATAAAAAAAAAGCTGCGCACGGGAAAACTCCCGCTCTCCGTTCGGACGGCGTCTTGGTCCGGCCGTTCGGACCGCAAGATTTCCGCCAAGGGGCCGGGCCTGCTTGGGTTCGGGACTCAAGATAATCTTTATGACAACGAGAAAAGAAAGCCTACACATGCGTGCTTGCTCGCCTCATCTCGTGGGGCCTCGCCAGACCAGGTAGGGGCAAAGGACGTGGACACACGCGATACCTACGTCAATGGTCTGTCCATATCTAAATTCTGATGTAAGAAAAAAAATTAAGATGCACACAGTTTAAGAGGTGACAAGTCAAGGCCAGCTATGGCTGCATAACATGAAAGTATTGTGGGTCGGCGTTGCATGCCGGAGGAAAATATCTCTAAAGAAGATTCTAGGAAACGAATGGTATGTTTTTGGGACGCTCTTGCACATAACAGGTGTGAAGGCATTGTGAAATCATTTGAACGCTACTATACTACTATTGACAAGTACAAAACTTGACTTGTGGCTTCAAACAAGCAACCAAGTAATGGCATGAGAAGTTTGACAACTTTAAACACTAGGATTTGTCGTTAATAAGGTTGATAGGTGTGTACTATCGACGTGGTGGGGCAGATCGATCTGTTATATTACATTTGTATGTTGATGGTATTATAATCTTTGGTACAAATATTGCTGCTATTAGTGAGGTCGTCTTTTCTATTAAAGAGCTATTGCATGAAAGATTTGCGGAAGCCGATATGAATATAAATATCAAACTTATTAAGGGTGAGAGTGGGATTACTTTGTTGCGATCTCACTATGAGAAGATCTTGAAACGGTTTGGCTATATGTATAACAAGCCTTATCCAACATCTTATGATCCCAATATGACTTTGAAAAAGAACAAGAAGATAGGTAGAGACCAATTGAGCTACTCTTAGATTATTATTAGTTTAGTCATGTACTTAGCTAGCTCAATAGACCGGATATTTGATAAATTTCATATAATTTATTTTTAAGATATTTTACATATTTTTTATTTATAAAAATATTTCTAGTTTGATTTATACCTTCTTAAACTTTTTAGCTTAATCTCATTTATCCCTAGAAGTGTAAAAATAGACAATTTACATTTTAACCGCAGTGAGGATGTCATGGACCTGATCTAACTAAGCCTAGCTGAGCCTTTGGGCCGAATCCTCCTCTAGATTTTTTTTAGTGGGCCATGGCGGTCTGCAGGTGAAAGTGAAGCTGATTTCGATTAAAATATAACTGTATTATTGCAAATAAAAAAAAAAGGACAACTTGCCCTTCGGTTCCAGAAGATCAGTAAAACGATCTCCACCACAATTAACAGTTAAAGCCGCCACAAACACCGAGACGGCGCAAAAAAAAGAAAAAAAATCATCCGTCCTCCGCTCGTTGACTCGCACAGGGCGGCCGGCGGGGCATCCCAATCCAAAAGCTAATCGAGCTCGCTCCCAGTTCCGCTGCTCCAATTCCACTCGGCATGGCTCCGCAGGTACGGGCTGGATCGGATCGTCTCTAGGGGTCTTGACTCGATGCTTTTCTGTTGATGTTCACCTGCTTTCCCGTTTTCAATATTATAGGCGTGGGTCGTGGCGGAGAACGGCGAGGACCTCCAACAACCCAGGGAATTCCTGCCGCTCTCTAAGCTCCAAGGTAAGGTGCTCGTGTGGATTCTTGCTTGGTAATTTCGTATTTGGTACCATAACTGCAATTAGTTCATGAGTTCATCAGACGGTTTCGATATACTTCCGTACGTTCGGGATTCAGTGGTCAGTGGACTGATTAGGCGTTCTTTAAATCAAAAGAGACTAGTTGCACTTTACGGTCAAATTCTGATTCGATCAGCATCATCAGTGCTTCCTGGAGATTCCGATTCTGTAGACACATCTCCATTTTTTGTTCTGCAAACATGTATAGTATGGCTCCTCTTGTTGGGGGCATAAGCCATCTGTTCTGCAATTGCTCTCGGCAAAAAAACTTGGGGCATGAATTTAGTCAAGCATATTTTTGCAGCTATAACTGCAAAATTCTGCTGTACTTCGTGAAAATTTGTTAGCCAGGCCTTGTTTAGATTGCCTCCAAATTCCAAGTTTTTTCACTCTCTCTCCGTCACATCAATTTTTGGACTCATGCATGGAGCATTAAATGTAGGTAAAAAAATAACTAATTACACAGTTTAGTTTGAAATCACGAGATGAATCTTTTAAGCCTAGTTGGTTCACGATTGGACAATATTTGTCAAATATGACAAAAGAGTTACTATTCATTAGGTTGAAATTTTTTGCAATCTAAACAAGGCTAAGATTCCAGACAAGGGCAAAGTGACCTCCTTGGTTCCTGACTCGACTATGTGGCCATTAAGATGTTAGTTACTAAAATCAGATACCCACAAGCAGGGTGTTCAGAAAGTCCAATAAGCCCTTGTTCTGGACCTGCTCTGTTATGCAATTAAGCAAAGTAGATGTCATGTTTTGCAGATGTTGGCGTGTTGTATTGGCATTTGGACCCTAAGAAGTCTGAAAGCGAGGAGGAGCTAGCGAAAATCCGCAAAGACAGAGGATACAATTACAAGGTTTGTAGTACTCTCTCCATTCCAAATTATAGCTCACTTTGACTTTTTTAGTACATGCATTTTGCTATGTACCTAGATAAATAATATGTCTAGATATATAGCAAAATGCATGTACCAAAAAAGACAAAGTGAACTATAATTTGGAACGGAGGGAGTAGTAACTAGTCTCCCATAACTCCAATTGCTTTCTGAATCTCCTATGCTGTGTTCTGCACATCTTGTGTATGATATCATTACCTGAATATGTGCTGTTTACGAAGGATCTTATTGAGATATGTCCTGACAAACTGGAAAACTATGAGGAGAAGGTGAAGAACTTCTTCACTGAGCACATGCATCCTGATGAAGAGATCCGCTATTGCTTGGAGGGCAGTGGGTACTTTGACATCCGCGACAAAGATGACAAGTGGATTCGAATCTTGATAAAGGAAGGAGACATGATCATCCTACCAGCTGGAATTTATCATCGGTTCACCCAAGACAGCGCCAAATACACCAAGGTACCAATATGATCTTAGTGATAGAATATATGTACATGTGCTGTGCACATGTCTCGTAACATAAGCCGGTCCGGTTCAGCCTAAATATATATGAAAGTCACCTGACCCAAAGGGGATGTCAGGGTGTGGTGTTGCCCATATCATTGTCCTCATTTATTTTACACTTAGGATAGTAGGAGCTACTAATTTGATCATCTGGTGATCTCTTTGTGACACAATCATGAATACAACTCATGAGATCCATTTCATGAACTAAGGCAATGACTACATGATTGAACAATTAAGAACATTCCATTTGTATTGGTAGCAAAAAAAAATCATGTTGTGACTCCCTGAAGGCCAAATGAAGTTCATTTGGTAAAAATAATTGCAAATTAAGGATGTATGTGATGTACCTCTCAGTGTCCCAACCTTTCAGTGAGGTGAGATGTCTTCTAATTGTAGGGGTGACCCTCACGATCCAGGCTACTAACCAAATAGTTCCAATAGCCAAGCAACCGCTGAACCAACCCTTGAGATGTTATCAGCCTAGCCAAAACCAAGCTGACCTGACCACTAGGGTCTATTCCTGCAAGAAATGGAAGAAAACAGCAAGAACAAAGTGCAAGCAATCTGAAATTGCAGGTATGGAGTGAAGTATTAAGATGTGGCTTTGAGTAGAGGTTGATCTGTTGGTCTAACCGACACAAGAGACAACACCAGCAGTAGTTTCCAAAGGAACTGAACTAAAACAAAACACAACTCTTACATATGGAGGTACCCCTCCTTTTATAGCCAAAATAGCTGCTGCTACAGTGCATGCTACTACAATGTACTGGCAACAACTAAGTCTATTACTACTGTTAATATAGAGGTTGTTCCATGCATATGGACAGCTAACAAGTAAAAACAAATAGTTTAGCCTACTATACTCTAGCTGGCTGCAAGTGGTGACTGTCTGTGGACAGCCACCAAGACAGCATAAATATCAACTCAAATATCTTTATCTTCAATGCCAAGGTTCCTGATTAGGAGCACATTGTGATTCCTTCTTGTGTAAACTTTGTGAATTGTTGGCCTAGCTTCAGGTGAGGGAATGGATGGTATTATGGCTGTAGGTGGTGTGGTTGTATCTGTAGAAGTGATGCCCTCCTCAAGTTATGTTTCTCTTTGAAAATAAGAATTTTGATCGTCTGTATTTTTCAAATTTTCTTTATTGATATCAGATATTTTAATTACATTTCTTAACATTAATTGCTGGTGTTTTTACATGTGCAGCTCGAGAGGCTTTTCATTGGGGTACCAGTCTGGACCTCATTCAACCGGCCTCAGGAGGACCATCCGGCAAGGCAAGAGTATGTCAAGAATGTGAGTGCGGGGACTGGATTTGCTCTTGCAGCACACTGAATCTGTTTCTGGCTTTCCGGTTTATACAAATATATGACAAAACCGTGTTGTATCGTAATGAGTCATCATGAAACCTTGATGCGTGTTCAGTCATTGTGTGCACATAAAACTGCAAATTATGGGAACGCAGTGTAGTTGTCTTTCCTTACGGTGATTTGTCTGGTATAGTTTGTATGCTACCTTGCTTTCCTAAAAGCAGAGTTACATGGTATAGTCTTTGCGTTCATGTGTTGGGAGTTGGGACATCATTGGGATTGACTCCTCGGATGGTACTCCATTCCTGAGCTGACCTCTTTGATGAGGACCTAACTAAACTCTCCCTTTTTTTATGGAAGCTGTGAACTTGATGAGCTGGACTATTTGGTCTGCAAGAAATGATCTTATCTTCAATGGGATGGGCAGAAACAGAGATGACTGCACTAGATTTTTCTTCAGAGAATTGCATTTGCTCCAGTTCAGATTGAAGCCAGGACAATTCATGGATACACAATCTGGAATTATTAGTAGCCTAGAGCTGATTTTTTTTTTGTTTCTTTTTGTGTATCTTAATTCCCCTCTCCCTGCTTTGCCTTCTTGTAACTTCACCTTTTTATTAATTCTAATGCTTTTACCGTACGGGCCTCGGCCCCTCCAGATTTCTCAAAAAACAAAATTCTGACCCTACACATGAAAATTCCGGTAACAGTTTGAGGACCTCTAGGAACACGACTAAAAAAACATGAGAATAGATAAAAACACATAAATGAGATGAGATATGAATGCATATAGAAAACAGAGGATGAAAACTAAAGTTTATAAAAAAAAATATGTGTTTGGATGAACTGCAGAAAAAATACAAGAACAAAAAATATGTGTTTTTTTCCCACGATTTTACTGTGAAATCGAACATAAAGGAAAGTACGAACATTCTTTTATGAATCAAACAACGCTGAGGTGTAAGGTGCCTCAATTCTTAGGATTGGAAAGTTTACGTTATTCATAAAATCCAAAGGAGCCCTGGATCAAGAACGGGAGAAAATAACTAGAAGCGTCACTGCTTCGACTGCTATTGCTCCTTGCTCGGAGTATGTATGTGCTACAAAAATGTGGCGCTATCGTCTTCTATTGTCACGGTCAGCAGATGCTGCAAGCCATTCCGTTCATATCCAAGACTCGTTATGGTTACGTTTTGTCGCAGCGCACGATGGCTTTGGCTTGACCAGGTCATCTCCAACGACTGCAGAGCACAGAGTAGAGAGTCCCTATCTAAAAGAACCCGGATCCATTTCTCTTCGCTGGCGAGTCGCGACTGCGCCCTATACGTCCAGGTTCAGTGCACGTCGACACCTTTCTCTCTCGGCTGGATGCCTGGATGCCACTTGCGAGTTGCCAGGGACAAGAGAGAGGCGAGACAAGGAGCGGCGTGGATCTTGCGTGGCTGCCGCAATGCGCAGCACGGAGGACGGGGGCATCCGATCCGGCTCTGGCCGAGCGCATCTTGCCGCCTTGGCCTTGCACACCCCGAGCGCAGTGGCCAGGGAGAGCCATGCCACACGGCCACACTCCGTTCTCAAAACAAACAAACAAACAAATGACCACCGTACATTATAACATTACAATGTAATTCAGTACACATGGCTGCCACGCATGGGCATATATTATATCATCATACCTCTAGTCTAGAATACTACGTAGTATCAGTACACATGGCTGCCAAGTTGTGAACAGTTCACGTGCGTCATCGCTTGGAAGGCCATGTGTACATTGTCCATCCCCTATGGCTGCTCTCCCCATTTCTCCGTGCACAATCCCTCAAAAGGAAAAATATTTCTCCGTGCACAAGAATGCAGATCGACATGGCCTCATGTTCGATTGCGACTGCACAGTGCACGTGAACCAAGTTGGTGACAACGATTCCTAATATTGATATTTAACTACACAAAATACATATACTATAAAAACTTATTCCGATCGTGATGAATGTAATGGTATTAATTTATTAGTAGGACCATAAATATCGATCCTTTTTAGAGTCATTTAATCACATTTAAAATGGTTTGACTCATTATTATTCCTTTTCTTTAAAAACCAGAAAACTCGACACTGTTCTAGGATTTATGTTATTTTCAGAATTGTATTTTTTTAGACAAAAGAAGCAATATATTAACCTTATTGCTAACCGACCACACGACAACAGTAAACACGAAATATATTAGGTGCGAAGCACAACCCATGCAGCACTTGTGTGTTGCGTCACTGTCAGCACTTCAGCACCGTTGGGAACGAGCCGTAGCTCCAGTTGGCGAGTGGGAACGAGCCGTATCTCCAGTTGGCGAGCACTCCGGCCGTGGAGGCCACTGATCGTGTGTTCGAGCCCTACTCGACACATGATTTTTTCACCGGGCTTTTTCTCCATTTCTAATTATGCAGCCTCTTGTTTACGAAACTTTGGATAGTCTTGGTGATCTTAAAATGACGTAGTGGTTATCTGTATATAGTTATAGGTCTTGTAATCCACAAGCGGTGTGTGTGGTGTGCGTGTGTTGTGTGATGTGAATCTGTAACTCTGTATGAACCACTACAGCTGTACAGACGAGAGGCTTAAAAAAAAGCAGTTCAGCACCGTTCAAAATCGTAGAAAGAAATAAAAAAAACAAAAGAATCTCAGCACAGTCCAAGGGTTGGAATCGAATTTTCAGTATTTCTTGGTCCTAGATGCACAAGCAGAAACCCATATTAACAGTTCTTCCTGCAACCATCCTTCTATCTCCAGTTCGAGGGGAGTACCAAGTTCTTCTTCCCGACGATACGAAAGGAGAGCACGAAACAAGGAGACCGAGTTCCAAGTTCCAACATGGAAACTGAATTCCAGGTACTGGAAACGCTGCCTCTTCCCCTGAGTTCCTTCTTCTTAGTTTTATTTCAACAAGACGCGGCCGCCTTGTTTCAAGAAACTTGGATGGATTTCTTTGTTTGTTTCCATGTTGGAGGGGAGGAATTCTTCTCCTTCACTGCGAGCTGTTGAGATTGGGGCCTTGGGGTAGGATCCGGACTCGGGAAGGAAGATATTTCTTTCGAGCGGAGAGGAGTGCAATAGCAGAGGTGGAGACGGATTTCTTTGAGGGAATTGGGAATTGGGAATGACACAAATAGGCTTTGCGGTTCGGATGCAGTTGACTCTGCATTAGACACGCTAATTTCATCGGGGTTCGCTGGGTTGATGTTGGCAACAAGCGGGGGTTTATTGGGAGTGCTGGCATAGAAACACTTACAATAAATGAATCGATGAACTAGATGCTTCATCCGATTGAAGCTGTGATCTCGAATTGACTATAATTTGTTTTTAGATAACGGAACAAAGTTCCAGCCAGCCTCTGCCGAGGATGGTAAAATGGGCTAGAATTTTTTTATGCAATAAATGGCCTGGAATGGATCACATCTTTTCGACTGTGTACCTGTGGGTTTAACATCAGCAATTTTGATTTAGTTTTTGATTATGGTATGAATATTCAATATCCTAATCACTTAGAGGGTCTTTCTGTACGACCTCACTAAGTCACTATCATTTACTTTGTTCCACTGGTCCTTCAACACTTGGGATGATCCCCCCAAGAATCCTATCAATTGACCTCCTTTGGTATAATATAGTCTTAAACAACTATTGAACCAAACAATACTTAGTGGTTTTTTTGGCGTCCTCCTTTCTACAGCCTTGATGAATGAGAATATATAATTATGTCTGTTTAATGCAAAATCACATAGTGCAACCTTGGATTTCTTTCCACAAGGAGATTTGTGAAGTGCAGATAATTTACTATCCTGTGGTGCTCTGATGCTGTCATTTGTGAAGAATAACTATTTGATGTCCTGTAGGCCCATATTCCAGAAGTGTTCATGTTTCTCTTTTTCATCACTGTTTTTTGTTTTTATCTGTAGTAGAAGGAGCAAAACAATAGTTTCCTTGTCGATCTAGACATACAGTGAGCCTTATAGGGGTATGGATGCTTCCCTGGTCACTAGAGCTAACACGGATTTCATTTCCGTTATTATGAATGCTTTTGTGTCTTCTCTTGTTGAGGATCATACATTCTTAAAATGTCTGTCTATTTTGTTAAAGGATCAGGAACAACTAGGTAAATTTTGAAAAAAGAAAGATCAGCCATGGAAATTAATAATCAGTAAAGAGAAACCTTTTTTGACATTTGACTATGACAACCAAATTTCAAGGCGTCGTTTCTAGTAAAAGTACAAATTAGGAACCTCATTATGTAGCTAGGCTCTTTCACTTTGTAAGTTCGAATGAAAAACCTCTGTCCTTTCTCCAAATGAACACAAAAAAATAGCATATAGCGCAGACATGTTTCACACATACAGAAAACTCAGGTTCATAACCTGGAACTTCATATCAGTTGCCATTTCCATCCTTATGCCAATAGATGTGTTCAGTGGCATTACTTCTGTAGTTATGTGACTAACCTTAGATCAACCTGCACATTCTTATTCCTAGCAATGATTATCTGTACTGTCACCTGTCTGATGGTTGCACGTATAAGCTTATTCCTTTTATTTTCCTTCAATAGGATGGTAAGCAGGAGGTTATTGAAGCATGGTACATGGACGATAGTAAAGAAGACCAGAGGCTTCCTCATCACTGTGATCCCAAAGAATTCATTCCTCTTGAAAAGCTTTCTGGTATGTACATCAGCAGCTCAACTTATTAACTATAGCTTGTGCTTGAACTACAAGGGGCACATACTTAATTCCTTTCCTGTACAAGTTAAAACAAATGCATGTTTTATATCTAGAACTAGGAATCATCAGCTGGCGCCTGAATCCTGACAACTGGGAGAATGACGAGAACCTCAAGAAAATCCGTGAAGCCAGAGGGTATTCTTACATGGTTTGTCTATACTCCTTGACTTGCAACGATGGTTAAATATGTATGTTTGATTCTAGTATTGTTTGTTTTTAGTAAAGCCAAATATAAGAAATATAATAGGCAATCATCGGTTGGCTATTTACAGGACATTTGTGATGTATGCCCAGAGAAGCTGCCAAATTATGAGATTAAGATAAAGAATTTCTTTGAAGAGCACCTGCATACTGATGAAGAAATACGCTATTGCCTTGAAGGGAGTGGTATGTATCTTGTTATGTTTGACCATATCACATTGTGAACATTTTAAGAAACAAGATTATGTTTTCTAGGATATTTCGATGTGAGGGACGAAAATGACCAGTGGATCCGTGTAGCAGTGAAGAAAGGAGGCATGATTGTTCTTCCTGCAGGGATGTATCACCGTTTCACATTGGACAATGATAACTACATCAAGGTACACACGTGTTATTGCACTAATTTTTGTTGGATAACAATGTTAGTTGTGTTGTTGTTGATCTTGAATCCAGAAATGCAAGGGGGCAGGATTCCGGATCCATGATGGAGGCTGTGGTGGTGATGTAGTAGAGGGGATGCACAGGGAGTCAGGGAGAGTAGGTGTTGCGTGACAAAATGGAGAAGGGAGGATTTAGAGATAACTTGCTTGATCTATTTTTCAGTAACTCCTTAATAGATAAGATTGCCAAACTAGTTACCTCAATCGCTTTCCTAAAAAAAAAAAGAGCTAACTCAATTGCTCGTACCTCGTAGCAGCCACGGTAGTGGCAGACACTGGCCTAGCCTTCTGCTTGAGCTCCTGTAGACCTTATGGCGCATGACACCAAGTATTGAACTTACGAGGCTAGGATCTGATTCATCAGATATGTTAGTGAGAAAAGCTTTACTGTGGCTGGAGGAGCTTTGTCCCGATGCTCCTTTCTTGACTCTAAATAACATAATCACCAAATATTTTTTTTAGAAAGGACAACAAAAGCTTTACCGTGCATTTTATTAGACGATAGAAAAGAAGGCCAAAAATATTTACAAAACAACTTTACAACTTAAAAAGCCCACTACAGCTAGTTGTACACATCATCACCAAATAATCTGCAAATTTTACTTTGTTGTTAATTAGAATTATGTGCACTATTTACTTGAAGCTACAACCTTCATCTTTTCTACAATGTTGTGTAAGATTAACTTGAGAATCCGTGTGCATTGCTGGAGTTGTGGTACTTCGATCATCACAAGCATGTTTTTGCAGGCAATGCGCCTCTTCGTTGGCGAGCCAGTTTGGACACCGTACAACCGTCCCCATGACCATCTGCCGGCAAGGTAAAACTGAGTTCTATTATCATCACAGTTCTATTTTGGATCTCTCTCATGATGACCTGTTCCTTATGGAGTCATTGCATCCTTCAGAAAGGGGTATCTGGACAAGCTCCTCAAGCCAGAAGGCCAAGCTGTCGAAGCTCGTTGAGACCATTTGAAAGCTACCTGCTGGGCTCTTCCAGCCTGTGTCCTGTGTTCCTAACCTGAATAAGACGTCGTATGCCCCTACCGTCGTGGTCAAGTTGAAGTGAACACTATTTTTGTCTGTAAGACATCTGGCTTGAATACATTTATATATAATAAATAAATAATAGAAATGGGTGCATCTTGCTGTGAAAGTTGGTGAAGTTGCGTGTTGCCAAAACAGTTTGTAACTTTGTTCCAAAGCTTCCTCTGGGAAATGCTTGTGGGCACTAATTTCCTGCGAGTTCTGTATGAATTGCTAATATTATTTTTTTTCTGTAATCCTATGAAATGCGTGCATTCAATTGTAGGGAACGTTTTGGATTCTTTGCTTGACCGCTTGCCTGACCGGGGCTGCTTTTAGCTCCTTGACAGTTGCCAGCTAGGCATTACCATGGCGATTGTGATTTCAAGATTTTTCTTTGCCAGGCCAATTGGCCGACTGAGCCAAATCCTCACTCGGCCACTCCTGACTGTCAAGTGGGAAATCAGCTTGGACTTGGATCCTACTGTGCTGCCATCACCCTAGCAAAAAATTACCGTGTGTTATTTTTTTACAAGGAAATTACCGTGTGTTAGGTTTGAGGTGTAAGTGGGTTGGGTTGGGGCCAACATAGTTTTTTTATGATGAGATAAATTCATCTTGTGTTTGGTTTGACAGTTGAACTTGTTCTTATGTTTTTTATTTGGTAGAGGGATGGATGGTACTTTGCTCTCTCCATGGGATCTAGCTGTTAGCGACTTCTCTCTCTTCTTCCACCTCTAGCCACCTGTGCAATGTACCACCCCACCCCTGTGTCCCTACTACAAAAATCTGTGCTTTTCTGTAACACCTCTGGTGTTATATTAACTAAAACCTGTCATGTCATCATATACACTGCAAAGCATTTATGATTAGGTCAACCTTGATGTGTATTAACTAAAACAACTTTATATTTCATAGGTTGATTGTGTTTCTGAAATATGTTGTCACATGAAATAATAAAACCCTACTTTCGAATGTCATCTCAAATGCTTGATTTATATTCTATGTACTTGAGGTGTAAACCGTGTTTACACTAGTGTCAAGTATAGTGTATAAATCTAAGTTCAACCCTAAAAATGATTTCCCTATTTGAAGTTGAATTTGGATTTCAAAGCTTATTCTCAAGTCTTGCAATTCAAATTTAAATTCAAATTGGAATGCTATAAAAATGATTTTCGAAAGTCAATCTGGTCAACCAAGGGTACTATTAGGTCATTGATCTAAAAATGTCCTTGGATGATGTATGTGATCACTAATAACCAACCAATTAAATTAGAAACCAAATCGAGTTTGAATTCGGTTTCAAAAACCCTTTATTTCAAAATCTAGATTTATCCCCTTTTCTATAATTTAAAATCTAAAAAGAATTTGAAGATACTCTAAAAAGATAGTTTGTAGATCATGGTAAGAGCTACAAAGTTGGTATTCAAAGTTTTCAAGTTTACAAAAAGAATTTCAAATAAATTTAAAAATACAGTTTTCCAACATTTGTCCCCTTTTGATTTTAAAACCATAATTCAAATATTATGCATAATTTGGGAAAACTTTGTATATGAAAAAGGTTTGGTTTGAAAAGTTAAACATTTCATAGTTTTGAAGATTTTCAAATTTTATTGAAAAATCAAAAGTAATTTCAAATGTTTGTTTCTAGGGTTTTATTCCCTTTTGAATTTGAATTCATATTTCAAAATCCAAACAGAATTTGAGGATGCCAGTTAAATAAAAAGTGTAGCTCTTAAAAATTAATGCAAATGATATTTTTAGAGATTTTCAAGTTCTTATATAAATTTTGGAGTAATTTGTAATTTCAAACGAGTGGTATTTCTGTAATTTGCTTGAACAGCATCGAGACCTATCGTCGGCCGCCATCGCCGGCTTCTCAAGCCGCGCCGCCGTCCACCGCCGCACTTGTATCATTGTATCGTATAGTTTTCGATAACGGAGAGTTTAATGTTGTCACCCCAGATCCGAAGGAAGAGCAGACTCAGGAGATTGGAATTGATCCAGAGCCCGAGACCATCTACCCCGAATACCAAGGCAAGCCCCGGATGCATTCAAACCCTATTCTATTTTATAAAAGTTTTATCGCTTCAGTTATGATATGTTGCATTAAGTAATAGGAGTTGAGTGAAAAACCACCAACTGCATTACCTGTCTTACTTCCATAATTCCTTGTTACCTGTTTTAGAAGATGCGTAGTAATGCTTAGCCCTGCTTAATTAATTAAGTGTTCAAAAGTAAAAGAATGAAAAAGATGAGATTGGTTTTATCTGTTGGAATCATGCTTTTAGTTAATAAATCGAGTCCGGACGGCTAACTTGCATTGGGAAAGGAGTCCCTCTTTGATGCCCTAGGTCCCGTGTCGATGGTGAACTGGTGATATCGAGAAACTAGAAATCCACATGCATGAAGTGTCATACAGTGGGCCAGAGTCCCCACGTATGTCATGGAGTGACTTATAGTGGGCCAGAGTCCCCACATATGTCATAGTGTGTTATACCGTGGGTTTAAATTCCCATGTATATCGGTACACTGGGTCGAAGTGCTCACGTGTATCATGTGGTGATATATGGCTGTGGTTGTTATCCCGGTATATCGGTTCATCTGATATGCTTAGGAGTTAGAGTCTCCTGTATATCAGTGACCTAGGTCCCAGCTGGGTATATGAAAATGGATTCGAATCACCGTTGCTTCTCGGAGAAGAAGACTCGATCGGTGTTCATCATCGTAGTAACAACTTGAATAATAATTAAGGTTTAAGAAGGAAGTTGGTTGGTAATTTTGATCTTAAGCAAGACAACTTTTCTTTCTTTCGAGCTTTTTTGCAAAATTTCTTATCTCCTGCAAGCCTTACCTTGTCCCTCTAGCCTGCATTTCCTGAGTCTTCACCCCTCTTTTTCGTCAGGTCAGTCTTGTTGAGTACTTTTGTACTCAGGGTTTGTTGAACCCTTGTTGCCGGTGAGCCTCATGGGCAGGACTGCTTCGCATCCTGCTGCATGACCGTCGTCGAGGAAAGTGATGACGAATAGGATATCTCGCTCTTGGGCAGAGCATATAATCAAGGTTGATGTAATAAGTTATATTGTATTCCACTGGTACTATGGTTTGTAATAATTCAACTTATGATTTGTAAGTTGAAACTAAATGGTTTGTAAATTTATGTTATTATAATCCTTCCGCTCTTTTACTCCGATGTATGTTATTTGTATAAAACTGTTGTAATACTGCAATGTCTCTTTGTAATGATTGATCCTGCTCGGAGAATTGTGGATGATTCGGGATTTACCCGACAGACCTTTTAAGTTTTATGGAACACATTCATGGTTATTTGGAGTCTGTTTAGACAATAATCATGCGTGTGGGCCATATGCTTTAGAAGGTTCTGCCACAGCCGGTATTGGAGCCGGATCGTTATTAAAAAGAGTTGTTGTAGTATTCTTTTGTAAAAACTTCAACAGTTTTGAGTCAAATAATTTTAACTTGACTATTTTGGGTCCAAATTGCTTATTTCTTACCTATAATTCTTTTTACGACCCTTATTCTTATTTAAAAGTGTTGTGGTGGAATAGCCTATTATATTTCCCTATGTTAAATTTATCTTTATGTATGTGTTGCTTGAAAAACTCTTTTATGCTTAGATCATAAGTTCGTTCATGCATCATGTTTAATTAACTTGTTTAATTATCTTTCCCTTAAAGTGGTTTGGGTTAAGTAGTGTCAATCCTATTCATGCTAACCTTAAGATTTCTCCCTATCTATCCTCATTCTTTATGACCTACCTTTCTTCAGGATGGCCCTTACCAAGCAAACTCCTCGTAAGAGTACTGCACCGAAGGGGGTACCTCGACATCAACTAGCCCCCAGATACGAGATTGGCGAAAGCAGTAACAATCCCAATCCAGATCCGCAAGCTGAAATAGCAAGACTTAGGGCCGAGTTGGAGAGGGCTGAAGCCGATAGGATCGAAGAGGCCGCTGAGATTACTCAGTTAAGACGATCTCGGAGGTATATGAAGCATCAAAGGAATGATGCTTGGGCACGAGAAGATGCAGCGAATGGTTGTGTGCAAGAACTTGAGGATTACGTGGAAGAGTTGGAGGAGTATGCTGAGGAAGCTGATGATGAGTGTGTAAGGCTGAATAACCTATTGGATCCTGAATATCAACGATAGACAGCCCAAGATGATCTTGGTATTGTGATGGGTCAAGATGAGGAAGAGGAACACCCTGAAGAAATAGAGTCCGTTGATGATGATGTCATCGATGAGGAAGAAGAAAACCAGATGGGTGTAGCAGATGAAAATGAAGAGGATCTTATGGAAGAAGAAGATCCAGAGATAGTGGAGGAAGAGCCTGAAGAGGAAGAGGATCCCGAAGAGGAGGAGTTAATCCCAGTGGAAGATAGTGAGGAGTAAAGAGTTTGGAAATTGAGATGTGTAATATATCTTTTTCCTGCTTTCTAAAACCTAGTAGGTGTGGGAAGTCTTGCCGGAGTGCAAAGGTTGTAACAAAAATAATGTATTATAAGTGTGTTGCACGTCTGTAATATCTACTTATGAAATCCAATAAGGTTTTGTGAGTAAAGTATAGTTTGTTTATCAACAGATGCCTGCTCACACTCGATCCTGTGATGCTACCGGTCCATCTCATGATGGAGGTGATGTCCCAAATCCTCCACCAGTTCCGCCAACCCTGGCCGATGCAGTTGTGGCCTTAGTCAATGCAACCACTATGATGGCCCAGAATCAGAATCAAAAGGCACATCAGGGGAATCGTGGTCGGAATAATAGGAATGAGACCACCTATGTGGATTTTACCGACACACGTCCTCCTGTCTTCACCAGAGTAGATGAACCCATGGAGGCAGATGATTGGCTCCGTACTATAGAGCAAAAGTTTGGACTAATTGAGTGTATCGAATATCAGAAACCCATATTTGCAGCTCAGCAGTTGAGAGGCACTGCAGGAGCCTGGTGGGTTAACTTTGTCGCTGCTCAGCCTGATGGTCACCGTATTACTTGGGCTGAGTTTCGTGAAGCTTTTCATGCACATTTTATTCCTGAGGGAATTATGACTATAAAACTTGAAGAGTTTCTTTCTCTGCGACAAGGTGATATGTCAGTTATGCAGTATTTTGGCAAATTCAATCACTTGTCCCAATATGCTTCTGACCATATTAGTAATGACCGTAAGAAGAACGAGTGTTTTCTCAGAGGTCTAAATAGTAAGATTCAGAGAATGATGACTGGAAACCCAAATGCTACCTTCCATAAGACGGTAAATATTGCTATATCTTATGAAGAAAAGAACCGTCAACACATGGAAGCTAAGAAGAAGAAAACTAGGATGTCAGGATTTTCTGGTGGAAATCAAAAGCGCTAGAAAATAATTTATCATCCCCAAAACCATTTCCGTCCTTCTTATCGTTCACCACAATACCAAGCCCAGCAACAGACATTCGTTCGTCCTGCTGCTGCTCTTCCTTATCCAAGATAGCCGAATACCCCTGGTATTCGTAACCCTACTTCTCAGCCACAAAGTTACCCATGTTACAATTGTGGGAAGACTGGTCATTTTGCAAGATACTGCCCGCATCTAAGGCAGTATAATTCCTATATTTCCAGGGCTTTTGCACCACAACAACAACCACAGAATCAGAATAAGGCAGAAAATCAGAATGTGCAGAAGAATAAAAATGAGAAGAAGGTTGGCAAGGTGTTTTACACTCAAGTTGGGGAAATTCCAGAAGGAGAACCTGTCATGATGGGTACGTTCCCTGTTGCCGATCATCCTACAATTCTGCTTTTTGATTCTGGTGCATCTCATATATTTATCAATGGTACATTTGTTAAGACACATGAGATACCAACAATGGGGACAAAAGAACAATTCTTTATACAATCGCCTGGGGGCGTATGTGTACTAAAGAAATGGTACACGATGTGCCTATAAGTTTGGGTGAGTATATTTTTCCCACTGATATGATAATATTAAAGGATCAAGATATAGATGTGATCCTAGGTATGAATTGGATAAAACAGCATGGTGCTGTGATAGACATCCTGAATAGAACTGTGAGAGTGAACATATCTAATTGCAAATCTCAACTTCTTATCCAGCTTCCAACTCTTAAGAGGACTGTTGAAAAGGTATGTGCCACTTCTGTGAAAGAGATTGAAGATATACCCGTGGTCTGTGAGTTTCCGGATGTGTTTCCTGATGAGTTACCGGGTTTACCTCCTGATAGAAAAGTGGAGTTTAGAATTGATTTAAAACCTGGTACTGCTCCAATATCCAGAAGAGCTTATCGGATGGCACCACCTGAGTTAGTAAAACTCAAAACTCAATTACAAGAGTTACAGGATAAAGGTTTTATCCGACCTAGCTCGTCACCTTAGGGATGTCCTGCCCTCTTTGTGAAAAAGAAAGATAAAAGCTTGAGGTTATGTGTGGATTATCGTCCCTTGAATGAAGTAACCATCAAGAATAAGTACCCTCTACCCCGCATTGATCTGCTTTTTGATCAATTGGCAGAGAAAAAGGTGTTTTCTAAGATTGATCTTCGATCCGGGTATCATCAAATTAAGATTCGCCCGGAAGACATTCCAAAGACTGCCTTTACTACTCGATATGGTCTGTATGAGTATTTGGTTATGTTTTTTGGACTTACAAACGCTCTAGCTTATTTCATGTATTTGATGAACTCAGTGTTCATGCCAGAACTTGATAAATTCATGGTAGTCTTCATTGATGATATTTTAATATATTCCAAGAGTGAAGAAGAACATGCTGAACACCTCAGAATTGTTCTACAGCATCTGAGAGAACATCAATTATATGCTAAATTTAGTAAGTGCGAGTTTTGGTTGAAGAAAGTGAAATTTCTTGGACATGTTTTATCAGACAAAGGTGTTGCTGTTGACCCCAGCAAGGTACAAGATATACTTGATTGGGAAACACCAAAGACTGTGCATCAAGTTCGAAGTTTTCTGGGAATGGCGGGTTATTACCGTCGGTTCATATCGGATTTCTCAAAGATATCCAAGCCCATAACCGAGTTGTTAAAGAATGATGTCAAGTTTGTTTGATCATCTGAATGTGAAGTGGCATTTTAGAAATTGAAGAAATTAATGACCACTGCTCCAGTCTTAGCACAGCCGAATATTGAGAAACCTTTTGATGTTTATTTTAATGCTTCTGGCATTGGTATTGGATGTGTGTTGATGCAAGAAGGGAGAGTTGTTGCTTATGCTTCTCGACAGTTGAAGAAACATGAGGAACATTATCTAACACATGATTTGGAATTAGCAGCTGTTGTCCATGCATTGAAGATATGGCGACATTATCTGTGGGGTAATAAATATAATATTTATAGTGATCACAAGAGTTTGAAATACATTTTTACTCAAGATGAGTTGAATATGAGACAGAGGAGGTGGTTAGAACTAATCAATGATTATGATTTGGAAATATATTACCATCCTGGTAAAGCAAATGTAGTTGCTGATGCTCTTAGTCGAAAGAGTCATTGCCATTGCTTGACAGTAAAACCTCTAGACATTTTTCTATGTCATGAAATAGAAAAGTTGGGTATAGTAATGGTGCAACATGGTAGTTTGTCTAATATTACGATTGAATCAACACTCAAAGATCAAATTATTGCTGCTCAGAGAAGTAATAAGAGAATTAAACGTATCAAAAAGAAAGTTAGAAAAGAGAAAGTTTCTTGTTTCACAGTTGATGAAACAGATGTCTTATGGTATAAGGATTGGCTGGTCATACCAAAGGTTCCTGAATTACGCCAAAAGATTCTTGATGAAGCACACCTCTCAAAATTTTCTATTCATACAGGAAGTAATAAGATGTATCATGAGTTGAAACAGAAATTTTGGTGGACTAAGATGAAGATAGAAATTGCTAAGTATGTGGCTCAATGTAATACCTGTCAAAAAGTTAAAGCTGTACATTTAAAGACAACAGGAGAATTTCAGCCATTGCCTATTCTAGCTTGGAAGTAGAAAGATATCAGTATGGACTTTATAGTGGGTCTACCCAGGACCGCAAGAGGTTTCGATTCCATTTGGGTCATAGTGGATCGACTCACAAAGTCCGCACATTTCCTTCTAGTTCGAAGTACAAATTCAGCCTCGCACTATGCCAAATTTTATTTTGAGCGTATCATTAATCTTCATGGTGTACCAAAGACTATTGTGTCGGACCGAGGCACGTAGTTCATCAACAAATTCTGGAAACAATTGCATAATTCATTAGGTACTGATCTTTAGCACAGTACAGCTTACCATCCACAAACAGGAGGTCAGACTGAAAGAGTGAACCAAATACTTGAAGATATGTTGAGAACATGTGTTCTTAATTTTCCAGAAAAATGGGATGGGTGTTTGCCTTTAGCAGAGTTTTCTTATAACAATAGTTATCAATAAAGTATCAAAATGGCACCATTTGAAGCGCTATATGGTCGCAGATGTAGAACTCCGTTAAGGTGGTCTGAACCTAGAGAAAGAAGATTCTTCGGAGTTGATCTGGTGAAAGAAATGGAAGAAAGGGTTAAACAGATACAACAAAACATGAAAGTGGCACAGTCTCGTCAAAAGAGTTATGCCGACAAAAGGCGTTGACCATTGTGGTTCAATAAGAGAGATTATGTGTATCTAAAGGTGTCACCCATGAAGGGAGTTACTCGATTTGGAGTTAAAGGCAAGTTAGCACCTCGTTACATTGGACCATTTCAGATCTTGGCATAAATTGGGAAGGTATCATATCGTCTGCAACTGCCTGAACAGTTATCGGCTGTACACAATGTGTTCCATGTGTCCCAACTTAAGAAGTGTCTTCGAGTGCCGGATAAGATTGTTGATGTGGAAGGAATTGAACTTGAGCCTGATTTGACTTACTCTGAGTATCTAATTCGAGTATTGGATAAGAAAGACCGTGTCACTAGAAGCAGAACCATTAAGTGGTACAAGATACAATGGGATCAACAGTCAGAAGAAGAAGCTACATGGGAATCGGAAGATTACCTGTTGGAGAATTTTCTAGAGTTCTATGCTTCTATCTAAGTTACAATGTGAGATGTAAAACCCCTTTTTCTTATGTATTTAGTTAAAGTGTGTTTTCTTGACACATTTCCATTACTTTACCTACATCTTTAAATCTCGAGACGAGATTTTTTTTAGGGGGAAAGGCTGTAACACCTCTGGTGTTATATTAACTAAAACCTGCCATGTCATCATATGCACTGCAAAGCATTCATGATTAGGTCAACCTTGATGTGCATTAACTAAAACAAGTTTATATTTCATAGGTTGATTGTGTTTCTGGAATTTGTTGTCACATGAAATAATAAAACCCTACTTTCGAATGTCATCTCAAATGCTTGATTTATATTCTATGTACTTGAGGTGTAAATCGTATTTACACTAGTGTCAAGCATAGTGTATAAATCTAAGTCCAACCCTAAAAATAATTTCCATATTTGAAGTTGAATTTGGATTTCAAAGCTTATTCTCAAGTCTTGCAATTCAAATTTAAATTCAAATTGGAATGCTATAAAAATGATTTTTGAAAGTAAACCTAGTCAACCAAGGGTACTATTAGGTCATTGACCTAAAAATTTCCTTGAATGATGTATGTGATCACTAATAACCAACCAATTAAATTAGAAACCAAATCGAGTTTGAATTCAGTTTCAAAAACCCTTTATTTCAAAATCTAGATTTATCCCCTTTTCTATGATTCAAAATCTAAAAATAATTTGGAGATACTCTAAAAAGATAGTTTGTAGATCTTGGCAAGAGCCACAAAGTTGGTATTCAAAGTTTTTCAAGTTTACAAAAAGAATTTCAAATAAATTTGAAAATACAGTTTTTCAATATTTGTCCCCTTTTGATTTTAAAACCATAATTCAAAGATTATGCATAACTTGGGAAAACTTTGTATATGAAAAAGGTTTGGTTTGAAAATTTAAACATTTCATAGTTTTCAAGATTTTCAAATTTTATTAAAAAATCAAAAGTAATTTCAAATGTTTGTTTCTAGGGTTTTATTCCCCTTTTGAATTTGAATTCATATTTCCAAATCCAGATAGAATTTAAGGATGCTAGTTAAATGAAAAGTGTAGGTTCTGAAAAGTTATGCAAATGATATTTTTGGAGATTTTCAAGTTCTTATATAAATTTTGGAGTAATTTGTAATTTCAAACGAGTGGCATTTCTGTAATTTGCTTGAACAGCACCGAGACCTATCGTCGGCCACCATCGCCGGCTTCTCAAGCCGCGCCGCCGTCCACCGCCGCACATGCCACGGCCGCCAGCGTGCTCCTGGACGCGCGAAGCTTCATCGTCGTCGTGTCGACCGTCCATACCTCGCCCCTGCCCTATAAATAGGTCGGCCGCCGCCTCTTTTCTTCTTCTTTTCCCCCTGCCGCTGCCGCCGACGATCTTGCTCCGCCGCCTCAATTCGCTGCCGTCGCTCCACCATTGCTCAATTGCTCTTGCCATAAGCTCCGCCTTTACCTTGCGCTTCCTCTGAGCCAGTTCGTGCCCGCTCTCGCCGTCTGAGCTGCCCGCACGACGTCGTCTTCCTCGCGACCGGTCGCCGAGCCGCTGCGAGCTTCCTCGCCGTCCACCGCCGCCAAGGTGGAAAACATATTTCCTTTAACCCTCTCATCATGCTCTCCGTGCTATCCTGCTCCTCATGCGCACCGTGGTTCGCTCTCTGGTACACAGGACACGCCGTGACGCCATCCTTGCCACCGGAGCGCCGCCGCCGCCGTCCACAGCTCGACTCAGCCACTCCGAGCCTTCATCAACGTGCGCACCGTGTCCGTGGTGAGCTCTTGCATCTGTTGGTGCCCTCAATTTCTTTTATTCCACACCATAATCGCCGGTCACCGTGCGTCGCCGCCAGCGTGACCTTGCCGCTCCGCCGCGCGTGTAGCCGTTGCGGCTGGGGTTCAAATTGGGTTCCATCTTGTTGATGATTGTGACCGCAAGAGTGTGTAGCCCAGGTCCGTGCACTCGCCGTCGTCGAAAATCACTCCGGTGAGCTTTGCCGCCGCGTCCGAGCTCCGCCGTGCCGTCATGGCCGCCACCGAGCCTGTTGCCTCTGCTCCACCGCTTCATTAGCTAGATAATCATGTTCGCCGAGTCGAGTTGAGCACGTAGGACCAAACCTCGTCGCCGGGGACCTCGCCGTCGGCGAGCAATCACCGGTCAAAACCCGGCTGCTGCCGGTCAACGTCGGGAGGACTTTCTTTTTTTTTCTTTTTTCTTTTTCCAGAAAATGATTTAAATGCTATTTTCTTTAGAAAATCATAGTAATTCATGTATAGCTCCAAAAATTCTAAAAATTTTTATGTATGTTCTTTATGATGTCATATACCTAGAAAAAATATGAAATGCTAAATTTGAGTATTTTTGCACAAGTTAAAATTAGCTCTTTTAATTGAAAAATGGACCTTCAATGATTTTTAATAAATAAAATAATTAGCTTTTAATTATGAAATTTATTTTGCCATCTAATTAGACCAAGAGCTTTTCAACATAAAAATTTAAGTTCAATTAGGCAAATTTAATTTTTATGCCTTTGTTTAAATGTTTTAATTAATTAATTAACCCCTTTAATTAAGTTTAATCATTATAGGAATTGTTTGACTTTGGGATTGATTGATGAACTTGGGTCATTAACCCTAATGACCTTTGACACTTTAATTAATTATTTGCGCTTACCTGGATCATGTCATTAGGGCTTAATTAACGTTATTTCATGTGTTTAATAATTTTCTTGAATAATGTAGTTAACCCTAATGAACTTAGTAAGTAAGTTTTAGTTGGCTTGCAACTTTATCGTGAAGAAAAGTTGTACTCAAGCCTTTAATTTGGTTGTGCATCCATCGAGCATCATGTTTACTATTCAATCATGTTGAAGCATATCATTGTATCGTATAGTTTCTGATAACGGAGAGTTTAACGTTGTCGCCCCAGATCCAAAGGAAGAGCAGACTTAGGAGATTGGAATTGATCCAGAGCCCGAGACCATCTACCCCGAATACCAAGGCAAGCCCCGGATGCATTCAAACCCTATTCTATTTTATAAAAGTTTTATCGCTTCAGTTATGATATGTTGCATTAAGTAATAGGAGTTGAGTGAAAACCCACCAACTGCATTACCTGTCTTACTTCCATAATTCCTTGTTACCTGTTTTAGAAGATGCGTAGTAATGCTTAGCCCTGCTTAATTAATTAAGTGTTCAAAAGTAAAAGAATGAAAAAGATGAGATTGGTGTTATCTGTTGGAATCATGCTTTTAGTTAATAAATCGAGTCCGGACGGCCAACTTGCATTGGGAAAGGAGTTCCTCTGTAGTGTTTCCGTCTGTTGATGCCCTAGGTCCCGTGTCGATAGTGAACTGGTGATATCGAGAAACTAGAAATCCACATGCATGAAGTGTCATACAGTGGGCCAGAGTCCCCACGTATGTCATGGACTGACTTATAGTGGGCCAAAGTCCCCACATATGTCATAGTGTATTATACTGTGGGTTTAAGTTCTCATGTATATCAGTACACTGGGTCGAAGTGCTCACGTGTATCATATGGTGATTTATGGCTGCGGTTGTTATCCCGGTATATCGGTTCATCTGATATGTTTAGGAGTTAGAGTCTCCTGTATATCAGTGACCTAGGTCCCAGCTAGGTATATGAAAATGGATTTAAATCGCCGTTGCTTCTCGGAGAAGAAGACTCGATCGGTGTTCATCATCGTAGTAACAACTTGAATAATAATTAAGGTTTAAGAAGGAAGTTGGTTGGTAATTTTGATCTTAAGCAAGAAAACTTTTCTTTCTTTCGAGCTTTTCTGCAAAATTTCTTATCTCCTGCAAGCCTTACCTTGTCCCTCTAGCCTGCATTTCCTGAGTCTTCACCCCTCTTTTTCGTCGGGTCAGTCTTGTTGAGTACTTTTGTACTCAGGGTTTGTTGAACCCTTATTGTAGGTGTGCCGCATGGGCAGGAATGCTTCGCATCCTGCTGCATGACCGTCGTCGAGGAAAGTGACGACAAATAGGATATCTCGCTCTTGGGCAGAGCATATAATCAAGGTTGATGTAATAAGTTATATTGTATTCCACTGCTACTATGGTTTGTAATAATTCAACTTATGATTTGTAAGTTGAAACTAAACGGTTTGTAAATTTATGTTATTGTAATCCTTCCGCTCTTTTACTCTGATGTATATTATTTGTATAAAACTGTTGTAATACTGCAATGTCTCTTTGTAATGATTGATCCTGCTCGGAGAATTGTGGATGATTCGAGATTTACCCGAAGACCTTTTAAGTTTTATGGAACACATTCATGGTTATTTGGAGTCTGTTTAGACAATAATCATGCGTGTGGGCCATATGCTTTAGAAGATTCTGCTATATTTTCCCGAGTTCGTGCTCGCCCCATGCCGGCGGGCATGTGTTGACCACGCTACACCGCCCATGCAGCCCGAGCTTATGCGCGAGACCTCCCTGACGCGAAACTGAAGAACTGTGTGGATGTGGGTTGAGCTCATCCCCTTGAATCTGTAACAGACTGTGGCAACCCACATCTGAGAGTATCTTCCCTCCTAGGTCCAACTCAAATCCACACAACTTCTCAACCAAACAATAGGCCGACTAGGTTAGCAACCAACCAGTGATTGAATATTGAGCAAGCTTGTCTTGTAGCTTAGGCAGGCAAGATTTAATAAGCTTATTAAGAGCGAGAATTTCACGCACTTTTGTTAGCAAGACAAAGCTTGCTCACAATAGGTGAAGTAAACCTTATAGTGAACCAAGCTGTCCTTGCCCTTAGGACCCATTTTTTTTTATAATGCTTCGCACCATCCCTATCAACGTACTCTTTTTGTCTGATAAAGAATATCAATTTTATTTTCTAAAAAATTAAATATTTTTAATTTTAATCAAATACAAATATATAATATTTATATTTATGGGCACAATTACTACTATGATCTTGAAATATATTTTTATAATACATTTATTTATTTAGAGTACAAATATTAAAATATTTTTTATAAACTTAGTCAAACGTAAAAAAAAGTTTGACCAGTATGAACTCTGTAGCGATATTCTTGAATATGCATGCATCGGCATCGACAAGTCACCCTCTTTTCACAAACTCTTCAATGTTCTGCATATTAATCAACAATGAACAGAGTTTGCCCAAATTATCTTCAATGTAGCTGACTATTTGTGCAAGAACATACATATTTTCGAGTACCATAAGACATCATGTAAGGATATGATTGTCGTAATCAATCAATAATAATGAAGATGATTTATTATGCTTTTGTTGACATTTGCTCTACGCTAAGGCTTTGTTCGTTTTGGCCGAACTGATCCGTTCGGGGTCCAATCCAGGTGGATTGGTGCAGCCCATTTTCAATCCGGACGAGAACTAAAATGTATGTTCGTTTTGCATCGATCTGGAACCAAACTAGCCTACAATAGAGAGTGCTTCTCTTTTCCTTGTGTACGGTCCGAAACGAAACCGAAGCTCTTATCCTTTGGAATTAATTCGAGCCTAGAATTAATCCATCTCCTGAATCTCAACGAGCGAACAAGGCAAGAGGTTGTTCGGTTTGTCCATTACTGGACAGATTTCAGCTGAAGGCTCATGGGCTTTCAGCCGGCCCTTCGGCTGGCATATTCCAACAGCCGACGTTCCTTTTATTGAAAAAAAACAGTTGGTTCTCTTCCCTGCATACTCCCTTCGTCTCAAAAAAATGCAACTAGAGGATCAAGCACACATAGTCACGTACCAATGCAACGTGGAAATTACTAAAATACTTCTATAAACTTATTTAACATGTTTATAATCATTACAAACAAACAAAATCTGGATGGCAGACCAATTGAAATTAGTCTATTCAAATTTGTGAACATGGCTAAAACTAGTTGGTTGTTGATCTGTCAAAATCAGCCAAATGGAAGACCATCTGGAATTAGTCTAGCTCCGGACCAGCCGAACATGGCCAAGGAAGGTTTGTTTGGAGACCGAGGGACTGGCAATAGCACACACTTTTCTTTGCGTGCACGCACATCGATCTTTGCCCCTTGTTTAGATTGCAATTTTTTTGCAATCCTAAGCGCTGTAGCACTTTCGTTTGTATTTGGTAATTATTGTACAATTATGGACTAACTAGGCTTAGAAAAATCGTCTCATAATTTACAACCAAATTATATAATTAGTTATTTTATTTATATATATTTAATGCTACATACAAGAGGCTAAAGATTGATATGATGGAGAGAATGAAAAAATATAACTTTAAAAGCATCGGCACCTGGCAACTGAATTGACCGTGAACGCGTATACAGAACCAAAGTTTGAAGATGTGGTGCCAAATGTCCTGGCCCTAAGGATGACACGCGTCGCCATGATCACGAGGAAAAATATCTGCCTACTGAAGGAAACAAAAAAAAAACTTCGCTGACAACAAAAAATATCTTTGCTGACTTGGCACCCGAATGTGCTGTTAAAAAAGAATAAGCTATTCTGACAATGGGCGCAGGCCCGATGCGCTGCGGGCCTCCGATTGGGCCTCCGGTCGCCGACTCCACACCACGCGGGCCACTTGCGCCGTCGTGATCGTGCTCCTCTCGCCCGGCAAGGCCTCTCCAGAACCTTCCGAGGGCAGCGTGCTCGCCGCGTGGTCTAGAACCTTCCACAAGCCTCGGGACGTGTCTCGACGCGCCCGTACGGCGGGGGTATTTAGGGGCTCCGGCCACCGCCCACCGGCCGACCTTTCTCCCGAATTCACCGGCAGTTTTCCCCATTTTTCACCACAGCGGCGAATATCTCCCGTCTCTCTCCGCCTTCCTTCCACCTCGCTCCTTCGTTGCGACAACACCTTCAAAATATCCTAGAGCGCCGACCCGAGCACCCGATCAGCTCCTTGTCCGGCCGATTCGTGCTCCTACTCGCTCGAATCGAGTTCTTGCTTCGGGCTGCGTGCCGCAATCGGGGCGCTTGGCTCCCGCGAGCCGGGTTCTTTCTTGGGCCTGGGTGGGCGGCGGCCATGGACCCGTCGGCGGTGGCGCCGGGCATTGTCAAGGAGGAGCTCCTGGAGCAGCAGCAGCAGGACGGTGCGGGTGCTGCGCCGCGCCCGATGGAGGGGCTGCACGAGGTGGGCCCCCC
>CM041629.1:42754058-42802519 GCA_023333625.1 Bothriochloa decipiens
AACAATGATCTTCTCAACACCAACAATATCACACCATTGTTCCTCCCGTTCTCCAACTCTCCTCCTGTCGTCACCGCGGCACAAAACCCTAGGAACACCCTCTTCTTCCTGCACCAAGACCTGTCTCCCTTCCTGCAGCCGCCAAGGATGATGAAGCAACAACCCTCGCCCTATCTTGACCTCCACATGCATGTAGACGCCAGTATCACCACCACCGGTATCGGTGGCGGCATCCTCACTGACACGCCGGCGGTCAACTTTGGTCTCGCTCTGGACGGCTCGGTGGCCACCGCTGCCGGCCACCGGCGCCTCACTAGGGACTTCCTCGGCGTCGATGGTGGCGGTCACCAGGTGGAGGAGCTGCAGCTTCCACTGTGCGCCACAGCAGCTGCATCCAGCCGCACCGCCAGCTGCGCCACCGACCTGACAGCAAGGCAGTACCTCGGCGCCCGGCTGCCGCCGGTCAACGAGACGACGTGGAGCCACAACTTCTAGGCTACTTCAATTTGCATTACATTGAGAGACGAACGAAAAGCCACCCAAATAAACTGCGCGCATATGCATGCACTCTTGAAGAGCAACCAAAACTGGTGTGGCGAGCGTGTCCTATTCTGCACTACTGCTGCTCTTAGTTTATTGATCTTTGTTTTATTTTCATTTAGGGTAATGTGCGCGGGCTAGCTAATATAATTCGATCTGCACAACTTTTGATGAATGGACCATCGAGTTTATCTTGTCGCTTTTTACGATTTAATTGTTTTGCTGAGAGGCATGTTCTCTCATAATGATCTTGGGCCAAAAGCATATAGAGGGTTTTCGTTGAGATAGTCAAGATGATACATTGAACTTTGAAGCATCTTGTGTTTTCTTGTTGTGTCTCGTATCTAAACTCTATGTGGTATTACCTCGCTCTCTTGATGACACCAAATATACTATGAAAAATTTTATTAATTCAACGGTGAATCTAATGGTAGTTATTTGAGATCATAGGTACTAGTTCTTTTTTTTTTTTATAAATTTTATCAAACTTAAAATTGTTTGACTTATGATAATAAACATAAAATTGTATTCCTTTTGGGAAGGTAGTACACACTAATTCAAACAAGTAAAAAGACGATGGCCCCTCCAAATAGTCTTGTTAACTAGCCTTTTCAATTGTAAATTTTTCCTTCCTTTTACTTAAAATACCTTTTTTTACAAATTTTGTTTATTTGCTAGGTTACAATTGTACTTTCTATATATTCGTACCTACTATTTCTAGTAGAACAAATTCTATATAGCTACCATCGATAAATTTCTTGGCTTTAAACACTACTGTCAGCTCCCACTCCTATTTTTCTTCACTCCGATCCTATCACTTGGTTGTTCAATTTCTGTTGAGGCCAAATCAAGATAGCTTTTAGTTAGATCTCCATTCGTCCATGAAGCCACTGCCTAACTAAGTCTCTCATGAATTGTCAAGTTCTTTTGGCCCTCTTGTAAGTTCAAATAAATTGCAAGTGCCTATTTGGTTCTTGCATGGCACACTTTGCCAGTCCGCCAAACGTTTTAGGATAGCTGTTTTCTTTCTTGCCACAATTTCAGCACACCACACTTTTACATACTTCGACCCCATAACAAAAGATTGATTGGTTCAGGTTTGGCATAGGGCCTTGCTGGCTTGTCACAGTCTGCTCTAGCTACTTCTATAGGACAAACAAAGTCAATGATGGGTACGGCATCGGTAACTATCACATCGTCTCATTGTATCTCTACCACCTTTAGTGAGATCACGAGAGAACCAACACAATGAATGATAACTACGGCTCCTGTGAATATATGCTTCTGGATCGAGCTCTAGAGACAACTACAAGGGTGAGTCAGCCTCCTCCAGCTACACTATATTTATATTAGAGACCCTTAGTCTTAGTGAGCCTGACTTTAGTTAGTGAGCCACTAGTTACTATGACCCCATGACACTGAGGCAACTATAGAGAGAGGCGACAAGTTGCTTCACTATTTTAGATAGCTTAGCACAATACATAGCCTAGCTTGATTGCATCAACGCCACCAAGTGGCTCTTAGGTTTTGGCGATCTTGAGGCCAAAGTGGGAGATTATCTAAGATAGAAAAGAGATAGTGAGGTTCTAATCTTTTGTGTTCTACTCATGCATTTCATGGGTCATGTTTACTTTTTACATTATATGAGCGACATAAGGCACACAAGCCATGCGAGGAGGGGAGTGGCAACAATGACACTTGAGAGGGGCACGGAGGTGGCACTAGGTGGAGAAGCAGATCTTGAAGGGAGCGGAGCGAAGGAGGGGCACATAGGAGGCATGTGAGGAGAGGAGCGTCGGAGCTGTAGAGAGAAAGTGGTAGTGATGATGTCACTAGCGAATTAGATGAGGACGACGATTCATGAAGATAGTTTGTCTCTAGTCATTGAGAGTTTGACATGTGGCCATTCACAAAAGTTGGAGGTGTGATAAACCAGGATTGTGAAACTAGGATCTCAGACATTGTAAAATTTTTTTTTTCCAATGACATGGATACCGTGGCAGCCACACTCGAACCCCAACAGTTTGTAGAGGTAAATGCTTGTTGGCGTGTATGTTATGGCTTTGTGACATGTGTGTTCCTATATTTATCTTATATCATGTCACAATTGTTACATGTTTGTTGTGCTTTTGTTTATATACTAGCTATTTCAAATGAGTATTTTATTTCATACATGCGTTCATTTCGTATATTCTTATGTACGTGTTGTGGACTTGGATTGCATGAACCCACCACCCTTTACTCTTATTGGCATGTGTTCGAAAGCCAAGTGATGAAAACCTCAAGCCTTTCTCTTATGCACATTGTCAATGTTATGTTGTCGTCAATCACCAATAAGGTGGTGGAGAATAAAAGCATCTAGGCATACATTCTATTTGGTGATTAATGATGACACAATTACTCATCATGATGATGAATGATTTGAAAAATTATGCTCTTCATGCCCCTATTGATGGTCTTTGTTTGGATTTTTGAATGATGGGCACAAAGGCCAAGGACGGTCTAGTTCTTCTAAGTGTCATATGACGTTGGGAGACACTTAGAGTAGTGATAGGTTCTTTGTTTTATCGTTTTTTCCATATTATAAAGACAGATATGGATGGATAGCTTGACCAAAAGCTAAGCTAGATAAAGAGTACCTAGTAAATGGGTGTGATGCAAACTTGTGAAACTAGCACTAGGTAGCTCAGATGAAGCCCACGAATCAATTGAATCTAAAAGCAAACACAAAGGTATCTCAAAATTAAAGGAGTTTGAAGTTTTCAATAGGGCACCGAAGTTTATCTATAGTGCAACATTTAATTCGTCTAATGCACTGAGATTAGGCCAATTCATCCCCCCGCTCATGGGAATCTTCATCCTTTCACACCGAAGTTTTTTTTCATGCATGGGAATCTTCAATAATGCCGGTTTGGCCAGAAACGGTGTGAAAATGTTTCGTTGCCTGTTTAAACACAGTACATACGAAAAACCGGCGGTAAAAATTGCTTTCAACGCTTTGCTGGCGGATGACCCTGTTGGTGAAAACGATTTGCACAGTTTTCCGCCCACTATGCTATCCAGTCATTGTGGTGGAAATTGCTTTCACCGCTGAATCATCAAATTATGATTTGGTGGTGAAAAACAAATCGCGATAGAGACCGTTGCGTTAATTTTTTTTTTTATATCTAATCGTGATAGGTAATATGCTGCAAAATTTGCAGTTGTGTGCAACGACATGTATCGGAAACACGCGTGTCATGGACATGTCACAAGTTAGCGTCGTATGCATGGCTTTTCATCTGGTGCAGTATGTATGTATGTGCGTGCGTGCTGAGCAGATACCGCATGCCATCTGCATGGTGGGACTACGAGCTGGGTGGGGGACCATGTATATGTATTATCATGACATATGCCTGCACTGATGCATGTGAAGATATACATACGTGTATATGCATGCAAACCCCGAGATCGATATAGGTATACGTAGAGCCCGGCCTGCACATAGTTTGAGAAAGATGATGCATGGGGACTGGGGTGCAAGAAGGAAAAGGACCTGTGCAAAATGTGTGCAGCTAGGCTTCTTTATTGTCGTGCGTTGACATGCATCATACTCATGCCCCCACCAGTTTCATTAATTAGTGCATACATGATCTTAAATTTCCCTCCTCTTACGAATGGCGAGGATTAGGGGTAGTTCAAATGTTAAAAACCATAGGTATTTTCTATGCCTATTAATGATTTACGTATATACGTATATAAACTACTCCTAATTACATGTTTTTAACAGATTATTTTTCAATAGATAGTTCCTACAGATTATTTTTTTTAATCAAATCACATGTTTTTTTTTTCTCTCTTATGACTTGGTTTTTATGCAGACATGGTTTCTTATCTCAGGAACTATTTTCTCATCTCTCTTTCTTCAATTACAGCGCCATGTCACCTTTTTGCTTATTAGT
The DNA here is from genome assembly GCA_023333625.1 of Bothriochloa decipiens. Taxonomy (NCBI): domain Eukaryota; kingdom Viridiplantae; phylum Streptophyta; class Magnoliopsida; order Poales; family Poaceae; genus Bothriochloa; species Bothriochloa decipiens. Next base: position 42,758,540 of record CM041629.1, read on the forward strand.
TGACACCCTAATTAATAAATATAGAAACGATCCAGTGTTTTATGGTTGGAAGTGTGCCCTTATATAATAATAACAACTATAACTATAATCAATCCGTTTTTTCAATGCTAAATTGGTGTTTCCCATGTCGTGCGACTAGTTAGTACTATATTTGTTAGTTTGTACAATTCAGAATGTCGATAAATCTGGAGAAGGGCGCTACGCTCGGGCACTCACACGTCGCTTCCATTCACCGGCTGCAAGCACATACGGAGTACCTGGGAGCCCCTTTCGAGTCAAAATCTTACTATGGCTCGTGGTACGCCGGTGTCACTGGATGGCAGAAGTACAGGAGGCATATACATGGCCATGACGCACCGGGTCACTGCGCTTCCTATGCGATCAAGAGCCAGAAATCTTCAACCACATTATAGCTTCATGGATGCAGTTGGCATATTGATGTAGCGTAGGTCGGAGAGGGGGCACCTCTCTTTGTGGAATGCATGGAGGGCGTACTAGACCCGCGACAAGAAAAGGGGTGCGGATTCCCTCTCGCACTAGTGGCGTAGAGCTTTAGAAGGAGAGGAAGGGAAGATGCTTCCGTGGCGTAGCAACCACAGTTCTACAGCTCCTCGCCTTGATAAAGGACCCAAACCGAACAATGGATCCACAATGGGGCCACCAAGCTAGTTGTTTGTTACGCAAGTGATCCCCATATACCCCCTATAATAGTGAGCGCTGAGCTATAAGGCGTGCCGTCGTAAAATAATTTTTCAATCTTAATATAAAAATGTGCAATTGTTTTTGCATGTTCAAGAAAAAGGCTCTAGGAACACTTCTTTTAAACAAACTTTGGGAAATTAAATTAAAAAAGTTCTGCATCTATGCATTTTTTTTGGAAGCCTTTGTAAATACCAAATGTACAAACTCATCACCATACGTACCTAGTCACATTGACCCATATATATCTATATAATATATAGGTTTCATCAATGGCTGGTTACTACTGGCAGCAGCATTTTGTATGGATGGACCTAAATGGCTTTGCAAAAGATAGCACGCAAAAGATGAAAAGCCTAATACGCTAGAATATTCTTGATGAGTGATGTGGATATATAAAGGGTATAAAGTGTGGTCGGAATAAACCTAGGGATTGGGATTATATCCATGCATCCCAAGGACAGGCATGCTGCAACTGCATGTACTGAACCCCAGGCTTTTGAGGAAAAGCCATGTATTTGCAGGCATGTGAGAGAGATGCAACAGGGAATTAGTACACTCAATATCCCAATTGCCCCCTCCTTTGCTTTCGTCTTCCTTTGCTTTGTTGCCTTCTTTATTCCCGGCTGGCCTCTTTGCCCTTTCAATCAAGTCCAGGCATTAACAAAAAGCAAGCCCTTCTTTTGGATCCTCACCAGGTTGATATGCAGCTAGAGCAGGCCTGAAATAAACAAGCACATATCAGCTTGTAAATATTTGAGCTACCCTGCTGCATTCACATGTACATAATGCAATAATATCAGCAGTATTTGGTTAATTGTTTCTTATATAATATAAATGCATCACTAGAGTTCATAAAAGAGTAGGGCTGGAAAGAGAATGAAGACACAAACGGATATATAGGTACACAGTTTCAGAGAGCTCAGCAAAGATGATTTTTCAGAAATCTCTGCTCAGCAGAGATGAAGTTTCAGAAAGCTGCACCAACCTTAGTGAGGGTGGTATCACATTGTACCTTGCAGATTATATTTTTCAGCTGCACATTAGATGATCGAGCAGAACACATGAAACAATCATCCAACAATCATAGACTGGCAGCTGCACTGCATCGCCTGCCGCTGGCTGCACGCAAGGACTCATTCACTTCATGCCTGCCTTCCTTACTTTCAACCTCATCAAGCTACTGTGGCCCGGCGGGCAACCAGTCGGCGCAACGATATATCCCGGCACGAGAATTTTGGGGAAGTGGTCCTAGAGGCCAAAGACAGCTCCACGCATGTTCTTGCATGGTGGGCACGCGATCCTTGTTCCTCCCTCCCTATCATCATCAGCAGCCACCGCGCAATCTCCAATGGACGATAGATGCTCGAAGGGCGTGATGGGTGTCACTGTGCCTCGAGATCCAGTCGAAATCTGGTCAGCTCCAACCAAGGTAGTGCAGCAGCAGCAGCAGCTATAGGTAGCCCAACTTGGGCATTGCAAATTGTCTCCTCCTGTTGCTTGGAACATCTGCAGAGTTCTGCACAAACAGTGCAGGTTAATCTTACTGTCTGTGCAACATTAATTTTTTCGAGGGTAAAACACACATCTGCCAATGTTATAACATTACGAAAGCAAGCACACAATAGGAGTTCAAGATGAAAAGCCGTACAAGCCTGACGAGGAAGATGTAGCACACACACATTTTTGGTACATGCATTTAATTTGGAACGGAGGGAGTAGTTCCACTCATGAGCAAGCTTTAATAAAATGCAGTTAAATCGAAATGGGGACTAAATGACATGTTACATGTTTCCAAAATTCAAAAATTATTTTTTTGTGAGGAATCTGGAGAAAAAGTTCAAAATAGTTGTGCACAACCAAATAAAGCACCATTGATCTAGTCAAGCAAAACCAGCTAGGCAACTGTTCAAGATCTGCCTTCTAATTTCTATAAGCAGTGTAGTATCAGTAGAAATCATATAGGAACTAAAGTGCACTATAAAGGACATCAGTTCAATTCCAACATATTTATTTGATCAACTATAGCCATTGGTACATTCCACACAGAGAACAAAGTTACATCTCTTGTTTCAGGTACATGCATTTTCACAAGCACATAAAAAAAATTGTTTCATGTAGATATGATCTAACATAATCTAAATGGTAGGATGGTCAACAATTTGAATCTAAACTCGCTATTTTGGAAGTGGGGTATTTGCAAGCCTCCAAGAATAAGGCTCCAGGACTCCAAGAAGTCTGGACCCAGCCACCTCACCAGCAGGGACTGCACCCGAGATTTCTTCAAGGTCTTCCTTGCTCAGCTTTACCTTTACAGCACCGATGTTATCATCAAGGTTCTACACTTTTGTTGTGCCTAGATTCAGAGAACAATTATAAAACTTGTGCGCACAGTCAGATATAATAACTTGATGGTATTTCAGAAGAAATAGCTTATATGGCTCTCGCATAAACAACAGTAGCCTTTCCTTCTCTATATGAAGCATAGGGGCATTTAAACTAACTAAATATGAAATAAACTAGACTATATGCTAAATTGCTAACAGCTACATCTGTAAAACATCTAGCAACTGTAGCTGGAGAAAATTACGATTTTTTAAAGTTATTTTAGCAGCACAAACATAGTTCCCTAAGGGAACAAGGTGGATGAGAAGAACATATTCTTTTTTATATAATCTAACCATTTTCTTAAAAGAAAAGTATGCTCCACAGAATCTGATTCTGGACTCAAGTCACAACATTTGTTGAAGTGGAGAATAGCTGCTAAGTTTGAAATAGCCAAGGTGATGCTCTCAGTCTCAATGTTATCGAGGAAATTGCTTTTCTAGTAAAATGACAGGGATAATGTAATTTTATATTTATATTTTGGTATGTAAAAGAACACAACAATGCAGAAAAGCACTTCATATCACTCAAATAATTTATTTATTGAAAATTAGGCGATACTGCACTTTGGGGGTTAAGATGGTAAAATTGACAAGTAAAACTTGAGCAGTAGATTGTTCAAATTGACAAGGAAAAATGTAACTGTCAAGGCTGACAGGCCGGCCTAACTGCCTAACTGCACAAGACATTGTCAAATTGACATGCTCCTTCCAATATCTGATAGAAGATTTTTGCTAGATTCAGATAATTCTGCTAAATAGGTGCATTGTTTAAAAGGATGGCACATTATTGCTTTTCTGAGGCTTGGTGTTCACCTACTGCGATATATTGCTTTGTTCAGGGACAGATTAGCATCAATTTCTGAAATTGTTACGCAAAGTGCACACTTATCTACCTTCTATGGAGTAGAAAAATATTCATTATGCATCTAAATTATATTATTTAATTTTATAGAGTACAGTACAAGTTCTAATTTATGAATTAGATGCATATAGTACATACACATATACCAATCTAATCCAATCTATGAAGGCTACTCAGATGAAAATCTGTGCAAGTTCAGATCACTCAAGTTATTTCAGAGTCCTGAGTTCCTGACCAGTAATATAATGCACCTGTCACAGCGAAACCTCTCAAATCCAACAGTTACCACTTTTGTTCAACATATATACAGCTCAAATTTCTATGTGCTTGAAAGGTTATAGATCAGTGTTTACAGGCAGGATTCAGACTTCAGAAGGGCAGTGAAAAGACCAGGTGTTGGGTTTTCACTGTAAATAGGCCCTTGGTTTTTCTGAAATTGTTCTGCTTCATCATAGCTTAAAGCACCATATGATGCTTACTTATTTGCACATGGATGTAATATTACATCTTATTGCTGATCCCAGCATCAGAACTTCTTAAAATTCCTTAAAAATTTTAAAAAGGGGATATATTTCTTCCTAACTGGGCACACATAAATTTTACAGGAAGACTAGGCCATGATGATGATAATATTAACATATAGTGTCAGGACATTACCAGGGATGGGGACCACATCTTCTCCTTGATGAAGAACCCAGGAGAGAGCAAGTTGAGCAGGGGTGCACCCATACTTCTTGGACAAAATTTCAAGTCGTGTGTACAGAACTTTATTCTTCTCCAAGTTTTCCCCAGTATACCTTGGATGTTTAGACTGAGGAGGGACAGATAATACACTAAGTCACAACAAGTAACATCAACAACTTTATGTGTAGAAAAAGACTATGGTAGTGTAAATTTCATTTACCAACAGACTTTCTGATGGTACACTCTCTACAGCTGCCCTGCCAGCAAAGAAGGCACGGGCAAGTGGGCTATATGGAACTATTCCAATACCAAGCTCCCTGAATGCAAGTAAAACTTTTTTATGACAAACAGATAAACACATGATATTGACGTTCAACGAACCAAAGTTCAGAAAAATGAAGCACAAGTTAACTAAGACTTGCAATATATACAGCAACAACAACAACATAGCCTTTTGTCTCAGGCAAGTTGGGATAGGCTAGAGATGAAACCCAAAAGAGGCATGAAAACAAAGAACATATAAATGGTACAAGAAAAAAAAAATTACGGTTCAGGCACGTTAATTGCTAGTCTCCAAGCGCTCCTATCCATAGCTAAATCCTTAGGGATATTCCACTCCTTAAGGTCTCTCTTAACCGACTCGTCCCAAGTCAATTTAGGTCGACCTCTACCTCTCTTTACATTATCGACCCGCTTTAGAACCCCACTACGCACCGGTGCCTCAGGAGGCCTCCGTTGAACATGGCCAAACCATCTCAACCGGTGTTGAATCAATTTTTCCTCAATTGGTGCCACCCCAACCCTATCCCGAATATCGTCGTTCCGGACTCTATCCCTCCTTGTGTGCCCACAACACCATCGTAACATACGCATCTCTGCTACACTCAATTGCTGGATATGTCGCCTTTTTGTAGGCCAACATTCAGCACCGTATAACATCGCCGGACGAATCGCTGTCCTATAAAACTTACCTTTTAACTTTTGAGGCACCCTTCTGTCACAGAGGACGCCTGAAGCTTGACGCCATTTCAACCAACCGGCTGAAATTCTATGCCTAACATCTTCATCAATGTCACCATCCTTTTGTAGCATCGATCCTAAATACCGAAAAGTATCTTTCTTGGCCACCACTTGCCCATCGAGGCTAACGTCTCCCTCCTCATTCCTAGTCGCGCTGAAATCGCACCTCATGTACTCGGTCTTGGTCCTACTAAGTCTAAACCCTTTCGACTCTAACATGTGCCTCCATAGTTCTAATTCCTATTAACCCCTGCTCTAGTCTCATCCACTAGCACCACATCATCAGCAAAGAGCATACACCAAGGGATATCACCTTGTATGTCCCTGTGACCTCATCCATCACCAAAGCAAATAAATAAGGGCTCAATGCCGACCCTTGATGTAGTCCTATTTTAATTGGAAAGTCACTGGTGTCGCCATCACATGTTCGAACACACGTCACCACATCCCTGTACATATCCTTGATGAGGATGATGTACTTAGTTGGGACTTTGTGCTTTTCCAAGGCCCACCACATGACATTTCTCGGTACTTTGTCATATGCCTTCTCGAGGTCAATAAAGACCATGTGCAAGTCCTTCTTCTGCTCCCTATACCTCTCCATCAACTATCGTAATAAGAAAATTGCCTCCATAATCGACCTACCAGGCATAAACCCAAATTGGTTTTGGGTCACACTTGTCACTCTTCTTAGGCGATGCTCGATAACCTCTCCCAGAGCTTCATCGTATGGCTCATCAACTTAATCCCATGGTAATTAGTACAACTTTGAACATCTCCCTTGTTCTCGAAGATCGGTACTAATATACTTCTCCTCCATTCTTCAGGCATCTTGTTTGACCGAAAAATGAGGTTAAAAAGTTTAGTTAACCATACTATCGCTCTGGCACCTAGGCATCTCCACATCTCAATGGGGATACAGTCAGGGCCCATCGCTTTACCTCCCTTCATCCTCTTCAAAGCCTCTCCGATCTCTGCCTCCTGAAATCTCCTCACAAAATGTCTGTTGGTATCGTCAAATGAGTCATCCAACTCTAAGGTAGGACCCTCATTCTCCCCATTAAACAACTTGTCAAAGTACTCTCTCCACCTGTCCTTGATCTCCTCATCCCTCACCAAAAGTTGATCCGTCCCATCCTTGATGCATTTGATTTGGTTGATGTCCCTCGTCTTCCTCTCGCGGATCCTAGCCATCCTATAAATGTCCTTCTCCCCTTCCTTCGTGCCTAGTCGCTGATAAAGGTCATCATACGCCTGACCTTTTGCTACACTCACTGCTCGTTTTACAGCCCTCTTCGCTATTTTATAACCCTCAATGTTGGTTGCACTCTTGTCTTGATGGAGGCACTTGAACCACTCCTTCTTCTCCCTAATAGCCCTTTGCACCTCGTCATTCCACCACCAGGTGTCTTTCGCTTCCCGTTTGCCTCCCCTACTCACTCCAAACACATCCGAAGCCACCTTCCGAACACATATTACCATCTTTAGCCACATGTCATCTGCATCTTCTCCTTCTTCCCACGGCCCCTCATCTACATCCTCTCCTTAAATGTTTGCGCTGCTTCCCCCCTAAACTTCCACCATTTTGTTCTCGCAATCTTGGCCCGATTGTCCCGATGGACACGTACCCGAAAGAGAAAATCCGCCACCACAAGCTCGTGTTGAGGGACAACACACTCCCCAGGTAACACCTTACAATCTAAGCAAGCATGTCTATCCCCCCTCCTTGCAAGGATAAAGTCGATCTGACTCAGGTGTTGTCCGCTACGAAAGGTCACTAGATGGGATTCCCTCTTCTTAAAGACGGTGTTCGCTATCAACAAATCGTAGGCCAACGCGAAGTTCAAAACATCCTCCCCCTCTTGATTTCTACTACCATACCCGAAACCGCCATGCCCCCGCTCGAAACCTACATTAGTCGCACCCACATAGCTGTTGAGATCTCCTCCTATGAAGAGTTTCTCGCTGATAGGCATAGTACTAACCATGCTATCGAGATCTTCCCAAAACTGCCTCTTGGTGCTCTCGCAAAGACCTACCTGTGGGGCATAGGCACTGATCACATTCAGAGCCAAATCTCCAACTACCAACCGGACTAGGATAATCCGGTCGCCTTGCCTCCGCACCTCAACTACTTCATCCTTAAGGCTCCTATCGATCAAGATGCCTACACCATTCCTACCCGATGTTATCCCCGTGTACCAAAGTTAGTAGCTAGTATCCTCCACCTCCTTCGCCTTCTGGCCCTTCCATTTAGTCTCCTGAACGCATAGAATATTTACACGCCTCCTAATTGTTGTATCGACTAGCTCTCTTAACTTACCCGTTAGGGACCCTACATTCCAGCTACCTAGACGAATCCTAGTTGGCTCGGCTAGCTTCCTTACCCTTCGCACCCGTCGAGGGAAGTGCGAAAACCCTTGCTCATTTTTCACTACACCCGGGCGCAGATGTAGCGCGTCACAAAGGTTGCGACGACCCGACCCTTGCTCATTTATCATCGTACCCGGATCACGATAAGACGCGCCACTAAGGGGATGACGACCCGGCCCTTGCACATTTGACACTACATCCGGGTTCCGATGTAGCGCGTCGCTAAGAGGGTTACGCCCCAACGAATCTCTTGTGGGTTTCATATCCATGAGAGTAGCTGGTTCTGAAATGTTGGCTAGCCGCACCTAACACACCCTCCTCCTTTATCCGGGCTTAGGACCGGCTATGTTGAAATGACTCAAGAAAGTCTTCCAATCAACATAGGTGAAGTTAGGACTTCCAATATATAAGAAAGACAAATATTGAACACCATCTAAACATTTTGCCAGTAGTGTCTACACCGAAAGCAAGTCCCTAAAACACATAACTTGAAAAAGTCCATAGTGTACTCATCAGTGTAAATTCAATATTCAGCATCATATAATATGTAAACTGGGGTCTGCTGATTGTGAAACTACTAAGACAGATTAGCGATACCATATCTATACACTTGATACATAAGTACATAGACTTAAAAATTTACTCAAAATAGTCAACAGAAACCTGATAGGCATAATAGTAGTATACATTCGTAACATAAACAAAAGATGGATAATTTTTCTCTTACATTTCAAAGATTATCATTTTTAATCAGTTACTAGTAAATGTGCTCGTGCGTTGCAACGGGGTCCAATACAGATTGAAATTAGACACTGTATCATGCACGATTCTCTCTGAACTCTATTCATCATATTTGCATGAATCGTCTAGCTTTTCTTACTTCTTTTCTATATATATTCACGCATTGCATGCTTCATGTCGTTCCTAGTCAAGTTAAAAAAAAAACAGATCGGAGCGTGACTCAAACACATAGAGCTTGGTTCTGCTGTTTCAGAGAATTTTTTTTTTTTTTGCGAGACCGAGCTGGGCTAGAATGGCGGATGAAAAACAGGGCAGAATGAAATTTTGGAGATTTATTATTAGGTATAGATAAGGAATTTTCCAACAGAACATACTGTGAATAAAATTGTTAATAAGAACCAATACTGCTAATCAAGGCTGTGAACTTAAGTTCCAATGGAATAAAGGGATTGCAGCGAAGGCTATGGTCTATAACTTGCCGAAGTTTCTGGAAGTTAAGGTAGACAACATCATTCAAGTATATAGGTTGAGGGAATGAACCTGCAGACTGGTATTATATCTTCCTCTATATCTCTGGTCCATAGTGACCACTCCAACTGCACTGCAGTAACTGGATGGACAGCATGTGCCCGTCGGATGGTATCGGCACTAGCCTCTGACAAGCCAACATACTTCACTTTCCCTTCTTCAACCAACTTCTTGAGTTCCCCCATCTACACAACCATTGATGATATCAGACAGAATGGATGAAATGCAAACTACAAAGCATGGGTCACGATCAATAGATACACACAGTTTCCTCTATAGGCACTGACTGATCAATGCGATGTTGGTAGTATATATCAATGTAGTCAACAGCAAGGCGCTGAAGGCTTGCTTCACAACAAGCTCGAACATAATCTGGAGTGCCCTTTACACGCATGCCACTTGCATCAAATCCTGCAATGCCACATTTGGTGGCAACTTGCACCTTCTCACGGGGCAAATGCTTCAATGCCTGCACAACCAAAATATATCCATATGATACAAATGACAAATATACAGTTTGTGTATCAAAATGGGCAAATGCTTGGTCACAGGTGCCTATTCTCCTAGGTTGGTCTAGTTTTTTTTTCAATGTCTGCACAACAAAAATATATTCATACAATACTCACGACAAATATACAATTTGTGTATCACAATGTGCTTTAGGTATACAATCAAGGAGGAATATAACCACTGATACAGGGCACAACATGCTACTTATATGCAGCTGAAAACCATCCAAATGGTCATCAAAGGCAAGGTTGTAAGTTACAACCTTGGAATATAAATCCTTTGGTTTTAAAAAGGGTCATCAAAGAAAGAAAGCTGCTGGCTTCGTATCTCTTATACAATTATGATCTGTATGCAAGATCACTTAAGAATAAATCATGAGTGAAAGGGATGGAGCTTTCAGAGCTCCCATTATAGTGGGAAGAAGGGCTCAGAGGCTTGCACAGATGTGCACTCATGATTCAAAGATTACTTCAAGCACAAAAATTTAAATGATAGCTAAGCATGTGCCTGGTCAATGCTTAGGGTTCTCAATGTTATAACAGGTTTGGTTTATGCAAGATCTCCCTGGTTTTGTAACTTAATCTCTTTCCTCGAGATAATAATAGAATCTCACCTTCTGGCTTTGCTCGTCTACAAATGTGCCTAAAGGGCCTGTACATCAAGCCATATTGATTTATATTCCAAAATAGTATATGCAACAAAAATATTGTAATTTAACTACCATGACCTGCCTGGACAAATGAGTGATTAGATTTTTTATATCATCTATAAACTTTACAAGGGAGGGGCTTCCTCTCCTCCCTGCAATTCCACCACTGCACGACAAAACAAGTATATGATGACAGTGACAACTGTAGAGTTTGACAGCAGACAAAGCATGGTGGGCGTGGAGTTTGTAAATCTGCAGACAAAGCATGGTGGGCGTGGAGTTTGTAAATCTGCCCCACAAGGGCTTTGGAGGTGGAGTCACTAGTGAGTGATGAATGCATTTTTTTAAAAAAAAATGTTAACTGACTAAGAACAATAATATTATGCCAACATAGATAGCATAAGATGATGCCACCTATATAGTCACCAAGAAACGCAACTCCTACAATTTAGATGATGGCTAAGCATGTGTTTGCTCAATGCTTAGCGTGCCCACTGTTATAAAAGGGTAGGCAGGTTTGGTTTATGCAAGGTCTCCATGGTTTTGTAATATAATCTCTTGTTTTCAAGATAATAATAGGATCTCACCTTCTGCTTGGCTCATCTAAGCAAATGTGCCTAAAGGGCCTGTACATCAAGCCAAATTAATTTATATTCCAAAAATAGTATATGCAAACAAAAGATTGTAATTTAACTACCATTAGCTGCCTGGACAAATGAGTAATTCGATTTTTTACATCATCTATAAATTTTACAGAGGGATTTTCTCTCCTTCCTTCATCTATATGATGACAGTGACAACTGCAGAGTTTGACAAAAGCATGGTGGGAATGGAGTTTGTAAATCTGCCCTACAATAGCTTGGGAGGTGGAGTCACTAGTGAGTGATGAATGCATTTTAAAAAAAACAGTGTTAACCAATTAAGAACAATATTATTACACCAGCATAGATAGTATAAGATGATGCCACCTATATAGTGGCCAAGAAACACAAGTCCTACATCAACATTCTCATCTACCCTCTTGAATTCCACCGGCCTCCGGGCTCCAGACCTATGAGACATGCAAGCATCACTTGGACTGGATTCAGAATGTTTTTACCTTTCCAAGCAGGATCTCGTTGGTGTGTGGTCCATAGGCATCAGCGGTGTCGAAGAAGGTGATGCCGGCCTCAAACGCGTGCTTGATTATGGCGATCCCAGCTTCCTCAGGAACAGGGGCGTTGTACACTCCAGTGAGGCCCATGCACCCGAAGCCAAGCTTGGACACCTGCATTTCACATCCCACGAGCCCAAATCGATCAAAACCACAATCAAAACAGGTCCAATTGCAAGAAATCATTCTGGATTCCATAGCGCACACGCAAGATTGCGCTTTTCATTTTCTTCGCCAAACCAGATCCTTCCCCCCTCTACGGGAACATTGGTACAAAATTCGAGCATCTCAAGAACCATTAGCATCAGGATGGCGACGAGCGGAGGAAGGAGCTGCGATCCTTTACCTCAAGGCCCTGCCTGCCGAGCCTCACCCTAGGCATTTTGTCTCCTTCCATCTGCGGATTTGGTCACGGGAGCCAGTGGGGAACTGGGGAATGGAGACTAGACTAGAGGCAATTGCGTTGACTGTATGGCCTTTGGCGCTTTCAGATACTTGCGTTGACTGTATGTAACCGAAGGCAGGCTCTACTCGGATTTTGGTCCGTTGGATCGACCATCTCAGAGTGGCCTCCGGCCATCCATGGACACCGAAAATCTTATCGTTTTCCTTTTATTAGAAATATCTCTAACACGCTACCTTAATAGACTGCTTATGCTAAATTTAGGTCTATATGTATCATTATAAATTTTGTATTTTGCTAGTTATTAGCTCTAACATAACCTTTTCAATAATATTAATTTTTAGTAATGACTCATAATCTGATTATACTCACACGATAAACTCATATATCTTCGTGTTCGAAGGGCTAGGATACACTATCAACCATTCCCCAAGCTCCAAAAGCTTCGAGACCGCTCATCAGTCTAGGTTCCTTGCAAGGAAGCCTCGAAAATACTTGATCACCGGGGTAGGATACAGAGTGGCAGGCATGGTCAAGCGCTATAATGTAGCAACGGTGTTAGGAAGCAATCGTGGCATTATCGGTCCCTTCAAATATACACCATATTGCAGTGTAGAAGGGGACCGACAATGTTGCAACTGCGGTTATAGAGGAAGCATAGGCCTTAGGCTAGAACCAAAATCGACTTGCATACACTGTGCACTCTTCGAAATATAAGGGGAAGCACGGTTCCCTAGAGAGGGCAGGGTACTGCCCAATTTAGTATAAGGAGAAGGGACCAAAGAAATCTAGGATGCACATAGCTCTTCTACCAATCTCTCTTCATTCCCACCTTTGTTAAGAACACCATACCGTTGGGTTTAAGGTTTAAGGTTCATACCGCTAGACTCAAAACAAAATAAATTGATTTTGTCTCTTCCGTGTTTTGAGTGTCCGAGCCACCAATCTGTTATGGACTTAATGTGCTTTACATACTGTAAGATCCTAGATGGCTAGAGGAGGGTAAATAGTCTATAAAATTTTCTACAAAACACTAGGTAAACTTGATTAGTAAAACAAAAGGCGTGCAGGTTTGCCTAGCCTAGATGATGAGCAAGCCTCCTAATGACAATTCTATTATACTATGATCTCTATGTCACACAAAGGCTAAATCACTACTTTCTACTCTAGTGAGCTAGCAAAAAAACTAACAATCTACACAAGATAAGCTAGAAAGTAAATACAAGATAGGATGGTGATTTTTATATCGACGATGAAGAGATGATGTTTCCAATCACCAAGATGATAATCAATCAATCAATAGGCAATAATATAGAGATGAAGACCAATCAGCGACAGAAAAATGATGACACAATGATTTGTTCACCCGGAGTTCACTTGTGCATTAACAAGCTACACCTCCGGTTGTGTCGACCAACAGCTAGATGGTTCCCCGGTTCTTCCCGCAAGCCAAGGCCCCTCAAGGCACGCCTCCGCAAAGGCATCGCAAGACGTGCACCACTCTCAAGTGAGGTACTCAACGACACGCGCAATGTACTAGAGTAGCTTTTGGCACTCCGCTGAGGAAAGCTCAAGAATCTCTCACAAATCACACCGGAGGTGGGCAAGAACAATCACCAACTCCTCCCAACGCATCCAACAATCCCCAAGCCGGCTGGAGCGGTACTCTCCAAGAGTAACAAGAAATCCACCGACCAAACGATCCGCAAGTCCCACTAGATGCAACCACACATGCGAATGCACTTTGAATCAATCAATCTCACTTAAGATTCACAATCAAGCAAGAGAGATAAGTAGGAGGGCTTTGCTTTAGCTCAATAGGATGTCAAGAGAGTTAGAAAGTCAAGAGAGATGGCACACACCCGTCCATCTTCTATTTATAGCACCCCACATCCAAAAAGAGTCGTTACCCTCAATCAAACCATTATCGGGACCATCGGACACGCTTGACAGTCAGTGTTGGATGCGTCTGACGCGTTCAACATTTCACGCTCCAAAACCAGGATTTGAAACTAGTCGTTACGGGACCTTCAAACGCGTTCGAAGCACCCTGTCGGATGCTGCACAACAGCTCCGAACGCTACTCAGAGAGGGGTGTCAAACAACCCGACCTCTGGACGCTACCGTCGGACGCGCGCCAGTGTCCGACTCGTGCAATTGCTCGCACACACCACAATGGCTATCACTTCCGGACGCTGACATCACGCGTCTGACGCAAAGCGTCCAGACACGTCCGATGCCAGCTCCAAACCAGTAGCTCAGACGACAAATTGTCGGACACTGCCCCAGCATCCGATGCTCGGACCTAGCGCATCCAACACTTGCAAATTCAGCGAATTCAAGCCGTCGACGATGCCATCTTCTCCACCATGCTAACCAACAAGTGTAACACCTTGTAACCAAGAATTAGCATGATTTCACTAACAATTTGCATCTGGCGCAATAGAAAATAACCATATCATTTTCCCAAAAGCTCTGAATCTTACCTCGCAAGCCCGGCGTGAGGATGAGCGGTACCCAAACCCATCTCAACCCTAAAAACTCCACCACCTTTGCAAAATGTACCAACAGCACCAAGTGTACATCACCATGTGATCGTGTTTTAGCATTTTCATAATCATTTTCAAAGGTTTTCCAATTAGCACACTAGATCCTAATGCATCAACATGTATGATCGACCTAGTGGCACTCATGAACCGAATTATCGAAGACTTTCCCTCTTCATAGTTCAGTTATCGATCCTACACCACTCACACCCTCTATGGTGTCTTGAGTGTAAAACAAAATGGCCCTATAGGTTATACCTTTGCCTGCCCATTTTGCTTTTCCACCAACCGCCAAGTCTCCACATGATATGATTCACTTCACATCATCATATAACCCTCTTGGTTCGTCGATCTCGACATTACTTGCTCTTCACCGTTGAGTCGGTCCATCGGCGCCAAGTCTTGCTCAAGCTTCACCATCGCATGGTCTTTTGCTTCAAAGCCTTGAGTTGCCCTTCACACACCCAACCGGTCCATTGAGTCAAACCTCATCTTGATCTTCACTATCTAGCTAGTTACATGACTCCATGTCATGACTCATTCACAATTGAGCTCTACACTTGGCAAGGACCACCTTATCTAAATCATCCACTTAGATCAAAGGTTAGTCCTAGGATTTCATCAATTAACCAAAACCAAACCAGGGACTTTCACATAATCAGTGAAAGCTTTAGTGAGCACCAGAGACTCCCGCTAGAGTTTCCCCAATGGTTATATGAGCAATCACTTAAACTAGTCATTACAAGCCGCAAACTCTAGTGATCTGTCTCTAATGGCATTAGAGAAATTTGGTGCCTCCTCCAAGCCATGTGCTGCCCTGTAAAGTCCCTCTATGGGATAAATTCTATCGCTTCTCCAATGGCCATCACTGGAGGAATCTAGTGCCACGTAGAGGGCAACTCATGAAGCTCCCAGATTAACTAGAAAGCTCCAATGACCCCACTGAAAACTTCAGATGCTATTTTAGACTTAGCATGCACTGCTTCATTATCTAATTGTTGCCACATGTACATGAATTATTCTTTGGTGCTATCCTCTATGGCAACCATTAGAACAATAGGTCAAAGCTATTAGAACACACTATGCATGACTGCCAAAACTTAACTTTTGGTGGTCTACTATAGAGACTACCAGATCTTTCTGGTGCTCTTGATGAGAACATCACTCCTTCGGTGACACACGATTATCCACTGCTGGACATTCAAGGTCCAATCACAAGAGCTCGTGCACAACAATTAAATTTAGAGCTGAGCTTATTCCTAAGTAACTCTTTATACTAATGATTATATTTTTCTTAGGAACCAAGGAGAGGATCAGGAGACATGCGTGGAGGGCTAGCAAGGGCGTCAAAATAAAGATGGAGGCCCAACACAGGTTGACTTCATGTCCGGTTCAAAGTTCAGGAGCAGTAAAAACTAAAACAGTCACCAAGGACACATAAGGACTCATAATTGGGCGTTCTTGGTCTATAAAGAAAGATAACGAGAATACATTTCCAATGAGTCTTGTTGGAGGCCCAAATTCATCCTGAGTCGTTGATGTTCAGTATCTGTTCCGGCCCTATGACGTCGTATTTTGGTCTTTGGGCCTTATACCAAGTTGGAACCCACTAGGCGTCAAGGGGGTCTTGCATGACCCTAGACTCCATAAATTAGTAGCCTCCACCCAAGTTAGGGTTTGGGTTTTGCTTAGATTATTCTGGTTACAATAGTTTCATTGCGTCATCGGTTTGTGAGACCCCAACTCGTGAGATTAATCATTCATTTGCAATTTGGTTGCATATTTTTTGTTCTTGCTTGTGTTCTTTGATTAGCAGGCAAAGGAATTAGGCTTCTTAGTGAGGTCGATAGTGCATCGACGGTCGATAACCAGAGGAGATGTGGTGCTGCGATTGCAGGGTTCAGAGCCAAGTTGTTCAAAAGTTGGATCAAATTGTGTCATGATTCCACCAAATCGAGAGTTATTAGAACTTTTTGGAATATCGGGAACCCTAGTTCAGATCAGTTCTTGTGAAAAGTTAGCATATGCGGTGATCGAACCAAGTTGGTTGACGCGATCTTAGCTAGCTAGTGCTTCTATTCTACTGGGATCTAAGCTATTCCAAAGAGTGATGATGCACGTATTCACCTGGTCAATCTCTCAAACCTTTTTTTTCAAATGTACTAACTCCAAATGATGCCCCATGAAACAACCAATGCCTCTAACATTGAATTAGCATTACCTTTTTTTGTGAACAGAATTAGCATTACCAAAATAGGTTTAAAGGTTTTTAAATTGACACTCTTCTCTATTTGGGATGCAAAGTTAGACTAAGCTCCTCAAGCAAAGCACATTTGCCCCTCAATATAGTTATTGTTGGCGGTCCTTATTGCATAATTTTAACTGTCAACTTGATATGAAAACAATTGCCAAGACTTAGTACTAGGGTTTTTAACTAATCATCTCCATGTGTTACCATACATCTCGATCGGAAAAGAATTAATGGAAGGATAATTGGATGATATCTTTTTCAAAACAAATAAAAAGGAAAAAAGAGAAAATAGAAATCATGATCAACTAAGCCCTCTTGGGGGCTTGCTTAAGAATAAGAAAGAGGAATCTTATGGAAATAGCATGGAATAAGGTTTGATCCTATTCATGGGGATTTTTGGTGTTTTACTTGTTTTACAGGGCATTATATGAAAATACATATAAAATGGGTCAAAAGTAGAGAAAAGAATAAAGAAATAAATTTTGGCCCATGGCAAAACAAGAGAAAAATAGCAAAAGCCCAACCAACTTACCTCAAACAGACCATTCCCCACTACAGCGAAGGCTCAAGTCTAGCCAGAGGCCTACTGGCTAAAGGTAGTGGCCAGAGACGCCAACCCTAGAGCGCGTGGGCCAGCTCTACTGCCAAGTGGGCCTAGCTTCCTCTGGCAGTTCCATTACTGCATGGAGATGTTGGTTTCATGGGGGGTCTAGGTTCATTGTACTTGGAACTGACGTATTGAGGTCAGTTTGGGCATTCATGGTGGAATATTCCATGGCATAATACCCCTCTTTCCCCCTATAAAAAGAGGCGTCCTCCTCCTCATTCCACACACACCATAAGGCAGAGCTCCGTACCCCAATGTCCAAGATGTAGAGTAGCACTAGCATAGTTGGGAGAGAGGGAGAGGAAAGCTCAAGTTCCGGAGTAGTCCTCAGAAGTCCGGCACTTCTTGTATCGGTCTTCTGAAAGACTTATGCTTTTCAATATATTTATCTTATCTACATTACTAAACCATCCTTATGGTTATCTATTCATGCTTAAGTTCTTTAGCTAATTTTGGTCATATAGTGGTTCACGCTTTGGCATGGAATCTCCGTTCGACCGAATGCTCTAGTTATCATATGTGGCTAGAGTAATAACCTCTAGCATAGACATGGTGTCTGGGCTAGAGTGTTACCTGAGTTTACGCCCAACCCTACTGATAGTTGTGGTAGCCCCAAAGGTGACAGCTCCAACCAGGCCTTTGTATTTCGCCATGTTCGGGTTGGTGTTTTCGTAGAGCTTTTGGCTGCCTTCACCCGATTACCCCTTCCCAGTCTTTTTGAGAACCAGAAAGAAAGAACTGCTTCAGAGTTCTTTGGTGTGACCGCTATGTTTGACCATCACTTAGTTATCCCTTTGGTGTGAATTACAATAGAACCACAATAATGGAGAAGACAATAGGAATCTTGACCTAAGACAATAGGAATCTTGACCTCTTCCGTTGACCTCCTAACTTAGCTTATATATTCTACTATCTTATTTAGAGATCTCCTATGTGTGTCATCTATCTAAAAACCCTGATCATATCTTTTACCCTCACATTAGTCTAGCCGGTATTTTAGTTAGCAGAAGCATGATGGTTAATTCAACTTCTTTACCCTTTGCTTTCCTGAGGATAAATACGTACGCTTGCGGATTTCTCTGTATGCATTAACAAATACCAACATCTATCAAAATTCAACTATGTAATCTCAAACTTCTCTACGACACATCATGGATGGGAAAATGAAATGCCCTACATTTTTTTCTCGATCGGGCATTATGCCTCATTGAGAGGAAGAAAAATGTCCTACACTTCATACCATTTTCTTGCCCATATCCACTTAGATCCAAAGCAATTCCCACAGACAAACTCACCCCATACCATCCTCTTCGTCTCCACGGTCATCAGCATATGAAATTCACCATTTCATCTCAACTTGACCATAAAGAAAAACGAGACCAGGTAGGGGTCACACCATCCTATATTTCATTAAGCAGTAGACAAGGTCCCTTGGCCGTGGAAAAAACCCTGAACCCTAGCCCAGTCTAGACACTAGGAACAGGACCCCGTGTGGAACCGTAACTTGGGCTGCCTTCGCCATGGGCCGAAAATGGGTCGTTCCATCAGTGCTTTGGCTCACAGAGCCAGCGAGGGGATGTTTATTTATCTCTAGGGTAAAATTCGCTCCCACCAGGGCTCGAACTCTGGACCTAGGGGGCGCCGCCGAAGTGTTAGGTTGGTTGGGGTAACCAACCGAACCCAACATCCTTTGGCATCTCAACTTGACCATTGTCATGATGATCCTTCCATCTTCACTCCTTCAATAAGCCACTTGATATCCGCCTGACATCAATTTCGATCCTTGGCTTGCTCTTTATATGTGACGTGGAGATTCATATGGCCTCCATAAGTCCATTGACCTTAGCCACCCACTCTTCATCGTCGCATTTGTCTATAGTGCCAAGCCCTCTAATAACACTTTATTGGTACAACAGTTCATTGTCCCAGGCCTCTAGCTTGCCCTTCACCAGCCCATTTGCATAGTCCATCGTAGCCAAGCCTTGCCTTAGTCTTCAGCATCTTTCCATATGAAACTTCATATCCCGTATCGGGTGAATCCATCACTTGGATCATCATCTTCATCAGCTCTTTACTAGTTGTGCACTTCACCTTACATGCACGTGTCATCCCTTCGCTCCATGGCCATCTTGTTGCCCAACTAGCTTGTGGACTAATAACTTATATATTTATTATGTCACATGAAACACACTAGTTGCTGTCGCTCAATTAAAGAAACCAAACTGGTTTTTAGATGGCATGGGACCATTACACAAATGATGTGAGAGGAAAAAGCATTAGCAACAACAGTAGCTGAGACTTGATATCTTTGAGAGATTTTCAAAGACAAAATCATAATACAGGCAGAACTTCTGGAGGCAACCACGGCAGTTTTACGCACTCTACAATTAATAACTCACAGAAAAAAAAAAGACATTGCCTTGACTTTACAGTTTGCTTCTAGCGAGTTTGCCTTTCTGATCTAACTATAGTGTTTTCCCCAGAAATCGAGATGACAGTCAGTGAGCTTTAAGATTAAATCTTTCAAAACAAAAGGGCAGGTATTAGCCAAATGATCAAAGCCTTCGCCTGCTGCGACGGCATTGAGAACAGCCGGGGGCTCGAGAAACTGGAGGCACGCCTCCTTGAGTCCATGGCACCGGTGCTGCTCGGCCAAAGCCAATATGATAGCCACGGAGTCCACGTTGATATGCCTGCAGAGCCTGTCCTCGCACACCAGCTTCAGCCTCTCCATGCTGTACCTGTCCGCCGCAACAAGCAGATGCTGACAGATGACAGCCTCCTCCTCCCGCGTCATGTCCTGCGGCAAGGCATCGGTGTACACGAACTCGAGCAGGGCTTGAAACACCTGCGCATCCATGTCCTCTATCTCGACGACAACCGCGGCATGGCTTTCCCTCATCGGGCCGAGGAGTTCTGCGTGGAAGACCGGGGACCGGGACGCCAGAACATACCTGTGCGCTCTGAACGTCTCGCCGGTGACATGGAACGTGACATCCGCGCCTTGCTTGGACGCGAGGAGCTCACAGAGATGCTGGTGCAGATCGGATGGCGGCACCTTAACCAACCCATGCGCAGCTCGGCGCCGCTCCTTGCAGATCTTGCTGGCAAGCGTGATGTCGCACCGGATTGTGAGGCGGTCGTCCTTGAGATGCTCCGACTTCTCCAGATCGGCCTTCCGCATGAACTCAGGAAAGCCGAAGCAGCAAGGGTAGTCTGCAGAAACGAGGATCTTGTTGAAGACCAGCAGCGTGGTATGGGAGTGCGACGGCACCGGCTTCCCAGCTTGATCCAGCAAGCTAAACTTGACGCGCGCCTTCACGCGGTCGGCGGCGCCGCCGCTGCTGTGATCTAGGAGGCTGAGGAAGATGCCTATGAAGCCGTCGGCGCTGTGGGGGCAACCGTTGGGGTAATAGGAGATGTACCAGGAGAAACCTCCGACGGTGAAAGGGAGAGAGCTGGTGGAGTCTCCACGGCGCAACTGCTCCTTGACGTGCGAGTATCCCTCGATGTCCAGTATGTGGTGCCCGGTCACTTCGCCGCCGATGATGGCAGATCGCACGCCGGAGGTGGTGCATGGCGATGGCAGAGTCGGCATGGCGCCGATAGGTTTCCCGTTTCAAGGGTTTTGATCTGATGGTTTTTTATTTTTATGGAGAGAAAACGGACGTCCCTGGCGGCGTAAGGAGAAGGTTGTTGAGTTTTTCACGTGTATCTCTAGTTAGAGGCCAAAAGCAGAAGGAACCGTCCACGCAGCGTGTGACGGCATAGGCCCACCACAACACAAACATCCCACTTTTTTTTTTGCCAGATGCTCTCTTGATGAAAACCGATTAGATATGAATGGATACACATTTGTTTTTATATTTTGTCCAGATTCAAATTCGAAATACGGACATGTCAATGGATATGATATAACTGGATATCGACGTCACAAATATACGATTTGAGTATTTAGATACGATACAGGCTCAATATGGATGGAGAGCCCATGGATGGATCTAACCCCTCTAAACGAATTTGGTCACGAACACGATTGAAAAATACCTGTACCATTTTCATCCCTAGCAGCTGAGCCACTTGTCAGAAAAGACACCACAACAAAGACCTTATTTTTGATAACATATATACCATCGACTTTCTGAGACCCCGATCAAAAAAAGTCCACTTGATACACATACATATAGCAGTGCAGGAAGGATGATGTGAACACGTCCTTCCCATATGCAAGACACTTCGTCCATGCGCAAGGTGAGCGAGCGACCAGGACGTACACGCCTAGCTAGTTACAATTGGCCGTGCAGTCCCGTGCCGGGCAGAAGACGACCTTGAGCTCACCGGGCGCGATGCAGTCCTGCGGCGTTGCCTCGACGTCCGTGGAGGTTGTCCTCGTGTCGGGACACCTCGCCTTGAACAGCGCCGCTTGCGTGCCCCAGGCTCCGCAGCCGCCGCCCTGGGGCGCGCTGGCGCCGGCGGGGCAGCACTCCTGGTCCTGGGTGAGGTCCACGGCGCACCCCAGCGTCGGGCATTGCGCCCCCGCCGCGAAGTCGTGCGGCGTCACCTCCATGGGCACGTTGAACCCGTTCACCAGGCTCACGCTGTACACCGCCAGCCCGCCGTACCCGCCCACGCTCACCTGCGCCACCGTCGCCGGCGGCGCGTCGCCGGTCTCGCACGCCATGCCGTCGTCAGCGCACCCCGTGCGCGCTACCACGCGGCCCGACCACGCGCCCTGCGGCAGCGCCATGGTCACCAGGCCCTCGCCGTTCCCGTCGAGGCGGGTGTTGGCGTCGGTGACGGCGACGGAGGGGTACCCGGCGTTGGCGGTGACGAGCGGCCAGACCGGGTAAGGACAGAGGTTGTGGAGGGTGAGATTGCTGGGGCAGGACGACGCATCGCCTGCAGCGACGGCGGCGGCGTTGGCGAGCACGGCGAGCGCCATCAAGGCCAGAGCTTCCTGCGTCTTGGACGACGTGGCCATTGCTGCTGGAAATGCAATCGCCGTTCAATAATGCAGCCGCAGTGAGCATATATAACAAAAATGTGGCTATTAATTAGGTCCAAATCAGAAGTATACCGATTGCCTGGGTTCTCGATTTCGTGGTGGCTGGTGGTTGGGGAAGAGGAGTCGTTGCCAGTTGCGTGTGGCAGCTGATACGGTTCCTGGTGCACTACATCACTACATGTCTTCAGCCCCGGAAGTTACGGCACAATTAGTTTCCTGATTGATAGAAACACTAGTGGCAGGAGCTAAGTTACGGCTCGATTAGCTTCTTTTTTGTGTTTTAAAATATCACAATAGGAGAGCTACATGTTGTATTAACAAAGTTCTGAACAAGGCCTCACAAAAAAAAAAGGTTTCTAGAAACGAACGAGCCGAAAACCAAAGAACTCAAAAAAAGAAAGGGGTGCTCAAGGCAGCGACAAAATAACATAATAATGCAGGACTAGTCTCAGTCCTATCCTGCACATTACCTAAAAAATCTTAGGTATCAATATATGAAATGATCTTTTAGGCTTTAGGCCTTTCTGGTATTGATGTATCAAAATCCATGTTAATAATTCTAGTTCTGTTTCCTCAAAAAAAAAAAAAAAAAACCACAGTTCCAGTTTTCTCGTTATTTTGTTCTAGGCTCTAGCAGTGTTCCCTTGTATTGGTACTTTCACATGCATGTTAGGTTGAAGCTTGTTCTTAATAGCAATGCATTTGTCAAGCAAGCAGCTGAGTCACTCTTTGTATTAGCACTTCCTTCGTTCCTCCAACTTTTGCTTTCTTTGCACCAAGGAAGCACTTCAGATCATTGACTGTCAGTAAACACAGCTCACTTCTACTATGATGATCTATCACCTGAATGTATTTAAAATCAAGCTATTAACTACAAGCAGCAATCTTCACGTAATGTATGAGGAAAAATGTGAAATGGCTGTTACCTTCGCTGTCAACTCGTCACTGGCAACATCTGGCTTTGCTTTTGTCCTCGTCGTTGAATTCAAGAGAGCCTTGTCAACTGCCTTTCCTTTCACCTTTGTTACCTTTTTGTTATGTTCATCATTCTGATTATCTTTCACCTAAGGAATTCAATCCATGTTTTTGTTAATTGATCAAATCACAAGATACTGGAATTTTAATTAATTACCTTTATAGCAAACTCATTGTTGACAACTTCTGGCATTGTTTTGTGTTTAGTTGCAGTAGTCATCACATTCTTGTCAAGATCTCGCTTGGCCTTTCGCTTCGCGTCTCCAACTAAGTCATCCTTTGGAACAACAGACTTCAGTGTTGTGTTTATCACCTTCTTGGTAAGCACACCTTTTTCAATGTCTGGTGTTGGGTTTGTCACTGGAAATCTGGTGTGTAATATTTACTGTGCAGAAAGGTAACATGGCATTTAGCCCTACAGCAATCATGGGAGGACCTGAATGCGGGATACTCAAGAAGAAGAAGAAAAAAAGATATCAGACTACAAAGAACGATACATTGTTGGGGGTTCATTTCAACAAGGACAGAATGGTTAGACTTTAAGACATTCAAGAAATGCGAGGAACAACCTACTGCATATAGAAGTCCAGAATTCCCTTGTCATGTCATCTATATGTAACACTAAGAAACAAGTGCAAGCTGCCACTCTAACTAAGTGTAAACGTCATTCCAGAATGCTCAGTCATACAAGTGAATAACCAGTATGCAGTATGGCAGCAACTGCCTGATAACTATAATAAGCAACTCAAAAGGTGAGGTGGTTCGTTTGAATGAAAAAGCTGGCAAAATAGGATAGACTGACATCACAAATGTGAACAGAATGGAATCAAATGCTTTCTTTCTCTATTATTCATTACAACAAATGAGCTCTTTCCTATCTTCAAGAACAAAGTGGGTCCTATGGGACAACCCTATGTCTACCTTTCCCTATTTTAAGCTGGTTCCAAAAATTCAAGGCATAATATTCTAAATTTGTTAAATATTCCAACTGGATGATCATGAGTGACAAAAAAAAAGAACTAGAATGAAAGAATAAAGTCAAAGCAACAGAGTCTCGTTTGGCCTGCACCACTTCCCCTTATGGAGTACATCGAGTTCCATGGTTTATCTAAATTGCAAGATATCTTAAGATAGTACCCTCTACCTCAATTTGTTTTAAGAGAAGAAATGTAACTAAAAGTGTTTTAAACCTTTTTATAGATCAAGGCTGAATTTTCTTTATCTGCAAACTATATATTATTCATTGCAATTAACAGCATGGCTGATGACATATAGAAAAGATAAAAATGACTTATCTTCCTTCCTGTGTCCAAATTCTTTGTTTCTGAATAACCCTGTTGGACTGCATGGTAAATAAGGAAGATTAGACATTGTCTTGTAATTGTATGTGAAGACAGAATAGTTTCAGGACTAATTATACCTTCTGCGATTCCTTCACCTCCTTGACTACTGGTCTTCAGTAACTCTGCATGCTTCCTTCCATGATTTTTAGAAACCTGTTGTGTTGGGAATATACTGAAATCTAAATAAGGTTACTTTTTACATAAAACTGCACAAGCTGGTTTGTAGCTGAAATCAACTTCAAAATGTTTCTTCTCTGTGTCAATAATACAGTCTAGCACTAGTGCACTACTGTATACACATTATGATTTATGAGGGATCACAAGGGAAACATTCAGATGGAGCAAGTTTGGTACACAAACTGGACAAACTACAGGAACGGATTATCTCCCAAAATACAGGCAAACCCTGATCTGAAAGAAAATAAAAATCATATATATAGCAAACCAAAAACCTTAACACAAAAAAGACACATTTTAAACCCTGAATGCTGCTGCTTCCGCACAAAAAGGTTCTGCTACTGTCATATAACACTCTTGGCCCATATATAACTATACTCCATTTCACAAATAATAGTTGGTCATGCATACTAGAATTATTGTGGTTATTCCTCTGGCAAAGAGCTAAGTCCATACCTGAATGACTGGCATGTGAAGAATTGCACTTGATGAACTAACATGATTAGCATGATTTGCCCCAGCATCAGGATGACTTGATTTTTTTGAATTATCAGTATAAGATTGTTCTGATGCAACAATGATTAGAGGTAGTATAAGGAGAATTTCCTTTTACTAGTGGAGCAAACTAATATTGTAATAAACAATGCGATCAAAGGCCGGTAGATCTGCATGCATTTATAATTGTAATAAAACCGATAATACCTACCTGATGAACATCTCAATTTCCTTTTATCTGTTGATTTACTTCTGCTGAATGAAGGCTTCATCAGAGTAACTTGTGCTGCATTTTAGTACAGAAGGAACAGGTGTTTTAACTTTTAAGTCCCAAAAGCAAATACTACTGCATAACTAAAATGCTAATTTAATAGGAGTTAGCACCTATCGCCCTCTTCAGATTATTGAAGGATTGAAGCAAAGATGGGACAATTTTTAATATGAAAACTGATCTTCAATGAGCATTACCTTGGCATGGAATGCCATGCTGGGAGATTCTTCTGCACAGAAATAGAATATTATGACAAGGTGCCTCCTAAGAGCATCTCCAGCAGTCTCCCAATATGACTTCTTATCCCCATAAAACTGTCATATTGGGGGAGATAGAACTATTTTCTTGCTCTAGTGCCCCCCAATAGCTCTCCCTTTTTTGGTGGACACTAAAAAAACTCCCCATCTCTCAAATAAAGTGGGAGTTGCATCTCCCAAAATAGCACGAGCCCCACAATAACTACCACTTCTTCCCCACTCACCATGTGCCATGCCGACAAACTCTGTCTGAGCACAGCCAATCCACGCCCATGCCAATGAGCCCAAGCCCAAGCCATCGACCCCAAGCTGGCACCTCTCAGGTGAGTAACGCTAGTGCACGCCCACTTCATGTGAGCCCAGTCCAAAGCTGCTGGTGCCTGTGCCTATGAGCCCAGCCCTGAGCTGTTGTCCCCAAGCCTCAGCCTCCTACCGAACTCCGACGATCTATGCTTGTGCTGAACCAAGGACCAGCGATATGGACCCGTAACGGGGATAGATAAGAAAGAGACGACCATCGTCAGTCCGACCTTAGCCTTGTGACTGCAACCCAAAGTAATGGTGGCCATGACATCCCAAGCCGGGTAAGCGGTCCTCATCCAATGAGATCCTGCACCACCATAATCAATGCCGTGATCTCTGTTGTTGACCAAAATTGGGGGAGGGGGGATTGTGTCTCTGCTTGTAGCTGCGTCAATGGCAATCGATGTCGAGGGCTTTCATGGAGGGCTCGAGGGAGAGGTGCAGCTAGCAGGGAAAGAGGGGCGAGGCTGATGAGTGGTCATCAGTGATGAGCTGGGATGCGAACGGAGAGATGTGCTCAATGAAGATGGAGAGAAAGGAAAATAAAATAACCACATACAGATGGTGTCCATCTGCCAGAAAGAATAATTGGAACCGACTATTGGGCGCTGCAAAACTGTCTCCCCCAATAATCCTAGAAATAGTATTGGGGTGACCCAAATACTATTTTAATGGGGATGAGATATTGGGGAACTAGAGGAGATGCTCTAACAAACATATTTGTAAGAGTATATAGGATTCAGATATGGTGCTCGACTACTCATAAAACAAAGGTTTCTAAGAAGTTTGTACCACATGTGGAAAAGCTTGATATAATTGAATCACATTGGTTAAAGAGTAGCCTTAAATGGTGCATTATTTCAGATTTAGCAGTGGAGCACCCAAGTCCCACTGGTATTGTTTATCCTTGAAAAGTTTGGCCTTGTAGGACCTCTTGTACAAATACTCTAGTAACATATATTCAATTCAAGTGTGCCCTCCCCTCTATTCACAGGGATAAGATAGACAGACCAATCCTTTTTTTAGATAGAACTTGCATACTGAAATATATGCAATGAGAAACATCTTCAATAACCAAACCAAAATTTTTCATATATCTTGATGCTACAAAAATCAGAAGTAAGCAAAATCTGATCTTACATTTATATGAACTGTTTGTAGCAAGCTGTTGTGATTGATAACTGAAGCTTGGACTTGTTTCGCTGGGATTTTCATTGTCATCCAAAGAATGAGCTATCTTGTGAACTTTGGTGTTCCACAGTTTTGCACTCAACGAACAAACGGCTGCAGGTTTTGGGGTCCGAAAGTCTTGTAAAAGAATATATATGCATTTAGTTTTTGATATTTGATAAAAAAGACAGCCATGCAAACATGTCAGTTCTGGCAAAACGTACCTAGAATAAATGATTCGTGTTTGGACATAACATCAGTATGACCTAAATCAAGATTTTCAATATTATCAGTTCTTGAATTGTGTGTTGTCAGGTCACTTCCAGCCTTATCCCAAGCAGGCAGAGTTGATGAGCAGTTCAGTAGAACCTGTTCCTGTAACAGAATAATTTAAACCACACTGAGACAACATATATCTGACATACTCACTACACATAATAAAACAGAGAGAAACAAAGGCTATCTTATTTCAACAGGAGCACTAATTTTTAAGATCATGAAGAAAGGATAGCCATTCATAGTACCACAATTACATGTAAGTATGTTCAATTCCCACTAATAGTATATTGAGTTACAAAAAGGCCGATTGCTCCAAACATACCTTAATGGTTAGATTATTATGGCCAAAGAAATTCCAAGCTGAAATAAGGAGTAAGGTTAATTAGTATTCAATATGTATAACAATATTTTCCAGAACCATTAATATATAAAGATATATACTCAGCAAAAGTTTGTATGTCAATGTGTCAGTGTACACAAATCTAAATAACCAGATCACAAGGACAGATAAGAGTTCAGACAGACAATTTTCATAAGAAGGTAGCAACAGCACATCCATACCTTTCAATAATTCTACAAAGGATTGCAAGGCAGACATTGCCTTAGATACTCTTACATATTTTAAGGCTGGTTGAAGCCCTGGACCTTGGAGAACTAATGAAGAAGGCCACCTAATTCAATAAAAGAAAGCAAATCAAATGCATGTTGAGATAAATGTGAGAAGTGAAAATGTTTCGTATACCAATGTCCTAAGTGCAATATAATATATGGAGAGGATAATAAGGAGGCAATAACCATTTTGTTTCCAGTGAAGCTCCATAAGTAAGTTTGACTGCTACATGATAATTGCAGTTTGTATCTAACCCATGCTGAGAACACAGATTATGTAAAAGTGGAAAAAAAAAAAAAACATGTCACATGGAGAATCTGTAAGAGAAAATGTCATATGGAGAATCTACTCTTACAAAGAAGCATGATATGGAATAAAAACAAACAGAAAGCAAGGAACATCATATGTCACCTTTAATAAGCAAAGCTCCATAAACTTGTGCAAACACTGTTCTGAGGGGAGCATCTTGCTATATCCTGCAAAAGAGGAAAAAATAATTGAAAAGTGAATTAATGTAATGTAATATGAAATTTCTAAATTACCAATCACATGGCCTTCCTGAAGCGCAGGAAGAGTTGTACAGGCTGTTACAAAGTTAGATGTATCCAAAACTACTTCATTGCTGTGATGAAATGTTTCCAACATACTGGAACTAGCAACATCAGAGATCTAGCAACAACAGAGGTACAGAACTTATTAATAGAAACTTATTAATAGAAACTATTTTCTTTTCTGCAGTGGAAAGAAGTGAGAATTCACAAGGATACCTTATGCGTAGTGTACCGAAACGCATCAGGAGAGACAACAAATTCAAAATCATCATTTCTCCCTAATCGAACTTCCTGCAAGAGTTCCACCACAAATATAATTAACAATATAACATCCAGAGCCATGATATCAAAAGCATATACATTAAAGTAGAAAATAACAGAAGGTAGAAGTAGTCTATCCGAACCATTTAACAGATGAATCCCAGCAAACAAGTGAAGGCAATGTGACCTCCACTTTTTTCCTTCTAGATTCATATTCTAAAACTGTATTTTCCATTAGAAAAACATTATGAAACCTTTTTAGCTGAACCAAAAATGCCTTTATCTATCGAGCATAACAGCATTGCACTTGATTTGTAAGAGGAGATTAAAGGATTCTCATGCCAATGCTCAACTAGAATTGGATGACAACTTCAAGATCACGATCATGACTAGGCACCAGAGCGTACACATAGACATAGTTATGAAGAGAACTACCGGTTTCTGGGGATTACTCTAATAATCAAAGACGAACAATACAGCCACTCAAATTTTGAAGTTTGGTGACTATTGATATTTCTGAACAACATACGTTACTTTACTGTAAATTCATTAGCTCAAGCTTTGGACATACTGAGCTAACCAAATGGGTTGGTGCACAAAATAAACTGTGATTGTGAACTGTTGCACGTGGTTCAGTGTTAAGATCATGCACCCTGCATAATTTTCTAACCCATTTTACTTTACCAGATTTGAATGTTCATTCCCAATTCAGGAGCAGCCACATGACATTTGTTGCACAAAAAAGTAACATGCAACATAAATAGGGGAAAAATGACAAAAACATTGTACCACGCTCACCGCGCACAGATCAGTCCTCTCCTCATTCTGATCAAACTTTGTGTCCACGTAAATATTCTCCCCCAGACACCTCCATCCATGGTCAAGCATCATGGATCGCAGCTCACACCGAACGGCTTCCCCAACCAGTGAACCTGAGCATACCAGAGCCTCCTCTTCACCCACCTCCACCTACAATGTGGCAAACAACATCATACATATGGACCGGTAAATAGTAACAGACAGCGCAGAAGAGTGCCCATTCCCATTGCATTGCAGAAAAACGTAGAACAGATGTGGGGCACGGGAGGAGAGGATCAGAGGACACGGATTAACCGAGGCGCCAGGGAACGCGGCCGCGATCTCGGAGACCGCCTCGGCCGCCTCGAGGGACTGGCATCTCTGCAACGACCGGGAAGACGAAGGGTTAAAAACCGTCACCAGGAACGAAAGTGTCATGCTCGGGTTGCGGAGCGGAGCGGTAGCGTGAGAGAGGGATAGATACCTGGAAGACGAGGAGGACGTCGGCGGGGGGCTGGGGGAGGCACGCGAGGCGGTGGCGGCGGGAGAGCCTGCAGCAGAGGATTTCGAGGTCGACTGCGGGTATGGGGACCGCGGCGGAGAGCGAGACCTGGCGGAGGAGGAATGGGGGCAGCGGGGAGGCCGAGGAAGAGGCGGCGGCGGCGGCGGCGCGGATGAGCACCTTGTTGCGGAACATGGTCATCTACCTCGTCTTCAGGCTTCACCTGCTCTGCTTCATTTTGTTGTCTTTTTGACACCTGTCTAAAACTTCATTTTAGAATTTCACTTAAGAGCACCAAATTTCCAGGACACCACTGCTCGAGCCGAAAGTGTCTAGACCAATGGTATTCTTTTTACTCCCACAGCAAGCTCAATGTCATTATTGTCTAATTGCCTATCCCACAGCAAGCGAATTAAATTTTACCAAAACTTTTTATTTTTTATGTGACTGGGACTGACGAGATTATCATTTGTGCGCACAACTTGTTAGATTCTAGCTTCAATGGAGAGAAGCAAAATACCACAAAATAAATTGAGGTGGCGGGTTTTAAATCTGGACATTTCAATTTGCGAGAAGAGTAGTAGTCGGAGAACTTTTCCATTTTGCCAAAGCCAAATCAAATCAAATATAAAAAAGAAAAAACAACCGTGGGCCATGTATCGGGGCAGCTTGTTTGGTTTCCTGGCTATCTCCAGCCAGGCCGGTTTGGGGGCAATTTCGTGTTGTTTGGATGCCTGGCTAGGGGTGCTGGTCTGCCTCAACTCAGCCATCCGTACCGAGTTAGCCAGGCCAGACTCGAACGGCCGAATCAGACGTTCCCCCCTGGCCAGGCTTGCGCCAGCCTCCGCGTGGGAATCTCCTCACCTCCCCTCCTCACCCGACAGTCACCGGTGCTCCTCCTCCCTATCTCGCAGGTGCTCCTCCTACCCCCGTCGGTGCTCCCCTCCTCCTCCTACCGGTGCTCCTCCACCTCCCCCCACCGGTGCTCGCGACGTCCGCGATGGAGATGGAGATCCGGCTGCGTCTGCAGCTTCCCGTCGGACCAGCACGCGAGAGGAACGACGGCGGGGCCGAGATGGAGGAGGACGACGAGCGGCGGCGGAGGTCTCTGCTCCGGCCTGTGATGGTGGCGGGGGCATGGGCGGTGGTGGCGGCGGCCATGGCGCTGTACCTACGCTGTGCAGGAGGGAGCAGGTGAAGTACGCGAGCGTGAGCCCCGCGTCGGGTGCGCCGGCACCCGCAAGCGCGCCGAGGAGGTGGCGGAACGCGGCAACGGGGCAGGGGATGCGGAGCGGGCCGCGGTGCGCGTAGCCGTACTTCTAGGGGAGGTCGTTCTGGTGCTGGAACGCGACCACGACATCGATCTGCCACGACGAAGCACGGGAGGAAGCGACCGGGGGTGGAGGATGCGCCGGCAGTAGAGGAGTTGGCTTCGCGACGCGTTAGAGGTGGCTGGGGTCATAGCGCGAGCGCACTTCTAGGCGGCGAAGACCTCGCGCCCAGGCCGCTGTGAAGCTCAAGCAGGTCACCGCCGAAGAGCCGGTGGCCAGACGCAGGGGCGCCTACATGTGGCTCCTTCGCCGCTCGCATATCCATGCAGATAGCTGTCGAAGTTGCAGTCACCACCATGCACTTCAAGTGTTCGACAGAATGTTTCAAAGGAGGTAAAATTACCTAAATCAGAAAGAGGTGACTGTATTCAAGCCAAACCAGCTAACCAAACACACTCTAAAAGCCAAGCTTGAGCAGGCCTGAAACCAAACAAATAGTTATTGGCTTGATCTAGACATGCTAAATCTGGTTTGACTTGGTTTTGCTAGTCAGGCTGAACTAAGACGCAAACCAAGCACACCGTATGCTGTTACGAGTGCCATACCCCTTGGCCGTCGATCCGCCGACCAACCAATCGAACCAGCCCCAACAGGGCAGCGGCAAAACCCTCGTCGCCCGCCGTTCCGCATCCCGACGCCATGCCGGTCCCGGAATCCGCCGCGCTTGTCGTTGATGAGCCCCGCTCCGCCTCGGCCATCGTCGGAGGCGAGTTGATAGGGCACCACGTTCTCCACATCGACGGCTACTCGCGCATCAAAGATAAGCTCCCTACCGGCAAATCAATCAGGTCTCGCCCGTTCAGTGCGGAGGGTCGCATCTGGTACATCCGCTATTTCCCCAATGGCCAGACGTCTGACTTCGCTGACTTCATATCCGTCGTTCTCCGCCTCGCCCAGAGTGCTGGCGGGCCCGTGATGGCGCGGGCTACGTTCGATTTGCTCGATCGGGCGGGGAACCTGGTGCCAACGAAATCAGGGAGCACGAGTCTATGCAAGTTGTTCTCTCCTGGTGGCTCAGGCTACGGCTTCGGTAACTTCATTAGGAGGGAGTTCTTGGAGAAGTCGGAGCTCCTCTCCAACGACTGCTTGAAGATCAACTGCGAGATCATTATCCCCAAGGAGCTCCGCACGGAGGACAGGACTGTCTCGCTCCTAGACGCAGTAGCACCACCTGACCTGAACCAGCACCTTGGCCATCTCCTCATGTCCAAAGAGGGCGCCGACGTCACTTTCCATGTTGCCGGCGAGTCATTCAGTGCTCACAGGTTTCTGCTTGCGGCCCGGTCGCGAGTCTTCAAGGCAGAGCTATGTGGCTCCATGAAGGAGAGCACAGCCACTGGGGACTTCGTCCAGATTGAAGACATGTTACCCCAGGTGTTCAAGGCCTTGCTCCATTTCATCTACACTGACACCCTGCCACAGATTGAGAAACAGGAGGAGGCTGTGATGGCCCAGCATCTGCTGGAAGCGGCGGACAGGTATGACATGGAGAAGCTCAAGATGATTTGTGAGGAGAAGCTGTACCGACACCTAGATGTGAGCACAGCTGCAACCACGTTGTTGTTGGCCGAGCAGCACTGCAGCCGTGGTCTCAAGCAGGCTTGCATTGAGTTTCTCAAATCTCCCGAGGCACTGGAAGCAGTCATGGAAACCGATGGCTTTGAGCATCTGACTAAAAGCTGCCCTGCTCTTATCAAGGAGTTGATGTCCGAGTTTTACCTGTTCAAGCGATGCAAGCGAAGGAAATTGAAGACATGAGCAAAAAATTTCATCATTTGGTAATGACGATTGTGGCTATCCTAGAAGAAATTAGTGGTTAAGCTGCTTGATAATACTAGTTATGGTTTTATTATTATAATAATATGTTTATTTGTCTTGTCCTCAAAAGTATGGGACTAGGATGTGCCTATGGTTGTTTTGTGTTTGTTAGTATCTGGCACTTCTAACTATGTGGAAGAAACAATTACTTGTCATAATGCAGTTGATTTATGAGCATGCACAGTAGCATGGAAGTTCTTGATATTCACTTGCTTCCTACGATGGATTCTAGAAACCAATTTTATTTCAGGTTGCACTGAGATTAGTTTTAATTTTATCTACTTGAATGCATCTTCTGTTCAGTGCAAAGGTTCAGGCAGTTTCAGGTACAGTTTATGTCTTTGGTAATATCTAATGTCGAAGATTTCATTTTAGTCACGGGTGACCTTCTATGAAAAATTTGGGAGTTATACACAGTTAAATTGCAATCCTAGCAATTGACACCTATTAATCAAAATAATCATAACATATATATGTGAGTGGTTCTTTAGTTCCATGGTTCATTAGACCATGAATCTGTTACTTCGTTATTTGCATGAATAGATGGAGTATGTTGATGAAGCAGTGTGACATGAGCCACTTCACGCCACTAAACAGAGATAAAAACCAATTTCTGCTGCATCCTGTCAGCAAAACACACATTTTTGCAGCGTAGGTTTTCTTTTTGGCCACTTCTCCTGACAGAATGTGTTGTAATGTATTTTGTATAATTGTGTTTACTTGTCAGTAAATATCCTGTAATTAGCTAGCTCTGCTACCTATCTTAAGTAAAAAGATGGGGGCCGTCTAAAATTGTTTAAAGTGCTTGATATAAATAGAAGTAGAGAAATTACACATAGGAAATATTTCACTGTTTGAGTCAGACTATTGTATTTATCACTGTCTTTGGTTATGTTCACGTCATTGCTTTTTGTTTCTAAACCGAGGGCCACAGATGTACATAAATTTTCTAATCTGATTCTTTTTTTTCTAGAAATAAATCCAAAAGTTGTAATTGACTTACTCAAATTGGTCTTTGCATAAAGGCTTTTCTGAAAAATGATCTGCCCTCTATTCTAAATTATACTCCTAATTTACTTACGCTTTATCTTAAGTCAAACTTCTTTAATTTTGATCTACTCTATAGGAAAATGTACTAATATATCTACAACATCGAATTAGTTTCATTAAATTTTCCATGAAATATTTTGATGGTACATTTATTTGAACATGTAGATGTTAATATGTTTTCTAGAATCGTGGTTAAAGTTAGCGAAGTTCGAATTAAAAGTCAAAATGAACTATAATTTAAAAGGGCGTGGATAACTAATTATCCAAGGATTCTTTTTTCTCAGCTGATAATAATTTGATAGAAAATTGTAGAACTGTGCCTTTGCATGAAGATCTTCGTGAAAGCTTGTGGGGCGCTTCGCTTGGTGCAGCAATACCAGATTTTTTCAGCAAACTAATGCATGGATTGCCAGTATTTTGAAGGTTCTTGCTTCCATGAATCGATAACTAATTGTTCTTTTCATACACAGATGTAGTATATTGTTCAAGCAGATTGACATTGGACAATTTGGGAAGGTCATGATTTGGACTGCTGTGTGGATTTTAACCAAAATTCTGCTACTTGCAGAAGCCACTTCTTTGCATTTGTTTTTTTTGTTTATATCTATTATGACAAGGCCTGTGTTATTGGGTATTTTGCTTGTCACGAGATTACCTGCACTTAACTTTCTCTGCTTTGCTGTTATAAATAAATACACAGTGCAGGTTAAAATCGTTGAAGCTTGATTTAGATATATAGAAAACATTGATAATATTCCACAGATTTTATCAGTCTCATCCTTTAAAATTATTTTGTGTCAGCTTAATTGCTGTTCTCATGTTCATTGATTGGTTTCTCCACTGTCATATATGTACAATAAATGCCAATCATTTTCTTCTTTTTTGAACCTTCAATCATTTTCTTCTAAGCCGAAATGCTGATCAATTTGATCTAACGATCTGGCTTTGGTTACTGTGCTGGTCTTTTCCGGCAATAAAATAAAGAAGTTTGAATGGGTAAACTCTTGGCAATCAATTTGTTAGCAGATTACATATGTGCCACTGCTTGGTGTTCTTCCTGTATACACTTGATGGTGCTTAAGCTGATCAGGGTTGCCAGTTTAATCTTCTACCTATTTGCCGTAAGTTCTAGATGGATCATATTCCGTGTGCTGTCTGCAAAATACTTCCCATCCCTTTGCTATGTTTCATTGGCATTTGGCTGCGGCGGCGGCGGCGTGGATCTGCACCTTGTTGCGGAACATGGTCGTCTTCAGGCTTCACCTGCTCTGCTTAAATTTTGTTATATCTTTTTGAGACAACTGTCTAAAACTTCATTTTAGAGTTTCACTTAAGAACACCAAATTCCAGGACACCAATGGTATTCTTTTTACTCCCACAGCAAGCTCAATGTCATTATTGCCTATCCTACAGCGAATTTTTCCAAACCTTTTTTTTTCATGCGACTGAGTGACGAGATTATCATTTGTGCTCGGAACACTTTTGTTAGGATCTAACTTCAGTAGAGAAAAGAGAAATTCCACAAACTGAGGTGGAAGAATTTAAATCTAAACATTCCAATTTGCTAGAAGAATATTCGGAGAACTTTTTCTTTTTTGCAAAATTCAAATTCAATCAAATTATGAAAAGAAAAATACAATAGTGGGTCAGATTATTTGGGCCAACAGAATGCCATGTACGGGGGCAGCTCGGCCCATATGTGCCCCCTGCTGTTACGAGTGCCACTTCGCCGTCGATCCGCCTACACCCGGCTGGGTAGCGGCAAAACCCTCGTCGGCCGCCGTTATGCATCCCGCCGCCATGCCGACCCCGGGATCCGCCGCGCTTGTCGTTGTTGAGCCCCGCTCCGCTTCGGCCATCGTCGGAGGCGAGCTAGTGGGGAACCACATTCTCCACATCGAGGGCTACTCAGGCACCAAGGATGAGCTCCCCACCGGCAAATCAATCAGGTCTCGCCCGTTCAGTGCGGGGGGTCGCCGCTGGTGCATCGACTGTTACCCCATCGGCAGCGAGTCTAAGGACGCTGACTTCATATCCGTCTACCTCCGTCTCGCCGAGAGTCCCGGGGGGCCCGTGAAAGCGCGATTGAAGTTCGATTTGCTCGATCGGGCGGGGAACCCGGTGCCATTGAAACCCCGAACCGCAGATCTACTTGAGTTCTCTCCCGGTGCCTCAGGGTACGGCTATTCTATGTTTATTAAGAGGGAGTTCTTGGAGAAGTCGGAGCACCTGTTGAACGACTGCTTCAAGATCAACTGCGAGATCATTATCCCCCAGGAGTTCCGCACGGAGGACAGGGCTGTCTCGGTCCTAGAAACAGTACCACCATCTGACCTGAATCAGCATCTTGGCAATCTCTTCATGACCAAAGAGGGCGCCGACGTCACTTTCGAAGTTGCCGGAGAGTCATTCAGTGCTCACCGATTTCTCCTTGCGGCCCGGTCACGAGTATTCAAGGCAGAGCTGTGTGGCGCCATGAAGGAGAGCACAGCCACAGGGGACTGCAGCCAGATTGATGACATGTTACCTCAGGTGTTCAAGGCGCTGCTCCATTTCATCTACACCGACCCACTGCTGCAGATGGAGGAACAAGAGGAGGCCGTGATGGCCCAGCATCTGCTGGAAGCGGCGGACAGGTATGATATACAGAGGCTCAAGCTGATTTGTGAGGAGAAATTGTACAGGCACCTAGATGTGAGCACGGCCGCAACCACGTTGGTGTTGGCCGAACAGCACTGCTGCCAGGGTCTCAAGCAGGCTTGCATAGAGTTTCTGAAATCTCCTGATGCACTGGAAGCAGTCATGGAAACTGATGGCTTTGAGCATCTGTGTTGGAGTATGAGTGACTCAGGTCTATGAGGCCCATGTATGGCACACTATATTGCTATCCTTCTAGGGTTAGCCTAATTGAGAAAAAATCTAATTCTAGCATGGTATCAGCCTGATCCTCTCCCTCCCTCTCCTCCCCAGCCACCGCCAGGGGCATCCCACTTCCACCACCATGGCTGGCAGGCCTCCTCCTCCTTCCCCTCCCCCATCTACTTCCATCAATTTCCTCCTCTCCCCAATTCGCCGTCTTGGGCGCAAATGGCAGCCGCCGCCGCCTTGAGCCACTCCAGCGCCGTCGCCGGTCATCCTTCCCGGGCGGGCGTGGGTGGCTCGGCCGTGGGCGCAGGCCGTCCTCCTCCTCAGGGCGCGCACCGTCCCCCTCCCCTAGGGCCACCCCCAGCTCGCGGCGATTGGCGCGGGCGCGGGCGCCGGAGCCGGCGCGGGCACCGGGGCCGGCACGGGCGCGCTGCCAGGTGCGGGCACGCAGCCAGGCGCGGGCGGCTAGCCACCTCTGCTAGGCGCGGGTGCATGGGACGCAGGCGCTGGCGCTGGTGGCTCCGAGGATGCTGAGCCCAGCGATGCCGTTGCCGATCCCATCGTTGATCCTGTCGGCACGCTGGTCTACAGCGCAGGGTACCCTCCCCTGGGCATGCCGCCGTGGACGGCCACTCCTCGCATCATGGCTGCAGCTGCCGGAGCGGGGACCAGCTCCAACCCTTTCCCTGCTCCCCCTCCCCTGCCACTTACCGCAGCACGTCCCGACTCCGCCCTCGCCGCCGCCCTCGTTGCTGCCCGGGCAGCTGCTGCCGCAGGGTAGGCCCGTCTATGGGAGGCCGCCCTCACTTGGGAGCGTGAGCGCGATATGGCCGATGCCCTGGCTCGCCAGATCACCGAGGCGGAGCAGCTCCTCGCCCCTCCTGCCTCATCCGACGGCGGGGCCACCTCCTCCGGCGGGGCCACTTCCTAAGGTTCGGCGGGTCACCGTGTGTCCCCCACCGTGGTCCTCTGGCACGACCCGGCCGATCCGCTCATGGCGTAGCTTCACTACCGCGACGACCTTGTCATGGAGGAGCTCACTCAGGGCGTTCGGGCCATGTCGGTCTCCACGCCGGGGTCCTCATCTTCCTTGACTGCTCTTGCCGCTACTCCCCCGCCGTGTCCGTCCGCTCCATCGCCGTCATCTCTTCTTGGTCCTCCTCCCCCCGGGCCGAGCGGGGGTGGGGGGCAGTAGCGGTGGTGGTCACCGTCACCGTGGAGGGGACCATGGCGGTGGTGGCCGTGGGAACACACCGGCGCATCTCTATGTGGCCCTTCCAGGCTCCCGGCGGTGAGTCTCGTCCGCCGGCGGCCATGTTCGCTAGTGCTCCTCCAGGGTTTCACGCCTCGTCTCCATGAGGGCCACCTCCCGGCGCCTCGCCAGGGCCTGTTAGTTGGGACCCGACGGCCTTGGCCCACTCCTTCAGCACCGCGGCCCTGACACCACCTGTTGGGCCAGAGTGGATCGTCGACTCGGGAGCCACCTACCATACCACTCCTGACCCTGGTATACTCTCTTCCGTTCACCCTCCTTCTTCCTCTCTTCCTTCGTCCATCATGGTCGCAAATGGGTCTTGTCTTCCCATCACGTTCGTGGGTGCCGTCGGCGCTCACGGCTCTTTTTGTCTTCCTAATGTTCTTGTTGCACCTTCTATGGTTCATAACCTCCTTTCTATTCGTCATTTTACAGCTGACAATTCCTGTTCTGTTGAGTTTGACTCTTTTGGTCTTACTGTGAAGGATTTGGCTTATCGACATCCTCTTCTTCGATATGACCGCACAGGGCCCCTTTACACTCTTCGGTTTCCGGCGTCTGCTTCCTCTTCATCGCCGGTGATTTTGTCAGCTGCTTTCGCCGCCACTCCTTCCTCCACCACTTGGCACCGTCGTCTCGGCCATCCTAGATATGACGCTTTAATGCAGCTTAGTTGTAGTTCTGATATTCAGTGTACTCGGACTCATGATGAGCATTTGTGTCATGCGTGCCAGCTGGGCCGTCATGTTCGTGTTCCTTTTCAATCTTTTTCTTCACATGCCTCTCATGTGTTTGATCTTGTACACTATGACC
The DNA here is from genome assembly GCA_023333625.1 of Bothriochloa decipiens. Taxonomy (NCBI): domain Eukaryota; kingdom Viridiplantae; phylum Streptophyta; class Magnoliopsida; order Poales; family Poaceae; genus Bothriochloa; species Bothriochloa decipiens. The sequence goes on from CM041629.1 coordinate 42,798,082, forward strand.
TATGGATATCTCCTGTCATCAGTATTTCTAGCTATAAATACTATCTAGTGGTGGTTGATGATTTTTTGTCACTATTCGTGGACTTTTCCCTTACGTGCAAAGTCTGATGCTTTTCCCGCACTTCTTCACTTCTTCGCCTAGGTGTCTACGAAGTTTGGCCTCACCATCAAGGCTGTCCAGTGTGACAATGGTCGCGAGTTCGATAACACCACCTCGCGCACCTTCTTCCTCTCTCACGGTGTCCAGCTCCACATGTCTTGCCCGTACACCTCCTCCCAGAACGGCAAGGCTGAGCGCATGATTCGCACCACCAACGACATCATGCGCACTCTTCTTCTCTAGGCGTCCCTCCTTGCTCGCTTCTAGGCTGAGAGCCTGCACACCTCCACCTATCTCCTTAACCGTCTTCCTTCCGCTGCTTGTCCAGCTCCTACACCACACCACGCTCTTTTCGGTACCCCTCCTCGGTATGACCACCTTCGGGTCTTTGGGTGTGCGTGCTACCCTAACACCACTGCCACTACTCCTCACAAGCTGGCTCCCCATTCGACTCTGTGTGTCTTCCTCTGGTATTCCCCTGATCATAAGGGTTACCGCTACTATGATCTCACCTCTCGTCGGGTCCTCATCTCTCGCCATGTGGTGTTCGATGAGTCTGTTTTTCCCTTCTCCACCACCATCACCACCACCACAGACTCCACCCCGGACCCTGACCCTTTCTCTCTTCTTCCCACTGACCTGGTGGTCCAGCCACCTTTACCGCTGTCTCCTGCAGATACTGCTACTCCGTGCCCGGCGCCGGGCTCGTGCCCCGGCTCACCGCCCACCAGTGACGCCGTTGGGCCTACACCCTACTCGGCTCCGGCGGCGTCACCCTCCGGTAATGCTCCTGCCCCTACGTCCGACGCGGGTCTGGGGGCGCCAGCTCCTGCATCACCGGCGCGGTTCGCCCAGCCGGTGCACGTCTACCAGCGCCGCGGGCCGGCGGCTCCGCGGCCTCTGTCCCCACCGGGGGCCTCTTCTCCACCAGCGACACCTCCACCGTGGGCCTCTTCTCCACCGGTGACACCTCCACCGCTGGAGGCCTCTTCTCCACCGGGGACGCCTACACCACCGCCCTGGCCGCTGACTGCCCGTGTCGTCACGCCGGTGTACCACCCGTCGCTTCTTCACCGAGACCCGCGGCATGTTCACCCTACGGTGACACGGCACACGGCGGGTACTCTGCGGTCCCGGGCTCTTGCGGCAATGCCCGGCGACCCGCAGGTCTCTCCTGTACTCTCTTCCGTTCGTGAGGCCCTGGTGGACCCTCATTGGCTCCACGCGATGGAAGAGGAGTACGCGGCGCTCCTCACCAACCTGACATGGGATCTGGTGCCTCGTCCACCAGGCTCCAACGTTGTCACCGGCAAGTGGATATGGACACACAAGCGGCGGGCTGATGGTACCCTTGAGAGGTACAAGGCTCGCTGGGTTCTCCGGGGTTTCACTCAGTGCCCTGGGGTTGACGATGATGAGACCTTCAACCCGGTGGTGAAGCCAGCAATCGTTCGCACGGTGCTCTCGCTGGCTCTCTCTCGCTCCTGGCCCGTGCATCAGCTAGACGTCAAGAATGCTTTGCTGCACGGCACTTTGACTGAGACAGTCTACTACAGCCAGCGGACAGGGTTTGTTGACTCTTGTCATCCTGACATGGTCTGCCGGCTCAACAAGTCTCTCTATGGCTCAAGCAGGCCCCTCGGGCGTGGTACTCTCGGTTTGCTGCTTACCTAGGGACCCTTGGATTTGTGGAGGCCAAGTCAGATACTTCTCTGTTTATCTATCACCATGGAGCTGAGACTGCATACCTGCTGCTCTATGTTGATGATATTGTCCTCGCAGCCTCCAGTCCGGCCCTGCTTCACCGCATCATCACTTCACTTCAGCAGGAGTTTGCTATAAAGGATCTTGGTGTGCTCTACCACTTTCTCGGGGTCACAGTTGAGCCTCATCCCATCGGGCTTCTACTTCACCAGTGGCAGTACACTCTTGATATCCTGGAGCGAGCAGGGATGACTGGCTGCAAGCCCTGCTCCACTCCGATTGACACACAGGGCAAGCTATCGGAGGCCGAGGGTAACCTAGTGGTAGACCCCACTGCGTACCGGAATCTTGCTGGTGCACTTCAGTACTTCACCTTCACCAGGCCGGACATCACCTACGCCATGCAGCAGATATGTCTTCACATGCATGATCCCCGAGAGCCCCACCTCACTGCTCTCAAGCGCCTCCTCCGCTACCTCCGCGGCACTGTCGACTACGGGTTGCTTCTTTACCGGTCTTCCTCCAACGAGCTTGTCGTCTACACTGATGCTGACTGGGCCGGGTGTCCGGACACTCGGCGCTCCACCTCCGACTATGCCGTCTTCCTGGGCGGCAACCTGGTGTCCTGGTTGTCCAAGTGCCAGCTGGTCGTCTCCCGCTCCAGTGCCGAGGCGGAGTACCGCGCTGTTGCTAACGGCGTGGCTGAGGCTTCCTGGCTCCGGCAGCTCCTCGTCGAGCTCCACAACCCTCTCTCCCGGAGCACGTTGGTCTACTGCGACAATGTCAGTGTGGTGTACCTCTCCACCAACCCCGTTCATCACCAGAGGACCAAGCATGTGGATATCGATCTACACTTCATCCGTGATCAGGTCGCCATCGGCAATGTTCGGGTCCTCCACGTCCCGACCACCTCCCAGTTCGCCGACATCTTCACCAAGGGTCTCCCGTCCTCAACCTTCGCCGAGTTCCGCTCCAGCCTCAACATCACCGGTGGCTAGTTGCGTCTGTGGGGGGCTCGTGTGTTGTACTTCTTTTCGTGTCCAGTCTGTAAACTCCGCTGCGTCGGTAGTTCAGACTGCAGGGGGTGTTGGAGTATGAGTGACTCAGGCCCATGAGGCTAGGCCTATGAGGCCCATGTATGACACATTATATTGCTACCCTTCTAGGGTTAGCCCAATTGAGGAAAAATCTAATTCTAGCAATCTGACTAAAAGCTGCCCTGCTCTTGTGAAGGAGTTGATGTCTGAGCTTTACCTGTTCAAGAAATGCAAGAGAAGGAAATTGAATACATGAGCCTAAGAAGATCTCATTGATCATCATTTGGTAATGCCGACTGTGACTATTTTAGAAGAAATTAGTGCTTAAGCCTGTTAGTACTCGTTATGGTTATATTATATGTGTAGTCTTGTCCTCGAAAGTATGGGAGGATTGGGATGTGCATATGCTTTGTTTTTGTTCGTTAGTCTTAGGCACTTCTAACTATTATGCAAGAAACAATTATTTGCTATATGCAGTTCGGTTATGAGCATGTACAGTAGCATGGAAGTTCTTGGTATTCACTTGTTTCCTACGTTGGATTCTAGGAAGCAATTTAATTTGAGGTTGCACTGATATTAGTTTTACTTTTATCTACTATCTTCTGTTCAGTACAAAGGTTCATGCAGTTTCCGCCTGATAATGCTAGTTATAGTTTTATAATATGTTTATTAGTCTTGTCCTCAAAAGAATGGGATTGGGATGTGCCTATGCTTGGATTTTGTTCATTAGTCTTGTGCACTTCTAACAATAATGCAAGAAACAATTATTTTTCATATGCAGTTGAGTTCTGAGCATACTGAGTAGCATGGATGTTCTTGATATAAACCTGCTTCCTACGATGAATTCTAGAAACCAATTATATTTCAGATTGCATTGAAAGTTTTACTTTTATCTACTTGAATGCATCTTCTGTTCAGTGCAAAGGTTCAGACAGTTTCAGGTACTAGTGTACAACATATGTCTTTGGTAATATCTAATGACAAAGATTTCATTCAGTCACGAGTGGTGGACCTTCTATCAAAATTTTTGGAGTTATACACAGTTGAATTGCTAATCCTAGCAACTGACACCCGTTAAGCAAAATAATCATACATATTTATGTGAGTGATATTAGTTTTACTTTTATCTGCTTGAATGCATCTTCTGTTCAGTACAAAGGCTCATGCAGTTTCAGATATTAGTGTATAATTTATTATGTTGGTAATTTCTGATGACGAAGATTTACTTTCAGTCACAAGTGATGGACTTTCAGTGAAAAATTTGGGAGTTATACACAGTTGAATTGCTATTCCTAGCAACTGACACCTATTCACATTATCATTTTTCTCAAGCACATTAATCATAACATATATGTGTGAGTGTTTCTTTAGGTCCATGGTTCGTTAGACCATGAATCAGTTACTTCGTTATTTGCATGAATAGATGGAGTATGTTGATGAAGCAGTGTGATATGAGCCATTCACCGCACTAAACAGTGATAAAAAACAATTTTCTGCTTCATCCTGTTAGCAAAACCCACATTTTTGCAGCGTAGATTTCCTTTTTGGCCCCTTCTCCTGAAAGAATGTGTTGTAATGTTTTTTGTATAATTGTGTTT
>CM041629.1:42802529-42877261 GCA_023333625.1 Bothriochloa decipiens
GTATAATTGTGTTTACTTGTCAGTAAATGTCCTGTAATGAGCTAGCTGTGCCACCTTCCTTAAGCAAGAAGATGGGGGCAGTGTAAAATTGTTTAAAGTGCTTGATATAATAAATAGAAGTAGAGAAATTAAGCGTAGGAACTAGCAAGTATTTCACTGTTGGAATCGGAATATTGTATTTGTAATGTCTTTGGTTATGTTCACGTCATTGCTTTCTGTTTTTGTAAAGTGAGGGGGCAGATGTACATAAATTTTCTAATCTGATCCACTTTTTTCCTAGAAATAAATCCAAAAGGTGTAATTGACTTACTCAAATTGGCTTTTGCATAAAGATTCTCCTGCAAACTGATCTGCTCTCTATTCTAAATTATACACTTACGCTTTATATTAAGTCAAACTTTAATTTTGATCTACTCTATAGGTAAATGTACTAACATATCTATAACATAGAATTAGTTTCATCACATTTTCCATGAAATATGTTGATGGTGCATTGAACATGTTTCTAAAATCTTGGTTATAGTTGTTGGCACAAGCTCCTTGTGCCCAGGTGAGCAGCACCTGCTCTCCTTCCCTCCTCTCCCTCCCTGAACCAAGGTAGAAGATGAGCTGAGCTCAAGAATACACACGCACACACTCTGCTCTTGGTTTCAGTTCTTAAAACCCAAACACCCTGAATGTTTGGTGGCAAGAGCTACCTTTTCTTATTGCATACTACTGGTTATATACACAACTACATGTACCTTTGATGGCACTCTACTGGATGGTGACTACACCAGTCCATACTCCTAGAATACATGGCTTACATCAGCCTCTACCTACTCTAGTACATGACTATACCAACCCACTACCTGCTGGTGTACTTCTACTGGTACACAAGATGGCCTATTGCCATACAATCCGCAATGCCAAGGATGGACAACATGAGCTGACCCAAATCTAATCCTTGACTACATCACAGATTATGACTTACAATTCTTACCCTAATCCTGTTGTCCTCACTTGACCTCCACCATTCTAATCATCTTCCTCAGTTCCTGGAACCAAAGTCGCCCGAGTGACTTGGTGAGGATGTCAGTGAGCTGCCATCCGGTGTCGACGAACTCGATGACCAGCTACCCTCCATCAACGCAATCTCGAAGGAAGTGGAACTTCACATAGATATGCTTACTCCTGTCATGGAGGACAGGATTCTTTGCCAGCGCAATTGCTGGCTGATTGTCCACCTTGAGTGCCGGTGGCTGAGCTGGAGCTCCGGTGAGCTCTGTCAGTAGCCAGCGCAGTCAGACCACCTGGCAAGCCGCAGTGGCCACAGCCACATACTCTGCCTCACATGTAGACAAGGCCACCATCTTCTGCTTCAACGACTGCCAGGCGATCGGTGCACCACCGAGGAAGACGAGCACACCGGGGGTGCTCCACCGTCCATCCACATCACCCGCCATATCTGTGTCGCTGAACGCCATGAGCCATGGCGCACCCTCCTTGGTCTCCGACGGCACCTCACTGAATACTGACAGCCGAAGCCCGCCGCGCTTAGGGAAGATGATCCCTAACTCCACCGTGTCCTGGACGCCATCTAGTGGTCCTCCCACGGATCTTCCATGAAGCGGCTCACATAGCTCATGGCGAACGCAATGTCCGGCCACGTGTGAGTGAGCCAGCACAGTCCGCCGATGATACTCCGGTAGAGTGTGGCATCCACCTTCGTCGTGGTGCTCTGCTTTGAGAGCTTGATGCGCTCCTCCATCGGCGTGGCCACTGCCTTGCAGCCTATCATGCCTGTCCACTCGAGCAGCTTCTGTGCTACGTAGGTGTGCTGCTCAAGCCTAATGGCATCCGCCTCCTGCTTCACCTCAATCCTGAGGTAATAGCACAATGTGCCCAGATCACTCATCCTGAATCGGGCAACCATTTCTTCCCTGAAGCTGGCGAGGTCCTGAGCCCGCACGCTGGTGGCGATGAGGTCGTCAACGTATACCCCGATGATGAGCTTCTCCTTCCCCCATCGGTGGATGTATAGGGCATGCTCCGTGGCACACCTCCCAAACCCAAGCTCTGCCATGGTGGCGTTGAGCTTGGCGTTCCACGCCCGCGGCGCCTGGCGTAGGCCGTAGAGTACCTTGTGCAGCCATAGCACCTTCCTCTCGGCACCCTTGACGATGAACCCTGGCACCTGCTTCACGAAAATGATTCCGCCAGATCGCCATTCATGAACGTTGACTCAACGTCGAGGTGATGAACCTACCACTCCTTGGCCGCCGCGAGCGCGAGGAGAAGTCGTACCGACTCCATCCGTGCCACCCGCGTGAACACCTTCTCGAAATCCACTCCCTCGTGCTGTACGAAGCCGTGAGCGATGAGCCACGCCTTGTGCTTCACCACGGCGCCACGCTCGTCATGCTTCACCTTGAACACCCATTTGAGCTCGATCGGTCGGCATCCCGCCAGCGGATCGACAAGCTCCCAAGTGTGGTTGTCCTCGATGGCCTTCATCTGCTTGAGCATTGCCCTTTGCCATGCCGCATCGCGCTCCACGATGGCAAATGTGGCCGGTTCCTCTACGCTCATGAGAGGCAGAGTGTGATCAGTGCCATCAAGTGCCCGCGTCGCCAGTCCGGCACCTCCATCTCATCGATCATGTTGTCCACCTGACGGAAACAGACGTCCTCCCCTTCATGGAATGCATCCACAAAGTCAAAGACGTGGGACGGTGGAGACGCATACTCGATCATGGCCGCCGCCGGCGTCCTCTGTTCGGGTGAAAGAGCCTGCCCAGGCTAGGTGGCTTCTCTGCCTCCATAGCAGCAGGCGGCTCTGTTTCCGCCGCCACATGTTCTGGTTCCTGTGCTTCCCCGGCCGCCGGTGCCTCCACGGCCTCGCCATGGCCGCGGATCACCATCTGCTCCATGACGAAGGAGTCACAGAGCCCGCCACCGCATCACTCTTCCCCAGCTTTCGGCCTGTCCCAGGTCCACCACGCAGCTTCATCGACACATCTCAGGACATCACCACCTTGCTGGTGGGGTCGAATAGCCGATAGACTTTGGTCCCCTCCTCGTAGCCGAGGAACACCACGCGCGTGCTCCTTTCCACCAGCTTGCCGAGGCCCAGCTTGACGGTCTTCACGTGGCCAATGCAATCGAACGTGCGCAGGTACGAGACATTGGGCTTACGCCCGTGCCACGCCTCGTACGGCGTCTTCCCCTCTAGGACCTTTATCGGCGACCAGTTCAGGATGTACACGGCGGTGGTGACCGCCTCTCCCCAAACGTCGCCGACATTCCCTTAGACTTCATCATGGACCAAGCCATGCCCACGATGGTTTTGGTTCCGGCGCTCCACGACGCCGTTCTGCTGTGGCGTGTAGGGCGTCATGAGATGCGCCCTACGCTCTCCTCAGCGTAGCACTCAGTGAATTCCACCGCCGTGAACTCGCCGCCGCGGTCGGTACAGAGCACCCGCAACCGCTTGCCGCACCCTGTCTCTACGCGCACCTTGAAGCGCTTGATGGCGTCCACTGCATCGCTCTTGCTCATCAGGAGCTGCAACCACATGTAGTGGCTACAGTCGTCCATGAGCAGGAGGAAGTACCTCTGGCCACCGTGCGTCGTCGGCATGATCGGCCCGCAAAGGTCCCCATGGACCAGCTCGAGAGGATCCGCCGCGTGGTACTTCGCCGTCTTCAGGAATGGCAGCCGCCTCTGCTTCCCCGGCAGGCAGCTGTCACAGAGCTTGCCGATGTGTTTGATCTCTGGCAGTCTGGTGACCATCTTGCCGAGGCAGGCCAGAGCGTAAAAACTCGGGTGGCCGAACCGGCCATGCCACAACCACGGCTCCTCGGTGCACATCGCCGCCAAGCACATAGGCTGCTCCACCTTCAAATCCAGCAGATAGAGATGATTCTTGGAGCGCATTACCTTAGTGAGAATACGCCGCTCCTTGTCTCTAATCCGCAGCACGCCGTCGCAGATCTGCACCTCTGCCCCGCGCTCATCAAGCTACCCCAGGCTGATGATGCTCGCACGGAGCTATGGGATGAAGTACACGTCCGTCAACATGCGCTGCTCCCTGTTCCAACACCGGAAGACCACAGTGCCTTGGCCGCAGATGTCCACCCGCGAGCCATCCTCGAACTTGATCGTACCGGTCTTGTTCGCGTCAAGGTCGGTGAAGGCGGCAGCCAATCATATGGTTGCTTGCACCAGAGTCGAGGTACCACCGCTGCTCCTTCTCGTAGTCCCAGGTGTGCCTGCGCCCGTGGCTTGTCAAGTTCAATGGCCCGCGGCGTAGTCCTCTGCTCCGCCTCCGCCTCCCCTGCTTCGTCGTCCTACAGAGCGCAGAACTCACCCATCAAAGCGCGTGCTCATCGTTGCTATCGTCCTGAGCCAAGGTACCTCCTCCTTCTTCTCCTTCCTCTCTGGGCACTCGCGTGCCCAGTGTCCCACCTTGCCACACTTCCGGCAAGTGTTGTGGCCGGTGAACTTCTTCTTGCCCTTCTTCTTGTCCGCCGACGTCTTCCCGTGCTGCTTGCCGCCGTTGCCACCACGGTCACCACCGTCGTGGCTGGAGACTTCCCAGAACTAGCGCTTCTCCTTCATCCACACCGTCCACTCCTCCTCTGTTAGCAGCAGCCCTTCCCCGGCGCCGCCGAGCCACGACCCTCCACCACCCGCAGCCGCCCCGACACATCCTCAAGCGTCAGCGTGGACTCATCGTCTCGATGGACACGGGAAGCTGGGCGTACTTGGGAGGCACCACACACAAGAGCTTGCTGACGAGGTCCTCGTCCTCCAGCGGTTTGCCGTAAGTGGCCAGCTGGCTCGTGAGCGACTGAAGACGCAGCGCAAAGTCCTCCACCGACTCCCCGAACTTGAACCAGATGTCATTGAACTCCCAGTGCAGCTGCTGCACCTTGCCCCACTTGGCTCGATCCGAGCCAATGCGGAACGGCATCAGCATCTCCCACACCTCCTTCGTCGTGTTCTTCTGGCTGAGCGCCTCATGGAATTCGCCTGGGGTGGAAGCCATGAGCGCCTCCGGGACGCCCACCTCAGCCTCCTCATCAGCGTTGCCAATCTCTAGAACCGCCCACCACTTCCGCGCACAGAGCTTTCACTTCATCTGGACAACCCACTCACCGTACTTGGTGCAGGTGAGCATCGGCCAGGAGTTGCTCCCGCCGAACTCCCGCACCACGCGCACCTCCGTCACCTGCGGAGCCGCCTGCGGAACAAGCTGCTTGTCCCAGAGCCCGGCAGAACACCTTCGGTCTCAGCCATCGCCGGCGGTTAAGCCTGACGGCCTGTACAGCTCTGATACCACGTGTTGGCATAAACTCCTTGTGCCCCGGTGAGCAGCACCTGCTCTCCTTCCCTCCTCTCCCTCCCTGAACTAAGGTAGAAGATGAGCTGAGCTCAAGAATACACACGCATACACTCTGCTCTTGGTTTCAGTTCCTGAACACCCTGAATGTTTGGTGAAAGAGCTATATTTTCTCATTGCATACTGTTGGTTATATACACAACTACATGTACCTTTGATTGTACTCTACTGGATGGTGATTACACCAGTCCATACTCCTAGAATACATGGCTTACATCAGCCTCTACCTACTCTAATACATGACTATACCAGCCCACTTCCTGCTGGTGTACTTCTACTAGTACACAAGATGGCCTATTGCCATACAATCTGCAATGCCAAGGATGGACAGCACGAGCTTTACCCAAATCTGATCCTTGACTGCATCAGAGAGAGTAGAACAGAGGACAGGCAGATTATGTCTTACAAAAGTTAGCGAAGTTTGGATTAGGACAGAGTCAAAGTGAACTATGATTTAGAAGGGACTGAATAACTAATTATCCAAGGATTCTTTTTTTCTATATGAAATTGCTAGGTAATTTGATCGAAGATTGTGGAACTATGTCTCTTCATCTTTGTTTGTCAACCCTTGTCACAGGTAGGATAAGCTTTATGATTCTATGACATGACATCTGTTCCTGTCCTGTTTTATCATTAACTTTCTCTAGCAAACTAATGCATGGAATGCTAGTGTTTTGAAGGTTCTTGCTTCCTTGAATCGATCACTAATTGTTCTTTTCATACATAGATGTATTATATTGTTCAAGCAGATTGACATTGGCCAATTTGAGAAGGTCATGATTTGGACTGCTGTGTGGATTTTAGCAAAAATTCTGCTACATGCAGAAGCCACTTCTTTGCATTTGGGTTTTTGTTTGTTTGTTTTATATCCATTATAACAGGCATGTGTCATTGTGTATTTTGTCACGAGATTACCTGCACTTAAATTTCTTTGCTTTGCTACTCTAAATAAAATACACAGTGCAGGTTAAAATCGTTGAAGTTCTCTTGTTCACTGATTGGTTTCTCGACTGAGTGTCATATATGTATAATAAATGCCAATCAGTTTCCTCTAAGCCGAAATGCTGATCAATTGGATCTAACGATATGGCATTGGTTACTGTGCTGGTCTTTTCTGGCAATGAAACAAGAAGTTTGAATTGGTAATCTCTTGGCAATCAATCTGTTAGCAGATTGGATATGTGGCACTGCTTGGTGATCTTCATGTAAACACCTGATGGCATAGTATTGTCTCAAAGTTTGACTTGGAATGTTTCATAGGCTAGATTATCCATTAATTCAAGTGTCTTACTGGTGAGTACTTATTTTACCATATATATTAGTTATGTTTGTATCTTATTAGGTATATGTGTTGCATTTGCACCAGAGAAAATGATGCCACAATAATTTTAGTTTAGACACGTGTTGTATTGTTACCCAAAAATTAAATCTTTGATTTAGTGTTCTAAATATCAATATACAAATTGAATTTTGTGCATGGTCGAAATTAAGAGGAATGTATCCTTTGATAAACCTAAGTTCTACACACCTTTATTACAACATCATAAGAACATTGACTCGGCAAGCAAGTAGTACTTGCAGTTTTTTCTAGTTGTGTTGGTGGTATATTGCATATGAGATGTTTGTACTGAAAGCCAAAGCCAAGTAGCTATCGCACTAAACCGCGAGGAATTGCAACAAGTAGCAAATATGTTGAACTGGGAACAATTAATTGTAGGAAGGCGCCTAGTGCATGCGGCCAAATCGTGGTGCCTCCACGGCTTCACCTGCCGGCTCCGGCAGTCGGCGTGCCACGCTGCTGCTCGCGTTTCCTGCCGGCTGGTGCTCCACGGTTGTGTGCGAGACCGTGACATGCAAACCGCAGGTGCTCGGCGCGCTTGACGGCGGTGCTGCGACCTCGGCAGCCCGCCTTAGGCCCGGTCAGTTTTGTGCATATCTAAAACTACTTTAAATTTAGGTACTACTGGATCAACAGTCCATCCCAGCATGCAAGACTCATTCTCCTGTGGACCTACAGTAAATCAATTCACACCATTCATTTCTTTGGCCTGTCCACGTGTCCCCACTTGATGCCAACCACGAAAGCTAGATTCTGGAACCATCCGAGCATCGTCCATATCCATCCGTCACCCTCCGATAGAAAAGGAAAGCTAGAGAGAGCTAGAAAGAAATCGCCTTGCCATTACGTCCCTCGCCGTCGGCGCCTGCAGCTGTGTCGGCCCTCTCGCGCCGCTGACGGTGCCACCACCTGCTGTACCGTCCGCTCGGGGCCGTCCTCGCCGCGCCAGCGGTGTCCTCCGCCTGCATGTTCCGGAGCTGCCCAGGCACATCGTCTCCGCCATGGATGCCCGCCTCCCACGCTGCGCCGTGTCCACGAGACGGAACACCAGCGCGGCGCGACCGCGCTGCGGCACGACAAAGTGGCCAGCCGACCACACCCCGTTTACAAGCCTGGGCACGCAAACTACCCCAGGTAACAAGAACTGTGCACCTTGGGCAGCTTGCGGCCTCTATGAACTGCTTCAGGTGATCGATTGTCCTTCTTTTTTACAAGTTCAACAAACATGCTCAGATTTCATCGTTGGATGATATTTCCTCTGCTACCCGTACTGAGGTCTGTCAAATGTTCAATGGCAATACTGAGTTTTTTCACGAAGCAAAGGGATTCCCATGCTCCGCGCCGCGCGGTGCCATCAACTCGCCCGGCCAATCTTCCTTAGCGCCATGTCCTATGCCCAATACTTTTCACACAGGTTTTAAGATGATTGTAATCTTTGCATATATATATATATATATATATATATATATATGTTATATTCTGCATCCTAGGTGTAGCTACACCAAAAGACAAAACTAAACAGAATTCAGTACTGTATAGTATCGTTCGGTGCTAGCATGTCAGTATTAGTCATTATTTCGTGATACTGATGCGAAATACTGACTGATACTAGACACGGTTCAATATTATTTAGTATTAGTTAGTTAGTTTTTGTTTCTTGATGTAGTTACACCCTAGCACTGCCGTGTATATATATATATATGTGTATATGTATATATATACATACCACATTTATTCATCTGTCGTATACTATCAGCTATGCGCCCGGCTACCCGCGCGAAGCGCAAACATCTAAACGTGGTGGTCGATACTATTCATGCCCCGGCATGCAAGACTCAACTTCCCATTCATCCACAGTAATTTGATCCTGGTCGTCCAGCATATCTGTCCGTACGGGAGCCCCATTTCGAGAGTTCATATTAGACATGGATCTAGAAGTTTTGATAAACCAACAGAACATTATTGAATCAACGGAAAAAATTACCAGCTAAAAAGCACCGAATAATATTGGGCCTATCTCCAAAGCAGTTGCCTGTTGGGATACTCTTATCCATCAGGCGACGACCACAGCTGTCTGATGCCCATCCAATGGCAGATGCCTTATTCCCCCCCGAGCAAATCACTGTTTATCTTCCTCGTCTCTCCATGGTTCTACACCGGCATGCTCCTCACCCCCGCCGCCGCCCACCGCGGCGAGCTAGGGTTCACTAGAGCTCCGACGACGCCACAATGGTCGGAGCTCCCGGTCCTGACTTGGCCTGACCGCCCCTGCCACCCGTTAGCTCGTTTAAACCACCCATGGACCATCCCCACCGCTTGGCCTACTTGTCTTCCCTCGATCAGATATTCTATATCTCGCCAGAGTCGAAGAAAATGAGGAAGAACTCGTCGGAACCCTAGAAAGAAAATCTTGGTCGGACCTCAACCGTCGTCCGAGCACTGTCCCCCCTGTGCGCATATGCTTGGCTCGCGCTTTTTCCCGCCACGCACGCGCCTCCTGCATTCCTTTTTTTTCATTTCCGTTTTCTTTTCTGTTTTCGTTTTTTCTTTTTTCATGCTTTATTTTCTTTGTGTTTCATGTATTTGTTATATTTTTAATTTTTTTAACTTTTCTTGTATTTATTATTTTTTCTTGCTTTTTTATTTTCTTTGATTTTATCTTTTGTTTCTTTTTTCTAATTATATTTTTTTACTATGTTTATTATTTAAGCGATGTTTTATTATGTATTTAAATGTGTTCTAGCATGTATTTTTAGCTGTGTTTCATCATATTTCAACGATGTTCTACCAAATTTTTAGCGGCGTTCTACGATGTTTTTAGCTATGTTTTATCGTGTTTTTAGCGATGAGCGATGTTATGTCATGTTTCTAGTGATGTTCTATGATGTACCATGCATTCAGCGATGTTCTATTATGTTTTAAAAAATAATTTATCTTTATAAGATAAATATTCATAAATAAAAATTTATCTAAATATATTGTGGGATCTTGTTTTTAAAGATTAATTATAAAAAATTTAACGGTGTAATAAGAATTTAATTTAAATTTTTTATTTATTAGTTATAACTTTTTGAGTTAGTTTAAAGTAGGTGGGCCCGCTGCCAGCTGTTCCATGCATGTGCACGCTTCGCGTTGCTTCCGCGGGCGTCGCTTGCCGGAGCTTGTGACCGCTTGCAATCGAGATTTTTCTTTATATCAGACTTGGAGTTCAGAGTTTTCACTTGGGACCCGGGCTCAAAATTTTCACAAAGGCTTTGTTCGGTGGCTAGTTTCAACCGGCTTATCAGTCGTAGTAACTTTTTTTATGACATTTTATATAATAGAATAGAATATTGTACTAACAATTGATCAAGTTGTATTTGAGCATTTTATAATTTATTAAACCAAATTAATATTTTATGTATTTACTTGTAAATAAATATTTTTTGTGTATTAACATATTTTCTATATTTATTATTTTTAAATATCTTATTATAGAAATATTTATTAATCTCTAGTGTAATTGAAAACTTCTTAGGCTGTTAGACCGGACAAACATACGCCCCAACACAGCCCACTGATTTCCACATCCCACTAAACAACCTCCCACTGACCCCGCCGAGGCAGTCCATCTAAGTCAATCGGGTCAATCACGGCAATCATCACATCAATCACGGCAACCAAATTTGAATCACCCGTCCCCGCCTGTCACCAGTATCTCCGCCCACGATCTGTCGCCGCCAGTACCTCCGCCCACGTGGTGGTGCGGCGCCGTGGCCGCGCAACAGCCCCGCAACAGCGCCGGACTGCCCCGGCCACATCTCCTTCGCGACCATCGTCGCGGCGGCGTCGTCGTGGGTCGCGCGAGATCGTGGGACGACGCGCGGCGAACCGGCCGGGAGGAGGCCGCCTGACTGCAGGTCCGGCCCTGCCAGACCGGCGCACCGGGAGAAGGCCGCGCCGGACGTGGTCGTGCAGCGCCGTGGCCGCGCAACAGCCCCGCAACAGCGCCGGACTGCCCCGGCCACATCTCCTTCGCGACCATCGTCGCGGCGGCGTCGTCGTGGGTCGCGCTAGATCGTGGGACGACGCGCGGCGAACCGGCCGGGAGGAGGCCGCCTGACTGCAGGTCCGGCCCTGCCAGACCGGCGCACCGGGAGAAGGCCGCCTGCAAGGACGCGCGGCGCCGCTGCAACAACGCCGGCCTGGCCCGGCCATCTCCTTCGCAACCACATTGCCGATCGACGACAGCGGCAGGCAGGGAGATTAGTGGCGCCCCACGCAGGTACTGTAGCGCCCCACGCCGTGGCGATCGCAACCACATTGCCGATTTATGATGGAACTGGTATATATATTATATACTATTAGAAAAAAATATAGTTCAATAAAGGATACAAACTTGAAAGCTATAAGCGAACTGCAAGTTAACAGCAACAAGTATAGATTGCCTGTTGAGCTCACAGCTTCCTTGACTAGATAAAACCATTAATTCTCCATGACTGTATTGTTTCTAATTCCTGCAGACTCATGGATCCTTGCCATCCTTCATAAATGTCCAAGGTCAAAGTGCCAAAATTCAACTCATGGCCAGTACTGCTTAAACTATTAATGTCTCTCAAAGGTAAGTTGTGGTTCACATTCAGTTTTCTCGAGTAATAGATGTCTGAAGCAACTGTTCTTGGAGAATATTTTTTAGGTTTCCTCTGATCTGAATGTGAACTGAACGTAGTGTTTATTATACAACCGTTCTTAGGAGAATAATGTTGGTCTGGCATTAGAATTTTCCTCTGATGTCAAATTCTTTGTAGAATCTAATTACTTTGATCTCTGGAATCCTGAATTGATATGGAGCTGCTTGTTGATCCTAAGATGATGTTTGTTGGGGACAAACTGGGAAGGTCCACAAGAGGAGGTAAGTAAAGATACTTTTGAGGCATGCATACTCGTGCCGCACATGTCTGAGGCTACTTTATTGGACTGAATTTGAAGTATCTGCTTTAGTTTTTGTTTAAGTTCTTGGCAAAATGAATGGGCGTTATGCACTGGATCCTTGCAAAAAAGGTATACTTAAAAATAATTAGTTTATCAGGTTCCCTAAATCCTCAAGGTTACTTCTATCAGTTACAATATTGTGCAGACTATGGAGTGCAAACAAATTCTAGCTTACACTAGGCATATTATACCTTTTATTTAAGTATCTGGTTCAGTGCATCCATGGGGGTTGCTAAAGGTTTTCTTTACAATTATGGAGTGCAAACAAATTCTAGCTTACACTGCATGAGTGAAGCGAGTGTTCTTTACTTTCTTGTTCTTTCCCTTCACTGCATTGCTAAAGGTCTTCCAGACTTGTATGATTGGGACACCTGAACTTGGCTTTTGACATGCAAAATTTTGGATCTAATCATTTTTGGCACATTTCATTTTGTTATCAGTTAGCATAAGTTAAAGCCATCTAGCTGTACTTGTCAAGCTTTAGGGAATTCAGTTCTGTAAATGTACTGATTTGGGCTATTGTTGTGGACTAGCATAACAACTAATAAAATAGACATTCTAAATGAATAGCAAGATTTGGAAAGTACGCGGCAATGGCAGATTTTTGTTCTATCGATCTTTGTTTTTGCATTCAAAAAACACATTCCAGTTGTATTATATGGTATATTTATGTTTTATTGCTTACATGTTCTTCTGGCTGGCGCCTGGTGACACTATCTATTTCATAATCAGACTTCTTCTGGCCGCTCTTGGAGCGTCTATGAGGAAACGAAAAGGCAAGGTCAGTTCCTGTAGCAGGTCCGACAACAGACGGGAAGGTAGGAGCGAAGCGTGGTTGATGGCTCGCGAGGAGGAAGTCTGAACTCTAAATGTTTATGTCGGTCTTGTGCCTGAGGCCATGTAATAGGGTAAAGAAAAGAGGTCATGTAATAGGGTACTATAAATAGCTGAAGGTGTGCTGAGGGGAAGGACCAGAAATCTGTACTTGAATTCTGTTCTTTGAGTAAACTATCCTATGTTTAATCCCATCTCTCTGACTAAACTAAACTGCTCTTCGCCTGATTGTATACATGCTTAGATGTATTTGTGTAAAAGATAAACAATGCAAAAAAATAGTTGCTTTAATATGCATCCCTAAGATAAAACCGTGGCGTTAGCATGGGTATTATACTAGTATAATGTAATACGCTATCAACACTATCATCGAAAATCAACTAAAAATATTCGAACGTGAATCTGAATTCAAAATATTTGCTTTTGTTTTTATATCTTAATTTAAATTCAAATTAAAATATAAATTAATATTAAAATATATATACAGTCCGAATTCGATTCGATGCAAATTTGATCCAAATCTATCCCCTCTGAGTATAAAGTACAGGTTTCGTCGAGAAATCAAACACACCACGCCTGTATGCCCAAAGCGGCTAGCGGCAAAACCACGTCGGCCACCGCCGTTACGAATACTGCCTCCATGCCGACACCAGGATCCGCCGCGCTGGTTGTTGACGAGCCCTGCTCCGCCTCGGCCATCGTCGGAGGTGAGTTCATAGGACACCACATTCTCCACATCGACGGCTACTCGCGCATCAAGGATAAGCTCCCCACCGGCAAATCAATCAAGTCTCGCCCGTTCAGTGCGGTGGGTCGAAGCTGGTACATCTGCTATTTCCCTAACGACGAGACATCTGCTGACTTCATGTCCGTCTTCCTCTTCCTCGCCGAGAAGTCGGAGTACCTCTTGAACGACTGCTTGAAGATTAGCTGTGACATTTCTATTCCCATGGAGCTCCGCACGGAGGACAGGATTGTCTCGCTCCTAGACGTAGTACCATCACCTGACCTGAACCAGCATCTTGGCGACCTGCTCATGTCCAAAGAGGGCGCCGACATTACTTTCCAAGTCGCCGGCGAGTCATTCAGCGCGCACAGGTTTCTCCTTGCGGCCCGGTCGCGAGTCTTCAAGGCAGAGCTGTGTGGCGCCATGAAGGAGAGCACGGCCACAGGGGACTGCATCCGGATTGATGACATGTTACCTCAGGTTTTCAAGGCCTTGCTCCATTTCATCTACACTGACACCCTACCAGAGATGGAGGAACAAGGGGAGGCTGTGATGGCGCAGCATCTGCTGGATGCGGCAGACAGGTATGACTTGCAGAGGCTCAAGCTGATTTGTGAGGAGAAATTGTACAAGCACCTAGACGTGAGCACGGCCGCAACCACATTGGTGTTGGCCGAACAGCACTGTTGCCGTGGTCTCAAGCAGGCTTGCATTGAGTTTCTGAAATCTCCTGAGGCATTGGAAGCAGTCATGGAAACTGATGGATTTGAGCATCTGACTAAAAGCTGCCCTGCTCTTATGAAGGAGTTGATGTACGAGCTCTACCTGTTCAAGCAATGCAAGCGGAGGAAATTGAATATATGATCTAAGATTTCATCATTTGGTAATGTTGATTGTGACTGTCCTAGAAGAAATTAGTGGTTTAGCACTTTAGCCTGATAATACTAGTTACGGTTTTATAATATGTTTGTTAGTTTGCCCTCAAAATTATGAGATTGGGATGTGCCTATGCTTTGGTTTTTGTTTGGTAGTCTTGAGCACTTCTTGCTATGATGCAAGAAACTATTATTTGCCATATGCAGTTGAGTTATGAGCATGCAAATCAGCGTGGAATTTCTTGGTAGACACTTGTTTCGTATGATGGATTCAGAAAACTAATTTAATTTCAGGTTGCACTGATATTAGTTTTACTTTTATCTGCTTGAATGCATCTTCTGTTAGTTACAAAGGTTCATGCAAGTTCCAGATATTAGTGTATAGTTTATGATGTTGGTAAATTTCTGATGACGAAGATTTCATTTCAGTCACAGATGATGCACTTTCTATGAAAAATTTTGGAGTTATATACAGTTGAATTGCTGTTCCTAGCAAACTGACACCTATTCACATTATCAATTTTCTCAAGCACATTAATCATAACATATATATATGTGAGTAATTCTTTAGGTCCATGGTTCATTAGACCATGAATCTGTTACTTCGTTATTTGCATGAATAGAAGGAGTATGTTGATGAAGCAGTGTAATATAAGCCATTCACTGCACTAAAGATTGATAAAAAACAATTTTCTGTTTCATCCTGTCAGCAGAACCCACATTTTTGCAGCGTGTGTTTTCTTTTTGGCCACTTCTCCAGAAAGAATGTGTTGTAATTTTTTTTTGTATAATTGTGTTACTTGTCAGTAAATGTCCTGTAATGAGCTAGCTGTGCCACCCTCCTTAAGCAAGAAGATGGGGCCAGTGTAAAATTGTTTAAAGTGCTTGATATAATAAATAGAAGTAGAAAAATTAAGCATAGGAAGTATTTCGCTGTTGGAATCAGAATATTGTATTTATAATGTCTTTGGTTATGTTCACGTCATTGCTTTTTGTTTTTGTAAAGTGAGGGCCACAGATGTACATAATTTTTCTAATCCAATTCACTTTTTTCCTTGAAATAAATCCAAAAGGTGTAATTGACTTACTCAAATTGGCTTTTGCACAAATGTTTTCCTGCAAACTGATCTGCCCTCTATTCTAAATTATACTCCTAAATCACTTACGTTTTATCTTAAGTCAAATATCTTTAATTTTGATCTACTCTTTAGGAAAATGTACTAATATATCTACAACATCGAATTAGTTTCATCACATTTTCCATGAAATATATTTTGATGGTGCATTTGTTTGAACATGTAGATGTTAATCAGTTTTCTAAAATCTTGGTTAAAGTTAGCAAAGTTTGAATTAGAATAAAGTCAAAATGAACTATAATTTAGAAGGGAGTGAATAACTAATTATCCAAGGACTTTTTTCTCAGATGAAATTGCTAGGAAATTTGATCGAAGATTATAGAACTGTGCCTCTGCATCTTTGTTTGTCAACCCTTGTCACAGGTAGGATAAGATGTACGATCCTAGGACATGACAGCTGTTCCTGTCCTGTTGTATCATTAACTTTCTCTAGCAAACTAATGCATGGAATGCTAGTGTTTTGAAGTTTCTTGCTTCCTTGAATCGCTAACCAATTGTTCTTTTCATACACAGATGTATTATATTGTTCAAGCAGATTGATATTGGCCAATTTGAGAAGGTCATGATTGGGACTGCTGTGTGAATTTTAGCAAAAATTCTGCTACTTGCAGGAGCCACTTCTTTGCATTTGGGTTTTTTTTATATCCATTATAACAGGGCCTGTGTCATTGGGTATTTTGCTTGTCACGAGATTACCTGCACTTAAATTTCTCTGCTTTGCTGCTCTAAATAAATACACAGTGCACTTAAATTTAGATAATATTTCACAGATTTTATCAGTCTCATTCTTTAAAAATATTTTGTATGAGCTTAATTGCTGTTCTCCTGTTCACTGATTGGTTTTTCCACTTAGTGTCATATATTGTTGGGTGATGAAATCACACACATATAAGTAAGGTGAAAACAATATGCTAGTCGCAATTTTATTTCATTCCTTCCCAATATTTACACCCCAGGGGGGTTTTTATAGATCTCCCCTGGCTTCACTACCTTTAGGAACTTTACAACATAAATCACAACAGCCCTTATTCAATCAGCTAATATTCATCAGCGAAGTAGCATAATCTACTTCGCTGCTGTCTTCTCGACCTCTTCACTAACTTCAGTCTTTGACCAATTCTTAGATTTCGCAGGTCGCCTTGTTGATTCTCATGGGAAGCTGCTTCATCATCTTCGCTAAATGCCCATAGTGTAGCGAAGCCACCTTCACCAGACAACCTAAAACACGCAAGAATATACAAGCGAAGTAGAAAATAATCATAGCGAAGTGTCCATGTTATCTTCGCCGGACATGTTAGTATCTTAAATATTTTGTAATGAAAAGTTTATCAACAAAGTTTGGAATGGATGTTTGTGTGTCAAAGTTGTTCCCAAACATATATGTACAATAAATGCCAATCATTTTCTTCTAAGCCAAAATTCTGATCAATTGGATCTAACGATATGGCATTGGTTACTGTGCTGGTCTTTTCTGGCAATGAAACAAAGAAGTTTGAATTAGTAATCTCTTGGTAATCCATCTGTTAGCAGATTGGATATGTGCCACTGCTTGGTGATCTTCCTGTAAACACCTGATGATAGTATTGTCTCAAGTTTGATTTGGGATGTTTCATAGGCTAGATTATCCATTAATTCAAGTGTCTTACTAGTGACTACTTATTTTACCATATATTAGTTATCATTGGATCTTATTAGATCTATGTGTCGCACCAGAGAAAATAATGCCACAATAATTTTAGTTTAGACATGAGTTATATTGTTACCCAAAAATTAAATCTTTGAGTTGGTGTTCTGAATATCAATATACAAATTGAATTTTGTGCATGGTCAAAATTAAGAGGAATGTATCCTTTGATAAACCTAAGTTCTGCACCCTTTTTTTACAACATCCTAAGAATATTGACTCGGTAAGCAAGTAGTACCTGCAGTTTTTTCTAGTTTTGTTGCTAGTATATATTGCATATAAGATGTCGCCTGACGATGCAACTTCGGCAGTCGGCTTAGTGATATACAGACATATACTGCTTTTATATTATAGATTTTTTTTGATCGAAGTCAGCGAGGAAAATCCCAACCTATTTTTTTTAATCTTTTGATAATGCAGACTTGTTTAAATTTGCTCCCATAGGGAGTCAAACTCAGGTCCGTTGGATGCTACTCAGGTGTTCTAACCACTAGGCTAGAGGCCCTTTCGCGCTTTCATATTAGACTTGGATCTAGAAGTAACCATCAGAACATTATTGAATCACCTGACAAAATTACCAGCTAAAAAGCACCGAATAATACTGGGCCTATCTCCAACTCCAAGTCCAAAGAAATTGCCTATTGGGATACTTATCCATCAGGCGATGACCATAGCCGTCTGATGCCCATCCAATGACAGATGCCTTCACCCCGGCTACAGCGAGCTAGGGTTCACTAGAGCTCCGACGACGTCACCATGGTCAGGCCTGACCTTCCCTACCGCCCGCTAGCTCGTCTAAACCACCCATCGACAACCTCCACCGCCTAGCCTACCTGCCTTCCCTCGGTTAGATATTGTATAACTCGCTGGAGTTGAAGAAAATTGAGGAGCTCACCAGAGCCCTAGAAAGAAGATCCATGAGGTAGAGAGATTGATGAGAGAGGAGGAGGCCTACCTGACGCGGATCCGATGGATCGCTGCGGCCACCGTCGCATCCGCCATGGCCGTTCGTGTGGGAGATGGTAGGGTGTGGCTTGGGGAGTCAGTTGGGCACGGACACAAGGAGAGAGAGAGAGAGAGTCGTCTGAGAAAGAAAGGAGCTGCATGTGTGTTTGCCTGAGCCCATGACCCCCTGCAATCGAGAATTTCCTTTATATCAGACTTGGAGTTCAGAGTTTTCACGTGGGACGTAGGCTCAAAAGTTTTCACAAAGGCTTTGTTCGGTGGCTACTTTCAACCGTTAGCCGTACTACCTTTCTTGATGACCTCAGCCGTACTACCTTTTGATGACCTTTCATATAATAGAATAAGAATAGATAGGTATATATTGTACTAATAATTCACCAAGTTGTATTTGAGCAGTTTATAATTTATTATACCAAATTAATATTTTATGTATTTACATATAAATAAATATTTATGTGTATTTAAATATTTAGGGCCTGTTTACTCTGTGCGCGTGTGTTTTTTGCCGATCCAGCACGCGCGTGTTTTCTGGCATGAAAACACACGGATTTCAGGAAGGCACAAATCTGTGTGTTTTTTACTAATGTAGCACACGAATTTTTGCATAGCTGGCAACAAGAAAAATTCGTGTGCTATTCCTGCAAATAGCACACAAAAACCAAAGGGAAATCTGTGTGTTTTCCAAACAAGTAGCACATGAATTTGAACTTGTACACGAATTTGTATCTGTCCTAGTTGTATTTGTACTTGTATAAGTTTTATTGTGTTGTAGTATGTTACAACCAAGTTTTCAAACAAGGGCCACGCCCGTCTGTCCTAATTCCTTCTTTTACAAACAAGGCCCAGAATACAAGGCCCGTCTGTCCTGTTTTGTCTTCTACCATTGTTGCAGCCCAGGAACCTGACGAGAATAAAATGACCATGTCAACAACTACAAAACCCTAAATAGCCTAGCAACTATACTAGTGGCCTTATATATCACCACCTTGGCGAAGAAGAAAGCCTAAACAGATCGGTCAGATCTATTATGAGGAAGAGCTCTGCTCTCCTCACGTAGAGAGGGGAAAAGGGGACAAAACCCCCGATCACAAAGAGGGGGAAACAAATGAATCACCAGAAACAAGCAGGAGCAACTAACCTCAGGATAATCATAGGTCAGCAAACAATATTTCTATAAAATCCTTCTCCTTGTTCCCTTTTGTTTATAACCAGAAAAAACCAATTTGATTCTGTAGCCATCACCTCTTCAATTCTAGATCTAAAACAAGTTGTATAGAGTTATTGCAAGTGATTAGATCAGAAAACAAGAAGAAAAGCAAGAATTCACAAGATCTAGGGAGCAACAACTGATCTGAGCAGAATCAAAGGTGAGCAAACACCATTTGCATCTAATTCTTCTCCTAGATCCACAAACTAGTTGATCTGACTCAATCCTTGATGCCTAGATCCCTCAAATCTTCATTTCTTCATCTCAAACAATGTGTAGAGAGAACAAACTTCATTAGATTAGTTTTGAAGAAAATCTGCTATATGCTATATGTGGTTGCTAACTGCTGAAGAATGAATATATATGCACAATTACCAAAAAGTAGCTGCTTAACCTCTAGGGAAATATTTCTGTCTAACCAAAAGCACAAG
This sequence comes from Bothriochloa decipiens, assembly GCA_023333625.1. NCBI lineage: Eukaryota > Viridiplantae > Streptophyta > Magnoliopsida > Poales > Poaceae > Bothriochloa > Bothriochloa decipiens. The sequence goes on from CM041629.1 coordinate 42,822,085, forward strand.
TTCATATTGACCACAAATAAAATTTCATATCCTGAGAACTAGATTTGCAGTTTCAAGTAAATAAAATTCATAGTATAATCATTTGCAATTCTGTATCTGATAGTTGAATCATGTATAGCATGTTGCTGGGTTAATACATTGCCTGCTAGTTCTTGTTTCTTGCACTAAGTGTCTAGGTTTCACATCAGAAACTTCTACATCACTGGGTTTACACTTAGATCTAAGAGTGTATATTGACAAATAACAGATTGACAAATGATAGAAAGATAGTTTGCTAAACCAATTCATAGAAAACCATTTATATGTAATGCATTCCATATGTTTTTAGATCAGGAACAAGGAGAAAAGCAGGAAATCACAAGATCCAGGGAGAAAAAACTAACCTCAGTAGAAGCAAAGGTGAGCAAAAACCAATTCCATCCATTTCTTCTCTTAGACCCACAAAGTAATTGATCTGAGTCAATCCTTGATGCCTGGATGCCTGAATTATTTGTTTGTTCATCTCAAACAATGTGTACAGAGTAAAAACTTGATTATATTTGTTTTCAACACAATCTGTTATAGCTAAATGTGGTTGCTAACTGCTGGAGAATGTACAATTACCAAAAAGTAGGTGCTTAACCTCTAGGGAAATAGTGCTGTGTAAGCAAAAGTGGCACGATTTGACAAAAAAGATTGAGAAATGACAGATTGCTAAAATAATTAAGACAAAACAATTCATATCTAATGCATTTCTTATGTTTTCAGGAAGCAATTCTCAATATAGATGGCACTCAGGACCACATTATGATTTTAGCACAGTAGAAGGGATGCAAAAGTGGCAACAAGACATGCTAAACATGTTTGGTAACCCTATAATGGCATTGAATCAGTCACAGATGGGTGCAAGTCAAGCAAATGCAGGAAGTAGCAACAACAATTATCCTACATCAATTGGTAACCCTATGATGGCATTCAATCAGGAACAAATGGGTCAAAGTCTAGCAAATGCAGGCAGTAGCAACAACAGTTATCCTATGATGGCATTCAACCAGGCACAAATGAGTTCAAGTCAAGGAAATGCAGGCATGAGGAGCAGCAATAACATCAATTGGCAACCATTTCATGCCATTCACTTAGCCACAGATGGCTTCAAGTCAAGCAAATGCAGGCAGCAGCAGCAGCAGTTATCCTGCATCAATTGGTAACAACATGATGCCATTCATACAACCACAAATGTCATTCAAGATGGTAAGCAAATCAAAACATGAATTCTTATTTCAATCTTTATCCTTGTCAAACCTATATGCATTGAATAAATTGATAGAGGTCTAAGCTATTTTAAATTTCATTGCAGGGAGGATACACTAACCTGATTTATGAACAAATCATCAGCTCACAAGAAGATAGTGATGTGACATAGAGAATTCCAGCATAGGTACCCATTTGCATCCTCAACTCTTGCAAACCGCTAAAGCAAAATAACGGTGATTAGAGCTTAGTACAAGTCTAATTCAAAAATATGATTACAGACAGTGCAGGTAGAGCAAGACATGACAGGACCCCTGACTGAAATATCAGCGACAGTCTACCTAGGGTATACCTACGGTAGTAGATTATTGGTGGAGGCACGCTAAGATGACAAACTAGATGTAATCAGAGACACAAGACACAAGCTTTATCCAGGTTCAGGCCGCAGAGTGCGTGATACCCTACGTCCTGTGCTCTGATCGATTATGAATTGGTCTACAAGATGAGTCTCGAGGGGGGTCCCTGCCTGCCTTATATAGCTTGGGGGCAGGGTTACAGATCCAAGTATCTCGGAATGATTGGTTACATGCGGGGTAACAAATTACACAAGATCATATCTCTAATTATCTCAATGTTTTTCCTATCGACCATGTTTCCTTAGCCTTCAGGCCCCTCATCCCTTGGTCTTCAAGCCATCCGACCAGATCCGGGCCTCGGCCGGGCTTTGTCTCTTGGGCTACATCTTCGGTCCCGAGCAGTCCCAAAGGTGGGCCATGAGGGTATAGGGGTTAATACCCCCACGACTAGTCCCCGAGCACCATGTATCATGAAGAAAACAACATCTGACCCTTGTCGACCAGCGGAGTTTGAAATCTTGCGAATATATTCACTTGCCGACCAGGTTGCCATTGAACCAACTGCTATTTCTTGTCAAGCGTAGATGTTTGACGAAAGATGCATGTTGCTCTGAAAAAAGAAAAATCACCGCACATCCTGTGACGTGGGCCCACAGTAGAGAGAAAAATATGTATTATTTCTCTCGGGTACTGCTCCTGTGGTTATACTTTTGTGGTGCGATCTACTGAAAAATAGCCCAAGTCACTACTAAGTGACGTGGGCCCATGTAGTCCCCGAGCCTGATATAAGGTGCGAAGCACGTTGTTTCAGGGTCCAAAAAGGAAATGAAAACTGAGTACATTGCAAGGAACCTGGTCGACAACTTCGTTACCTGACCAGTCCCCAAGTGAATACCACATATTAGTAGATATAAAATGATGGTTATACTATTATATAGTGTCACTTCCGACCAGTCCCTAGCTATGCTGAGTGGAAATATCGACCATAACTTGGCTATGTCTAGATCTTACAACTTGGCTATGCTGAGTGAACATGGCAATTGCGTAAAAGGTGAAGATGGGAAAATAGCCATGCTATTTGCTTAGAGTGTAGCTTTGCGTACCAACCAAACCCTAGGGGCCATGTGTTAAAATTGACTGTTGGCAGTCCTTATGGATCATTTTTATACCGCCAACTTAGACTAAAAGGAAGAAAGACAATCATATTCTAGCACATATGCCTTTACTACTAACAAGAGTTTCGCTTGTACCCCTAGTATTTATGTTTTATAGGTTTTATGGTGTAACCAGTGGAAATGCACATCACAAAGAAAGCGCAAAAGCTAAAAGATGAATTCAGAAAATGCACAAACAAGGAAAACTAGAGAAGCCCACCTTCGGTGCGTACTTGGGCCTGATCATAACCACAGGAGAAGTCTAGGCCCAGGGAGCAACCGACCACCCGAAGGCGGTGGCCAGCGGGCCCAGCCAGGGGACCGGCCACCCCCCTGGTGGGACCTTGTGGGAGCATAGACCCCCTATACCCTCACCACCAGACTTTGTGCTGCTCGATTCCAGACGACCCAGACCAGAAGATGAAGGCTGGTTCACCATCACCCAGATCGGTGGGCCGGACGACAAGACAGAGCCCGTGGTCCGCTACAGCCCAGGTCGGTGGGCCGCACGAGAGCTAAAGGCCACTTGGCATGCAAGGAGTCATAGTCGTTTAGATCTTCATGTCCTGCAAGGACACGGTGCAATGTAACCGACAATAGCAAAACCCTAGACATGTAACCTTGTCCCCCAACTATATAAGGCGGACAAGGACCCCCTAGAACGCATCTGAACTCATCTCATCAATACAACAACAGAGACGTAGGATGTAGGGTATTACGCCTCAAAGCGGCCTGAACCTGGATAAACCCTTATTTGTCTTGGTTGTTTGTTTGCGTCTCACCTCTTGATCGTAGATCTTAGCGGGCCCTCGCCTAAACTACTACCTCGGGGCACCCCATGGTAGACTGTCGATGAGATTTTATCGACAGTGGCGCGCTAGGTAGGGGGTGCATGATTTGATTAGTAGACGATCATGATGGTTTCATTCTCGGCTTCCATGGACTTCCAGATGGGCATCTCCCTGAAGGGTTATGAGGATGCTACGCTAGCCAGAAAACAAAACTTTTTGACCTCATAAACCAGGATCTACTGCTAGTTACAGGTTACGGGATTACCACTAGACACGCAGGTGCAGTAAAAGACAACTCGATGTAGTCGTACGCGTCGCAGTTGGCAGTGCAGTTGTATGGTTGTCCGTCACCTCAATCCTCTCGCGCGGTTCGTCCCAGTGCTCCAGATGCTGCACCTCCGAGGAATCCCACACGTGCAGGGAAGAAGCAATGCGCCTCTGGACTGCTAGGTCCACGAGGAGCAGAAGGCGCGATCGTGGGGAGGGCAACGGCGGCTGCCAAAGGCGTGTGTCACCCTGACCGCGCCCCTACCCCATGCTTATATAGGCATTCCCAATGAGCTCACGAGTTGAAGGCCCATTAGTAACCCTAAGCCTTGTCTAATTCGGGTCCAACCCGAATTAGGCTTCCAGCCCCTTAAGCGTGTGACCCTATGGGTTTATGTACACATTGACATGGGCCGAGTACTCCTACTCGCCCAATAGTTGACAGCGGCCTCTAGCAAGGCGTGACAACTCCTATGTGCACACAAAGATCATGTCAGATGAACCACTACGATCACATACAAGTTATTCCCTTTGCTACTCGATATATGGTTCAACTCGTGGGTTAACACTTAACCCAAGCATGGCCATGCATTTGTTGATCCAATCACTTGAGTGATCCAGTGATATCTCTCTCGCATAGAGAGGGGAAAATTCCATCTTGATTGTCTATGTCTCATAGCATGCTTCCCGACCACCCGAAGACCACCTTTATAACTACCCAGTTACGGAGCAGCGTTTGATAGTGCCTAAGTAGGCCGTTTCACATCTTGAATACATACCACAATTTTAGGTCTAAGGACATAACGTACATGACATGAATAGAGACTTTCTCATGTCGGGTCAGTCTAGCCTATATGTCTCACATTTGCCCACATTATTAGTTTGACATCTCCATGTCCATGACTTGTGAAACATAGCCATCAACTAATACATGTGCTGGTCTAATATTCAAGTGTGTTCTCACAAGAACGCCGACCAGGGACAACTTTAGAATAACCATTCAAGTAATTGAGTTCCACAAACAATTCACATAATTGCCAATCAACACTAGTTGTCTATAATGGATATTCAATGAACACTTTATTAATTATGGATACAATCGAAATATCATCATCTACATGATTAGATCTAGGGCATATTCCAATAGGAGGAGGAAAGTAGCACGGCCGATACTGGATGGCCAACAGTGCCATCGAGTCATCCTCTGTTCCCACGCTGAGCCAGATTCGACGAGACGGGACCAGGAGCTCCTCCGACATCCCCATAGCGCCTCGGTAGCCGAGCAACGCGCAGATGTTCTCGGCATTTCAGGTAAGTGCAGTTTTATTCATTGTTCACTCATTTCACACATGTACCTTGCCTTCACATACCATTAACCTTGCGGGTGTAATATTGCAGGCCCAGATAGCACAGTTGCAGATGAACCAGATGAACCATCAAGCTGATAAGCTACTTCTCCTCTTCTTTCCAAAATCTTGAATGGACCAATGTACCTCGGAGCTAACTTCCCCTTGACCTTGAACCTCTTGAGATTCCTCATTGGAGACACCTTAAGATAAACATAGTCACCCACTTCAAACTCAAGCTCTCTTCGGCGAACATCTGCATAACTCTTCTGTCTAGACTGAGCTACTTTTAGATTACACTGAATCACTTGGGCCTGCTCTTCTGCTATCTTCAAGACATTAGGACCAAATACTTGTCTCTCTCTAGCTTGATTCTAGAACAAAGGTGTTCTACACTTTCTCCCATACAATGCTTCAAAGCGAGACATCTTGAGACTAGCCTGATAACTATTGTTGTAAGAGAATTCAACATAAGGCAAATTGTTGTCCCAACTGTCATTAGACTCTAGGGCGCTGGCCCTCAACATATCTTCCAGAATCTGATTAACCCTTTCTATTTGACCATCTGATTGTGGATGATAGGCTGAATTAAACCTTAACTTAGTTCCCAAATCTTCATGTACCTTCTCCCAAAACTTGGAAGTGAACTGTGTACCTCTATTCGAAATGATCCTCTTAGGAACTCTATGAGCACACACAATTCGAGCCATATACTTCTCAGCCAACTGTGCTCCCGTGTAAGTGGTCTTGATAGGTATGTAATGAGCAACCTTGGTCAATCGATCCACTATGACCCAAATAGAATCAAAACCTCTCTGAGTTCGAGGCAAACCCACAATAAAGTCCATACTCATTTCATCCTAAATCCATTTAGGTATCTTCAATGGCTGCAACAATCCTGCTGGCCTCTGATGTTCTGCCTTTACTCTCTGACAAGTATCACACAAGGTAACATACTCCCCAATGTCCCTCTTCATACCTTTCCACCAATAGTGTTCCTTCAGATCCTGATACATCTTAGTACCTCCTGGGTGAATTGAGTAAGATGACTCATGACACTCCTTAAGAATAGTATCCTTGATCTTCTGATCATCAGGCACAACCAACTTGTGCTTATACCAGAGTGTCCCTTCTTCATCAACACTGAATCCTAGGGTTCCATCTTGACTCACCATCTTGACAATCTCTTGAAGTTCCTGATTGGTTTTCTGACCCTTCCTGATTTCCTGATTAAGAGTCAGTTCAACATCCATAGAAACTCCCTGTGTGTTAGCAACAAACCCTAGATTGAGATACTCGAATTCAGCTAGCAACTCTTTAGGTAACTCCATCACTTGTAACATGTTCAGCTGACTCTTCTGACTCAAAGCATCAGCTACAACATTAGCTTTACCAGGATGGTAGAGAATTTCTAGATCAAAATCATTAATCAATTCTAACCACCTTCTCTGCCTCAAGTTCAGGTCCTTCTGAGTGAATATATACTTCAAGCTCTTGTGATCTGTGTAAATGTTACATCTGTGACCAAGGACATAATGTCTCCAGATCTTCAATGAATGCACTATAGCTGCCAATTCCAAATCATGAGTTGGATAGTTCAATTCATGTTTCTTCAACTGTCGAGAGGCATAAGCAATGACCTTACCCTCCTGCATCAACACACAACCAAACCATGTCTAGAGGCATCACAATAAATAGAGAAGTCCTTTGTCATATCTGGCAGAGCTAACACTGGTGCTGTTGTCAACCTTTTCTTCAATTCCTCAAAGCTGGCCTGACACTGTTCTGACCACTTGAATGGTTTATCCTTCTCAAGCAAAGCTATCATGGGTCTAGCTATGGTAGAGAACCCATCAATGAACCTCCTGTAGTATCCAGCCATTCCCAGAAAACTCCTGATGTCCTTGACATTCTTAGGTGGACTCCACTTAAGCACATCTGCAACATTCTTAGGACTAACTGTAACTTCATCCTTGGAAATAACATGCCCAAGAAAAGAAACTTCATTCAACCAGAAGGCACAGTTACTAAACTTGGCATAAAGCTGATGCTCCCTCAACTTCTGCAACACCAATCTGAGATGCTCTTCATGTTCTTCCTCATTCTTGGAATAAATCAGAATATCATCGAGGAAGACAACCACAAACTTACCAAGGTACTCCATAAAAACTTTATTCATCATGTACATAAAGTAAGCTGGAGCATTGGTCAACCCAAAAGATATCACTGTATACTCATACAGACCATATCTGGTGGTGAAAGCTGTCTTTGGAATGTCACTAGGTCTAATCCTCAACTGATGGTAACCTGACCTCAAGTCTATCTTAGAAAAGACACTAACTCCCTTCAATTGGTCAAACAGATCCTCAATTCTAGGTAAAGGGTACTTATTCTTAACAGTCACCTCATTCAATGATCTATAATCTACACACATCCTCTATGTTCCATCTTTCTTTTCTACAAAGATTACTGGAGCTCCCTAAGGTGATGAACTAGGTCGAATGTAACCCTTAGACTGTAATTCTCTAAGTTGTGACTTAAGTTCTTCTAGTTCATTAACAGCCATTCTATAAGGTCTTTTAGCTATGGGTGCAGTATCAGGTAATAAATCAATGATAAACTCAATCTCTCATTCACGTGGCATACCTGTTTAATCCTTGGGAAAGACATCTGGAAACTCATTGACAACTCTGATGTTCTCCAATGGCTCACCGCTGGCATGATTCACTGTTCCTTGATCCTTGGATGGTAGAGGAATCACCACATCAACCACATCTCCATCAGGTGCAGTCAAGCTCACTGTCCTTTCTGAACATTTAATATTTGCTTTCCACTTGTTTAACCAACTCATTCCCAAAATAAGGTCCAAACCATTTGACTCAAGCACTACAGGTTTAGTAGGAAACTCTACCCTCCTTAAATTAATCTTTATATCTGGACACCAGACATTAGAGTCCATAGTTCGTCCCAGTGTTCTTACTTTCATAGAACTAGGCATAAGTCAGGTTGGTATGCTATGCTTATGAACAAAATGACTACCAATGAAAGAGTGTGATGCACCAGTATCAAATAGAACTGAATCTGGATGAGAATCAATAGGAAATGTACCAAGCACCACATCTATAGCTTCCTGAGCAGTCTCCACCTTAACGTGGTTCACCTTCCCAAAATTCTATGGCTTCTGATTCTGAGGGCAACCATTGGCATAGTGCCCCACCTTGCCACACTTGAAGCAAGCATTGCTGGGGGTGCTGTTGGTCTTCACAGGAGCATTGTTGAGAGCATTTTGGCTGGCAGCCTAATTGTTCTGACGAGGGGCTTGACCATTTTGGCGCTGCACTTGGTTACTACCATTGTTGAAGTTGTTGTTGCGCTGACCTCCCTGTGGTGCCTGATTCTTCTCATACTGATAAGAAGAACGCTGCTGGTAGCTCTGGAAGTTGTTAAAGCGAGGATGGCTACTGCTTCCCTGATCCTGGTACTTGCTAGCCTTCCTCTTCTTCTTCTTGTCCTCCATCTTGTTGTGCATGCTCTCAAGCACAATAGCCCTATCAACCATTTCCTAGAAATTGGCATACTTGATGTTTGCCATCATGTAAGCAAGTCCATCATTTAACCCTCCCAGGAAGTGATCTTGCTTGTCCTAGTCTTGCTCAACATCTCTAGGTGAATAGCGAGACAAAGCAATGAACTTGTCATGGTACTCACAAACAGACATGGAGCCTTGCTTCAGATCAGCAAACTCCTTCTTCAGGTTCACAAGTCCTGCAGGAACATGGAACTCCTTGAATGCCTCAGTGAACTTTGCCCAAGTGATGGTGTCAGGAGCTGCATGACCAAAATGGTATGAATCCCACCAAGAAGCGGCTGCTCCTTGTAGCTGACCAGATCCATAGAGAACTTTCTCCCTATCATTGCACTGAGCGATCTCCAAATGTTTCTCCACATCCTTCACCCAATCCATAGCAACAAGAGGGTCAGGGGAATGAGAGAAGAAAGGTGGACGCCCTTTCAAAACTCACTGCGCCTATCCCTGGGTAGTGGTGGTGGAGGGTTCTGATTGTGGTGCTAATTCTGGACTTGGTTCATCGCCATGTTCTACTGCAGCATGGTCATCATGGCGTTCATGCCCTACATGAACTGGGTCTGCATGGCCACCATCTGCTCCACAGTAGGGGGAGGTGTGGTGGAGGGTTCAACAGCACCACTGGCGCCACCAGTGTTGTTGTTCCTCCTGGTGTTCACCATCTGATGCAAATGAATAAAATGGTATAAGGATATGCAGTCTCAACATATATATCTGTGCTGAATATAAACTGTGAATGTAACTACAACATAATATACTATCTCTTAATATCAATAAACCATCTGACATAACCTCCAACAATATAATCATTGATAGAATAGTAAATATATAATCTCTTGCAAATAACACATGTATATGATTTCTAAACTGATAACTACAAAAGTGCCGGTGGCCGCGGCGTTGACCGTGCTGATGGCCACGCGACGGCGCGGGAGCGGCCTGGTCCGTGGACCGGCTGTGGACCAAGGCCGTGGACCACGTCATCTGGTCCACCGTGGACCGGCGGCGGGGCGGGTTGACCCCGGCGACCTCGGCCATGGTCGCCGGAGGCGACCTCGCTGCAGTGGCGCTACAGTGCATGCGAGGCTTGGGCGAAGGCACGTGCGTGACGCACGTGCGCTGGCACATCTACGATGCGGCACGGAGGCAACGGGGTGAGGCCGTAGCGGTGCGGCGCTCGACGGCGAGCGACGGTGGTGGCGCATCTCGGCGGCTCGAAGTGGCGCATAGAAAAGGCGAGAACGGCTGCGGAGGACACCTCTGTGATCCTCGCGGTCACGTGGAGCTCATGCGCGTGCTCACCTTGGCGGCGGATGACGGCGAAGGCAAAGTCGACGGCGACAGCGGGCTCGGCGGCTAGGGTTTCATGATTCGGCGAAACCGGTGGCGGCTAGGGTTGCGAAAAGCGACACAGGGGGCTCGGGCGTCCATTTTGTAGGCACGCGGCGAACCTTAGTTCATGAGCGGCTGCGGGCGCGCGGGCCCGAGTCTGGCTCGGTGCTCGTCTCCGTGAGGGAGACGACACTGTAGCTGTGGGCCCTACCCTGGTGGGTCCCACCGGTAGGCAACACAGGGCGGGCAGTGCTGCGGTGGCTAGCGTCAGAGGCTGGCGTGGGCGCTGATGTAGGCAGGCGCATTAGCATGTCCTGCGGGCCAGTTGGGCCGCTCGGCCCACCATGCGAAGACGCGCGCAAAGGCCAGGCGGGCCGCCGCTGCTGGGCTGCTGGCTCGGCCGCTTGCGGCCTACTGCGGCTGGGCTGCTAGCTTGCGGCCTAGCTACACTGGCTAGGTCGCTGCTGGTGGCCTGCTGCATCGTTGGCGGGCCTAGCCGACTGTGGCCAAGCCTGGCCGCTGCTGGCCAGCTGCTGCTACTGCCGCCTTGTCCATGGCTGGCCAGTGCTAGGCATGGCCGACTAGGGCTGGCCATGCTTGGCCAGTGAAGGCTGGGGGTGGCCAGGGTCTACTAGGGACCGACCTAGGCTAGTTAGAGTAGGTAGGTTAGTCTAGGAGTTAGAGGGGACAAGTTAGAGCTTATTAGGAAAAAGAAAAGCAAAGCAAAGATTAAACAACAAGCTCAAACAAGACACCCAAAAACTGTGCAGCGGCATGAATGCAACAATACATGGTTTCTAACGTGCTACATATTTTAAAGTAATTCATAAAACACTTATAGTTGGCCTATGAATGTAAAGCATCTATGCAGAAATATAATCAAATTCATTTAAGATTTAAAAGTTTAAAACCAGGGTGTTATAGCTTTTGAGTGGAGTTCTAGGCAGGTATGAAAGTGGGCATACTTGCATCACATATATTGTTAAGTCAAAAACTAAACCACAGGGGGATACAAGTCATACACTTTGATTGATATGTGCAAGTGTGTGGAGTGTGAAGGTGGATCCTAATTCTAAATATTTTTGGTACTCCATGCATCATGACTCTATTATGGGCTATGAAGGTCCTCACATTTTTTTTTCTTTTCTTATTTTTTGAATGGGGAGTTTGAATTTTTCTTTCCCCGTTGTTTATTTCTCTCATGCGCCTTGGCATGGTTTTATTTTTTTAGCATAGCCCATATTCTTTATTTGGCATATGAAGAATGGAGAGATGTCATGATGTAATGCAAGGAGTAAATTTCTGGATAAGGAATGCGTGGCTCTCAGGGTAAGAGTCGGCATTTTTATTTTGGTGGAAATTGGTGTGCAACTCCCAGTGTAAGAGTTGGCATATTTTTGGTGGATGGAAAATGCATGTTGTGCGCAACTCTCAGGGTGAGAGTCGGCTTTATTTGGTGGGTGCAAGTGAATCTCAATCATGGGTGCATGACCATAATCTCACAAGGGTCACAACAATTTGACCTAACTCAATGTTCCACAAGTAGCATATGACTAAAGGTTTGCAAAATTGAATCATGTCATATGGCCTTGGTAGGTATTTCATAATCATTGAGGAACTTTTGTTTTTGAGATTTTTGAAAATAAAACTCCAGATGTCAAGTCTCACTTAGAACAAGGTCATAGCGCAACCCATGTCACTATATCATATCAGGCAATAACTTAGACAGGATCAAGCATGTGCAACCCACTAGTTCAAGTTTTTAGGATGAGACATTTTTAGCTGATAAACCCAAACTTTGGAGAAAGCTCTATTATAAAGCAAGTTCAAGAGAAATATAAAATAGAGCAACTATTCATCATCTCAACAAGGGTTGAACTAGATATTTATACAGCACATATATATAGAGTGGAATAAATATTTTTGGTCTTTTTAGCATTTTTTAGTTTTTTTTGAATGCATAAATGCTAGAAATTAAACATGCTAAAAAAAGAATAAAAATTTCTTGGAATTAAATATGCAATGCACATACCTTTGCGGGGCACCTCCCCCAAGCTAGCTTATTGCTAGGGTCTTTATTTTTCTTTTTGGCTTACCGTATGTTGTCATCATTGCTAGGACTTCCTTTGTGATGTTCGAATGTTTGTTCTGCAATGTTAGTCCATAGAAATATACCGAGTCTATGCTAGCAAGTTGTTTCAATGGTCACCTTCTAGAAGATTGACCAAGGTAAGCTAAGAACCCAAACACCATGCTTTCATTTTTAACTTATGTAAATATGATGGCGCATACATCATATCCCAAAACAACATGCTTGTAGCATAAGCAAGGTGACATGAGAACTACATGACAAATTGGTAAGTTTTTTTAAGAAATACTTTTATTATTAAAGAATTAAAATGATAACTCACCGGTTTACCTGTCGGTCAGGGCTCACCTTTTAGAGTCCGTTGAGCAGGACTTTCTCCCTTTTTCATTGTTTGCTAGATGAAGGTACATCCGTCTTGGGAGTGGTAGATGGTTGCACCTGTTTAGGCCTCCATACCATCTTGCTTGCTTTTGGAGGTGCAACGGTTTGTGGTGCAGGTTGTTTCTGGTTCTGCTACACTGTTTTCTTTGACGGTATGGAGATATCCTCCTACTTAGCTCCCTTGTTCTGAGGAACAGTTTCGTCCTTTTCTTCCTTCTTTTTCTATGAAGGGGCCCCATTCTTCTATTTTTGCTTTTTGTCATGGGGCAAGGACTTCTCTTTTTCTTTAATTGGGAGGATTGTTTTGTTCTTTTGTTCCTCCTTGGCAATCCTATTCTGATGAAAGGCTTTATTTCTCTCTTCCCTCTTCTTCTAGGAACAAGAAATTCCCTTCTGTTCCTTCGTCTGAGTTGGAGTATCCTTCTTTTGTTGCGCAAGAGTTATGATAATCTCTTGCTCTCTAGTTTTCTGAGGAGCTGCCTTTTTCTTTTGCTCTGACTTTTGTTTTCTTTCATTTGTGAATCTAGAGGTGAATTTTGTGCCTTATGGTTGTATTTCCACTTCAGTGATGCTTTGAGTGTTCGGCCCATACTTGATATGGATCATGTTGCACTCTTCTTGCCTGCGGGGTCTGAATTCGAATTTCTCTTCTTTCCCATTGATGTTGAAGCGGATCTCTCCTGCCCCGACATCAATCTATGCTCCCGCAGTGCTCAAGAATGGCCGCCCAAGGATGAGCGATGTCTCTTTGGTGAGTTCTATGTTGAGCACCATGAAGTCAACCAGCACAAAGTATCCTCTAATTTTGACAAGGATATCTTCAGCAATCCCTACTGGGTAGCGGATGGAGGAATTGGCCAGCTGGAGTGTCATGGTCGTTGGTGCTAAATGTGTATAGTTTAGCTTGTCAAAGACCATCTTAGGCATGACACTCACACTGGCGCCAAGATCACACAGGGCGTGGTCAAACTGTTGAGTTCCAATTGAGCAAGTGATAGTTAGGCACCCTAGATCTTTCTTCTTTTCGAGCAAATGGTTGAGTATAGCTATGCTACACGCCTCTATTAGCTTTACCACTTTTGTGGATGGTAGGGGGCATTTGTTGTTGATGATATCTTTGATATACTTTGCATAGGAAGGTACATGTAAGATGTCCATAAGTGGGACGCTCACATGCACCTTCTCTACCATCTCAACAAACCGTGCGAACTACTCATCCACAACCTGCTTCCTTGTTCTTGTGGGAAATGGTAGGTAGGATATATCTGATTACTCGAGTGGTGTTGCCCTTTCTTCTGTATTTTCTTGTTCTGCTGTGGAAGATGCGGGTTGTTCTTCCTATCTCACCCTTTGCCTTCCTGCTGTATGGTTAGGGTTTGGTGGATCACGAGTGGACTTACCACCCCTTGTGGTCACTATGTTTAAATTTTCAACAGCATGCATAGGTTGGGAATTAGGATTAACAGGAACAACAGTAGCTGTCTGAGCTAACTGGGTTTCTATCATTTTATTAAAGCTCAGCTGGCTCTTGACAGCAGAAGACAAGCCCTCAATCTTTGTGCTCAAACTTTCTAAGATTTTATCGTTGTTAAGAAACTTCTTGGTAAGGTTTTCATTTATCTTGGCTTGGCCTAAAACCAGATCCTTAAGCGAAGGTTGATTCGAATTGTAATTTGAGTGGTAGCTCGAATTACCTTAGAATGGTGGACGGGATTGGTTATTCCAGCCATTACTACCTCCTTGTTGTTGGTGGAACCCGTTGTTGATGTTGGTGGCGTCTTCATGGGTTTCGGGGCAATCGCTCCCTGAATGGCCAACATTACCATAGACCTCGCAAGTCATGCGAGAGTCCATGGAGTTGACGATGCTGGATGTGTCTTCAGGGGAACGTTCGTCGAACTTCTTCAGGAGTAGATCTATTTTTGCGGCAAGCATATCCGTCTCCTTCACGATATGCATGCCTTTTTGTGCTTTAGCGGGAGTTCGTTCCTCCCTCAAGCTTGGTTTTCTACCATTTTGTTGATTAGTGCCATGGCGCTCTCAACAGTGAGTGATAGAAAGGCACCACTAGCAGCGGCATAAAGGTGCCCCTTCGACATGGGTGTTAACCCGTTGTAGAAGTTCTGGAGCACTAGCCAATTCTTGATACCGTGGTGGGGGCATGCTTGTATGTATTCTTGCAGCCTCTCCCATGCCTTCGGAATGGATTCCATTGAATTCTACATGAAATTGGCGATTCTTCCTCTCAGGGCATTGGTTTTGCCCATGGGGAAGAATTTGGCGAGGAATGCCGTGGAGCACTTGCTCCAAGTGTCAACAGCTTCCTTATCCTTGTAGAACCACTGCTTTGCTTTCCCCACAAGGGAGAAAGGAAATAGACGCAGCCTGATATCATCGGGTGCGATGTCTTTGATAATGATTATGTCGCACAACTCAAGGAAATACTGGAGATGGGCGTTGGCATCCTCATTGGGTAGTCCACAGAATGGACTCGCCTGCACCATGGTGATCAGCCCGGTCCTAAGTTCGAAGTTCCTGTCCCCAACATTGATAACGGGCCTGGTGGGCACGTTAGCAATAGCAGGAACGGAGAACTCGCAGAGCGACTTCTAGGCCAAGTCATTAGGTTTAGATGATGCGGCGGCGACTGGTTCATTTGTCAGTGGAGTAGCAGAAGAAGAAGCAGCACGAGACCTGCTCTTCCTTAAGAGTGGCTCCAGATCATGGATGAAGTTTTTCGACAAGGAGAATCCAGTCATGCAATATCTTGTTTTCATCCACAACAGGAGAAAACATACAAGTTAGCCTGCATAGACAATGGCCATATTTTGTAATGAAGTCATATTCATTTGTTTTTCTCTTGCTAGAGTTATTTGTACCAATGCCTTCCCCAGCAACGACGCTAGAAATGCTTGTTGGCGTTTCTTAACGCAATCACTAAAAATAGACTAGTAGCCTATCCTTAGTAACAATGCTAGAAACATAAGGAGATAGATCGTAACCAATTAGAGATAATATCCGCAATCGCACGGATCTATCATTGTAGCATTTCACCCAGAAGTACTTCAGAGTATCGTTATTTATATTTTCCCGTAAGAAGGCAGGGGTACAAATACCTCTAGCATAGAAATATTATGACTTCATATCATTGAAATATATGGCCCTAGCTATGCAGGGGTTAAACAATATGGTTTATAGATAGTGGACACACATAGAGCAACCTAAAGGACAAAAGTAAAATAAAAATAAAAGAATAACCTAAGCGGAGCAGGTATATCTTATACATTTGCATAGAACAAGTTAGTGTCACATGATAAACAGGTTAAGATACAAGTCAAGGTCAAGAGCAATAGGGAGATCCTGGCAGCTGATCTGTCAGCCGATGGGGATATTTATGAACTCCTACACGACATACGAACATGGGGGATTACGAAGGACGGACAGGGCTGTCACCACCTGCCGCCTACCCCTCAAACGTGGTATGCCTTCATATTCGAAGGCTCCCTCGTATCTGGACACCACGTCTGCTTACTAAGGAACTACTTATATCCCCCAGGACTCACACCCTACGGATGGACGAGCTAGGATATAAGCAAACCCAAAAGAACATCGAACCGTTACTCTATCCTATCATCTTCTCTAAGTTTGTAAATCATATGAACAATGAAGAACATGTATGGACATGACAAACAATTCTCATATGGACTATAGTCTAGTTCATAATCATAGAATATATCATGCTCAAGACTATACTCTAGTTCATATGCAAGAATATAAATAAGAATAGGGAACTTGACTAAGGAAGAACTCTTCATAGTATATTACCAAGAGAGTAGCACTTCTTCCTAGGAGACAAGCCCTCCAAGTAGCTCAACCTTGCTTCAAAATATTCTAAGTAGCTAAGCCTAAAGAAAAAGTGTAGAGAGTGAGGTAGTGCTCCAAATGAGTGTGTGTTGTGAGGGAGTGCTCTTCCTCTCCTTTTGTAGCAGGTGGAAGGTGGTTCGGGGGTAGAATAGGAAAACCAAGGCCCGCACCGTCCTCCCCTGCATTGAATGTACCGACACAGGGCGATCGGGCCTGAATCGCCTCACAGGTGCGCTGGCTGCCCCAGGTGTGCCGGCCGCCGCACCCGTGGGCTGGTTCGGGCCCAGCTTCAGTCGGTGGCGTCTGGTTCAGGCCTGGACTGCTGTGTCATGGTTGATTTGGCCCGAACACACTTTGGTTGGGCTGACTTCCCTTGGTTTGGCAAATACATCTTCTGAAAAGCGTCTTTTTATTATAAATATTCCCTGTACTTGGTGTATTTCCTGCATAGTGATAATTCTTCCAGTACAAGTGGAATTCCATTAGTAGTAAAGGTATATGCGTGTAAAAATATATAATTCTCCCCTTTTTGGTTCTATATTGGCGGTATAAAATCATCGTTAAGGACGCCAACAGAGCATAGATTCGGCCTTAATAAGGAAAATCAGCTAGTTAAGACCTTAACATGGGAGGTGTTTGGCTCGGTCAAAGTGACCAGAGTCGGACCGTCACATTTGCATCAAGGTAAACATTACGTTGTGAAACAAAAAGTCTGCACAAATGCACACAATGCATGACTTCAAATACACTGGTAAAAATAGGAGAGCAGTGGTACTAGACACAAAGATAACATTACAGCAAATCACATTTCATATAGTTCAGCAACGACACTAGATCATACTTACATAACCACGCATTCATCTACCATCATAAGATGTGAGGAGAGCAGTGCCATCCCACTGCTCGAAATCATCCAACAACTACCTAGACTTACTAGTTCTTAACCATAGATCATTAGGTAACATGACTTCATAGTAGTAGCGAGCAGCACCATCCCACTGATCAATGCAAGTCATGCGAACAGCAGCACACTAGTCATAACTGCTTATGTTAACATGACTTGATACTACCAATGAGTAGTGTCATCCCACGACTCCGAGCAAGTTATGCAACAACTAGGCAGGCACAAAATCTAAAGCCTGCAACGCGCAGAAACCACCTCTATGCCATAGCCAACCTGGTGCGGCATCCAACCCTCATTAATCGCAAGGAAGTGATGACATTCAATGTTCTTCTTGACGGTGCATGAGACATCGCGCCTCGATTTGGCGGCCATAGCTAAGACATGATCCTTGGCCATGTCCCAGTTCTAACCACGGGGCTTACGGTTGGGGCAGACGGGGCACACCAGGCCATCCCACAGGGAGGTCCGCATAAACAGATACGAGCCCTTGGGCACAAGAACCTTGTACCCATGGAGGCGATCATCTTCTGGGTTTGTCTCTTTGAAATCCGAAGAGCCATCGTCGTCGCTCTCGAACCCGGCCTCCGATTTGGTGAATGGTGAGCTAGGCCAAGGCGGTCCAGGAGACCCCCTCCCGCCGGGAGCGTATCCCGCGACGGCGAGCGGATCCGGAAATGGTGAGGTGGGCCGCATCAGGGCTGGTGGTGACATGGGCAACACATGTGCCAGTTGTGCCCATGCCATTGTCGACGGCCACAGGGAGAACACCCTAATTGGCGGTGGTCGTGGGCGCGATGCGAAAGCCGATGTCCTACAAATGGACACCTACACTGACAGCGAGCCATCTTGTGCTAGTGGCCCCGTCTCGGACGTGGGGGGTTGCGCCGGCGCAGTGGAGGGGACTGGGGCCAGCCCGCCCTTACCCGAGGAGGACCTGTATCTCATCCCAGGAGTGGCTTTCATGGCGACCGACTGCGAGAAGGAGGGAGGACTTTGAGAGGAGAGAGGCCTTCCGCGCAATGCAAGGAATGAAACAATGGGAGTGCAGTGAGGCGAGAGGGCTTGAGCTCAATGCAAGGTGGAGTTAAACAATGGGAGCGAGAGCAGGCTTTATCAGCCTGCTTGGTTGGCTTCCAAAATATGCCAAGCCGATGTAGTAGTATTTTTTTCCCAACTGCCGCGCTCCCTCGGGTGCCGTCGTGATCCCTCGGGAGCCACAACCATATTTTTCGGAGAAGGCATCAATGGTGCTCAGAGGTGCCCTCTGCCGAAATAGAGCCACACCGACTCCGCAAAAATAGAGCCACACCAATGTGATGGCGTGCGCGTCCGATGGGGTTAGATGTGCGGCCAGCGGACTTTCAGCCATGTTCAAAGGCTCTCGTGACTACTACTCGTGACAACACTATTGAACCGACCGGTCAGAATTGAAATGCAGGATGAGCTGGACTTTGGAAGTGATGAAGCATGTGACCGGTCATGACACAATTGTGATAGGTCTTTTCACTATAATCCGAGCAATCACAACAGTCGGTGGGTGATTCATCTAGCTCGAGGTGACTACTCATACTCAGGGCTCCGTAAGTCTGGTGACGGTCAAATTTACCCTAGTCGGACCATAAGGCGTGCAGTCGCCATTGAACTACTTTGTAAATAGAAAAGGTCAGTATTAATGTCCTAGCTACTTTACTCCCAACTACCTACACAGCTCCTCTTCTCCCATCTTCAAAGGTTGGCCTATTTATTATGCACATGTTGGCTTCAATCCATAGTCGTGCAATGTGCTCCTCCTCCCTCCATCCATTGTGAGGTGCTGCTGAGGAAAAGGAGCTTGAACTAGATGATTGCATATCTTCTTGCAGATCTTGTGTTAATAGAAGATCTGCAATCATTTGGTTCTCTTCTATTCAAGGGCTCTATACTCGATTTGGTGCTCTTCAATTTTACGAGGTGCTCGTTTTCAAGATTGGGGTGATTTACATTCCATCAACACGGTGGAACAACACACACAATCCAAAAAAGGAAAGGCCTTCACTATGATCCGCTCCTAAGTAAAATCACGGTCGCAATGGTCCCCTTCCCATTGTTTATGGGATTTTCTTAGATTTTTCTTCATATCCATTTGGTAATTTATCAAACTAAATAAATCAATGGCTCAAATTGTTTTTAACTACCTTCTAGTAGGTAATTTGTGTATCCTAGCATTACTCATGTCTGTCGTGTCACAATGTATATATACACAATGTCTTATTACAATTTCCAATTGGAAAAAATTAATTTCACGGTAAGCCAATGGGAGGGCATCACCCAGTGGTTCGGTCAAAAAACTGTGCCGAAGAAATTTTTCTAGGCATCACCCATTTGTTCACACATTTTGGTGACTTCACAAAAGAGTAATAGGAATTGTTCGACGCATTACAACAAAACACAACCGGACCTGCGCCACCCTTGCACCTGTGTCGCTCGTCGTTAAGCCGGGCCTGCAACCCGAGAACCTAATTCTCCAGTGTGCGTAGATAGCGCCCACTGAAGGACGCGAAGTTTGGGTTGATCATCCACCAGCCCCAGTGGCCTGCTCCATCATCGCCGCCGCGGCCACCGGACTCCATGAGCGAAGAAATGTGGAAGAAGAGAAGGGTCGAAGAAGAGTTGTTAACAAAGGAGGAAGAATGACAGTTTATAAAGGCCCGGAGAGGCCTCTGCGTGAGCCGCCCGGGGGAATCAATGCAACCGCCGCTTCCCCATGGCCTCATCGATATCCCACACCGGCCAGGAGCCGAAGCAGCGAGGCTATCACTGCCGGTGCTTGGTACCAACCGACAGTGATGTTCTTGACCAAATTTTTCATTTTAGTTTTTCATTTTATTTTTATTTCCAAACTATTTAAAATTTAGTTTATTTTTCAAATCTTTTATTTAAAAGTCAAATACAGATTTGTTCACTTTAGTTTTTTATTTTTTGTACTTCCAAACTATTTAAAATTTTAGTTTTCTTTTTGACATTTTTTAAATTTAAAATTTAACTGGGTCAAACTTGGTCAAATAAGACACTAAATTATCTCAGATGAAAAACTTTTGAAAACCAAGATGTGCGCACTACATGGGATGTGGCCGGCTCGATCAGAATTGCAATGCTCGGACCATCTCATGTGCATCGAGATAGTGAAGGAAAGGAAGGATCCAGCGAAGAGGAACCAGGAGCGCCACTTCGGCCTCAATAAGGACAATCAGCTAGTTCCTGGCAGTGCCGTGAAGTAGAATTTGTGTATCATTCACATGCTTATTGTTATTCTTTATTATGTTGTCTCGTATGTACCATGTTCAACTGCATCTGGTTGAACGTGTCTGACAACATCCTCCATAGTTGATACGGCCAAAGTTGTCCACATAGCTCGGTACAAGCAGTGGCCAAGCCTGCTCTAAACTGACCCTGCTGCACTCTCTATCAAATATCAAGGAACATATACAATTTTAAATGGGAAAAAATACATGAAAAATTGGATGTAGCTACTCGCAACTTTTTGTTTTACCGTGGTGCACATGTCACCAGGGATAACCAACGTGGCTTCGCCCGTACATGTGTTAGATGTCCATGCTACAGATACATATTAATCTCATCCTTTTTGTGTTGCTTCTTGAAACCTCTATTTCAATAGTGGTTAATGTCCTCTTATTGCTGGTTCTATGACTTGCATGACCTCCATCACATTGATGTGGCATTGTGTATATATACATGGAAAGGTATGCATCAGTCATGTTAATCACTACAAGGCAAGGCTACTAGTAATCAATGTGATCCAACTACTACCAAGACATACTAGTTCTAACTATAGCTCATTATCATGACTTCATTTTAGTAGTGAGCATCTGTATCCCACAGCTAAAAGCAAGTCGTGCAACAATAACATTAGGCATCAAAATAATCCTAACTACACATGTTAACGTGCCTTGATAATAGTTCGCCGTGTCATCCCACAGACAACAAGTTCTTGCGAAAAAAGTAAAAATAGGGGCGAACAAAATCTGCAAGGTTAACCTAGCTGGGTTGAAACAAGCAAACCTGTCCGCCCCACCAAACTGGTATGGCCGGACGATCTCATTAGTTCATCAGGCAGTGCGTCGGACGTTCTCGTGAGTTCAACCATCCAGGTGTCAGACTTTCCTATGGAGCCATGGCCTGCGTACCATGTGCAGTCCACCGAAGCGAATTCCCTGTATGACATGGGCTGTGTACAGCCCGGTCAAAGATACAAGAGTTAGACCATCCCATTTGCATCAAGGGAAATCTTACTCTGTGAGACATAGCTGTTGAATTTTACTGCGAGTGGAAGAAAGTTCGACCACTTCCGATTTGATCTTGTAGGACGAAGCGTGAATGATTGTCTATTTTTAATGACTTTCCTATGATCCTATCATGAAGCGTGGATCTAGTTTCGCCACATCCTAAAGCAGAATCGAGTAGCAGTTGTTAGTGAAATGCTATTGCACAGATAAGAAAGTCCAGCCGCTGAACATTTGAACTTGTCTAACAACATCCTCCTCGGAGAACCAACAGGCTTCATCCCTGGGTAAGTGTTAGACGTTGGTGCTACAAAGATATACTAATTAATCTCATCCTTTTTGTATTTTTTCTTGCAACCTATATTTGAACATGGGTTAATTTCATCTTATGGCTGGTTTTATGACTTACATAACCTCCATATGATACTTTAGAGAGGCCATTGAAACCGTCGCACCGCATCATTAGAAGGCAATGCGGCAGTTCCCATATTAAATGTTATGAGGGCGTTCTCCATAAATGTTAGTCAACGGCGCACATTTTCTATTATAAAAGAAGGTCTGGCTCTGTTATTAGGCCACGTCGGACAATGACTATTACTCTTTTGTGAATTCACCAGTCGAAGTGGTTAGTTTTCTGGGGCACCCTTTATTTGCTACTACGCGTGTGAACCAGTTACATTCATTATGTGCAGTCCGCTAAAGCAATTTTAACACCTATGGCACGCGTGCTCCTCTCATAGAAACACTATGTGGTTGCAAAGAGGTACTAGTGTCCAGCCCAATCTCAATTTTCAAGCTCGGACTATCTCATGTGCAGCGAAATGAAAGATAACATGACAGCACAAATGCGCGCATTACATGCATAAAAAAATAGGACAGTAGTGCTACAAGATACAATCATGGTTATCTTGAGATCAGCAATGACACTAGTTCAGTACATAACCACACCTTCATTCACCATACCCAGCTCAAAATCACCCATATACAACCAAGACATACGAGTTCTAACTATAGTTCATTAGCCATCCTACTGCTTAGTGCAGAGTTTGAGGTACCTCTGCACTGCCGGGTGGAGATACATAGACACATTGCATCGGTAGTTTGGACATGTGGCCTCCCGGTCGAACCATTCAGGATGCATTCGCGGTGGAATGCGCCTTTGCAGCAGGGTACCCCAATAGAAGCTTTACGGCTCAAGTAGATGCTGCATACCTGAGACCCAGCTGGCGCTGCCTTCGAGCAGACCGCTAGGAGTGCAGCTAACGTGTTGAACTCGATTTGTTGTTCGACCACAAGCCCAATCATCGCGTGGGTGATGCAACCATCACGGTAGGCCTGGCGCGCCACGGCCGCAAGTAGACGAACTAGGGACTTGGGTAGGATGTCCTCCCACTGGGATTCGGTGAGTTTGAGCAGCTGCAGGGGCGTGACTGTTCTCATCAAGCGGTGAAGGACAGCATGAACACCTTCCTTGTCACCGGGGATGCCCACGGCTTGAGTCGCGATGAAGGTCCTGTTGGCGCCACCTCCTACATATTCATAACTGACCCGTGCCGGCTGGCGTAGACCTCTGGGTTTAACGGTCCTGGTGACCTCGCATTGCAGGGTCACAGAGAAAACTGGTTCGCCACCATTCCCAGCAGATGGCGCCTTGCTGATTAAGGGATTGATCCACTTCCTTGTCGACTTGATGCACTATGTGAAAGTGGAAAACTAGGCTTCATGATTTGGGGCAGAGCTCATGGCGATAGCAACTATATGGGTCGAGTGGCTTAGTTTGTAGCTATGACTGGAACTATTTGGAGCTGGGGCAACTAATGGTAGAGGATGATTTAAAGGCTACCCCGTGTTGAATTTGCCATTTGATGAACAGGGCCTGGGGTTTAGGGGATTGGCTTTCATCTGCATCGACCCAGTCTTCGGTCTGTCCCTAAGCTCATGATACTGCTGCTATGTCAGAGAGGAAGAGAAAAAGAGAGAGCAGTGGTATACAGTAGCAATTGAGTGAAGGACAATGGATAGAGATGCTAGTTGTGGGGCCCTCTTCAATGCTTTCTTTGGCCCTGTTTAGCTGGTGGAAAAGCTGGCATGTTTTGGCTGAAACAATAGTATTATGTAAGAGGAAACAAACCAGAATAAGCCGAAACAAGCCAAAACATGCGGGCTGAATAGGGTCCGACGAGATCCTTTGTGCAACCGTCGGACTTTCATTCGTATGCACTAAATTTCGATGACTAACAAATAGCTACATGTTTCTTTGTCAACCAACATGGTTTGCAAATACGAGATCACTAGTAATACGTACATATGTAACATACTCTGAGAGAACTGGTGTGGCCGGACGATCTCATTAGTCCATCAGGCAAGGTGTCGGACTTTCCTATGGAGCCGTGGCCCGCGTACCATGTGCAGTCCACTGAAGTGAATTCCCTGTATGACATGGGCTGTGTCTGGCCCGGTCAAAGATACAAGAGTCAGACCATCCCATTTGCATCTAGGGAAATCTTACTCTGTGAGACGTAGCTATTGAGTTTTACTGCGAACGGAAGAAAGTCCGACCACTTTCGATTTGATCTTATAGAACGAAGCGTGAAGGATTGTCTCAGCCCCACCGAACTGGTGCGGACGGACGACCTCATTAGTCCATCAGGCAGGGCATCGGACATGTTCTCTTGAGTTCCACTAGCAAGGCGTCAGACCTTCTTATGTGACAACTAAAATGTGAACAAAGGGATAGGTCTATGATGAAGAGCCAGGATAGTCAGATACCATTGCGATAGGTCACAGGCCTTCACATGTGTCGAGGGGCAGACTGGAAAGTGAAGGTGAATGAGTTGCATTCAATGTGCGGTCCACTGAAGCAAATTCAGCACCTATGCACATTTGTTCTGCATTATGCTAGGCTTGCTCCACTCCAAGAAACTATATGTGGTTGCCAAGAGGGATATTTGTCTGACCCGGTCATAATTGCCATGCTAAGACTATCTCGTGTGTAGCAAGATAATGGTAAACATTACGCTGTGAACCAATATGTTTGCACAAATGTGCACACTACATGGGATGTGGCCAGCTCCATCAGAATTGCAATGCTCGGACCATCTCATGTGCATTGAGATAGTGAAGGAAAGGAAGGATCCAGCGAAGAGGAACCAGGAGCGCCACTTCGGCCTCAACAAGGACAATCAGCTAGTTCATGGCAGTGCCGGGAAGTAGAATTTGTGTATCGTTCACATGCTTATTGTTACTCTTTATTATGTCGTCTCGTATGTACCATGTTCAACTGCATCTGGTTGAATGTGTCTGACAACATCCTCCATAGTTGATATGGCCAAAGTTGTCCACATAGCTCGGTACAAGCAGTGGCCAAGCCTACTCAAAACTAACCTTGCTGCACTCTCTATCAAATATCAAGGAACATATACAATTTTAAATGGAAAAAATACATGGAAAATTGGATGTAGCTACTAGCAAATTTTGTTTTACCGTGGTGCGCATGTCACCAGGGATAACCAATGTGGCTTCGCCCGTACATGTGTTAGATGTCCATGCTACAGATACATATTAATCTCATCCTTTTTGTGTTGCTTCTTGAAACCTCTATTTCAATAGTGGTTAATGTCCTCTTATTGCTGGTTCTATGACTTGCATGACCTCCATCACATTGATGTGGCATTGTGTATATATACATTGAAAGGTATGCACCAGTCATGTTAATCACTACAAGGCAAGGCTACTAGTAATCAATGTGATCCAACTACTACCAAGACATACTAGTTCTAACTACAGCTGATTATCATGACTTCATTTTAGTAGTGAGCATCGGTATCCCACAGATGAAAGCAAGTCGTGCAACAATAACATTAGGCATCAAAATAATCCTAACTACACATGTTAACATGTCTTGATAATAGTTCACTGTGTCATCCCACAGACAACAAGTTCATGCGAAAAGAGTAAAAATAGGGATGAACAAAATCTGCAAGGTTAACCTAGATGGGTTGAAACAAGCAAACCTCTCCGCCCCACCGAACTAGTATGGCCGGACGATCTCATTAGTCCATCAGGCAGGGCGTCGGATGTTTCCAGAGTTCAACCAACAAGGTGTCGGACTTTCCTATGGAGCCATGGCCTTCCTACCTTGTGCAGTCCACTGAAGCGAATTCCCTGTAGGACCATCCCTTGTGCATCAAGGGAAATCTTACTCTGCGAGACGTAGCTTTTGAGTTTTACTGCTAACGCAAAAAAGTCCGACCGCTGCCAATTTGGTCTTGTAGGATGAAGCGTGAAGGATTGTCTGTGTTTGAATGTTGTACCAATCAATTTGCTAGCAAACAGAGAGCACTGCGTCAATCGCCTACTCCGATAGCACTACGTTAATAGCCTTCTTGCGTGACGAGCAGGAAAAAGTTGAACTCAATACTCAGAAAGCAGATTTTTGTCTCATTCATGTATCATTCACATGCTTTATGTTACTCTTTATTATGTGGTCTTGTATGTACCATGTTCAACTGCATCTGGTTGAACGTGCCTGACAACATCCTCCATAGTTGATAAGGCAAAAACAGAGCACGTCTACGCCAAGGAGCTATCATGTCTCGGAACAGTGTCTGACGAGATCCTTTGTTTGGTCGTCAGAATTTCATTCGTACTCCGTATGCACTAAATTTTGACTACTAAAAGACAGCTACATGTTTCTTTATCAACCAACATGGTTTGACAAACACGAGATTAGTGTAATACATACGAATGTAACATACTCTAAGAGAACTACAAGGGCCCGGGTTTTAGGGGATTGGCTTTCATTAGGCGAACAAGGCGATCACTACAATGCACCTGTCATGTTAATCACTACAAGGCAAGGCAACTAGTACTCAATGTGATCCAACTACTACGACGACATACTAGTTCTAACTATAGATGATTAACAAGACTTCATTGTAGTAGTGAGCATAGGTATCCCACTGCTCAAAGCAAGTCATGCAACAGTAACATTACGCATCATACTAATCCTAACTACACATGTTAACATGTCTTGATAATAGTTCTCTACGTCATCCCACTGACAGCAAGTTCATGTGAAAAGAGTGAGTAAAAATAGGGACGAACAAAATCTACAAGGTTAAGCTAGCTGGGCAGAAAAGAGCAAACCTCTCCGGCCGGACGATCTCCTTAGTCCATCAGGTAGGGTGTTGGATGTTCTCTGAGTTCAACCAACTCGGCATTAGACTTTGTTATGTGCACACTAAAATATGAATAGAGGAAATGGTGTAGATCAGAAAGTGAATGAAAAAATTCACATTTAATTCCAAAAATAAAAGAAAACCCCTCATTTCCCGGTAACTGAGCTGGCTCATCCGCCTCATTCCCCGCTGGTAATCTGAACCGTCTTGTCATTGCGTGTCCCCATGCCAGTCGCACAGGGTATTCAAGAACTCCTACCATAGCCCCACCCCCAAACCCCTCGGTTGCCTCCCCTGCCTCCTGCTAAATCAACGTACACTTCGCCTCTTCGCCTCAACGGCCCTCCGCAAAGCGTGACACCGGCAGTCATGGCGGCAAGGTGGCACCACATGTCAGTGACGGCTCTCCCGGATGAGCTGCTCATTGTGATCACCGGGCACCTCGCTGCAACCTCGGAGCGACCTGCTCATACAAGTGCCATATCTGTGGTGACCGCGATGTTGGTCTGTGCATGCCACTTGATCGGATCAGACACGGGATTAGGTCATGGAAGGATGTTGGCATTTCTTAGCATCACTACTAAAGATAGACTATAAGTCCATCCTTAATAATAATACTAGAAATATGTGTTGACATTCCTAACCACCGTTACTTCAGAAAGGTAACCCTCGGCCCTTAATGGCGCTGGCCTAGGTAATGCAGTCTGGTAATAATAGTTAGAAGTGCCTGATTGGCCTTCCTAACTATCATTACATATGATATGCAAAACTATAGCACAGCGCCTTAGGGTGCAACAAGGATTACAATTCTTAAGTAACGGTACTTAGGTACGCCAATCATGATAGCTCAATATGAATAAATCCATAAGCTCATGGAACTATCATTGTAGCATTTCAACCCGTGAGTATTTAGGGGTGTCGTATTTATAATTTCCCATAGGAGGGCAGGACGAATGCATCTAGCTTTGGTATAAACATGATCACTTATTGAGTGCATAGGTAGACATAGCATAGGCAGGGGTAAATCATGGTTCAAAGATAGTGGACACACATCTGAGCCAACCTCAAGGATAAAAGAGAAACAAAGAATAAAAGAATAAATCTAATTGAGCAGGCATTGGTCTTATACAACTATGCAAAGAACTGTTAGTAAACATCTAACTAGCATGTCTAGCATCAGGACTAAGTCTGGGATGACAGAGAGATCCCCGCAGCTAGTCTTCCAGCCGATAGAGACTTTACGAACTCCTACTCAATACCCGAACGTGGGGGAGTGCTTGGGATGGACAGGGCTGTTAGCACCTGCCCACCTACCCCTCTACCCATGGGGCACTGACATATCCATCGATCTCTGCATACCCGGGCACCACGCCCGTGTAATTCGAAACAACTCCTAACCCCCATGGACCCAACCCCTTCGGAGTGACAGGCTAGGTTAAGAGCAACCGAGAAGGCATGATGAACCGTCACCTCATCCCTAGTTCTTCCTCTATTCATACTAATTCGATGAACGATGAAGAACAATGATGAACATGTCAAGAACATAACACATAAACTGTATGCTAGTTCATATATCATGATCATAACATGAACAAGACTATACTCTAGTTCATATGCATTGCTATATAAATAAGATAAGAACTTAAACTTGGAAGAGAACTCCATAGTATTCATACCAAGGTGTTCTTCTTTTTCCAAGGAGACAAGCTCTCCTTGCTAGCTCTTGCCTTGCTCTACTACTAAAACTAATGTAAAGAGTACAAGTGAGGAATGTGAGGTGAGTGGCTCCAAATGATGGGGTGTGTGTGTTGGGGGAGCTCTCCCTCTTTTTTATAGCCCAACTTGGTTGGTTCAGGCACCAACAAATATGGAAGCAGGTGGAACTGCCTTGAGGGAACCGACCCAAGCACCACCTGAGAAGACTAGGCCTGGGAGGCCCCACTAGGGGACCGGCCGCCCCTGGGACCGGCCGCCCCCTGGTGGGTTCGTTTGGCCACCGCCTTCACGTGGTCGGTTCATCTCTGGGCCTGGACTTGTCCTGTGGTTACGAATAGGCCCAAAATGCTAATGAAGTGGGCTTGTCTTCTTCTTTGTGCCTTTTCTGAATACGAATTCTGGAATACGCTTTCTTTATGGTTTTTGTGCATTTCCACATGTCACACCTGCAAGTCAAGTATACACTAAAACTTGTGGAAATGTTAGTTTAAAGTCCTATCTACTATTTATTTTAGTAACATATTAGCGGTAGAAAATAGGCTCTAAGGACCTCCAACAACTCCCCCACACTTAGTCCTTTGCTCATCCTTGAGTAAAGGTTTGAAGGACTAAGTGGGTTTATCTCCTTGATTGTAAAATCTGCATACAAATTATTCCAGGCTTCACCTAAATCTGTGAACTTCCAAGTGTCTACCAAGTCATCTTGGGTAATTGAAAAATGGAATAGCCTGGATTCAAATCTTCTTACTCATATCCCTGCTTAGAAACTTGGGTTTTTTGTAAAATTTTTGAAAACATAAAGATAGCACTTGTTCCTTGAATGATTTTCTCAAGTCACTCATGTATTTGTATGTGGTTCCTCACCAAGGCATATATAGGGATTGCCTTTACTTGATCATATTACTTCTAAAAGATTTATCTAGAGCTTTAGGTAGGGATGAAAATTCTAAGGCACACTTACGTTGCATGCGTTGTCAAGTCAAATCCCGGACCTCACTGGAGGGAAGCGTCATACTCCTAGATTAGAAATGTGCATGTGTGTGTGGAAGAAAATAGGTTGGATATTTATGGTGTCTAACCTAATTCTACTATGCTCTTTAAAAACACATCTCCCTACTTTTTCTTTTCTTCTCCACCTTCTCTCTCTTTTTTTTCTTCTCCACCTTTTGAATGATAGCCTCATGCCTCTATTTGCAATAAAAACTTTAAGGGAGATGTGGACAATAATTCAGAGCATTTATTTGGGTGGAACCTAACAAGCATATTTTTTGGTTCCCTCCCAATGTAGGGGTAGAACAATTTTGGGTGGGTCAAAGTGGAAGGAATATTTTGTGCCTACTCCCAGGGTAGGAGTAGTGCAATTATTTGGTGGAAGGATGAATGAATATTGTGCGCAACTCTTAGTGTAAGAGTTGGCAACTTTATTTGTGGGTGCATGAATTCTGATCTTGGGAGCATGAAACTTCTCTCAACAGGGGTCACAAAACTTGACCAAACTCAACACAAAGTAAGAGGCATATGTGGAAGGTTTTGTCATGAAGGATCATATATGGCCTTGGTAGGTATTTGCATATCATTCAAGGAACATGCTATATTGATTTTTGTTTTGTAAAAATAAA
This sequence comes from Bothriochloa decipiens, assembly GCA_023333625.1. NCBI lineage: Eukaryota > Viridiplantae > Streptophyta > Magnoliopsida > Poales > Poaceae > Bothriochloa > Bothriochloa decipiens. Next base: position 42,852,180 of record CM041629.1, read on the forward strand.
TCCCAAGTTCTTTGCAAGAAATGAGCAAGCGTCATGTCATCCAACTATATCTCATTCCTCAATCACTTAGACAAAAAGGGGTCCCTATGATAAGTGGTCACAAGAAGCAGGAATATTGGCATGGAATAAAAAGTATGCAAATTTTAATCACATGATGACATGAAGATGGAGCATCAAAAGTTGTCTTTTCAAAAGTGTTTAAAGTTAAATTTAAAAACTTTGAAAAGAGCAAGGGTAGAGCTTGCACAAACCATAGTTGAAGATGAAGGAGCTAATGGAAGTCATTCATCTCGTCCTTCTGTATGATGGGTTGCTCAATGTTTGTGCAATGTGTTGGGGAGATCTTGAGTTTGTTTTTGAGTTATGCTCGAGGGATCTCCCCAACACTTATTTTTGTACCTATTTTTATTATAACAAAGAAAACAAAACAAGAGGGACTACAACAGGCAAGGGTCTTATTGACTAAAATATTAAAGAAAAAATTTTATTATCTAGAATTTTTTTACTAAAAACTTGTTCAACCAACTTTTTATTAGTGCTCAAGCAAGGCTAGGATAAAAGATGCAATAAAACATAACCAAGATTTACCTTATCAGATCACTTCCATTGTTTATGAAAACAACTCATAGCTCATTTAACCAAAGTTTTAACACCATGTCAAAAATTGATTAAAGAAGGCCATATTAACCTAAGCACCATGCTTAGTTTAAAAGGCATATAGATATACTATATATGATCATATACAAGCATACCCAAACCAGAGCATATGACAAAAACATGGGAAGCAAGAATTTGAATGATCATAAGGAGACAAAAAAGAGCAAAGGGGTTGGTGAACTTTTATTACCTTTTGCATACCTGAGTGTTCTCACCGGCAGCATATGTGGATTTCTTTGAAGATGCTACAACAATGAAATGGACGTACAGGCTCTAAGTCAGGTGAACCATCAGGCCAAATCACACACACAACTAGTGTATATGGACCTTGGGCCTTATTGGTAGCAAAGGTGTAAAGGAGGAGACTCCTTCTCTCTCTTTTTTCTTTTTTTATGTATATTTTTTCTATATCTCCAATGCATTTTTTTCAACTCTCTTTTTTTAACTCTTTTTTTTTATATTTTTTTATAGCAAGGCAAAGCTAACATCGACTTTCATTCATTGTCATGAATGACCCTTGGTGCGAGTGGGACTTGGGATTCTCACCATCTTCCCCCATACTTGAACTTCTGTATAAAAGTGAAGTGTATTGGGTTAGGGTCTCCTTGTGAGTGTGTTCCACCCTCAAGAGCATCATTTGTCGTTGATGTCGCTAAATGTTCTCAAGCGGTATATGACCATTCTTGATCTTAACCTAAAAGGGTTAGTAGCAAGAATACCCGAAGGTGCAAACTAACTTGATAACATATCCTTGCATTCATTTAAAAGGAATGTTGTTTTTTATTTTGTTTATAATTTATTTTTTTTCATTTTTTTGGAAGGTAACAGAAGGATATGGAGTGATAGATACATGTTACCTTGTTGTGGTCCTTTCCCAAGCTAGCTCAAAGCCAAAGGATCAGGGTTGTACCCTGTGTTTTCTGATTCCTCCTGCATGGTTATGATCTGGTAGATCACAAGTGATCTTACCTTCCCTCGTGATTACCACATTGAAAAACATATGCAAGAGGCAAATTGAGCTAGTTGTTTTCAAAATTTTATAGAAACTGTATCATTCAAGAGAGGACATTTAATCTTGATCATTTTTTTGAAGATAACTACCGATGACCTTCGGCAAGGGCTCAACATTTATAGTCTGTTGGCAAGACTTCCCCCTCTTCATTGCTCTGTAGCTGCATGAACAAACTCAGGAGAATTCTCGGGTTGCTCCGAGATTTTTCTCGTATTGTTGATAGGAATAGAAGCAGCAATATGAGGAAATTGAGTCTCCATCATTTTATTGAAACTCAATTGATGTTTAACCAAAGAAGATAGAGTTTCAAGTTTAGCATTTATAGATTCAAACATTTTATCATTGAAGAAAAGCTTTTTGGTAAGATAAGCATTAAACTTAGTTTGCTCTAAAACAAAGTTTCTCAAGGTAGGTTGATTGAAATTGTAATTCGAATTGAAATTAGAAGAATTACCTTGTGGGCGGTTATGGTTGTTCCACCCATTATTACCTGGTTGTTGATGTTGGAAAAACCCATTGTTGACGTAGGACGCTTCTTCCTGGGTTTTGGGATAGCTGTTCCCCAAATGGCCAACATCTCCACAGACTTCACACGTCATGCGTGAGTCCATGGCTTGGACGGTGCTGGTGATAGGATCAGTGGCACGATCATCCAGCCTCTTCATTAGGAGGTCTATCTTTGTGGCAAGAAAATCCATCTCCTTCACGGAATACATGCCTTCTTGTGTTTTTCTTCCTTCTCCCTAGCTTTGGTTTGCCACCATCTTTTCGATGAGTGCAGTGGCATTCTCGATGGTGAGGGAGAGGAATGCCCCTCCAGCTGCGGCATCAATGTGCCCCTTTGACATAGCCATTAGGCCCTCGTAGAAGTTCTAGAGCACAAGCCAATCCTCTATTCTATGGTGGGGATAGGCTCAGACATAGTCCTACAGCCTGTCCCATGCTTTAGGAATGGACTCGAGTGATGTTTGCTGGAACTTGGATATCTTCCCCCTTAGAGCACTAGTTTTGCTCATGGGGAAGAACTTGACGAGGAATGCCGTGGAACATTTGTCCCACATGTTGATACCTTCCTTGCTGTGGTAGAACCACTGTTTCGCCTTGCCCGCAAGGGAGAAAGGAAACAACCAACACTTGATGCTAGTTGGTGCGACGTCTTTGATGAAGATGGTGTCGCACAACTCAAGGAAGTGTTGAAGATGAGCATTTGCATACTCAGTTGGCAAGCCCTAGAATTGGCTTGCCTGCACCATCTTGATTAGGCCAGTAAGGAGCTTGAAGTTTCCATTCTCGATATTGACAGCGGGCCCAACGGGCACGTTGGCAATAGCAAGAGTGGAGTAGTCACGGAGTGACTTTGCCATCATGATAGTAGCGGATGATGCGAGGGTGAATGGTTCGTCTGCCGGTGGAGTAGCAGTAGAAGAAGAGGTACGAGACCTGTTCTTCCTTAGGAGTGCCTTTGGATCATTGATGAAGTTGTTCGGCAGGTCAAACCACTCATACACTATCCTGTTTTCTTTCCAATAAAAAGTGGAAGAAAACAAGCAAAGTTAGCCTGCCTAAACTATGGCTACCATTTTCTTATTCTGCAATCAATGTTTATGCCAAGCTAGATGTTTTTATTTCCTTTTGCCCTCCCCAGCAACGGCACCAGAAATACTTGTTAGCATTTCTTAGCATCACTACTAAAGATAGACTATAAGTCCATCCTTAATAATAATACTAGAAACGTGTGTTGACATTCCTAACCACCATTACTTCTGAAAGGTAACCCTCAGCCCTTAATGGCGCTGGCCTAGGTAATGCAGTCTAGTAATAACAGTTAGAAGTGCCTGATTGGCCTTCCTAACCGTCATTACTTACGATATGCAAAACTGCAGCACGGCGCCTTGGGGTGCAACAAGGATTATAATTCATAAGTAATGGTACTTAGGTATGCCAATCATGATAGCTCAATATGAATAAATCCACAAGCGCACGGAACTATCATTGTAGCATTTCAACCCGTCAGTATTTAGGGGTATCATATTTATAACTTTCTATAGGAGGTTAGGACGAATGCATCTAGCTTTGGTATAAACATGATCACTTATTGAGTGCATAGGTAGACATAGCTTAGGCAGGGGTAAATCATGGTTCAAAGATAGTGGACACACATCTGAGCCAACCTCAAGGATAAAAGAGAAATAAAGAATAAAAGAATAAATCTAACTAAGCAGACATTGGTCTTATACTGCTACGCAAAGAACTATTAGTAAACATCTAACTAGCATGTTTAACATCAGGACTAAGTCTGGGATGACAGGGAGATCCCCGCAGCTGGTATGCCAGCCGATAGAGACTTTACGAACTCCTACTCAATACCCGAATGTGGGAAAGTGCTTGGGATGGACAGGGCTGTCACCACCTGCCCACCTACCCCTCTACCCGTGGGGCACCGACATATCCATCAATCTCCGCATACCCGGGCACCACGCCCGTGTAATTAGAAACAACTCTAACCCCCATGGACCCCACCCCTTCAGAGTGACAGGCTAGGTTAAGAGCAACTGAGAAAGCATGATGAACTGTCACCTCATCTCTAGTTCTTCCTCTATTCATACTAATTCGATGAACGATGAAGAACAATGATGAACATGTCAAGAACATAACACATAAACTATATGCTAGTTCATATATCATGATCATAATATGAACAAGACTATACTCCAGTTCAGATGCATTTCTATATAAATAAGATAAGAACTTGAACTTGGAAGAGAACTACATAGTATTCATACCAAGGTGTTCTTCTTCTTCCAAGGAGACAAGCTCTCCTTGCTAGCTCTTGCCTTGCTCTACTACTAAAACTAATCTAAAGAGTACAAGCGAGGAATGTGAGGTGAGTGGCTCCAAATGATGGTGTGTGTGTGTTAGGGGGAGCTCTCCCTCTCTTTTATAGCCCAACATGGTTGGTTTAGGCGCCAACAAATATGGAAGCAAGTGGAATTGCCTTGAGGGAACCAACCCAAGCACCGCCTGAGAAGACTAGGCCTGGGAGGCCCCACTTGGGGACCGACCGCCCCCTAGTGGGTCTGTTTGGCTACCGCCTTCGCATGGTAGATTCATCTCTAGGCCTGGACTTCTTTTGTGGTTATGAATGGGCCCAGAATGCTAATGAAGTGGGCTTCTCTTCTTCTTTGCGCCTTTTTTGAATACGAATTTTGGAATGCGCTTTCTTTATGGTTTTTGTGCATTTCCACATGTCACACCTGCAAGTCTAGTATACACCAAAACTTGTGGAAATGTTAGTTTAAATCCCTACCTACTATTTATTTTAGTAACATGCTGGCGGTAGAAAATAGGCTCTAAGGACCGCCAACAAAGGACAGCGTCAACTACTATGCCCTCCTTGCCAGCTTGAAGGCACTCGGCAACCCGGAGGCTTGCTTCCTCATCGAGATGCAAATCACGTTTGTGGCAAACCACAACCCCCGGCTATGCCTCGACGATCTCATCCACACCGCTGATAGCGGGCATAATGTATCGGCCTATGTGGCCACCTTATTGCTCTATAGGCACAATGGTGGTGGTCGCGACGACGCCACTGCAAGGCGGTACATAAGGCACGTCGAGGGCAAGGAAGAATCACTGGCGGCAGCGGTGGGTGGCGACGGACCGACGAGTACGTGGCTATGCAATGACTAGTGTGTGCTATGCTGCAGGGCGGCCGCTGTAGTGCTCCTCCAAATGGGGTCATGGGTCAAGTTGTCGCTGTCTCTGCTAGGGCAGGTTCACGGTGATCTTCCGTGCACAGGCCGCGACTGCGGCCAGGCAGACGGATGGGAAGGTAGAGCTGTTTATTGCAGCGAGAATTGTAGGCTTAGGCATGAAATTGAATTGTTCCAATTGGAAATTGGAATCAGATATTGGAATTAGTTATCCCTTGATTTTGTGTTGTTATTCCTATTTGTTTGCTTTCTAGATTGAACTTCAAAGCTATGTGGGATATGTTTAACCTACGATATGTCCGGCTCAATCATATTTACAATTCTCGGACTTTCCTTCACAAGTAGTATAGTTTAAATAGCATGTGGCTCGTACGTTAGGCATTAGATCTACGCGAGACTTAAATTGGACGAGTTAATTTATGAATTTAATCATGTTACATATCAGAAATAGAACCACAAAGAAACTTGCAGTAAAAACCAACCGAGAAAGGCTAGAAATCGGCTAGCATGTCATCCAGCAATGGAACCAGGCAACATATGCTAATCCTTTGAGAGACCAGGAGAGGCGACATTTTTTTGAGAAATAGAGGGGAAGGTTTTTGCGTAATACAAATGGGGGGAGGGAAACAATGGGTATGAAGCAAGGAGTTGTATACGAATGAATGGAAAGTCCGATAAGTAATTTTTTTGAATGATCAGACCTTCTGGAAGCCAAGGCTATAGTGTGGTCCAATCCACTCAATCGCACCTTCACAGTAGCCGAGGATCAGATTTAACAGATTCGCTCCTTCTTCCGTAAATCAATTTATATTGCGGGATTTTGCACAGGCTGCAGCTAATGTGCAGTGCACACGACTCCTAACGTGGAATCAACTTGGCATCGACAATAGTATTGTAATCGGCAAGGGCGTTCAACTAATCAATGGCCTTATTTAACCTAGTAATTTAGGTCATTACTTCTATGAGTGCTTTCACCTATTGCAGGCATTGTGAGTATTAATTGACGGTGAAGTGTCTATTACTCTTTTCACAATACTCACCAGAAGGTCTAACGCTCTTCTATTGTAACGCCCTAGACAATGCCTTTAACTCTTTTGTGAATTTACAGGCAAGATTTGATGGCGCACGGAAGGTCCGCTGCTCTATAATTGTAATGTTATGGACAAAAGTTTCATGCCCAGGTTGTCTCCTCATCACACAATGGGGTTGTTTGACACTGTAGAGGAAATCCTCAAGCAGGAATGAGGAAGTCAAACTAGATGTGGCTCATATCACAAAAGGATGTGAGGTTAGTTTATAGTATCAACATATATAGTGATACCAAGCGTTGAACATGTAATACTTATTACACGAATCATAAAATAAATAGTCAACATAGCTTTCTGTAAAGGATGTAATACTTATTACATGAACCATAACAAAAATGTTCATCACACAATTATTGAGTAAGCATGTACTACTTATTACATGAATCGTGACACAAATGTTCATCACACAATTGTTTGGTACTCAAAACTTCAATTACTACAACATGAATGAACAAGAACAGTTTTAAATCCAGATTTCAAGCCCTCTGTTCGCCGACCTTCTACTGCATCACTCCAAAGGATGTGCTGATGATGAGGAAACAACCCTAAAATGCTCACTGTATGCCTCGTTTTCCTCGCTGATCTCACAGTCAGATGCGGTATGTACTAAAACTTCATCCGAATTGGCTGCCTTCTCATCATGCTCAGCGACGTGGTCACCTGGATGAATGGTGGACTGGATGGTCTACTGAACTAAAGTAGTTGCATCAGAGGCGGGGGCAATTTTATCAATAAGACTATCAAGAGCAGCATTAGTATCCTCGGCCTCTACAAATATGGTCCCTAGAGAAGCCCTGGAATCCTCTGTATGTGCCCCCGTGCTATCGTACACAGTAATATTAGCTCCCTCCAGCTGTTTGGGTGAAGAAGGTCGATCAGCTGCCTCATCTGGACCTGCAGCTGAACTCTGCTTATGTGGCATCGCAGGGGGTGACTCTTTGTGAAATTTTGTATTACAATCAAGTGCCTCATTAACTGCAGGTGAACTCTGACTAGGTTTGACTGTATTGATACAAGCATTAGTACTCCCACTGATCTCTAGTGGCAGAGAAGCCCTGAGAGGCTCTGTATTTGTCTCAGTGGCGGCTTGCACCTCCATCTGAGGGACTAAAGGTGGATCAACTGCCTGATCAGGATCTGAATCTAAACTCTGCTTTTGTAGCGCTGCTATGGGTGACTCTGTGTAGACTGTTGTATTATCAGGACCAGTCAGATAACCAGCAATGGGCCTGATCTGACTACCACCTGGCAATTGCAGTGGCTCAGGCATAGCAAGCGTAACCCCTGTGGCACTTTATCTGACTAATGTAATCGGTGACCACACTGTATGTCTTTTCAACTGCTTTGTTAGTTCTATCAATTTTTTCATCTTATAGGCTGAACCTTCTGTCTGTTTTCTCCATGGACACAGCAATACTATCTGATTGCTGCTTCATCTGCTCCCTCAGAAGGACCATATTCTTCGTATTTGTTTGCCATTGCCTATCGGTTCGATCCATATGTTTGTGAGTTTGTTCCTGGCCGGCAACAAGCCTAGCAAGTATCTGTCCAAGCTCCAACGGCTGCTGAACGGGCACTGGAGTCATTGTCCATCTCTTTGTTGGCCACTCCACCAGAGGACCACCCAGCCGCCTCGTGGTCTGACATAGGTTCATGGTAGCCATGGTCATCAGAGTCTAAAGAATCTTGCATTAGTATATTGAAGGCTCCTCCAAGGCCACACTGCTTCTCTGCCTGCTCTAGGGCTGCAACATCCATTTCATGGCTGTCTCCATCCTTTATGGTTAACAGCTCCACCGCGGCCCTATGGGCACGCTGTCCTCGACGACGATCGTCCGGGCTTGCTGGCATGTAGGTCAGAACCTAGCAGGGCGACTCATAGTACTCATCCTTGTTTGCATACTCAGTGTTGTGTAGCATATAGCTAATGATGTGAGGGTACACCTGCTGTCGTCCAGTACTAATAGCGTCAGCTATCACATCCTCGATCTCAGACAGGAAAAAGTGCATGAAGACTAACTACTGGCCTGTCCATATTGATAGTAGGAGCCACTGCTGTAAGCTGGTCAATGACTCCCTGTTGCCGCGATGAGGCAGCACTGTCTTCCTTAGTGCCATGTAAAGAACATAAACCTCTAGACATAGTCTATCCGGTGTACGCAAGGAGTTGTCAGCGAAGGGCTCCTTGAAGAGCGGCCGAATCTGCTCGTCTGTCAGAAAAGTACCTCCAGCCCTGCTATGACATAGAGGAGGAGCATCTCCGTAGACTATCTGGTGGAGCTTCCTGTCTGAAGTGGCAACCCCAAGGATTTGTTGCAAGCGGTCAAGAGTTATTCGTTCTAGCCTATTACCCAGCATGAAATAAATGAATCTATGTTCCAGATCAATCCACACTGTTGCATAGAACTGACGCACCCACCTTGGCACAATCTGATCAACCTCACTGAAAAGGTCACTATAAGGTTTTCACCCTTTAGCCATGAAACATTTATGCAACACCACTCATTTGGGTGCAATAGGGGGGTACTATGGCACCCTAACATTGAATTGGTAGTAATATGTGTGCATATTGCGACACTTAAATTGTGTTGCGATATTTTTTTTGTTTTGTTGCAACAAGGTGATGCTAATGCACCCACTTTTAGGATTTGTGTTGCATTTGGTTCATCTTATAGCTACAACAATGTTTAGTTGCATTATCATTTCGTGTGTGGCAATAGAATGGTGTTATGGCAACCGTCTTAACATTGGTTGCTTATGAACGGCAATATCACAACCGTTGATTTAGGTTGCAATTTTCTTGGTGCATTGTGGCAATAGATAGATGGCTATTGCATCCGTTGTTGCTGCAAGATGCAATAGTATGTAAGTATTGCCACAATTTCGCATGGTTGTAACTGCCATATATAGTCGTTGCAACTAGAACATGTCTATTGCAATGAAGTCTTGCTTGGTTGCACTTAAATTTGTCTATCACGATGCTTTCTATTCCTCCTGGTAGGCCACAACTGCAGGCAACCTGTACCTCTTTGTTTTGGATCTCACAAGGATCCTTGACATAGTAGATCACATCTGCGGCACCAACCCACATCTTCGATCTGGATCAGAAGCTACCTCAATTGACATCGATCTACACCGCCACGGCACCAGTACGTATGTTGTCTCGATCTCTCGTGCGCCTGCATACATATATATGCATGCTAGATCATGATCTCATTGTGATCGATCATGCATATGCAGATCAATGTCACACGAAGATAGAAGTTGGATGCGGTTGCCTTGACATTCAGAGGAGTGGAAGGCAAAATTTTGAACTTTTGTTGAAAACTTTGGCACATCATCCTCGGAAGCTGGTGGATCAGTTATGTGCCCATGTGCTCAATGTTAATGCATGATAAGATATAGTGACGTGTTTTAGATTCATCTTCATATAGTTTCTAAAGGGTTTGCTGATTGTTTCATCGATGAATTCGAAGGCCAAATTTCTTCATCATCTAAGGGACTTGTGAATCCTGGTGTCAATCCTGTTCTGAATACAGTTATAACAGAACCCGAAGATGCACTACCTACTGCTGACGTAGGCAATGACGAAGCAGTACCCCCTTATTTTGGTGAAGACGACGATGAAGAACACATAATTGATGACCCTGCTGCCACTAATACAATGATTAGAAATATTATCGTTGCCTCTATATATGGAGAAACCATAGATGGCGATGGAAGACCAAATAGGGATGCAGAGATATTTTTGAAATTATTAGAGGAGGCAAAGAAGGAATTGTATCCAGGATTCAAAGAGGCAACTAAGGTTTCTTTTATCGTGCAACTTTTTCAGATAAAGTGCATGTATGGTGTTAGTAACGCATGTTTGGAGGCCATACTTAAATTGTTCTCAAGGATTCTCCCTGAAGGCCATTGTATCCCTGACTCCTTGGATAAAGTGCAAAAGGTGGTTCAAGACCTAGGCTTGGACTATGTCAATATACATGCATGTAAGAATGATTGTGTGTTTTTTTAATGAAAACACAAAGCTACAGGAATGCCCCAAATGTGGGGAGTCTAGGTGGAGAGTTGTCGATAACACCTCGGATGATGTTACTATGAAGAAGTGATTTCCAGTGAAGATCCTACGCTACTTTCCTCTTATTCCTCGGCTGCAAAGAATGTATATGTCGAAGCGCACATCAGAGGACATGCAATGGCATAAGAAAGGGAGGGTCAATGATAGAAAAATGTGTCACCCTACTGACTCAATGGCATGGAAGCACGTGGACAATGAATATAGCTGGTTTGAAAAAGAAGGTCGTAATATTAGGCTAGGTCTTGCTTCAGATGGCTTCAATCCCTTTGGGATGCAAAATACGACCTACTCCATACGACCTAATCCATTCACCGACGTGTGGGCCCAAGTAGTTTATGTGTTTTTATCTTTTTTCAATCAGAAAAACATCAAATAATCACAGTAATAGGTAAACTTGCTCTAAAAATTGCACGGCTGCACACAACATCATGATACAACTACATAAACATGCCAAAAAAGTTTCAAGTGATTTGGTGAAAGGTGTGTTTACATCCTTCAAAAGGCATGAACACCTCTTACTTAGTGACAAGGACATGTGTGAGAGATGTCTACCTTTGGAAGCATGTGCATCACCACTTTCTCAGAATTAGTTGAAACTTTTTTCTCGACACTGCACACCTCAATTATGTGTCCATGCAAGCTTTTAGAATTTTCCAGGCAGTTGATGTGTTTTTATCTTTTTTCAATTAGAAAAACATCAAATAATCATAGTAATAGGTAAACTTGCTCTGAAAATTGCACGGCTACACACAACATCATGATACAACTACATAAACATCCCAAAAAAGTTTCAAGTGATTTGGTGAAAGGTGTGTTTACATCCTTCAAAAGGCATGAACACCTCTTAATTAGGAGTCAAACTTTAGAGCCGTATTCAAAATTAATTTGTTACAAAAATAACAAAAAGTTTGTAGATCCCAAAAATGCACGCATGATGTTACCAAAATTTTGTAGACAGCGACTTGGAACGAAATTAATTTAATAGTGGCACCCATCCGAAATTTTTTAGCAAGTGCGCGTAGCTAATGCACCCTCAGTTGGCTAAACCAAAATTTTTAAGCAAGTGCGCCAGGCTAACGCGCCACTTAGCTGGCCCATGATTTAGCCTAAATCGCATGCCGTGTTATTATATTGGTTGACTCGTCGTTATTAGGGTTAGTTCCACAGACGCCGCCGCCGCCATCGTGAGTTATTGCTTCTCTCATCTTCCATCGCGAAGCTAGCCCAGGATGCCGACATCGAGTGAGGCGACAAGGGGTACCCCTTCCTCATCGACAATGTTGCACACACCTGCATCGGCGTTGCTGCCTACAACAATGGTCACACCAATAACTGCGAGGGCAACTGCACCTATCGCGCCCAGCAGATCTCGGGCGACGACGGCCAAGATCCACAAAATCTCCTACGACCTTCGTCTCAGGACGACTCCGAGAATAGGTACGTACACGCTAGTGCATCATTCTATCATACTACCAATTTAATTAAAGTGTCATCACTTAATATGTAGCACGGAAGATCAATGGACCATATATGTCGCTAAGCAAGGACAGTGAGGAGGTAGAATAGTTGTTTCAGACAACTACTATTAACAAGAGGGAAATAACGCTAGGTAACTTAACAACAATGAAATAAAAAATGGGGTATGGGTCCAGGGACTACATGTACTACAGAATAGAAGTGTTGATGATCCTGCTTCAGTAGCACTACATGAAATTGAATACAATGTAGATGTATCAGAAATGCTTGATAGAAACTAGGATGAGAGGGAGGTTAGATTAGTTTTCTACAAGAATCCAGCAGCAGACCTATGTGTTGCCATAACACCCATTAAAAACAAAAGAGGATGCTCTGGTTATGATGAAGACGAAGAAGTGCAAGATTTTGAATTAGATGCGTACAAATATTGGCTACATTATATGCATTCCAAGCAGAATGCCTTGGGTGAGTTACGATAAAGCCCTAGTATATATATGGATTTTGTAATGCTGCACACTCATGACTCATATTATTGTTGTTTTTCAGAGTTAGAAGATACATACAGGGAGGACACAATCATTACATTCAAAGAATGGTCGAGGGTTGAAGGAAAACTTGATGACATCAGTAATATCCCTCACCTCCTAATTGTCAAACAAATTACAATTCTTTTGCAAATAGAAATCTCATCATGTGACAATATTGTCTGCAGATGCTTTTTTGGACCCTAGCAATCAGATACATAGCAGTCAAGACAGCAACAGATCACCACCAGTGCAGACACCATCTCATGCTTGGCGTTGGAGACCAGATCAAGGAAATGGTAACTTGTGTTTATTATGAATTAATGTTGTGTTTCAGTTTTGTATAACATTTTGTTTCCAATGGAATAGGCTCAGAAATTGGGAAGAAAAGAGGATGTGGTACCCTCAAGTTCTTGAAGGCACTCTCCAAGAGACAAAAGTCTAGCAATCAAAAGCTCAAGGTCGAGTTCTCCAGACTTGGAGGAGCGGTAGGTGAGAACGCCCGCACGTTCACTGATGAAATAGTACTATTTACAAGGAAAAGAGCGCCACTCATTGGAGTGAGGACATGGAAAGATGTCCATGATGATGTAAAATAGTCAATAGCATCTGATATATTGGTAAAAATCTTTGCTTCTTTATGCATTTTAATTATAAATAACGTAACAACTGACCTAGTTTTTGCATGTTCATGTAATTTTATAATAGGCTAGTTGGGACCTTGAGGATAATTATGATTCAAAGATGAAGATATGGGCCATTGCTAAAGAGCGTTACAAAGGATGGCATTCAACTTTAAGTGCCACGACCAAGGCATACAAAACCTACCATGAGAGAATGAGCCATAAACCTGAAGAATTAGACTTGGTTGAATGGCACTATCTGTTGAAGTATCTTAGGATGCAAAATTCTAGGTTTGCTCCACGTTGTTAATATTCTTAACAATAGCAATTTCTGAAAAATGGCCATGTCTCAAACATCAAGATCATTGTTCAAATTGCATTGTGTAGGAAAAGAGCATAAAGAACTCTGGGAATTGAGCCCTTAAAAAGACCACATATTTGTCAGGCTCTAAGCCTTTTTCTCAGTGCAGCTATGAGAAGGTAATACCTAAGAAGCACATGTACAAGCTTTCTTGCTACATGAATTACTAATTCGTTATGTTCTTGGCATATCAGAGAGACCCAGAAACTAGTGAGGAGCCTAATGACTTAGACCTTTGGTTTTTTACTCACACTAAGAATGGGAAATGGACAGACCAAGCATCTCAAGATGTCTATGTGAGTTCTTATTGAATTTGTGCATAACTTACTAGTGCATGCAATTAGAGAATGCGTGGAATTTTATCTACATCTAACTCCTTCATCTATGCCTTGTAAATGTTAGGAGAAAGCAAGCAGCCATATTTCTGATAAGGTATCAAATGCAGCGAAAAACTTCCTTTCCCAAAAGGAGAGGAATGAGATTTTCCAGGAGGCATACAAGGAAGTCACAAAGTGCAAATCAACCAAGTTGCATGGTAATGGATACCTTGCAAAAAACCCAACTAGAAGGTAGCGGCTGAATGCAGATCGCGATGAACAAATTCATAGGGAGGAGCAACAGCATCAGGAACACCTCGAACTCATGCGTGAATTTGGTCAGCTACAACAACAAATGAGTGCATGGGAAGCTGACAAGGAAGCTGAAAGGTTACATTATGCATGACAGATTGATGAAATTATGAAGGCAAGCGAGGCTGATAAAGAAGCGTTTATGAAGGCAAGGGAGGCTGATAAAGAAGCACTTAGGCAAGAGATCCAAGAAATGTTGTTAGCAGGAGCACAGGCAGTGTTACAGGAGGTACTAGTAATGCATAATGTTAATTTGTGAAAGCTAGTTATTGAATGACTTTCTTTCCTTAGGTTCTACAACTAATTGTCTGTGTCTGTCCAGCCAAACAATAATGTAACTGCAATTGTAGAGGTGGCGGCGGATGCTACAAACATGACTACTCAAGATATTGAGCCTAGCCCGTAGCTTTGGGTCTCCTCAAAACAGGTTGACTGTGAATTGACAACTTTTTACTGCTATCATCTGATACTGCACAAATTGGTGCCTAATTTTATCCTTCCACCTTATTTGTTCCCAGGACAAGCAGCAGCCTCAAGCGAACATGGAGGAATCTCAACTCGTTGGTAAACAAAGGGCAAGTACCGTTCGCAATACAAGAAGTACTAGAGCTGCAACCGATGAAGCAACTAGTAAGGGAATAGCGGCCAATTACGTTACTCTAGACCAATTGAAGTCAAATAATAAACGAAGCACTACCGACAACAAGAAGGCAGCCGGTGAAAAATGGTAACTCCACTACATGCTGTGAATGTTTCTGTTTCAGCTGTCAAAGTATTTATAGTTGAGTTCATTATATGCTGTCAGTCTTACAATTTTCTGATGAACAATTCTGATAGTTTTATGATGAGCAATCAAACTTTGGTTTACTGTCTGCTGCTGTGTACCCTTAATGATAATTTTAGTTTACTTCATGCTAAAACAAATGTCATTTAATCTTTCCAGAAAAGTAAGGCATTTTGATGGAGCGACAAGTGATGGGATCGTCTTGAAGTCACCCTTTGCTGATCAAGTGATGGGATTGCTGATCAAGTGCTTTATTTCGTATCCATTAGCCTAGGATGATTCATTTCGATTGTATCAAGTCGCCCTTCAGATTTTGTCAAAACAATGGAGTCTCGTCTGAAACTTTATTTCATTACCTGTGGTGTAATTTTAGTACTTGTGGTTAAATTGTGATTGATGGATGTTAAATGCATAATTGTTATTGATCCTCTATTATATTATTATTTTAAATTGTTGCTGGTCCAACTAAATCAGCTTGCCAAAATAGAACGTGGTAATAGCTCCAAAAATATGGAAATCAACACCATTCGTGGCAAATGATAATTCATCCTATCGCAACCTAGATTTTTTGATGTCACAAAGGGTCGTGGAAATAGAGACATGAACTTTTGCCTACCAAAATTTTTTGGAAGTAATAGAGATCACATCTAACAACCAACCAAACTGTGTGGTAATAGAGTGTCCCACTTCTAGCCTCCAAACTATTTTTGGTTGCAATAAAATGTCCAACCTATAACATCCAACCCTATTTGGTGGCAATAGAGGTATGCACCTCTAGCATCCAAACAAACCTGGTAGTAATAGAGGACACCCCCTATTGCATCGAAACCCATTTCGAGGTAAAAGAGGGAACCACATATTACACCCCGATCACTTTGATTGCAATAGAGGGGCTAACCCTATTGCAACCACAACTGGTGTGTAGCAATACAATACTTTGCAATGCCTCATCTTATACATTGCAACGCTTTGTGTACGATGCAATTGAAACCTATGGCATCACCTGATTTGTCATGATAGGATACATGGCAACCAACTCGAGCGTGCCCATAGATGATTTTCGCAACACCATACTGTGTTGCAATACCAAAACTAATGCAACAACAAAAATATATTCGTGGTTGAAGGCTAATACCACGGGACTTATTGTAACATCTGCTTATGAAATTTTTGGGTGCAATTGCGGCTATTGCATTGAAAATGAGCATATTGCAACATATTTTGGGTGTTTCTAAAGGGTGAAAACCACGTAGTGGGTGAACCAAAGCCCGGGAAACGCTCAAAGAGTGGCCGGATGAGTATGCCTACTGCTCTCTCAAGATCATCCCACCCAAGTACCCTCTGGTCTGCTAGTACAGTCCCTCTAGTACGGTAGCTCCTGAAGAAACTCTCCTAAGCAATAGTCCAGAACTCACTTTTTGTGCCAAGTTCTCTGACTGACGGAAACTAGAACTCAATTTCGCAGAACCTGATGCTCCATATCTTCTTTAAGCTGTAATTCTAAAAGCTATAGAACTAAACCTCATACTTGTTTGTAGTGTTACTACTACTCACACCAGCGTAGCTAGAATTCAAGCCTATCATCTTGCTCCTGGTACCACAAGTTCTGCCACCATTGGAACTCAAACCTCCACGAGTGCGAGGGCGCAGAGCAACATCAGCTGCCGATTTCATCCAGGAGGGTGCAAGGGTACTGGTCTATTTTTGGGAGTGGTACAAGGCCATGTCCTCCATTTGTTCCTCAGTGAGCTCCTCCTCCCATAGTTCCATCCCAGCGCTCTCCTCATGCAACTGCTCTTTGCAGGACACTCGATTCTGTCTACGAGAATGCCCGGATTCCAGGGCAAGCATAGCTTTGGTTGCTTGCTCCTCTACTTGTAGGAGGCTGTCAGTATTCCTCTGCCACCTCCTTGGCCGTGGTGATGCTCCTTCCTTTGATTCTCGAAGATGGTGAGCCTTCCTCTTGCTCCTTTCGCACTGAGGTGCTGCTAGTTTCTCTGCTTCTCGGAGACTGTTTGCCATCCGCTGGCTCCTTCTGAGTCTGGGTGGAGGCCGCATCCTTGTCCTTGTC
Source organism: Bothriochloa decipiens (assembly GCA_023333625.1). NCBI lineage: Eukaryota > Viridiplantae > Streptophyta > Magnoliopsida > Poales > Poaceae > Bothriochloa > Bothriochloa decipiens. The sequence continues at coordinate 42,869,199 of CM041629.1, forward strand.
CTCATCCTCGTCCTCGTCTAGGTAACCACTCACATCATTTGCAACACTCGACAAAAAATTTACAAAGGTGTTGATCAAACACCATACATGCATGAAGAATCAGAGGAGACTGCAGCGCAGACAACCTCACCGTGCAAAGTCGACAAGGCGATCTCGATCCGTCGATCCAGCTTGCTCGTAGAAAGAGGAATTCAGCGCTGTGAGATCCTGGCACGGGAGCTCCAGGCAGCCCAAATTGGGGGTGGGGAGCAGGTTTCATTGTGCCTGGGGAAGGGGGAGGGTTGCGGAGGCGCTGGGTTGGTTGGCGACGCGGCGGAGGGGGCGTATAGGGATAGAGGAGGCCGATTGGCGACGGACGCGATAGATGAGAGAGGAAAAAACTAGGGAGAAAGTAAAAACAGAATGTCATTTGCAAAAGGTGAATGGCGTGCTGGGCCCACCTTCACACATGAGGACACTAATCGCTGTCAAGGAAAAGCTGTCCAAGTAAACCCTCTGGGCCCACCGATAGGTGGGGGATGGTGGACCGCATTGGTTGCACCCACCAAGGTTACGAGGCATTTACTGTAGATGTACAATTTGGTTACTATTCTATTCAATATTTGGGCTCTGATCACAAGACAGGGGGTGATTTGAATGCGTGAAAATTTGATTTGGACTCCAACCGCGCCCAGTGCCGCGAAATGCACGAAAAATTATGTTCTACCCTCCGCGCCAAAAATTGGTTTACCACGCCATCGATTTTAGCCAAGGGCATTTATGGTATTGTGTCAGCTCCCATGCATAAATGCGCAAGGAGTCACCGTCTCCCAGTCTCAATCTCCATTCTCCCGCTCTCCCGCTCAAATTCCTAGCCCCTCTCCACCACCTCGATTTGAACCCGAGGCGCATCGGCACAGCTGCTGGGCTCCCTCTCCACTCACCAGCCACCCCCTCTCCTAGCCGTATCTGGATCTGATCCCCTTCTTTGAGCGCCGCAAGCGGCTGTAGGGGCCATATTCGGACCACCTACGACCAGGATCTAGTACCCCTTCATCAAGGCCGGCTGCACCAGTTTCGCGACCAGGATGACAGGAGGGCGGTGCCGACGACGCAACGTAGTCAGGAAACGCGGAAGGCACCCAGATTCCTTTTATTATTATGCGTGCTGCATTCTAGTGGTTTTACCTTGAATCTATAGATGGTGATGGGGTTTTATGTTCCTTAGTTGATTGTATCTCGCATGCATGTAGTTCAAGTAATGGCTTTCATATAAGCTATAGATAGGCGCCTAATTTGCATCCTCCTGCTCTGTTTTGTTGACATTTGGTAAAAGGTTAACTCTTTAAATTCCTTTGTAATCTAGATGTTGAACTCTAGAATATCTCCCTCAAGCAGGGGAGCATGTTCTAGAAGATCTAGCACCTCTTGCAATCGCGGTGCTTGTTCAATCTTATCCTGTTGTGAGTGTAGTGGGATTGCTGTAGGTAGCAGTGCAATTCATTTCTTTGTTGTCTTCATACCAATGCAATTTGTACATTCGTCCTGCTTAAGTTTGTTTCTCCAGTTTCAGCCTCTGGGGTGAGCAAGAGCCCCCAAGCAGACCCTGCCAGCGGGGCAAAAGGCGGCACCAATATGGGTCCTGCTGCACTCCTCTTCAAGTGAGTCAATTTAGCTAGCCCATCAGAGTTGCAGCAGCATCTTGGAGTTGTAAATCCTAGAGTTGTAACTTTGTGCAAAAGTACTCATGCACAAGGCGAACAGAGCCTAGTGAGGGACTGGCCACGTCAGGATGACCTTAGCCATGCCGAAGAGGAGGCTTCCCCTCCACACCCGCAGAAAGACCCAACTCGCAAAGGTTGGTTTTAACTTAGACATGTCTATCAATCAATTCGCACTATTTGATATCCGTGATACTTTTTTCTAACAATCTGAATGTATGAAAACTGGTAGTATCATTGTTGCAAAGAAGGGGGAGGAAGCCCAGGCGACCAACAAGCAGATTTCTGCTTCAGAAAATGACCCGAGCAATGGGAGCAAGGTTGCCCATCTCAGTTGTAATGGGGAACAAAGGGCCACATGATCCATTTCAAGCTGCCAAGTTTGCTTTAGAGGCAGTTGTTGCTATGAGATCTGGAGTACCAATTTTTCCACGCTGGAAATATTACCAGAAACATCCAAGCCTAGCACACTTTAGTCACTTTGTCGCCAAGCTATCTGTAAGTCTATATATCATCTGTTGACATTCAAGTCTGCAACGTGAAACTAAATAATGGATTCATTTTGCATTCCCACATTTGCAATTGAGGCTAGCCATTGACCTCAATGATGAGGCAACAAGAGACGCTTGCATGAGTGTATACCAGTCTTGTATACGACAGGCACGATACCGGTTGAAGCAAAACTACTTCAATGGCATTCCTTGTGATCAGATGAGAAAGACATCTCCTGTCCCTTGCATGAGTGATGCATAGTGGTTGGCGCTCGTCAAAATGTTGTCAAAGAATAAGGTGTGTGTGCACACGTGAGTCTACATGCCGCGTGTGATTCTCTGTTTGTGACGTGTGTACGGGAAGTCATTGATGCATTTTCTACTGTTTTTGTGCTCTACTTGGGTTGTAGTCTAACACAATTGTGGTTATAGGATGTCTCAGAGTAGAACAAGCGAAACCGTGCAAAAGCCAATGGGCACTATTAGACAGGATCTCACTCTCATGTTGCCTATGACCAGGCATATTTAAGTGATGGCTATGATACTCTGTTTTAATTTAGACATGCAATGCCTTAGTATTAACCGAAAGACATCTGTAATTTTAATAGATAGACAAGAAAAAAAAGGACCAAGAAGAACACGATCATGACATACTCATAGGAGAACATGAGCAACCTCATGAAGATGTTGATGTAGCAAGAGAATTAGCGGTAAGTACCTTCACATGCTTTCCTCTAAATCTGCTAAAGTCATTGACATAAGCCCATAAAGAAGGAAAAGCACCAGGAGGTCAAAGCTGCACCATCATTTTGAAGTTATAATATTGCAACTATCGATATCCTATCTGTGAATTATGCCTATGTAATCTCTGTTCTCAGTAGGCTGAGGGAAGACCTATGTAGTCGTTATGATACTATCTCTAGGTTATGCGATTTTAAAGCCTTGAACAATCTGTAACCTAATGTTTACTCCTTGGTTTTTGTAGGAGCCAATGCCTAGTGTAGTTGTTTTTGACGTCTCCTCCAGGGCAAGCTCCTCAAGAACACGAAGAGCACGGAGATCCGTAACGATGCTGCTCGACGAACAACTTGCAGCTCAAAAGCAATTTTTAGCTTCCCTTGCTAAAGAGTTGGTTGAACTCAGGAGGTCAACTGAATAGGCTATTATGGAGTTAGAGGAGTTTAGGAGGCTGCACGACAAGGACTGCAATGTGACGAGGGGGCTCGTTCACATCTACGCTGGTAACTCAAGGTCTTGTTGATGACGAGCAGTGAACATGTTTAGTTTGTTTGCTATTTTGTTGTGAATTCGTGGCTGCTTCATATGTGAACTCTATTAGTGGCTTGCTACTGACCAGAACTGTTGTAACCTGATTTAGATCCAACATTATTATGCATGTATTTAGTATATTGTGTAGCAGTGTTGTGATGTAATGATTGCTTTGCACGCGTCATTTAAAACTATGGTGAATATGCCATTGTGTTGAATTACCTTTGTGACAAAATGGTATTTGAGCACATGGACAAAACCTAACAAGTAACGTGGGAAAACATTCTTGTGACACGTTGATGAACTAGCATTCGAAACATGGACGACTACCATCATGATGCGTCATTTAATAAGAAATGAACACATGGACAAAAAAACACTACATGGTTCAATGAACGTCTGACGCGTGTGCCAATAAAGCTCTGAAAAGTGGCACAACATCGGCATGACATGTGGTCCAGTAAGAACGCCAAACATGGTCCATTAGGAATGTGACACGTCTTGCAATAACAAACCAACATGTGCCCAATGAATAAACTGACACATGCTCCTATAAAAATGTGACACGTGGAACCGTCAAAATGAGACACGTGATGTCGTTAAAACATGACACATGGTCCAATAGGAGGCAGACACATGGACAAACCTGAGGGTGCCACGTTGTTCTACTGATGTTGCCTGACCTTAGCCAGGTCAGCTATCTATAGCCACGTCAGCTGACGGTGTCCGTGCCAACATAACGGCCATCTTGTGCCGTCTCCTAACGTATAGAAAAACCTCGATGACGCCCATGTTTTGGTCATCAAAGGTGCATCTTCTGTGACTCTTCTTTAAGATCATCATAACTACATAAGAGTGACGCAAGTTCTGCGACAGTGGTGTTTTGGTCATAGATTTTTCACAGAACTCAAATAGTGATGAATACCGCACCTATCGTGACAAAAATAGTTCATCATGGTAGGTCATATCTCTACTAGTGTGAGAATCTCTTGACGTAGGGCAGTGATTCGGGATAGAGGGAAGAATGCTACATAAAATTTGCTTCGCAATTCTTCCCAATCACTAGCTACCTTCCCTACGTTATGGGTGTACCATTGCTTCACCCTCTCATTAAGAGAGAAAGGAAACAATTTCCACCGCATCATTTCATGTGACATGCCAGCAATGGTCAGGCATGCACAGAGTTGCTCAAACTCCCTTAGGTGGTGATATGGGCTTTTGTAATCTAACCATGAGAAGGATTGTTCCCAAACCATGGCTATAAAGGTCGGGCGAAGTTCGTAACTCGAAGCTGTGATGGGCTTCGTAGATTGTGGAGGTTCAAGCAAACTCGCCCTTGGGAGCAGAAAGTTCAAAAATGGTAGGTTGCTCCATTGGAACAAAAAGGGGTAAAAGAAAAGAAAGGTAAAACCAAAAGATACACGGGCAACTAGGTTCGAAGACTAAAACGACAACCGTTCCATGGCAACGATGCCAGAAATGCCTGTTGGTGCTTCTTAGCGACAGCAGAATAATCCGCAAGCGCACGAAAGTACCATTGTAGTACTTCACCCGAAAGTGTATCAGGGTATCGTATTTTCCCAAAGGAACGGTAAATGTTAGTAGACTCTTAGCTAGTTGGCCCTAGAAAAGGTAGAAGGGGTAACGCGGGTGGAGAGGATACACTAAGGCAGAAAGCACTAAGTGAAGTTAGCCTTCCCACTACTTGTTTGCTTCAGGCCCACTGACGCACTTGGTCTGCCAAGCGATACCAGTATCAGTGCTATTCCACGGCCGAATGTGGGGGAATGCTGGTACGAGTGGACAGGGCTGTCACCACCTGCCACCTACCCCTCTGCCCGTGGGCGCGCGCAACATACGAAGGTAGACCCCGACTTAAGCACCATGTCTACGAAGGTGACTACTACTCTAGCGATGACCAGGAACTTCCGTCTCTATCAGGAGTCCTCTTACTAGAGCACTCGTACAAAGGACAAGTGACGATCCCACAAACAAATAGCTTTATGAATGTAACTAACTTAATGAATCAAAACTTGAATGTAACAAAAACCTCTTACTTCAAGTAGCAAGATGGTTGTAGAGGTTCAAGTTGGAGCGAGAGCCAACAGGTCCGGCACTTCATCCACCCTAGGGTAGAACTGCTTTGATCCCACTTCTACTTCTCCAACTCTTGCCTCTCTCTCTCTAACCCTAGAAGAGTATAGCTAGAAGCTAAACTAATGGAAAATGTAGCACCACTCCTTCTCTTCTATTGTATCAAGTTATGTTGGTGGAAGGAGTGGAAGCACCAATTTATAGCTCCATAGGACGGTTCAGTCGTCTCCTCAGTTGGAAGGAGGTGAAACCTCCTTGGGCTGACCGACCTATGACCGCTTGAGATGGCTGGGCCTGGGAGGCCCCACCAGGGGGCGGCCGGTCCCCTGGCTGGGCCCGCTAGCCACCGCCTTCGGGTGGTCGGTTCCTCCCTGGGCCTGGACTTCTCCCGCAGTTATGGTCAGGCCCAGGTACGCACCGAAGGTGGGCTTCTCTATTTTCTTGCTTTGCGCCTTTTCTGAATACGCTTTTCTGAAGTGCGCTTTCTTATACATTTTTGTGCAATTCCACGTGTCAGACCTACATGTCACATATACAACAGAACTCGTGGAAAGATTAGATAAAAACCCTACCTTCTATTTATTTTAGTATTAAAATGATGTTGGTAATTAGAGGCTAAGGATTGCCAACACATGTCTAGAATTAAAACTGTATGGGGGCCACCCATTAATTCCTAACCTTCATGGAACTAGGAGACGTGCAAGTATATCAGGTCCATGCACACGTGGGAAGGCACGAGCTGCACAGCAAGAGGATGAGGACAGTGACAATGATTGTGAAGGCACATCAAATGCCAGGCATACGTCCCGTGCAGGAAGAGGACGAAAGTCTGGAGCACGACTTTCCCATGTTTCTCTTTCTTCTTCACAAGAAACTAGATCCCATAGTGAGCGGCAAGACACAGACCTGCTCAACTCACAAATGGCCTCACTACATATGGGCCATGAAGCCATACATAATGTCATAGTGCAAACACAGCAGCAACTCCAAGATTATCAGGAAACAAATAATAGATACCGGGCCAACCTCTATGAATACCACAACATACCACTACCATCATACATCCCTCAGCCTTCGCAGCCGCAGCCACAGTATCCACCTTCGCAGTATCCTCCACAATATCCTTCACAGTTTCCACCACAATATCCACCATACCCACCTCCACCTCAGTGAAATGCCTTGGGAAAGGACAAGCTTGGGGGAGATTCTCTCCCCCACTAAGGTAAGTATATCTACTTTTTAATTATGCAATTTTAATTATTGAAAACAAAAAAAGAAAAAGTATAAAAATGCCAAAAATATTTTCCATGTTTATTTATGTTTTCTGAGTTTATATATGTCATGCATGTTATCTCTTCTTTTGGAAATGAAGAATATCTGTTAATGTTTCTCTAGTACCTAGTATATAACTTAATATTTTAGTATGGATCATTTGGCTCACACAAATCACCATGAGTCTGAATACTTTTGTGGGTTGCAAGTGCCAGAACTAAGTCTAAGTTGTTATGAGATATGAGATAGTGAAACAAGAGCTGCTATAATATTATTCTAAGCATGCATGACTACCAGAGTTTTTATTCATAAAAATGCTAAAAAACTTAATTGTTCCTCAATGGTGATAAATTCCTACCACAGCCATATATGCTCTACATGATTAAAAACCTTCCACATAAGCTATTTGCTTTGTGTTGAGTGTTGTCAAGTCTTGTTGACCCCTGTTAAGAGACTTTTCATGCCTCTAAGATCAAGATCACATGCACGCCACATATATATGCTGCTACTACACTAGAAGTACACAAAAACATGCATTCCATTTTCACCAAAAATAGCTTGCTCCATGTTCTAAGTGTTAGAATAGATCTCTAAATATTGTTCAGTAGATGAGGCAAAAGAAAAAGGGCTAGGTAAAATAAATATTGATATATATAAATGGACACATGAAAGTCCATTAAAAAAAAGAGAGAGAAATGCTAGCCTTGTCTCAATAGAAAAATAGAGAGATCTTATCAATTAAAGGAGCAACCTAGTCTACCATACACCACACACTTGCACATCTTGATCTGGGGGTATGACACTTCTCTTCAAGGATCCAAGCTTTGGCCTCGCAACATACACAAGTAAGTATGCTATCTCCTTGTTATCCCTACCATGAGCTCCACATAAGCCTTTTAGAAGTAGGATGGAAGGCAACCTCATTATGTGCCTTAGTGAGGAATCATACACCATTTGAGCGACACGAGAGTACCATATGAGGAACATTAAGTTTTATTTTGAAAAATATTTGCAAAACCTCCGGTATGAAACTTGCAAGGAATAAGAAAAATAGTGCTCAAGTCTAACTGTTCTATCTCTCAACCGCCCAAGACAAAGGAAAGGCCATAAGCCCCATGATGGACTAAGGTAATATGGGTGAGTTTTTAAGAGCTAAATTTTTCATGCTAATTGAAATACTTTGTTATATACATGTTACTCTTGAAATGTGAACATTGCAGCAACTCCTGATCCAACC